>OZ018323.1:18584293-19808043 GCA_963969495.1 Ceratothoa steindachneri | reverse complement strand
ATTTAAACTCGACCCTGTTTTTAAAAAACTGGTACTAAATGAAATAACTTCATAATGTAGCCTGTTGTCACTCTTTATTAGTCTAATATCATTCGCATTGCCTCCCCCACCACGTGTCTCTGGATTAACTCTTAGCCCTAAATGTTTTCGTTCTAATGATAATCCTTTAAAATGTTTTTGTTTTTTCACACACCATTTCCATTCATATACACGGTGTTGTTGTGTGTATATCATTTTGGGGATGCATATGTCTGTTATTAGTTGCCTAATGATCTTTTTATTGGTATTTCTCTGTCTTGTGTTTGTGGTTTTCCATTGGTTTGTACTATGTGACGGGCGTTCCCTTCGTATCTTTGTACCCTATATAAGGTTGTCTTCTCCATTTTCATGCTATTCCTTGAAAATGAACTTGCAAATATAGTTCGAAAGTGCTTGGATTCATTTTTTCATTTTCCTGTGGGTTAATTTTCATATTATTGCTTTCCTCACGTGCCACTTTGTGAGTTTATATATATATATATATATATATATATATATATATATATATATATATATATATATATATATATATATATATATATATATAAATACGTATAGTTGAGTGGTAGATTTTCTTCGTAGCATATTTTATTGAAGTCGCCTGCGAGTTTAGTGTTAATTATTTTCTTTTAAAATCTCTTGATTTCTTTTCTATTCCTGCTTTTGGTCGCGAGTTAATTCATGGATAAGGTAAAATTCCGTAAATCACCGGCTTCTATTTTGTGGTGGGCGCTTGTTATAAATATCTTTATTTTGAAAAAATACGCAATATAGCACTTTCACTAATTAAGGCACCCAAATTTCTAATTATGATTTTATTACGAAAAATAGATTGTTAACAGTATTCTCATTTGTATCTTGTTTTAACCCGCCAAAAGAATGAGTTACGTGGGAGTTTAGATATGTTAGTTCCTTTTATTTTTTAAAACTAAATATGCCTAAATAACTTCATTAAAAGTATAGGAACAGCTTGCACAAGTCGACGGACGAATCGGAATCCATTGTTTTAACTGATTTAGTTTTAATTAGGAGCGCACCAGTGTCATTGGGAAATACTGAATGCTGATTGGCTATCGAACTAAGTACTGTTGGGTCAGACTGGATCATGGATGGCTTAGGACGTGAAGAACTAGCACCGATTTATAAAAACATTATAGCGTAAGAAGCATTTGCCCAAGGTTTGCGAGGTTGTCTCAAGCTAATTTGAGGTTGTTGATTAACAATATATAATTTAAAATTGCACTGGATTAGCCGATCATATTATATATATATATATATATATATATATATATATATATATATATATATATATATATATATATATATATATATATATACACACACACACACTTAAAGAACATAATAGTATGAAAATATTTGTTAGTCAGTTAGCACTAACAATTATATCAGAGGAATTCCAGGCTAGGATTGCAGACTATAACGAACATTTAAATAAATGGGGTTATTCTAATGAGATTTCCATCATTAAAACTGACTTCGCTTCTAAATTTAGCACCGGAAAAGTAGACGAATCAATAGAAGAAACTACCTTGAGATCAAACCACATAAATGCACAGAGCCTACTAGCAAAAAAAGATAATATTGATATTTTAATGAGAGAGCGAAACACTGACATCTTGTGCTTAAGCGAGACATGGTTCTCCACGGACATTAAAGATGAACACATCGCAGCAGTACCTAGTTATGTCGTCTTAAGAAGTGATAAAGGAAGAAGTGGTGGTGTATGTATCTATATTGAAGACACATATAAAGCAACAGCTATCAATGTCAATGTCGAAAGTCCAGAAGTAATTGGGGACGTCTGGGTTACGATACAGCACCGTCAACTGCAATCAATTATCGTCGGATGTCTGTACCGTCACCCCAAGGCTCTTCTCCACTCCTATGACTATATTCACAATATCCTCCGTAGCATTTCTATACGTAATAAACCTTTATAATTACTTAGTGACTTAAATGATTATTACTTACAAGAAAGTAGTAAGTTGAAGAAAATAATAATAATGAATGTTAAGCCAACCAGAATTTCTCCTACTTCCTTCACCCTCCTCGATGTTGCCATAACTAATAAACCTGCCTCAGTTCTTCATTCTGACTAGAACCCTTGCCATATGGGTGACCATGGACTCATTGGTAGAGCAATAAATCTGCAGAAACCGAAACGACGCACTCCAATAAAAACGACCTACATTTACGAAATTACACTCCCGAAACTTTATGTGACCTATTATTAAGCGAAAGATGGAGGCTAGATAAGATTTTTAATATTTATGATATTGACGTGTAAGTTCAGTTATTTACTAAACATTTTATAAATGGTTTAAATATTTGTGCTTCCTTAACAACAAAAAATGAGAATAAACCCAGCCCCATGGATCACCGAAGAGTTGAAAACCTTAATGCAGGAACGTAACCACATTCAGTCTCGATTCAAACACGACCGAAACAACGCTAACCTGCAAAGTGAATATAAAACATTGAGAAATTTAGTAAAAGGGTAAATTCGTAAATGCAAATCACAGTATTATAATAGAAAGTTGGAGGAAAACAGGAGAGACGCTGCAGCTGTCTGGCGCATTTTAAAAGATTTGGTTCCTAGCAAGAAAAACAATATAAACGAGACGAATGTAGAGAGCTGAACATTTTAACACAATCTTTTCAAGTGTAGGTTAAAACACATATGAGAATGCATAACGATTTGTCAAGGACCATAGTGGTAGGCCACTTACAATTAGGACTGATGTCACTAATAACAACATAATGTTAATTGAAAAATGTGCCATGTTAAATATTGACTCCTTCTGGCTTAATAATTTTCTACGTATACTGAATTATGTATCAAGTAAACAAGAAGTAACTTTCGGGGTGCCTTAGGGGTCTGTGCTGGGCCCTATTCTTTTTAACATATATGTGAATGATCTCTCTCTCTCTCTCAATTTATTAAAGACTGTACAATAATCCGATATTCCGACGATATGCAATTTATACTTACGGGTACCAAAGAAAATGTCCAGGAACTATTTCTTAAGTGTGAGGAAACACTAACTAAAGTATAATTATACTTTCACTCGAACGGTCTTTTACTAAGTACTAATAAATCACAAAGCAGATTCATTGGAACACGAGGACACATAGCAGATATCACAAGGGAGACTCTTATTAAAGTCGATGGCAACAGCAGAACACCTAGTTCATCTATGAAAAAACTCAGGGTAAACATAGATAACTACATGCAATTTGATACACACATATTACATATCTCAAATGTTTTGGCACTATAATGTTTATTAACCGGCTATTTTTTTTTATAATAATACCAGAATCTTAGTAATACAGTCTCTTGTAGTTAGTATAATAATCTATGGGCTACAATATTGGGATATACTGCATTTATCTTCTTTGGGGTAGCCCATCTGGCGAATGCCTACTTAGGCATAAATCGCCGTACACAACAGCCTACTATTAGGCTATATTAAAAAACAAATAACAAAAAAAAACAAATAACAATATCTAGATAACACATAAGAACGCTAAAAAAAGACAAAGGCTAAAAAAATAACAAGAAAAAGCAAAAAGGAAGCGTGCTCTGGCGGCGAAGGTAGGCCCACCTATTCCCTGCACAGGAACATGCCAGCTACAAAAAAAACGCACAAAAAAGGTCAAATAAACTGGAGGAGGCTAGCCTATTCCAAAGAGTCGTAAAGTCTACAAGTCAATAAGTCAATGTGCACGAATCCGTCCCGAGTACAAAGGGACAAGCGGTAGGGACCCCGCTCGTCCAGGTACCGGGAGAGGTAACGGGCGCTGAGATCACCTAGACTGAGACATTCAACAAAAATGTGCCAAACAGTAGGCTGGGAGAACGCAGTCTTCACAGTATGACGCAGGCGAACGCTCCATCAAATGGTGATTCGTCCCGTGAGTGTCTCCAATTCGGAGACGACAGAGAGCAGCCTGGAGCCGTCGTGGCATTGGGGGTTAGGTCCATGGGAACAGTCGCGCTGCAATGGAACGCAACTTTAGATTCTCCTCGACCGTCTCCCATCATAGTTGACAATCAGCTCGGAGAGCTGCCAGTATTTCTGCCATTTAGTCGGTGTGAGGAAAGAGCGAAACACTGGTCTGGTCGCCCAGTCCTCTCTGACTCTTTGGTGCCCTCGCCGGCGTGCTCAGACCCGCAATTCCGACATGTCCAGGACCCAGTAGAACATATCCACCCGGCTCGCCAAATCCTTGGCGTCACGAATATTGAAAACCAGGGGATGCGGAGATTCCAATGCCATGAGATCACTCAGGACGCTTTGCGAGTCGCTATAAATCAAAATTCGGTCTCCGAAACGCCACGTTGCGTAATCTCCTGTACCGATCGGTGTATTGCAACCAGCTCGGCCGTGAAGACAGACGCAGGGCCTGGCAGAGCTCTGCTGACTTCAAACAGAGGGGATACGGCGTCAAACCAGCCCCCTCTTGGAACTTGGACCCATCCGTATACACTGAGACGGATCCATGGTGACATGAAGTGTGCTACAAAAAGGCCGAACGCAATACTCCCGGCGCTGTAGAAGCTTTGGGAGCAGAGGCGTGGCGACAAATTATCAAAGGTGATACCATCTAGGGTGGCGTCCTGGACAGAACCAGGGGCACCAACGACCCAAAAGCTATACCTAGCTCTCGAAGGAGTTTCTTTGACCTAAAGCCGAAGGGGTTAAGGTATGACTTGCGTCTCTTGGCGGCATAGGCACCGTTGAGATCAGCTGCGAATGCAGTGAGAGCTGTTGGCAACTGAGGGAGGCACCGGGCTCGCGCGTACAGGCGAGAAATGCACTGTGCACGGCGCAAAGCGAGTAGCATCTCTCCAGCATCGAGAAGTAGGCTTTCAATGGGGGAAGTGCGGAAGGCACTAGTCACCAGACGACGGCCGGTGTGGTTGATCGATTCAACTTTCCACAACACAAGTTCGGGAGCTGCTGCATAAAACTCGCATCCGTAGTCGAGCTTCGAGCAAACAAAGGATCGATAAAAAGTAAGGCAGTAGCTCTATCAGCGTCCCAGGTGCTGAACGTCACGGAGCGACGAATACCCATGGCGTGGGTGCAAGAGTCCATAAGGCTGCAAATATGAGCCTCCCAGGTGAGGCGTCGGTTAAATACAAGACCAAGGAAACGGTACGAGTCTACGCCTTCCAGGCGCACCCCATTTAGAAACAAATCTGGGTCAGGGTGGAGCTGTGGATGGCAGCAGAGTGTAAGTTGGCCAAAGATTAACAGGTAGCTGGTACGCATTGGGGTTGCAAAAGAAATACAATAACGAAAATATACATATCTTTACTAACAACAAAATGTTATTTAGATTTACACAAATATTGGGTTTAAAGGGAATAGTCGCACAGACGGGGTTAAATGTCTACACGAGATACAGGTAGGTGAATTAAAAGATTAAAGAGGTCAGATTTAGTTTGGTGATTTAAAGGGGGATTTTAAACCAGGGCGTTCACACAAATAATGGAGCAATGGGGTAAGCCAGATTCAACATCAATCTGCAGGCGGCAACGGTTACAATTTCTTACGTGTTCGTTGCAGAAAAGGGGCCAGTTAAGGTACGATGAATTCGACATAAGAAGTCAGGTTACCTCTTGCTTCAGATGAGGAAGCACTCGTAGAGGCCTCGGAGTTGATAATCCTCATCAGATACTTGCTGATTGACTATGGCCGAGTTCAATGACGTATATAATTGCCGATTGACTATGGCAGAGTTCATGGATCGATTTATCCTTCTACTTGAATCGAAATCGCCGAGGGGGGGGGGATGACGAGCGTCTTCAGCTCGTTCGCCGGAGTAGGTGGGAAGTCTAACAGTGCTGCTCTCTAAACTAAATCGAAGAGTTATATAGACGCCTGGTGAGGTGGCTGTGACGGCCCTCCAGACGCGCGTGCGATTTTGGGGAAAAGTCGTCGACTCCTTTGGGGGAAGGGAGAATTGTGATAAAGTTGGCTTGGGAGGTCCAACGGACTTTGATCATTCGGACAGACGGCAAGAATGTTTGCCGAAAGGCGGCTGTGGGAGATGATGAACTCGGTCCCTAGGCAAATACAGCTGGGGCGTGTGATAAAGGCGTAGGCTGCATCCTTACCTAGGTTCAGCCATGCTTTCACAGCTCCCTGCGGTGATCTCAGGACCACGTGTGTACAGAAGGGCACGTGGTCGCCCTTTGACCTCATTCTGCTACAGAAATCGTTCGGGCTGCGCTTATAGCGCATATCGGTATAAGGCTTCTATCTGAGGGCTGTTTCACAGTTGGTTGACCAACCCAGATGTGTCCTACAGTACAAATCACAGAGCAGTAAAAAGGGCCTCGGCATCTGTGCTACGACGCAGCTGAAGTTCGTCGTGTTGAAGTCGGATGACGGTGGAATGTACGCAGAAACTACAGTATACCTTATATCCAGGTGCAGCTGCACAGCTACTGCCTAAAAGGAGGTATTAAGAACAAAGCAAAGAATGGAGACATCATGCCCGGTGTAAATCGGGCATCCTCCTGCCTGGCCCCCATCTCGTGGTGATGGGGTCCTAAAACCGTTATACCGTGGGAGGGTTGGCAAAGGGCACGCGCACAGCATAGTCTCCTGTGAAAAAGGGGGATCGGGAGGAGACGAGTCTCCGCAGTTCCTACCAGTTGGCACGGAGTCATCGACAATTACATTGAAGGAATATGTCCTCCAGGCCTGGCGTGGAAGATATGCGGGGGCTATCTTAGAAGAAACGACCTTCATATGAAATGCCGTACGCTTCACCGAGGCAGAACTCTGGCGCTGTTCACCAAACAAGATGCTGAAGGCGCTGTTGCCATCGGGGACTTATCGAGGGAGGTGGGTATTGCTATGCGAGTCTTTTCCTCCCTCCGCTTCAAAACTTTTGGCGGGCGGGGTTGCTAGAGAGGCATAGATCCCTCCTCTAGGTGATCCACTGTCTCCGAGACACCCAGTCCATCCTTAGGTAGGGTTGTAGGAGCCGAAGCTCTTTTGGCGCTGTTATATTTTGAGTGGTAGGCTTTAGGATCCACGGAAGACGGCCTCATGATCACCTTGAGAGGTGTTGCATTATGTGAGTCTAACGGCTTGGTGGAGGCGCGTGACCGTTTTGCCTTAAAAAAAAGGTCACGCTGGATGTAAACCATTTATGCCGCCAGCTCTAGTAGGGGATCGCCCGGGCAGGAGGAGGCCTGGAGGGGGATGAGGGGATCGGAGACATAGAAGGATTCCGAATGATAGCGGAAACAACCGTGACCTTAGGCTTGTTGTGGTAAGGAGCAGTAGGTGCCTTTTAAAATTGAGGCATTAGACGTCCCAAGCAGCCTTTATCCTCGTGGAATGAGAGACAATCTGCAGTCTGAAAGGCCAGGATTTCCTTCTCAAGGAGATATGCAACAGATTGATTCGAAGAAGCAGGGTGCGGCTCTCCGCTATTGACACACTAGGTTATACACGATAGGGACTAATTGTGTACGGCCTTGGAGCAACTTACACATACTTCAGGTAAACTTGACTTTCCTATAACGGAAGCGGTGGAAGTATGTGCATACTATCACCTCCGCGGCTATGGCACGAATGCCTTCACGTAAGAGCAATACTGTCGTAGCTTACGGCCGAGTACTGATGCACATTTGCTTCGTGCATGAGTTAATCCGTTCCACTTTTCTCTAAGAGTGCTCTAATTAAATTCTTTAACCAAGGAGGCTTCGTATTATGATATATCTATTGCCAATGCTGCGTTTGAGGATCTAATTAAACAACTCTAACAAAATATACTCTTAATCACATAAAAGAACAAAATCTTTAAATATATTAATTCTATAGTAAGAGGGTCTAATAAAAATTAACACTAAAAATAAGTAATACGAGATGGTTGACGCAAAAATCCCTTCTAATACACGAGATTCAAGCTCAATTAATGCGAGTTATGTCTTTGGAATTGAAATAGTTTGGTTACGAATACCAGCTTGAAATGGTTTTGTTACGAATACACTCTCACGGAAAGGAAAATAACAAAATGAATTTTTTTTTGTATTCGTTTTACCTTTAACTCGGAGTGACCTTAAAAGTCAGCCGCCTCAATGAATTGGTGTGGGCGTGTTTGACTGAGAACGTCCTCGCTGAAGTGAGGCGGGTCGGAAAAACAGCTGATGCTTCTCATGGGGTGGTTGAGGTGAGGGACGATGCTTCTCTTGACTTGAAGATGTAAGTAAGGGGATTTTGGATAAATGGAAGTTATCCCGATCCATGTGTTACCAATTCTGGGTTCTCGACGATGATACTTAACTAAGATGTGAATCTCTTCTCGAATAGGAATTCATTTTGGTCTTCATCAATGGTGAGGGGAATCTCTATGCTTTTTCAGAAAACTGAGATACGTGATTTTCACTGGACGAGAATGGTGGGAGAGTTGTTCTCGATACCACTGGTCGCCTCGGGAGGGTAATAAGTCCCCCTTGGTTCCAACTATCCTCTTTATTCTCTGTTGGACTCAGGGACTCGTCTTCTTCTCTCGATGGGGGATCGAGAGAAGAAGACGAGTCTCTGAGTCCTTCAAATTTCTCAAGATAGAAATATATATGTCAATTATCCACTGGGGGGACGGGGGAGCTTAGGAAGGGCAAACTCTCAATAGCCAACAGTTATGCCCCTCTCCTAGGGCATAAATCTTCAAAGCTGTGATACTTCGCCCCTTCATGTTTAGGCACGGGGAAGGTGAGATTTCGTCTATTTGGCGAAAATAGACAAACAATCGGAGGGGATAGTGAGCCTGTTCATAGATTTTCTTCCGACTAAGCCTTAGGCAGCAAGATTTTCATTATAAAGGCTCTCACACCCTCCTATGTTTATATTAACGGACGAAAGGATCAAGTCTTGGTTATTTGACTCCGGGATGAAACTTTACGCCCCCAGTCTCGTAAATTACGAAATCTGCTGACCAAAATCCGTCTTTCCGTATGACTTCGAAGTCTTGTGGCAGCGGGGAAGGAGGGAGGGGCGTCTTGCCTATGCGGAGCGTAACGATTGACGCTGTATATAAAAAAAAACACTAGCGTCTTGTCCTCGTTATATTAATCCCACCATAAATACCAACTGGCACGCACCGACTCAGGGAGCCTGTTACAGTGGAATCTGACGAAGAGTATTGGAGGTCTCTAGACACCTCTCTGTTTTCTCATCACACGTATGACCTTGACCCCACCCCCTCTATTTGGCCAGCTCCAAGCTGATGTCTTCTAAGGAGTAGAACACGAGTTCCCTAGTATAAACCACTCTTTTCACGAGGTTCATGGTGGAGTGCGGCGTTACACTCACCGGTGAGCCATTAAACGTATGAAGAGCACTAATCATGGCCTCCTCGGAAGGGTCCGATGCATTCGCCAGAATGATCTCGTCTGAGAAACTGCTCACCTTAGGTTTTCTACTAATAAAACTAGCTAATGCTCTTCTCTGATGGATCAGGTTGTCTTTAGCCAAAATGCTGCCATCTGTGGAGCGAATAACCAGAAAACATTTGAATCTAGAGGGCTAAGAGACGCCAGGTATTGTCAGAATGAGAGGCCCTGACGCAATCTATGCTCCGCTCAGCGCACTTGCGACTTTTGTCTTTGTCTGGATTTCCCCACCCGAGTGTGCCTCAGGGCCGGACGTGCCGCCAACCTTGGCCTAGTCGCTCGTCGAAGCCGCAGCCGGTCCTATCGAGCCCTTCGCGCCGGCAGCGTTCGATTTGGGGCTGTCTGTCTGCTCTCCTGGCTATCCACTGTGATCGATAGGGGAGACCTACGCTGGTTTGGAGATGTAGTCGCACTATGGAGACGTCAAAAAAACAGGGCAAGGAGAAAAAAAACAAACCCTTCACGTGAGTGGATGCCCTCGAAAGACCACCGTGAGAGGAAGCCCCCTCGGAAATACTCCTCTCTTCTTCCAAGACCCCGTGAGCCTAGTGTGAGAATTTTAGAAAGTTAGAGAAAGAATCAGTCCCTCGCTGGATAACCCTTCACAGCTGTGTTTGCTTTCGGACGCCACTCGCTCCCCTTCTCCTGCGATAACACCCTGCGCAGCCACATTAACCCTATCCCCATATAACGAGGCGAGTTTCACCGTCTGGACCGACTAGTTATTATGAAATGTCTTTACATAGAATGGAGCCAAGAATCCTCTAGGGACTACCAGTACCTGAGGCGTCTATCTAACCAGCTACCAGGCTATATAACCCGAAGCTCACCATTTCTCGAGGAGATTGAAAGCCCGCCATTTACTCCGTTCAGACTGCCGTCTGTTTCCCATGGTCCCCCTTAAGCTTTGGCCCCTGTTCAGAGAAAAGCTATCGAGCTCCCTTCTCCCCGGAGAGTTGTGAGGCCTTCCCATCTTCACTACCTCTTCAAGATTCCCGTTCTTTCGAGACTGAGACTCCCTACCGACCTGCAGAATCGTCTTGAGTTAAGATTACGTCTCTCTGGAGCTGAGAAAATCTCATTCTTCATCACGAAGTAGGGGAATCGATACTCTCCCTCCTCTCGCATTTGAGCCACGGGACGTTGACCACAAACATCCTGGCAGTGTAAACGCCATAGTTCAAACTCTTAACCACGTCGCTCTCACCCCTCCTCTCGGTGAGAAGTGGAACGACCTTCGGAGACCACAGAAGGCAATAATCAGCTCAGTTCGGACTGGAGACCCTAACATCGGTTTAAAACCGCAAGATCTCCCCTAAAAGAGGGTATTCAATTTCACCTCAAGTGCGAAATTGGAGACGCGTCTCCCTCAGGCCCGAAGGTCCCTCAGGACCAGAGGTACGACACTGAGAAAAACCATTGGAGGAAGAACCTTCATGTGGCCTGTCGTGGCCTGTCCCCAAATCCCCCCCCCCATCCTACCCCTACCCCAGTGGGGTGACGACGTATATATATCGAAAACCTTGGAAAAACGGGGTAGAATACGTGAGTCAGAAGGTTACGAAGTTCCCGGCAAGAGGCCCGGGCTACCAAGAGAAGGGACTTAGAAGCAGCTCATCCTCGAGCTAGTTCCTGGTGATCACACCGAACTTTAAGTTAACTTGTTCAAGTTCAACTAACTCTCTTCAGAGAAAGCCCTTCTCTATCCTGGTGTATCACAAATCACAGAAGTAGGCATCGCCCTTACAGGAAGACTGGAACTAAGAAGAAGCTCATCCTCGAGCTAGTTTCCGGTAGTCACACCGAACTTTAAGTTAACTTGATTTAAACTTCAAGATCAACTTATTCTCGTCAGATAACCCCCCCCCCTCCTATCCTGGTGCAGCCCAAAGCACAGACATAGTCCTCGCCCTTGAGGAAGATCCCCGAGTGAACTCCCACCTGCACTTCTTGAGTCAAAAGATTCCCGCCTGGCTCATCGCTAGCCAGTGCGAATTATTCCCCAGAGTAATCCGAAGAGGAGAAAGGAACATTCTTTCACAATCCGGTGGTGATATCATTTCCTGCCGGAAACGAGTGGCTCTTCCATCTGCAACATTCGCCAAAGTCCTCTGTGGCTTTAAAAACTATTCCATCTGCACCAACCATCTGGCCGAGGCACGCGTCAACAAAACAACAAGATTCCTGAGGTGACGTAGCTAATTGAGTTCAAGGTCAGACTCAAACCCGTCGCAAGAGGGACAAAGGTATTGAAACTCCAGGATCCGGTCGGTAAATGCCGTTAGCCTTTTTTTATATTGAAGTGAGCGGTGGGTCAACCGTCATTATAATTTCGAGAGATCAATTTAGAAACCATTTCTTAGAAATTATTGAGGTCATTTCTGTGTATTTAGTGTGTAGTATTTCTTTAGTTCATGTTTATTTTTTGGTTTTAGTTAAAGTTTTAATTTGTTTTAACAAATTGTTTTAATCTATCCTCTAAACGCTGAGTATGGCACAAGGAACCCTCCTGGTTTAAATCAGTAATAATCAAGATAATAATAATCACATATACAGCACTCTTAGAGAGATATAACATTAATCACAGAGTTTTTTTGGTGTATTACGTAAAAAACCCATACGTACGAACTTCCTTCCATTACTCGGTCCCTCCTATACCCCGACATAAATATTTGGTGTCAGATGTGTGGGGTGCTTCCTATACCACGACATAAATATTTGGTGTCAAGGTGTGGGGTGTTTCGTATACTACGACATATATAAATTGCCCATTTTTATTATATATATATATTAAAATTATATTTTGGTGTTATGTTCTTTATATATCCTTGGAACTGCAACTTGACAAGCAAATAGTCGAAATCCGGCCAACCGTAAATCGCACTCATTGTTATTCGCCCCGGAACCTATCTCAAACGGCCTTTGGTCAGCTGTCTGTCCGTGCTTGTGTACGACTCTGTGCGCCGAGCTACTCTACACTGGCATACCTCAACACTTCGAAAAAAGAGAAAGAGAGAAGTGCCTTTTGTTCTTTAACTTTAGAGAGGCCGCTGAAAATGGATAGGCAGAGCCATCTCCTTTTTGGAGGTAGAGCTGCCCGAAGGAGGCCTCAAAGATGCCAAAGGGGAAGCTCCTTTGCCGCATACAAATGGTGAGAGTGTCTATCTGTCTTGTTTTACTTCGTCCTTCCCGACACCTAAGGAGGACGAAGCAGCACTTTGAATTGTATCTCCATGCGCCTCCGGTCGCCTATTATTTTCTTCACCTGTAGCCATGGTAACAGTTTATAAAAAGGAAAAAATACATGGAAAGTAGATACTATTACCCCACGTTGTCTTTTGAGTTTAAGAGAAAAGTCTCCATAGGCTCATAAAATTTCAGAATATAATCATTTACACATACTCGAGCCATGGGTTTGAGCTAAGATGGGCCTTGACAACCCGCCCCGCCATTCAGGCGAATTTGTTTTCGAGCTTTCACCATAAATGATGGTGCTGACATAGCTCCCTTAAATGTGTACTACAAGAAGATAAGCACATTTGACGGCCCAGCACAACTTGTGTCTAATCCTTGCCTCCGTCGACGGGCTTTCGGCACTCGCAACATGTAAGACCTCACGCTATACACTGCCACTTGACTAAAGATCCATAAGATGAGGAAATTGTGTCGAGATGCCATAATCTCTGTGAATAGAATAGAAAGTTTGGAAGAGGTTAGGCGAATATGTAATAAAGAAAAGTAGAGATAGGCGAGTCCACTAACAAGTTGAGTGGTTGATCACCTATTATTATCATATCCCAAAGCTAGTTAATCCCAAGGTGGTGTGCACTTACCCCAGACACCATGTTCTGATAGCGCAAGGGCTTAGCTGATTTCTTCGGTAAGAAACGAAGTGTCACCAGTTTATTGGACGAGACCCTTTTAGTTAATGTGGCCTAGGATGAGTAATCGAAGAAAGCAGTTTTACACGTGCAGGCGGGCGGGTGCCAAAATGTGTGGTTTCCATAAACTTAATGGCACACCTTCGGAGGAGTTCACACGCTATTATTAATTTTATAATGGGGGGAAGTTTATGCAAGGAAACTTGAAGATATTACTGAGATATACACAACCAATGGGCGGTTGGAGTTGAGCGAGTGTCCAGAAAAGAGGTATTGGTCTATAGACCCACCCCGACGCTCTTCATCACTTTCGAGATAGGGTCACTGAGTCAGTGCGTGTTGGCTTGTATTGCAATCATGTTAAGATATTTGTGCTGTTACCGTGGATGTGTTATTACTAATACCACTTCGACCATATTGATAAATATGGTCAACGTACGAAATCGTATCAACCCAAAGTATGTGTAAACAAGTGCATTACAAGGCTGTTTCGCGGAAGGACAAGTATGTGAATTGTCTCTGATCTGACTTTACTTCCTCGAAGCATTGTAATTCCTATTTGTTTGAAAAGGTCCTGGTCTTCCAAGCTGCTGAACAAGTATCTTTCAAAAAGGCTAGAGATCCGGTCCTCTCGTGCTCTGCGCGATCAACCATCTCCTATACCCTCAAATTTCATAATGCATCTTCTGCCCCTGACACTTCCAGGTCTAAGAGCGCGGTAACTTCTGTAGCCATTACTAACACTTCTGTGATTTATACTCACCCCGGGTGAGGCCACGATCGGACTGGCAGCAATAAGAGCTCGAACCCTACTCCTACCAATAACGCAGATCTCTTCCTTACCCTATTTATCCCGTGTGAGCTTTGCAAAAACTAAACAACCATGATGCTCCACCGAGTCACACGTCTCGGAGGAGAAGAGGCTAAGGATGTTAATGCCGCTCCCATATGAACTTCAAAGACTATTCCCTGAAAATAAGGTAGGGGCAAAAGGCTCCTTCATCCCTGCCCGAAGCTGCACTAGTCTCTTATAAGTGGATGCCTCTCCTCAAAAGACGGGGAGTGCCGACTCTCAAAAGGCCCAACAGGCAGAATGTTCGAGGCAAAAGAAAGAGAAGGCTCACTTGCGACAGCCACAATAGCGCGTCCCTCGGCTAATTACCCCGGGAGGTCTGTTTCCGAGCGTTCTACGGCCATACTTGTGAGGACCTCTTGCACACAAAAGGTTCCAACGCCTCTCTCGAGATATACCCGGACGGCAGATTCCTTCAGTGAAATTGAGGTACACTCCGCGCTAAGAGAATCTGTGGTGGCTTGTCTCTTCTCCCTCCCTTTTAGTTGTCTGTCTTCTGAAGCTAATATAGACGTTTCTACACTGCCCACCCTCTCATGATAGAGGGGTTTCACGATCCCACACCGTACCTCCACGTAGTGGGGGCTGGGCAGGTGGATGCACTATTTATATCCGATGTAATTTCTCCGTTACCCGTTTGGCTCTCATAACCTCCCTTCAGGTTGTGGCAGTCCAGCTCCAACTGGGAGAGGAGATATTCTCTTGTCAATCTCTATAAATTCGATCTCCAGTTGCCTTCGATAAAACAGAGTTACATCATAATGTGGTTGCATATGCCCTTTCTCAGAAACTTGAACGGTAGATACACCCTCTGACGAGACTACCCGATTTATCCCAGTTGCCAGACTCTTGCGGAACTGGTTGAGAAGTTGGAGATCGGTGTTCTAAATGTGGAATTATTCACACATAACTGTCTCTAAACCGCTTCGTTTTCCTGGATTGACTTGTCCCTGTGCTCTATTGATTCACAAGCGGACTTTGGATGTAGGGTGGTCGAGGACCTCCAAGGCAACGATCACTTCGAAATTCAAATATCTTTTGAGGGGCTTCTGCCAATCGAGAAACCACCTCAGTATTGCTTTGATCGAGTACGGTAACTCGCATTCTATGAAACTACTTACTCTACTATCTCATTTGAAAAGATTATATAGTTTGATGAGACTGTTTATTTCATTTACAGCATCCTCCTCGCCACAGTACTGTCTTCTATTAATCAAATGTCCGCCTGTTTTGCACGCTACCAGTCCGATTCCACTTTGTATCAAAGTAAGCTCGCCGATCTTCATGATAGTACATGTATTCACTCATTGAGAGAAATTCTTTTGAAGAGGTCTTTTCATTGCGTTTTATGCCCTCTTTCACCCCTTTATGGGTCAAAGCAGGCACGGTATTTTATAGTGATTAAAATTTAAAAGCGTGTGAATGGTGATGTGATAGATGAAGTCAATTGAAATGAATGGGTGGTAGTAATCAAATGTTGCCTGAATTAAAAGGTTTTTAAAATTGCAAGAAGCAAAGCTTCAATATTTTGGGGTTTTGTTTTTTTTCTTTTTCTAGATTTTAGTATATAATTTACTTTCCTTTAAGTATGCAATCAGTGCCGTACTTGTTTGGGGTTCGTCGGCGAGGACTTTTTTTCAGTGTTGGGCTGTTACCCAAGTGTTTTTTCCGGTAGAGGTGGAATCTAGTGCAGGTAAGTAGTATGTGCGGGATAGATAACTGGGTGTTGAGGCGGGGGAGAATGTACGAAGCAATAGCTGTGGGTAAGTTTTGTATGTCCTAGTCGTAACCGTCCTAAGACGACTTCATCTCTTCGAGAATTTATGGAAGAGCTCTTCCATTTGTTGACATCTTTTATTTGGCGTAGATGTTGATGGCCGTGTACATACGACGGGCGGTCAATAAGTTTTGCAATTCGGATATAAGGAAACGAGATATGAGGAAAAGTGTTTTATTATTTTTCAATATAACTACCCTCGACTTCAATGCACTTGCGCCACTTGTCCCTGAGGCTTCGAATTCCCGACAACCAGAAATCTCCCGACTGCTGTTCAATCCACTCCTGGAGGGTGAGCTGGACATCTTCATCGTCTCCAAACCGGTATCTCGCAGTGCAGTCTTGAGCTGGCGGAATAAAAAGTAGTCGCTAGGTGCCAGATCTGGACTGTAAGGGGTATGGTTGAGCTACTCGAATCCACACTCGCGCAGGGCAGCTTGTGCAACTCTGGCCTTGTTGACTTTGACGACGTTGAAGTCGATCATGGGGCGTGAGGTTTCCAGGGACCCAACGGGCAGAGACCTTGGTCATGGCCAAATTGTCGTGGATGATGTTGATAACACTTCCATGTGATATTCCAAGTTCTCGTTCGATTTCTTCGACCCTCACCCGTTGATTTTCGAGGATCATCCTCTCCACATGAGCCACATTGTCCTCGTTGGTCACGTCTGACGGGTGTCCTGGACGGGACTCAACTTCAAGGGACTCACGACCATGGCGAAACTCCCTATTCCAGCGAGCAATGGTTGCATAAGAAGGGGCGGTGTCGGTGTACACTGAAACCATCCGTTCATGGATCTCTTTTGCATTCTTGCCTTCTTGGTAAAAAATATGATCACTGCGCGGTGCTCAACCTTCTCCATTGTTGAAAAATTTGTGACTGACGATCTGTGATCAGCTACTGCTTCTTAAATAGATGAGGCAGGAGCATGTGGCTGCAGATCCTGACTTGTCATAACTTGCCCTAACAACCCCACAAACAGCCACCCCCCTTGCTCTGTTTTGCCCTACCGATTCGCAAAACTTATTGACCGCCCCTCGTATCATTCAGACTTCCAATGGTTTTTAACTGCCTCGACAAAGAGGTTGTAATAATCTTTGTGGTATGTTGGTTCAGTGGGCAGTAAGTTATCTGCAACTGCTGATTTTGCAGCTCTATCAGCATCTTCATTGCCTTTTATCCCTACATGGGACGGACACCAGCGTAGGGTTACGTTACCTGGAAACGACGTTATCCTTCTTTGAATTTCAAATGCTAGGGAGTAAGTTTGGTTGCGTGATTTTATCATTGTCAGAGCACTGTTTGAGTCTGAAAATACTGTGGTTGTATTGGTACCTGTTTTGACGGACTTGAGACCCATGTAGATGGCAGTGAGTTCAGCCGAGAAGACGGAAGCGCAATCCGGAAGTCGGTCTTCTCGTATGTGGTGCGGGAGAATTGCTGCACATGCCACGCCATCCGCTGACTTCGATCCATCTATGAAGATGGACTGACATAGTTGATGGGACCTTTGGTGGTCCTGGAAAATGTTGAATAACACTAAGGGCGTAATTATCGATTTCGAAGATGGGAGAGTTATTTCACATATTACTGAAGATTGAATAATCCACGGAGGAATAGTATAATAGTTGTCAATGAGGATGTTTGGCTCTGGCAGGTTTAAACATGGTAAGAGTTTTTTAACCCTTACCGTGTAGGTGATGTAGCTGCGGTTACTTGGGTTGTCTACTGGTAGTGTATTTTTTAGCATTCTTTTTAGTTTGTTGTTATGTCTGTAAACACGTGCAACGTATTTCAGTTCTGCAACTTGTCTTTGGTGACGCAAAGGTAGTATTTCGGTCTCGGCGCAAAGTGAGTATGTTGGGGTTGATTTGAAGGCACCAGCGGCTAGACGGAGTGCTTGGTTTTGTACATGATCTAATTCCTGGATTACCAATTTTATGCTGCTCCGTACAGATGGCATCCCTAGTTTATTTTAGACAAGATGAGAGTTTCGTAAAGGTACAGGAGGGTGCTTCTGTCTGCCCCCCAGTGATGATGCGACAGTTTAGTCAGAATGTTTGTGGCTTTGTAGCACCGTCTTTAGAGGTTTAAGATGTAGGGTTTCCATGTAAGCCTCTGATCCAGTGTGAAACCTAGAAATTTTATGCTATTTTGAAAAGTGATTGGGCGTCGTTCAAGTAGCAATGGGATATGCGGAATTTGTCTTTTTCTTGTAAAGGTTATGGCGGTTGTTTTTTCACTTGAAATTGTGAAGCATCTTTGAACTGAGTAGTCCTCTATTTTGTCTATTCCTTCTTGTAGGCGATTTGATACTTCTGATGCGCTGGTGCCTGGGAGCCAAATTGCCAAATCGTCCACAAAAATGAACATTAAATGGTAGGTTGTACTTGGAGAGTCAAATTGTTGATTGCTATTGTGAACATGGTTGTGCTGAGCACACTCCTTTGTGGTACTCCTTCGTGTTAGCTGAATTGTGTAGACTGGGCTCCATGGAGATCTATTGGAAATTCTATATTGTTAAGAAAGTTTGTGATGAAGAGTGCGAGTGGACCTCTGATTCCTAGCTCGTGTATGTTATTGAGTATATGACGTCGCCAAACCGTATCATACGTCTTGGCAATGTCAAAAAAGACCGCTGTGACAAACCTCCTTTCGCTGAATGCTCGGCCGTCGCCGTGGTCAAGGAGGGTTAAAGGATCTAGTGATGAGCGGTATTTTCTATAACCGTATTGATTTGAGGACAGAAGGTTGTTTGTTTCTATATACCATTTCAATCTAGCATTGACCATTCTTTCAAATATTTGGCATAGGCATGTTTTCAAGGAAATCAGGCTATAATTCGTTGGGTTTGATGGAACCTTTTCAGGTTTTAAGAAGGGGAGGACTAAAGCTTGACGCCAATCATCTGGGAAGGAGCCATTAGTCCAAGGCTTTTGGGTGGAGTTTACTTATGATGAGGTTTGAGATTTCATCATCTCCAGGGGCTGTGTTTGTGCTTTCTTCCAGGGATGCTTGTAATTCGTTCATAGAGAAAAGATTGTTGTACGGAAGGATTCTCTTGTTTGAGAAGTCTAAATTTGTTAATTGTGTTATAATTTTCAGTGTTAAAAAGGTCTTTTTGAGATCGTTTAGAAATGGTACTGAGAGAATGTCCTATTATGTTAGTGACTTTGGTTTGATTGCTGATGGTATTTCCGTTAATACAAAGGATAGGGAAGTGAATAAGGTTGCGCTGTCCTGACATCTTTTTTATTTGTCGCCAAATTTTTGCGATGGGGGTATCTTTGTTAATTTTAGATACATATTGTTTCCAGGAGGCTCGTTTAGCTTCTTTGAAGGTCCTTTGGGCGATGGCAGATGCTCTTTTATAGTCCATGTAATTCTGTAATGTTTTAGTTCTTATGAAAATTCTGTGCGCTTTATCACGTTTTCTTCTATCGTATTGACACTGTTGGTCCCACCATGGAGTAGTGCGCCTGCTGGTGTTGTGGCTAGTCTTTCGAATGTGTTCCCAAGCTGCTTTCTGTAGTTCTGCCGTGAAGTAGCACATATTCGCCTCTGGATTGGGTTGGAGTTTGGCTGTCGTCAATGCGAAGGCGGTCCAATTTGCTTTATAATAATTCCATCGTTTCCTGGAAAGTGGGACACTTTGAGCAAGAAACTTAATCAATATTGGATAGTGATCGCTACCACATAGGTCCGAGTAAACGCTCCAATGAGTTTCTGTGGGGAAATTAAGGGAGGTTAGGCTTAAGTCTATGTTAGACAATGGGTCGGTTTGTTGGTGATAATGTGTTAGGGTATTTGTATTTAGGATGTTGATGTATTGGCGCTCTATTAGGTCTGTTATGATGCGTCCTCGAGTATTTGTTTTCATGTCGTTCCGGTAGTGGCTTCTGGCGTTGAAGTCGCCAAGGATGAGAAATGGCTCTGGTATTTGCTTGAAGAGGGCTTCGAGGTCCTGGTGGTTAAAGGCAGGTTAGCGGACAAGTATGTAGGACATACTGTTATGAGCTCTAGTCAATGTAGCCGAACGGCTATAGCATTTAGGAGCGTGTTTAAATGGTATTGCGTGTGTGGGATATTTCGTTGCGTGTAGATTGCGTTGCCATTGGTCGAGTCAGTTGTAAAGAAATGACAATCATATTTGTTATTCAGATGCTGCTGCGGGTTTGAGTGCATAGTCCCGTTGAGAAAAATGCACACTGGGTCTTTTTCTGTGATTATTTTTTGTAATGATTTGAATTTGGCCTGGAAGCCACGAATATTTCATTGCAGGATTTGAGTTTGTTTTTCATATTCTTCGGTCTGTAGATCTATTTAAGAGGTTTGGAGTCTCCGTATAGGGTGGAGTTCCCGGACTTTGTATAAAGTTTGTGTGTAGTTTGTTTCGACGTGCCTGGTATTATTGGGTTCTGTATCTTTTTGTCCGTATTGTTAGTTTTCTTAGTGAAAGGTTCCTTATATTCTACCCGAGGGCGCTGCAGCTTTGGTTTTGTGTTGCGCTGGGTGCTTAATAGAGCCATTTCTTTTTGGCTAGCGGGCGAGAGTGTTCGTTGTGAATACTGTATTGATAGTGGGGCTGTATGTCTGGAGGCATTCTTATTGGTATCTAGTTTCTTGTTTATTGCCAATTCTTCTATATTTGTAGTTGAATATGTGGACCTTAGTAGAGAGTTTGGTAATCTATGTGGTTGTATTTAGGAAAGGAGAGCGTCTTTTGGGGGCTTTGTACCTCTATTTTGTGAAGGTGTGCTTGAGCCAGACGGTACTGTTTCTCGGCTTGAGATGCCGGGCAATGGGATTCTGGAGTCAGAAGTTGTGGGTTTATTCGTTTGTTGTGGAGGGGTGAGGGTAGCTCGATATCGTAGGATATAGTTTATGTGCTCGCTCAATGAGCTGTTTCTTCGGGTTGCTTTAACTTCTGGGCTTTTAGTTGGTGAGGAGGAGGAAGCGGCAGATTTAGAGGATTCTTGGTGGCTTCTTTTTTGCGATTGCGCTTTAGGTAGGTCTGTTTCGCGGTGCTTAGTGGTTGGTGGTTCAGTTTGGATGTGGTGGGGTTTTAACTTTGGGCTTTCTAGTGGTCCTAGGCTGTTTTTCTTAGATATTGAGGTTTTGTTGAGGGCTGTTAGGTCTAATGTTGGTTTGGAAGTTGATTCGGTGGTTGGAGCTTTGGTGGTGGAATCAACGGTAGCATAAGTTGGAGTACTCAACGTTCTTGCTTCCTAGGCAGTCTTTTAGGGCTTGGTGCTTTCGGATGCCAAAACGGACAGTTCTAATCTGTACCTCCTGATGGAAGTTGAAGTGCGGACATGTTCGTTTGAATGCGTGGTGGTTATCTCCACAGTTAATACATCTTTCCTTTGCTTTGCATTGTTCACTGATGTGTCCTTTACCGCTACATTTGAAGCATAATTGTGGATCAGTTTTACAATATTTGGCCGGGTGACCAAACATCAGGCACGATCGACATTGAATTGGAGTGGGCAGTTCTTCCTGTATTCGGATTATTGTTCCTGCGAATCTGATTATTTCTGGGATGGTTTGCTGTTTCAATGTTATTTTGTCGATTTTCCGTGGAGTTGAGTGTGTGTGGGCGATTTTCGCTCGAAGATGGACACAGTCTATTTGATGGCCGTCATCTTCAAACAGCCTCCGTATCCCTTGGCATATGAAGGCCTCCATACTTTTGGATCCAGGCATAAATCTGTTGAGTAGAACCGTACATACTCTCAGGTTGTAATTATTTTTGTCCGTTGGTTTTATTTGATTATCACCTAAGGCGGTGAGCGGCAGTAGTTTTTTTATAGTTTTTCTGACTTGGCTTTAACTGTAGCCTCTGTTCGGTCACGATTGATTGAGAATTCTGGTTGTGACTCTTTTGTAACGACTTGTAGTTGTTCTCGCAGGTCGAGTGCACAGAATAGTACATTTATTGTGGTTTTGAGCGTTATGTATCTGGACCAAGAAGCCGGTCTGAATATTATTCTGAGGTCGTTTATTTTTTGCTGTTGTTTTTTGTGGGGTTTTGGTTTGTTCATTTTTTAGAGTTGCTGAGTCAATAATAGTATCCATGGCCAATAAGTGAAGTTCAACACCCCTGCCCGTGGCGGCCCACACTGACCCCAACAGGAGACCGGCAACACTGGGCGCCTTTTACATGGCGCCGGCCGGTACCACTAGGTGGGGCGCTATACGCTTTCCCCGCTACCACTTGGGAACTCCGGACCAAACCCACACATAGCATGGTAGCCTGATCAGAGTAGTGGATCCAGCTTGGTGACAGACTTCCGAACGGTTAGGGTCACCACGCCTAACATCTTTACGACGGAGTATTTGGTTGCGCGTTACAAATGAGCGCCAGGTCGTGATCGGGGAGGTCCATGGGCAGGAGAAGAAGGGACCAACAGAAGGGTAGAGAAAAGGTAGTGGAAAGCGACGACGGAAAGGCAGGGGAACAGTAAGGAAGAGGTGGTACAGGAGATGGAGATTAGGGGCTAGCGAAGAAAGGAAGAGGGGCTAAGCTGGGGCCGGATGGGGCGCTGAGGCCCGTCAGCACGGCTGCCAGGTAGACATATCGTGGCGCCCCCTATGGGGTTTTGCAGAGGTGCAGAACCCTGTCGAATGGAGTCAGGGTAAATTTTCACAGGACCTTTTTGTTAGCTTTGTTCAACAGGATTTGGTGGGAAAATATCTCCCCAGATTCCAGGCGAATGGTTACCGTCCTTGCTCTTTGCAACACAGAGAGAGATCACTCCATTCTGGTTGATTTTCACCCAATTTCTTACCACATTTTTTATTCTGCATGCGGGTGGAGGAGCTGTATTTGAACCCGTAAGGCAAAAGTAGGCTGTCTAACTAGGAAGCTTCCTTAGCGTTACTCTCTTTTCTTTTTTTATCAATGGTATCACCTGTACTGCCGGCAGATGCTTTAACCACAATTTTCGCAGACGACTTTCCGCTCTCGTTTAGCGGTGCTCATAGGCATACCCTGTAGCAGCATCCCCAACAAACTATGAAACGTGTCTCTCGAAATGACGAAACGCACAGGTTTCGTTTTTTTTTGACAACTTAAGGAAGTCACTTCTGACTCGCTCTTGAGTATCATTCTGTCCTAAACTTATTCCTAAATATGGCTAGCAAAGACATGTTGTACTTGCCTCGACCTATGGCCTTGTATTCTACTGAATCCCTAACTGGGAGGCGCGTATTTGCAGCATTGGGGCATATTTTCAGCCTTAAGGCGTCTTTTAGCCGCGACATGGACATTCACGCCTTGTAGCCGCAAAATGCTGAGGGTTAATATGGTTGCACTGCTTCTCTTTTAGTTAGCCAAAAGTTCGAATAACGGGTGCGAGTTTAAGTTCTCTTCATCCGAAAATCTATTGCGCAAAATGGGTTCGATCCACAAGGCCGATTTCCGTGACACTCGTTTTTGGAAATTCCCTAGAGAGTTGTTTCATGTCGACGCAGGAGAGATGCCGCTCGCTTTACGCCGCGCGCAGTATATGATGCGCTTGCACATGTTAGTTTAACGTCGTCTCTATCATTTTGTCCGAAGCCGATACTGATGGTGCACAGCTTGCTAACCAACACCAAAAAAGCTCTAAACTTTTCCAGTTATGGCAAGGAAACTCACTTCAGAGTTCGATGCAGCTCGCGATCCGGTGGCGCCGATTGTTCTGCCTAAGATCCCACTCTGATGAAAACCACCTTTGAATGTTTGTTGCCACGCTCAGCTCCTAAATCTTCATCAGCACTTGGAGTATTGCGTTTGAATTTCAGGGTGAATACATACAACTTGTCACAACGGAGTAATGCTGGTGTATACAGATGACTCAAAATGTGAAGAGCGGACGGCTACCATACTAACCCCATCTTGTTTGAGGTAGGTGGGGCTTTTCCGGCCATTGTGTCTATCTTTACGGCCTCGCTCGTTGCAAAATATTACTTGATACGAGAGAATTCAAGCTGTGCTAAGTTCTGAGACCATTTTCAATCTATAACGAGTCACAGAGCGCGCTGTGCCCTTGATGCATTGTAATTTACGCAACATCTGGTTCTAAATATATGTGATGTTGTGACACCTTCGATTCGAAATTACATTGAAATGACTTTGGCTGGGTTCCTAGAAATTTAGGAATTGCTGAATACAAGAACTCTGATGAGAGGGCATATATGTTTGCACAGATTAAGGAAAAGTACTGGTGTTTCACTCTTACATATACTGACTACATGGACAGGGATCAGGACAACCCTTAGGACTACATGGCAAAGAAGATCAAATATGGGTGCCATTGCCCAACAACTCTTCCTTTATGCCTAGTCCCTAATACCTAGATGATATCAAATAATTTTATATCGAATCAGGCAGACGAGGGTCGCAGCGCTATCTGTTGGAGCGTCTTCTAATCCTAATTGTGAGGGCAGCTTGGTCTCTTAGAATGTATGCCTCATTTTGGCTGAATGTCGAGTACCGTGGTGAACAGGATCGCTGCCGCTTGTTTCCTTGTTGTTTGTAGGCTCTTGATTACCGGACTGTGGTGTGATGAATTTTTAGAAGAAGAGGGCATAAATTAATTAGTATGAGGGAAGCAAGCCTATTATATACTATTTGTTTATTTTTCAAAGTTTTCCGTGTGATAGACAGGCTTTCCTGGGCACCCGAGA
The DNA here is from genome assembly GCA_963969495.1 of Ceratothoa steindachneri. Taxonomy (NCBI): domain Eukaryota; kingdom Metazoa; phylum Arthropoda; class Malacostraca; order Isopoda; family Cymothoidae; genus Ceratothoa; species Ceratothoa steindachneri. The sequence goes on along the minus strand of OZ018323.1, from coordinate 19,783,374 downwards.
ATGACATTTAGTATATTTTTGTTGTTTTGGTATACTTTAGTGATTTGTAATTGTTTTACTTTGCTTTTACGACTAAGCTTTGCTCAATATTTGATAATAGATATGTGCCTAATGTTTTCTTCCATTAGTTCTCCTGAGAGTTTCTTAAGAAAAGCTCTTTTCTGTTTTACGACTTTCAATTTGAGTGCAATTCCGCTGATTTTGAGACAAAGAAGAAAGGTCAGGAAGGAAAGAAAGTACCATAGAAGACCTTACGGTCCATTCAAAGAGGGTACCTTTGGACTAGCAGTCGAGCGGGCACATCTCTACTCAAATGCTTTACGTCCTTAAACGGCCACTTTTCAAGACCCTGTCTAGTCTTGACTTGAACTGGTCAACAGATTCACTGTTGACAACTTCCACGAGCGTAGAAGATAAAAGATGCTATCGGTTACTTTTTCTTGATGCAGGATACGGGAGCGTCAAAATTATGCTTTCATTTAAATAGCTTAGAGATTCTCCAGTACTCGCTCCTCCGGTGACTGGAACAAATACCGCATACTTAGCTTCCTCAAAGTAGAAAATCCAACCAAAAACTGCCGGCCAGTCTGGGAGATCAAACAATCTACCCAGAAAGTTTCAAGCGAGTCCTCTATCAAATGGCTCTGCGTCCATCAAGTGTGTCCAATTCGGATACAACATAAAATTATTTGATACTCTAGAGAAATTGGTGGAAAGGTCATCCGAACAAGTCGAAGAACAATGGCACGTAACTTGAAATTTTTGTCCGCCATTTCTCATCTTTGCCATACAGCCAAGTGCTGTACTGATTCCTTTCATGTAGTCAGGATGGTGGATAGAAAAATGCCGATCCAGTTAATCATCTTGTGGAGACAGCCTGCAACAAGGGTCAGCACGCTTATTTCAGGAAACCCATATATATATACAGGAACACAACAGAAGACATTCTTAACCTCCTCCCCCCGACTTAAAGCAGCCACGATCTCATGGATACAGCGAAATAGGGAATGTAGATATACTAATGTCTCAAAGATCTCATCGCACTTTGCGAGTCGCTATGAATTATAATACGGCCTTCGGACTTGGTATGTTGAATATATAATCTCCTGTACCGAGGGTGCGCGGGAAAATAATTTTGTCAGTTTGAAACGGTAGGGAAATATCCTGAAAGCTATCTTTGTACACCGGTACGACTCCCAGGTTTTACACGAAATGTGCTCCAAGAAATATAAACGCAATATTTGCAGTCCTGTGGAAGCTTTGGGAGCAGAGGCATGGCAACAGGCTCTCACAGGTAATATCATCGAGGGTAAAGTTTGGGCAGAACTATGCCTCCACCGGCCCAAATGTTACGTCGAAATCTCGAAAGAATTTCTATGTCTAAACACTGTATATGACGAGCGAGGGAAATCTTAACACGTCGATAAGGGGGATTCTTTATATGGAGCATAAGAAAGGTACCTGTAGCCAGTCGGAGAAGAATGTGGTGGATCGAATGTAGCTTCCGCACAAGACTTAGGGATTCGGAGATATAAAAGTCGCAAACGTAGTCTAGCCTAGAGCAAATCAAGGAGCGGTATAGCAGTAAGAGGTAACCCTATCAATAACCCAGGTGCTGAATGCCGCAGATCAAATAATTTCCATGAAACGAATCCAAGAAAACATAGGCCTACGAATATGCCTCCTAGATGAGGTGTCAGTCGAATTCAAGACCAAGGAATTGGTGTAAGTTCACCATGTCAAGGCGAGTCTAATTTAGGAGCAGGCTTGGGTCGGAGTGGTGCCTATGATGGCTAGATAAGTGCACGGCATGGGTCTTGGTTAAATAAAATTGAAAGTCGTCCGTTTAGGCATATAGGTTTATAGGTTGTTGGACCCGGCGCTGTAGAGTAAGAATCTGAACTACAAAAAAATAGATCTAGAATTTGTCTATGTAGAGCCTAGCATGTGTTCTGTGAACTCATACAAATAAAGGAAACCAATCTGGAGCTCTTAGGTCACCTCCATCTGGACGTGATTCTTGTAAAGGGCCGTGGAGTTACGCTTGTTGCAGTGCCTACCGTTCGAATCTTCGAGGAGGAGAAAGGGCCTTGGCAACCATCTTATGACGGAATTCCATCTCATCGGAGCCGATTAGTAGTAGAATATGAAGGGAATCAAGAGTACCTTCAGTTCAGGTGCAGCTGTACTGTTCCGCTTGTAAAGAGTCATTTAGACTCAATAAGAAAACGGAGGCATCACAGTAGTTCGCTCGGCTCCTATCCGGTGATTAGAAAGTCGTGAAACTATAGTACCTCAAAAGATTCAGCAGAAGAGCGCACCCAATAAGGTCTTTTGCAGACAAATAGCTAAGGGTAGAATGAGAAGAGTCGAGCCTCATCAGCCCTTCCCAGTTAGCCAGGAGTCCATGACAATTCCATTGAAGTATATTGCCCTCCGGATCTATCTAGAAGGAGCCGATTAAGTCCCATTTTATAAAAAGTTCCATACGTTATTGACTTAGAAATCCAAGATTCATAACTCAGGGGGCCTTGGCAGTAGAACGCGCTAATGGTTTTGATTCCTTAGAAGACTTATTCGAGAAGTTGCGGCTAGAGAGACAGTTGTTCTCTTCTCTTGTATCGTATCTTCGGCTGACTGGGCGTTTGTATGGCTGAAGTTTCCTTTTCTTTTAGTGTGGCGGCACTTGTTGTGGCCCGTAACACTTTAAGTAGGAATGAGAGAGATAGGGCTCCTTTATTGCAGACTTACTTTTGAGGATAGGCATAGAGTTACATGATGTCATTTCACTTCCCCTGAAGAGTCGATGTTTTGGCCACCAGCCGGGAGAAATGGAAGATCAGCACGCCACCCTCTTAAAAAAACACTCCGACACTAATCAAGGATATAAGATAACGGCCAAATCCCGTTAGTGGCTTCCCCCGATAGGTCACAACAAGGAATCTCCACTAGCTCCACACTCAATTTAGAAGCGGGCAAGCTTCGTCCTTTGATTTTTTGTGAGGGGTGGGGCTAAAATAGTAAAGTGCGGATACCTCCATACTAGAGAAGGAGCCGACTTGAGTAGGCTCCAAAAAATAGTGGGTAAAAGGGAAGCCGCTGACATGGAAGAGAGAAAACCCCCGTCACTCAAATTAGAATTTGAAGTGGGCCCTGAGAAAGAAAAGGCGGAGACATCTCCACACTACAGAGAAGGCTACTTTAGGGCGACTCTTCAAAGGTACAGGGGGCAATCCTCTACTCACAGATAATGGTAATTGGGAATCCACTTTCCACTAAGAGAAGTTTGTAGGTCTCCCTGAGATAGAATAAGGAGGGAAACTTTCGCTTAGATAAGGAGCCGAACAAAAGAAGCGCATAGGGTGCCGGCTGACCCTACTCGTGGCCGATTCTTCCCTCGATGGCCAAACATTCTGCGGCGTGGCGCGCCAGCAAGACTTGAGCTTTTGAGTAAAAATCATTAAAAAAAATGGGGCCGTAGAAAAGAGAAGGGGTGGGAAGATTTCAGCAGTTCCCCTCACCGGAGCTAATAGACTAGAGGGAATAATCTTCTTCGCCCCGGTCCAGGGGTGAATGGATTTTTATTATATAGAGCCCATCTGGCAACTGCCCACTTGACAATAAGTCGTCGAAAAACACGACAGCCTAGAACTAGGCTACTTTTTAAAAAAAGCTGAAAACATAACAATGATATAAATTGGAAAACTTAACAATCAGGAAGCCATCTCCGGCAGCGGGGGAGGTCCCCCTCACCCCAGGGCAGGAGAGTGCAACCTGCAAAACAAAAATAACAAACAAAAAACAAGAATAACCTTAAATAAAGGGGAGAAGCCTGGCCTCCCCCCAAAAGTCAACAAGTCCACAAGTCAATGTGCACGAACTCGTCCCGAGCACAAGGGACAGGCGGTAGCGACCCCGCCCATTCCGGTACCGGGACAGGTATCGTGCGCGAAGATCACCCAGACTGGGACATTCGACAAGAATGTGCCGAACAGTCTGGGGCACGAAGCAGTCGTTGCAATAGGGCGCTGGCGAGAGCTCAATCAGATAGCGATGCGTCAGGCGAGTATGTCCGATTTGGAGACGACAGAAAGCGACCTGAAGCCGTCGCGTCATTGGAGAATAGGTCTATGGGAACAGTCGTGGCGTAATGGAAAACAACTTTAAGTTCCCTTCGACCGTCTCCCATCTTTTTTGCCAAGCAGTCCGAAGAGCTGCCCGTATTCCTGCCATGTAGTCGGTGTGAGGAAGAGCGAAACGCTGGTCTGGTCACAGAGTCCTCGCGGACTCTTTGGCGCCCTCATCGGCGCGCTCATTCCCCGCAATTCCTACATGTTCAGGAACCCAGCAGAATATAATCTCAACATCTGCCCGGCTCGCCAAAATCGTGGCGTCACGGATATCGCGAACCAGGGGATGCGGAGATTCCAATGCCCCGAAGGCACTCAGGGCGCTTTGTGAGTCGCTATGGATCACAATCCGGTCTCCGAAACGGGCACGTTGCGTAATCTCCCGTACCGAGTGGTGTATTGCCACCATCTCGGCCGTGAAGACAGACGCAGCGCCTGGTAGAGCCCCGCTGACTTCAACCTGAGGAAATACGGCATGGAAGCCGACCCCCTCTTATGACTTGGAGCCATCCCTATACACTGGCACGGTTCCAGCGTGACACGATGTGTGCTCCAAAAAGGTCGAACGCAATACTCCTGGCGCCGTACAAGCTTTGGGAGCAGAGGCGTGGCGACAAATAGCCAAATGTGGTACCGTCCAGGGTGGCGTCTTGGGCAGAACCAGGGGCACCACCGGCCTGAGAGCTATATCTACCTCTCGAAGGAGTTTACTGGCCCTAAACCAAAAGGGCTTAGGGTATGACTGGCATCTCTCGGCGGCATAGGCACCATCGAGATCAGCTGCGGATGCAGTGAGAGCTGTTGGCGACTGAGGGAGGCACCGGGCTCGCGCGTACAGGCGAGTGACGCACTGCACGCGGCGCAGAGCGAGTGGCATCTCCCAAGCATCAACCAACAGGCTCTTAATTGGGGAAGTACGGAAGGCACCGGTCGCAAGGCGAACCAGTGTGGTGGATCGAATCCACCTTCTGCAATAAACGCTCGGCTACGGATGCATAAAACTCGCATCCGTAGTCGAGCTTCGAACGAACAAAGGATCGATAAAAAAGTAAGGCAGTAGCCCTATCATCGCCCCAAGCGCTAAGCGTCACGGAACAGAGAATATCCATGGCGCGGTTACAAGAGAGCCTAAAGCTGCGAATATGAGCGTCCCAGGTGAGGCGTAGGTCGAATACAAGACCAAGGAAACGGTGCGACTCAACCACATCCAGGCGCACCCCATTAAGAAACAAATCTGGGTCGGGGTAGAGCCGTGGCTGGCGGCAGAAGTTCACCACCTTAGTCTTGGCCAAAGAAAACCGAAACCTGTGCGCTTCGGCATAGCAAGACACGTGGTTCAATGCCTGTTGGAGTCGACGCTCCAGAGTTGGCATCTGGGCCGCGCCAAAAGAGATCGAAAAGTCGTGCACGTAGAGCGCAGCGAGAACATCTCTCGGCAGCACCGAGGTGATGCCGTTGATGCTCAAGGCAAAGAGTGTGACACTGAGGACACTTACCTGCTGGACACCCTCTTCCTGATCCTTTGGGCCGGAGAGAGCTCCCCCCACCCGTACGCGGAATCGACGATCTCGCAAAAATTCAGATATAAAAACTGGGAGGCGTCCCCTCGCCCCCATCGTGTATAGAGTCTACATGATACCGTATCGCCATCAGGTATTATAGGCCTTCTCCAGATCAAAAAAGACCGTGGGGTAGTGCTGTCTACGAAGGAAAGCCTCGCATACGGCATTTTCCAGTCGGAGCAGAGCATCCGACGTGCAGTGGAACTTGCGGGAGCCGCACTGTGCAGAATACAGATGGCCTCCACTGTCTAGGAGAAAAGGCTAATCTAACATTTACTAATTTCTCCATCAACTTGCACACGCAAGAGGTTAGAGAGATTTGGGCGGAAACTGGTTGGAGTAGAGTGATCTCTCCTCGGCTTGCAAAAGGCAAGCAAAGTTGCGATTCGCCAGGAATCTGAGAGGAGACACTCCACCCAGATCCTGTTGAACAAATCTAACAGAAAGGCCATGTCTCGCTCACCTAGGGGGGTCAAAGCATGGCGTACGGGACATCGTCCGGACCATGGGCGGTGTTCGCGCACGAAGCGAGAGCGGAGCGCAACTCGCTCCCAGTAAACCTGTCGTCGAAGGGTTCTCCGCATCTGGAGGTAAAGTCCAGCCGGCGGCATTCCGCGACATCACGACGTGCATTGAATGCTGGCAGAGCAGCATCCCGGCTAGAGAATGCGGAAAAAGCGGTATCGAAGGATTCCGCCACGGGCGCGGGGTCCTAGATTGCGGTCCCATTCTCCTGGAGAACGGGAGGGGGGTCCTGCGAGAACTTGCCCTGAATCCTTTTGACTCGCTTCCACACCTTAGCTAAAGGGGTCTTTCCCGTTAAGTGAAGAGACGTATGCCCGCCAAGAAGAGCAGTGGGCGTGCCTTAAAATATACCGGAACCTAGCCCTTGCCCGACGAAATTCAGCAACAGTGAAATCGTTCGGGCGGCGCTTATATCGCATGTAGGCATGACGCTTCTGTTTGAGGGCCCCTCACATTCGGCCGACCACCATGGAAGTGGTCGGCGTGCAAAATGGTCAGACGTCCTGAGAATAGTAGTCAGGCCCACCGCGATGAGGTTGCCGGAGAAGAACTCAACGAGCCTCATCTACTGACCTAAACTCCTCGACTGAGATAGAAAATTTAGTCATTTTCTGAACTGCAGGCCCTCGCACACGCGCCAAGCACCACCGAGGTGGGCTCTCAGGCGGCAGTTGCCCTGAAAATGATATTTGAATGGGAAAGTGATCACTACCATGGAGGTCATCGACCACCATTCAATCAAAATCAGGCTGTGCATCCGAAGAGCACAAAGATAGTTCAAGGCAAGAAAATGAAGCTGTTCTGGGACAGTGATGGGTAAACTCATTCACGTTTAGGACACCCATCTCAAGCTCTTCGATCAGATCAGCAAGGACTTGTCCCCTGGGATTTAAGGAGTAATTTCTCCAGAGAGGATGCCTGCCATTCAGATCTCCAAGCAAGAGATAGGGCCTCGGCAACCGTGCCACGACGCGGCGGAAGTCTCCCGCGTCGAAGTCTCCCGCGTCGAAGTCAGCTGACAGTGGAATGTACGCAGAAATGATAGTATATCTCCTATGCAGGTGCAGCTGCACAGCCACTGCCTGCAAGGAGGTATCTAAAGAAAAAGGAAGAACGGAGACATCATGCCGGGTGTAAACCGCGCATCCCCTAGCCCAGCCATCCCGCGGTGGTGGGGTCGCAAGACCCTCATACCCCGGGAGGGTGGGCAGAGGGCACGCGTCTAGCATGGTCTCCTGCAAAAAGATAGCTAACGGGGAACGGGACGATACAAGCCTCCGCAGCTCCTCCCAGTTGGCCCGGAATCCACGGCAATTCCATTGAAGGAATATACCCTCCAGGCCTAGCTCGAGGAGATGTAGGAGCCCTCCTCGAACAGAAGACCGTCACGGGAATGGCGGTACGCTTCCCTGGGGCAGAAACCCGGGCGCTGTTGTCCGGACAAAGCGCTGAAGGCGCTGTCGCCTTTGAGAACTTATTTGGGGAGGTTGGGCTCGCTATGCGAGTCTTTTTCTCCCTCCGCCTCGAAACCTTAGGCGGGCGTTGTGGCTTCGGAGGCGGGGGGCTCTCTTTTCGAGGAACCACCGTCTCCGAGCCTCTCGCTTCACCACTAGGCGTGGACGAAGGAGCCGAAGCTCCTTTGTTACTGTCATCCTTTCGGGGAACAGCTTTAGGAACCCGGAAGATGACCTAGCGATCATCTTCAGGGGTGTTACCTCGTGTGAGTCTAATGACTCAGTGGAGGCGCGTGGCCGTTTCGCCTTACGGGAAACGGTCACGCTGGGGGAAGAGGAGAAAGCCCTGGTTTTAGCCGGGGCTGGGTGTGAACCCTTTTTGTCGCCAGCTTTACCAGGGGAGCGCCCGGGTTGGGTAGAGCCCGCAGAAGGGCTCAGAATAGGCGCGGAAACAACCGTGCTCGTTGGCCTGGATGGGCCAGGAGCAGAGGGTTCCTTTCTAACTATTGAGGCATATGACGTCCCAAGCAGAGCCGGGCGCGCCAGGACCAAGTTCTTAGCCTCACGGAATGAGAGTCGATCCTGGGCCTCAACGGCCAGGATTTATTTTTCAAGGATATATGCACCACATTGCTTCAAAGAAGCGGGGTGCGGCTCTCCGCATTTGACACACTTGGCCACACACGATTTGGACTTATCGTGTGCAGCCTTGGAGCAATTTACACATACTTCGGGTGACCCCGACTTTGCACGTCTACAAGAACGATTCGTATGGCCGAAGCGGTGACAGTAATAGCATCGACGCGGCAGTGGCACGAATGCCTTCACGCGGTAGCGGTACCAACCATCACACACCGACTCAGGGAGCTTGTCACAGTCGAACGTGACGAAGAGTGTAGGGGTGGGTCTCGAGGCCCCTCCCTGTTTTCTCATCACACGTTCGACCTTGACCGCCCCATGGTCGGCCAGCTCTGGAGTGATGTCATCAATGGAGTAGTCAACGAGTTCCCTCGCATAAACTACTCCTTTCACAAAGTTCATGGTAGAGTGCGGCGTCACACTCACCGGGGTGCCATGAAGTGTCCAAGAGCACTTATCTTAGCTGCCTCAGCGGGATTCGCCCCATTCGCCAGAAGGCTCCCGTCCGAGAAACGGGTCACCTTTGGCTCTCTACCAAATGCACTAGCTAATCCTCTCCTCTGATGGTTCATGTTGACCTTGGACAACATGCTGCCATCAGTGGAGCGAATAACGAGGAAGCGCTTGAAGCCAGCGGGCTCGAAAACTCCAGGTAACCTCTGAATGAGGGGCCTCGATGTCATCGAGGCTCCGCTCTGTGCACTTTTGTTCTTAGTCAGGGGATCCGCAACCGGGGGGGGGGCAGAGGGGCCAAATGTGCCGGTCTTGGCTTGGTCGCTTGCCAAAGTGGCAGCAGACCCATCCGTCCCCACAGCCCCCGTGGATGGAGAAGAGCCCCGAGTCTTCTTACTTTTTTGGCTTAGTCTTTTTCTTTTTTGGAGAGGAGGGCAGGGAATGAACTCGCTTCTCACCTCCGCCGGTAGAAGCCCCTAGGCCAGATGGACCGGCCTCAGCCAAGTCCTTCTCCGAAATGAAGAGGTTCTGGTGGTCGCAGGGGCATCATCCGGAGGAGATCCCTCCCCTCCTTATTCTGCTTCAGAATCCCCAGCCGTTTGAGGAGGACCTTGCATAGGGGCGGATTCCCCCCCATGCAAGGCCCTACCGTCTGAGACTGGGTTTTCTCAAGCACCATGTCTATCACAGGAGGGGCCTCCAATTGGTCATCCCATTCCAGGACATCGCAGGTCCCCTTGGCAGCGTCATGAGTCTTTTGTGGGGAGGCACAGGCCTTGACTTCGGCAAGGTTTAATATTCTTGCCAGCAGGTCTTTTGAGGGAATCGACCGAAGGATCCTGGCTTCCCTTTTCCCCCTAAGGGGGTTTGCCCTACCGAGCCGCTTGCACAAGGGGCGGTCGGCAATGGGCTGCCTGCTGGCTTTCTTGGCAGTCCCCTTAGAAAAAAAGGAGGGACTGCCGCTGGAAATAAGGAGGTGCCCGAAAGCACCTCCAAAGAAGGGGGTGAGGGGAAGTCCCCTACACCCGTAGGCGTAGGAGAGGAGTAAGCCTCCTTTCTGGTTAAAGAAGTATGGAGGGTCCCCTGCGCAAGCACAAGGGGGGGGGGGGGAGACGTCCATTTTTTCGGTGGACCTGCCCGAGGGCGGCTCCGTTGTTGTTACAGGGGAAATTGAGGGTTGATTTTTTTTTAGTTGTTCATACATGGGCATGGTGACCCTCTTTTTTATACGGAACGCAATAGCTCATCACCTCTTGCAGTTGCCCGCACTGCAAGAGGTGCTTATAGGCCTGGCAGAGCCAGGTGCCGCCATTTGGGACCACCCCTCCCGCCTGGTGGCCTGACAGTCCATCGGCATTGCGGCTCCACCTTAGACGCGGCGTAAAACTGAGTGTGAAGAAAGGAAAAGAAATGTGAGGAAGGTATGGGTGGGGATTAAGCAGGTTGTTAAAAAAAAAACATTTCGAACCGGAGCTCAGGGGTTAAGGAACGTTGCCCCCTCCCCCCTCAGTCCCAATCGGGGACGGTTGGCTTAAGAAGAAGGTCAGCATCTACCCTGTGAAATTAGAGGCTGACCAGAGAAAGTTGTGGGAGAAGTTTTATGAAAAGCAATGAAACAAGTGTTTTAAAGGAAGAAGAGGCTAAGCTGGGGCCGGACGGGGCGCTGGATCCCGTCAGCACGGCGGCCAGGATGGCAAATCGCCGCGCTCCTTACGGGGAGGGTTGAATGGATATAGGATGATCAGCGAAACCTCTGTATAATTAGCTGCGGGCCAAGAAAGATATGATAAAAGTGGCTTGTGAGGAAGTTGCGAAATAAGGGATAAAGGTAAATGTCTAGGAAATTGTAGCTAAGATAGTTGAATTCTAGTTTCAGACATACTAAAGTAACTGGGACAGAGATGGCATTCCGTTCCTATAGATGGGGGTTCTGAAGTGATGCTCGCTGAGATATGGTATAAAACATGTCTTTGGTAGCTTCTACCAAATCAAGCAGATGAAAACTACTTCCCAAGTTTAAGGAGGACATAGAAAATGTGGTCTTTAAAAGTCCTGTTTGTTCAAGCTTGAGTGGTGTGCTTACTTCGTTGAGCCATTCTACCTACAGCCGTAACATTGAAATAAAAATGCATACAAAGAAATACTCTGTCGACAGGGAAAAAGTCTTGAGATCAAAACAAAACAACACTAATAGTTGCAAATGAAATAAAGCGATACGACAAAGGCATAAATAGCTTCACTTAACGATACTCAAGTCAATAGAGAAAATCTCTAACGGAAAAAGGATAGGGGAATACTTTGTTTTCGGAAGGTGATCCTTAGGAAGTCAGTCGCAACCATGGTGTGAGATTTGCTATTATGACATCACTCATCAGCAGTGTTCATGAAATGCCTGAAAGCATAGATGGAAAGCTTATGCCATATTCTTCTTGCTAAAGGACGATAAATATCAGTGGTCCACATATATGCACCTACTTTTGACGCAGACGAAGAAAACTAAGAGCGTTTCTACACTTCACTCGAAACTTCGATTCATCATGTTCGTACCACAGCTCAAATTCTTCTTTAATGCGATTTTAATGTGCGAGTTAGATCCAACACAGATGTATAAAGTTAATTGCAAGCATAAAGTAGAAAAAATAACTGTAATAGTAATCGGCTCTTTGCACCATGTTCGAAATATAACCCAACTATTACTTATTCACTATTTCAGCAGAAAAAAACAAATACAAAACTTTATGGAAACATTCTCGCTCAAAGCCCCGTAAGCCTGCAAGGGGCCCAACGATTTATTTTTTCTGGGCGACTCGTGTGGTCTAAGCTTAGACTCCCCTCTTTCTTTGCCCCAATATTCACTTTACTACGTGTAGTGGGTTGACTACATCACGGCAGCCGTTCTCGGGTGCATAAGTCTGTAATGCTTATGGAGGGTGGGCTTTACTTCCTTGTTGGCTGACAGGCCAACTAAAAGACTGGTGCCGTCGATGGGTCTGCCTCAATAGATCTTCACATCTTGACCGTCCCTTCAAGGATCAGTACATCCAATTTAGGAAATCTGTCCCGTCCCCTTGTTTCTCTAACTGATCAGTTGAGAGCACCGTCCTTTGGGGAAAGACCGATCAACTGGGGATCTTTTTATCAGTTAACGCACCCAGGGTGGACCTCTGAAAGGTTAAAAAATTCAAGACGGGATAGGTAGGAGTGGCAGGATACTGGTCTTCCAAGGCAGCGGAAAAGACTCGTTGGAAGACAGCCCCGAGTAAAAAACCTTCTAGTGCAAGATCATCTTGAGATCGCCTCGAGAATTCGCAAAGAAAGGAGGGATCGCTTTACCGGGTTGATGCCCCCTTTCCCTACAAGAACTTCTCCTTTTCGGACATGGCTGAAGCCGTCCCGTCCTCCAAGTTGAGGCCTCTTCCAAGAGTGGACTAAAGAGGGCTCACACTCAGCCATCCTCTATTAAAAAGAAGAAAAGAACAAGAAGACCAAGAGTACTAGGGTTCACTCTCCCTTCAGGAAGGCAACAGGTATGAAGGATGCCCTGCCCTCGGGTAGCGATACCTAGACAAAAACTAAAGTTGCAGGGATGGTGACTGGAACCTCGGAGACGTCAGCCCCTTATCGAGTGTCTGCCCGGTGTCTTAGAGCTTGCATTGTGCAGTGCCAAGTGGGTGAATTGTGGCGAATAGCACCCTGCCACTCCGAAGCAATGTAGCTTGTATTTTTTCAAGAAGGATGTCCTATCTTTTCAGACTCCGGAACGAATCTCTTTTCACTAGGCTAAGAAATGAGTCTCTTCCCGCCAGGCACTACCTCGGAGGTCCTATGCCTCAATCGTTAACAAGGCACACTCTGCTCAGAGCCCCTTCAGGCCTAGAGGCCGTTTGCTTCCGCGTTCATTCGGAATCCTTCGGCAGGTTCTATCGCTCACTCCACCCAGGAGGATCTCATGATAGAGCTGACGCCAAAATGGGCTAACATCTAGACTGAGCTAAGAACAGGCCTGCTCCTCTCTCCCCAGTGTGACAATTTCCCGGAGGCAAAATAACTGCTAGACCTCTTTTCCTCGAATCATCATGGATATCGCAGAGATAGATAGACTTTAGATCCTCTAACACACTTAGACATAAATATTGGCCGTTCCTTTCCAGAAGGCAAATTTCTCACATCGATCTTCTTGGACCTATCCAAAGCCTATGGCACTGTCTGGTGACGCCTTATCTTCGACCATCTCTATCAAATGGGACTCCGTGGATCATTACCGCTTTTCATATAGAATTTTATTAGCAATAGACGCTTCTCAGCTGACCTCAAAGGAGCTCGGTCCTAAACTTTAACAACACTGAGTCCCACAGGTAAGCGTACTGAACATGACTCTATTCATACTCTCTAGCAACACTGTCGTGGTACAACCACTCTACAATTGTTGATGGACTGTTCGCAGGGATTAACGACTGACTAGGAAGTCACACTTGAGGCGTTGGGTTTCAAATCCTTAGTAATCAAACAGAGTGCATAAATGGTTGGCGAGATTTCCTTACAAAGACAAAAATAAGAATAATAATAGAAAAAAGGGAATTATTTAAATTGAGATAGTATTTTGATAATTATTATGAGGAGGGATTCTTAAATGGAATTAATTGATTAATGTAACTAGGCTCAGATAAAAAGGGGAAACTTGGCAATACTAATAATGGAGGGGGTTTCAGTCTTACGGGTCGATGACTTCGAGGAAGGTACTCCTTGAGATAAGGCGAGTGGGGAACGATCCGATGATGCAAGTGGGGCATGATCTGAATGAGGCAGGTGGGGCACGATCCGAACTAACCTTCCGATGAAGATAGCCAAACTTTAAAGATGATGACATTCAACGGGGAATGAGGGAATTCTCGTAATTCCAGTGAAAGAGAAATCTTCTTTCCTCAAAGGTAATCGATGGAGATTTTCTTCGGTTCGATTAAACGAAGGAAAGACTGTTGCGCAAATTCAAAGGCTTGCCGTTAACAGAAGCTACCAATTAACTTGGGTAGAATCACGGCTAAAGAAGTCTGCTGTCTGACGAACGCTCACGGGACGAGACGATAAGGACGGCCTTGAGGTGCGGGCTGGACTCTTCGAACTACAGAATAATCCGAGTATTTGTATGCCCGATTCTGGAGGCGAAGGGGGAGTTTGGAGAAAGGAGTCACAAGCTCCAGGCATCTTAATCGGGAGTCGGAGTCGATTCATCATTTAACAGCAAGGGCAAGACAGAGTGGCTCTTTCACATCTCGTCATCGGACGGGGGGGAGGGGGGATGAGTTTGCAGGATTGGGAAATATTTTCTCAACGTGCTTAGGAGTCGAAATTTCGAGAATGTTCGAACAGGAAGTGACGTCGTCCATGGCACGATACCATAGCACGTGGTCTCCGATAAATGGTGGTGGTGGGGGGGGGGGGCAGAGGTTGTTCTTTTACAAACAACCTGACTTTTAATGTTTCTCCAGGAGTCAAATGCCCCCATACGTCTACGGCTTTGTAATTTTGCTTTGTTAGAAACAACCAATAGAGGTCAACCGCTAACTACAACGTACCATCGGCTTCATAGTTATCCACCCACATTGAAGTAGTTTTACTCTCTTGAGGGAAAAACTGTACACGTAACCTTTACCAATAAGGAGAAATATACTCAGTGTTTTGAGTAAACTTTCTAACCTCATTTGGGAAACATACAAGTAAATTTTATGTACCCACATAAAACCCTAGTATTGTCTAAGACAAGATATGTATGTCATCTTAACGGAGCGGCCACACTCTCAACACTGAGCAAATTAGATCCTCTTAACTTTGAAGCTCTACGATTGGCCATCGGTGCAACACCAATTGGCAACACCAACTTCGTTCCTCTTAGCCGAAACGGCATTCCTACACTTCATCAGTAAAGGCAAAGTGCCGAACTTAATTACTTAGCCCGCGCACGTCGCAACAACAATAAGACCCGTCTTCGACTAATAAAAGGAACACCAGCGAGCACGGAATTACTCATCCTACACTAAAAAAAGATTAAAAATCTTAAAAATCTACAATTAGATGGTAATAAAATTCTCCTCGAAAATTTAAAAAAGAAGATCCCCATCAAGCATCTTTAATCGAGACTTACAGGACTATCAGTAAATTCCATCAACCATGCCACTTTATTTACATAGATTGATTAAAGTCAAATGAAGGAGTAGCCTGAGCTACAGCCCTAACTCTATCAACAAGAACCAAAAGCCTACCAAACTGCATCTCAGTTATATCATCGGAATTAAACGGTATCTCAATAGCATCACTAATAAAACTACAAAATATTCAGATTTGTTCAGAGCTACGCTTTCAAAACCTGAAATACATTTTTACCGTCCACATACAAGTCCAGTTTGCCTTCCATAAAAAAAACATCACATTCTTGTGGTGTGATCATATGGGCATTGGTGGCAATGAGAAGGCAGAGAGAGTAGCTAAATCAGCCACTACTAACAATAGAATCCTAATCACACTTACATTTTTTAATGATTAAGGTCATATGTTCTCCAAAATTATTATGAAAAAAATGGGAGAACAAGTGCACAATTCATAGACACAAACACCCTCGACAAATTAAGCAGAAGACTAACACTTGGAGAACATTGAACTGAAAATTTTCAAACAGAGAAGTTGCCTTTGGATTGCCCTTGCAAGTGGGACACACCAAACCTTACGTGCAGCTATCGTTTTACTATCTCTCCACTTTCAATCTCTATGACCTGAAACAGCCAATTAACTATCTATAATGCAATATTAAGCTGCAGAAAACACCAGCCAGAGAGAAGAAAGCGCCTAAAAAACTACAGCATACTTATGGAAATCTTAGGAGATAATTGAGAAAATATAAATGCTCTGATAAATTATTTAAAAGAAACAAATCTTCTCAGTAAACCTTTTGATCCAGTAGTAAAAAAGAACAAGCCTGTTTAGACTAATACGGGGTGAAAAAGAGTGCTAAACGTTACAAAAAAAATGACACCTCCTTCATTACGTTATTGTTCGCCAAGCACATGTAAATGAAGTGCTCGTAACAAGGGCCATGGGAGGAGATGAGTGCAATACGGACTACAAGCTAATAAGATTCAAACTTTGCTTGAAAATCTGCCGAAGAAAACAAGGGAAGGTTAAAGCTGTAAACTTGATGTCAGAGCCCTGAAAACTTTCAGCCAATGAACTCAACACTTTAAAAAATGATTATATGCAATTTAAAGTTGCAGTGAAGGAAAAAGCTGAAGACACTCTTTGCCTCTCAAAGAAGCCTCACCATAATTAGTTTGATGAGAACTCTAACGACACCCATAATCTACTCAGAGCCAGAAAACTCGCCCAAAATTGCACTCTTGTCAAACCCTAAGTCACAATCGTTAATGGACCGAATTACAAACGCCCGAGTGGAAGTACAGAGAGTCAACTTGGTGAATAACTAAAGCACGAGAAATGCAAGCCTTGGCTGATTGCAATAATACTCATGCTGCTTACGAGGCATTGAAATCTTTCTTCGGAACAGAGATAAAAATATCACACCAGTTAAGATCTGCAAATGCTGCTGAACTTTACAAAAATAA
The DNA here is from genome assembly GCA_963969495.1 of Ceratothoa steindachneri. NCBI lineage: Eukaryota > Metazoa > Arthropoda > Malacostraca > Isopoda > Cymothoidae > Ceratothoa > Ceratothoa steindachneri. The sequence continues at coordinate 19,767,001 of OZ018323.1, read as the reverse complement.
TAATGAATAAATAAATGATGGAAAGGTGGTTTTAACATTTCAGTACACTACTCTCAGTATTAATGACCTACTGTACATTTGACGAACTCGCATACGAGCTCGAAAACGACTCCAGATTAATCCTTCTCATTTCACCTGTCCTTCACTTTGATGACTTGTTTTTGTAGCGAGCTGTAACGTTGCGGCGAATGTCCAGTCAAGTACATCGAACTGAGGAAGAAAAACTAGAGAAGGCTCGAGGAATATGAAACAGCCAGCCAGAGGAACGCCCTCTCTCAACCATCGCATCACGCCAGAACGACGATCGAGACCAGATAACTTAGGCTGATAACAAGGTTTTGGGAGGCTCAACCAACAAGAAGGGAAGAGACTTCCTCGAAGCCGGTTTTCTGACAACCTCTGCATCAACAGGTTCCTAGAGATTTCCGACAGCTAAGACAACTTTAAATAATGAATTTATTCCATTGAATTACCTTCCGTAAATATTTTGTATATTTTGTTTTTTAATTTATTTTTTACTTCCATTTAATAATATATCTAATTTTTGTGTCTTCCTCCGAATTGTTTCAAGGTGTCTCAACTATACCTTTACCCATCTCAATGTTTGCGAAAGAAAATGTGCTCGAGTCATTCACAAGTGCCTGCAAACTTCAGATGAATATATTGTTCAATTGTCTATGAAATGCTTATGTTGTTTTCTGGTTATGGAGGCATTTATACTTATCGTTCTCTAGTTTGGAAGCATCTTTACCTCAAATACACATTCTTCTCTGCAAAACTTTTGTATCCACTGTTTTATACATTTAAACTTAGGTATTATCAGAGGCAAATTTCAATAACTATTCAGTGAAGTTTTCATGGAAATTAAACCTGTTATTTCAATGAAGTATAGATTTTAGTATTGTTGTGATTTATGAATGCTAAAATTTCAAGAAATGAACAAAACTAGGATCAATCTCGTTAATTTTATATCAAATCAGTGATAACTATAGATTACTCTGGATTCGGAGCAAGAAAATGATAAGGTGTTCAACTTTAGCAACGTTAATTAAATGAGTCATTATTACGAATATAACAAATTTCAATACCGAATCGGCTTACATTTCGAAGTTCCGAGAACTTTTAAACAGATATCTGAAGTTCATTGTGATGTTTAATGTTGTAAATGAGCAGTACGATATATATATATATATATATATATATATATATATATATATATATATATGTGTATATATATATATGATAAATTCACAAAGTAGCGTGTGAGTAGAGCAATAAATGCCAAAAAATCACACAGGAAAATGAAAGGCGGGTTAATTTTCAAGGAATAACGAATTACTTTACAAAGGTGGCATATATAAGAGTAAACAAAGCGGTGCACGCCCATATGCAGCGAAAGGACACAAAATAGAAAAATATAATTAGGAACGGAATTAAATAACGGGTACGAAGGGTAGAGACATACAGATAAGATCTCCTTCCGAAGTTCCAAGTGTGATAAAAGAATGTAGATATAGGTCACACAGCTATAAGTACAAACACATGCAATATTAAATACTTTGAAATAAACAATAGAAATATAAAAAAATTAGTAACTCAAAGGGCTAAGATTTAAAATAGACAATTTCGTCACAAATAAGCCTTTTAATTACAAGGTCCATTTTAAAGAGACCGGGGGATATATTCAAATTAGGTGAAGAGTTAATGAATATTTCTTTTAACATACTCATCAGATTTGTGAATAAATTTATCTGAATTCCAATTGATAGGGTGACTATTTTCAGATAAATGAACAAGAAAGCCTTATTACTTTCACCTCTTCTAATATTGTATCTATATTGATTGAAACCTTCATTTAATGATTTTCTGGTTTGCCCAAAGTATTGCTTAGAGAAAACGGCACAATCGTTAGAATAAACCCCCCATATACTTTTGTTATTATTTGGAATCAACATTTTTTACATAGTAAACTCATATTTAAATATTACTGAAACATTTACACATTTCAAAAGGTGGGGAAGCAAGGAAAAGGACTAGGAAAACGGTAAAACAAGTGAGTTCTTAAAATTGTATATAGGAGGGATTTCAGTTCTGTAAAACGATTTTTGTTGGCACATCTAGGAACCCTGCAGGATACTTTTGAGTGTAGCAAAAAGATCTTAAAAAGATCTTTGAAAAATCTTAGAAATCTCAAGACCCAAGAATTCCGGGCCCCGCAGCCCCTGGAGAAACATTGAGAAACATTAGGAAGAAACATTGGGAAATTGAGATTCCCAAGGAACAAATCAATTAAATAAATATATAAATATATAAATATATATATATATATATATATATATATATATATATATATATATATATATATATATATATATATATATATATATATATATATATATATATATATATATATATATATATATATTCATCGCAGCAGGTTTTGTTAAAAGCAACGGCTAATTTCATATTTGTGGATTTTCTTTTCAAATATCTCGATTTGTCATATTCTCTGAAATTCATTAAAACTCAGACTTGAACGTTAAAGGGGAATAGGAGAAGCGCCCTTCACCTAAGCCCCATTTAACTGACGCGTTTCGATACATTTGTATGATCCTCAGAATTTATTTCAGCGACGAAAGTAAATTTAATTTAGCTGGATCTGCTGACAGACGCTTTGTTTGACGCGCTGCTGGTGACAGACTTAACCCTGAATGTGTTAAAAAGTTTGACATGGATGGAGGAGGCATTGTCATGGTATGGGGGATGTTTTCGTCTCAAAGAATTGCTCTGCTAGTAAGAATAATTGGAACTGCAAATGCGAATGTATACCTAAACCTCGTAACACATGTTATACTTTCACTTCGAGCATCTCCGAACCAACCAGCGGTATTTATGACGGTCAACACGCACCATGCCATACTGCAAAGCGAGTAAAATGCTATTCCAACAAGAATATATTGAAGAAATGAAGTAGAGTTGGGACCTTAACCCAATTGAGAACCTCCCGAAGATCATTGGAGACAAAATTTGAGATTAGCAGCCTTCAACTATGACGGATCGAAAATTGAGCGAGAATGGAATAAAATAACACCTGAATTTTGCAAGAAACTGGTGAAGTCCTGTAGTGGTCGTTGCGCGGAAGTAAAAAAAAAACAAAGGCTTCAATACTAGTGTTTCAAGTTTCATTGTTGTCGAATCTTGCCTTGTTTCTAGTGTATTTGCTTCCTAAGCAAGTCGAAGAATGATCGTTCTCTTATTTTGGACGTGTCAATATTTGATTTAGTTAGTTTATTTATTATAATTTTTCCAATATACGATTGTATCATAGGAAATCTTAATTAAATATATTAAATGCATCTCTTTATGTACCATGTAAATTTCATTTCCCTACTCATTATATTTCAAAAAATATTTGAATATAAGTAAATCGTTCTCTTATTTTGCTTGGTAGAATATATATATATATATATATATATATATATATATATATATATATATATATATATATATATATATATATATATATATATATATAAACTGAAATTAAACGCAAGCGCTTTTGCTTTTTTAAAAACTCTCTTCAAAGGGTAGAAACAAGGGACGGTCGGGGAAAAACAAATGATAAATGACAGTCTAACAGTGTAAAATGGTTAAAAAATAAATACATACACTTCATACACGCATTTATATACATACATCTGCATAGATAATCATATGAAAGGGAAATCACAATACACATAAACAAAATTACAAAGGCAAAATTGTTAAACTTTGTTTTATGCAAATCGTTTATCAAATTTACTTTGATTGCAAATCTTATTTATGCTAATGTTATCTAATTTTAACAATCCTACTTGTATTTAAGGTTTTTTCTCTAGCTTTCTTTTATTATGGCTGATTCTACAATATTTCTTTCATAAAGTCACTTTACCTTTCTATGATTCTGCCGTTGTTCCACTCTAATTCGGTCATCGTATTCTTCACACAAGGTCTTGGAAATCTGTTCACCTTTAAAGCCTAAAGGAGGCAATTTGACCCTTCTCAACAAAATCAAAATGGAGTCAGAAAGGATAAAATTAACACAGAAGAAACTAAATTTATTAAATTTAACATGAAGTTCAGAACTTATATAAATAATTATAAAAGAGGTTGTTGTTATATTACTAATAGTAAAATTTGGAAATTACACTTAAGCACCAAAGGCAAAATCTTATAATTAATCTTCGATACGCGCTTTCCACACCTCATCTTTTTACAATGTGTACCATTTTTGTCATCGTCTTTTTGCATCTTTGACGAATTTAAAATTTTTGGCGCATATTGTTAAGTACTTTAGGATCACATGAATCATCAATATCGCAGGGTAACTGATGATTGAATAATGTTGTATTTTCGTGAGTTGCTTTTTTTCTGTAGCTAATCATTTGTATAAAATGTTTTCTTGAAATATTTTTTTCCGGTGACAACTCGATAGAGACCCAAGCATTTATATTCGACAGATCAAGAATGTGATAGAAGGTTTGAAGAGGCCAGCGTCTTGATGCTGCCTTTACAGAATATTGGTTTACCATTTAACCAAGGATATCTATTCCAAAGCTTGTCTGATTGTAATTAGTCATTGTGTGAGGTTTCTTCTTTTCACTCGAATCAATTCTTCCAGATTCATGAAGTCTACTCATTAGAGAAACATTTATCTCTTCTTTACCTAATAATAAAGAAAGGCTCTTGCTGGTTATTCACAGATATAGAAACTTATCTTCTTGCTTTAAAATAACCCTTCTCTCTTATTTTTGCTAAACATGAGAAGTCAAAAAAATGCTGTGTATACTTACTTCCTGTGTTTATAAATGGCTCAATGAGTTTCATTCGGTACAACATAAGCAGCTAATATTTTATTATTTGTAGGCGTCTGATCTTTCCTTAACTAAGGAAACGCATTCACTATTTATTTGGAAGAACTATCGAATCCAAGCCAAAATATTTGCCATTCTTGGATGCCATAAACTGAGTATGTGGACACCTAGTTTTACTTGGGAAGAATTGTTCGTCACTTGTTATATTTTCATTTTCTGGAATTTTATAACATGGCAAGCAATTTTCAATGAAATTGGTTGAACACTTAAAAATCTTAGAAATTACATAAATTCACAAAAAAGATCCCTTGACCTTTGTTTCCTACAGAAATAATAATGAGTTTCAAGGATTAGACAATAAAGAATGAAGCTGTATATTCCTTGATCTACATAGTTACTCCAAGGGCATGCAGATTCAACGCTATCTTTTCTAATACTTTTCTTGACATACCATGTTAGTCTTGGTGTGTAAGTCTTTCAAAATATTATGCTGAGAACGCTGTCCATTTCCTGCCGCAGAGAAATTGATATTTTTCCAAAATGTACCATCAGGAGCTATTTCTTCTAATTGATACAGGGATAAGACCTGGTGAGAAAGCTTGAAGGTAAGAATGTTTTTCTTGCTCACAAAACGCTCACTGCCCATTCTATTCACTCTCGTAGCCAATGGAACATCTATAAAAATAAAATATACTTGTTTATACTAACAAAATATGTTTTTATAAGCTAAATGAGTAAAGGAAAGCATTTATTAGCAAAATAAAAAGTTAAAATATAATCATCACTGCCTATTGAATAGTCTACTATTTAACTAGGCTATTATTTGATCAGAAGGAAAGAAGTTGGTTACAATAAGTGATATTATATATATATATATATATATATATATATATATATATATATATATATATACATTTTGTATATATATTATTGTAATTGGTAGTAATCTTTCTTGAATGCAAATTTTGTTGAAGACCATTGTGTATTTCGCCTTAATTAATTTCATTTGGCAACTTTCTCTTCTTCTAACTATCTTTTTTATTCCATCTTGTAGATGGTGGATCACTTGTCCTGATCTACCATTTAAAAGATGAAATAAAAAGGATAGTTAGAAGAAGAGAAAGTTGACAAAGGAAATTAATTAAGGCGAAATACACTGTCGTAGAAAAGGCTCCCAACGATATACTATATATCTATTCTTTGCGGAGATTATTCTATATTCGAGTGCGGGGATTAATCAGATGGCCGAGTATTATTCTACGTTAATAAATAGGCATGGAGAGGGCTTATTTATCTTCAATATACTTAAGAATTGGAAGGGAGACTAAGGATAAATAATATTGCAAGCATTAATAAAATAGAATTTTATTAATTAAACTAGCAAAAATAACACATTAAAAATATTTACATGACCGGGGATTAAAATGGGAGATGCACATGAAATGAAAAGGTCATAGGATAAATTTGACTAAGCGGTGGATTAAGATTTGGAGGGATTTAAAATGACAAAACAAACAAGAAGGTAAAGGGTTGACTAAATCCGTGTTAAAGCACAGAGTTACGTTGGCAACAAAGTTAAATAATTAAATGCAATTCGTAGCTTACGTATTTATAAGGTCGGCATGCAGATGAAGGCGATTTGAAGGAATAGCTTCGTTCCGACTGGCGATTTCCTTCCCAGGAGGAGGGGATTTAGGGGAGTTGTCCTTAACGAGGGAAAAAGGACAGACTTTGAAGAGTAGAGCGAAGTGGAGCGCGGAAGTGCGATTGATCCTTGAGACAGGATACCGGAGATGTTCTGGATGAACAATTGAGGTTATTGGGGTAACCAAGCGTTCTCTTGAAGAACGTTAAAAGGGGGGAATTAAATTACCACTGACGTGATATCAGGGGAGCGAGAACCGTTTCTTGTCGAACGGGCTCGAAGAACAATGACTGTTCTAAAGTTGTTCTTTTCTGATCAATTGAACAACAGGGGTTGGGGGGGCTGTTGACTTGGCGTCTCGAGGGGCACGAATATTGTCAAGGATATTGTCCTCTTCTGGACAATAAGGGGGTTCTCGAGGTAGAGTTCCTAGGTGCACAAGGGAGACCGGATCGGCGTGATGTCTGACAAAGATAATCGGGATCTGATTCAAATGCGAAATTCTATCGCATAAAAAGCCGGAGCCAGCCCTTCGGGGGTATGGGGCAATTGGGGGCTTCCATGGAATGTCGCGCTGGCGACTCGAACAATCTTATCTTCCCATAAGCCTTATTCAATCTGGCCAGATCCACGCCTGTAGGCAAATGGGGGATTGAAACTCTTTGATTATACTTGGGCGGGGGGAAGATAAGACTCGGGAAGTGTTAGGGCGATAAGAACTCCATGCTACTCTCTTCTCGCAGGATACACGTGGGAAGCATGAGTACCAATATGTGATAGAAGTGAGGCATGGCAGCCTCAGGCAATTCTATCACATACACAATGGTCTTCAATAAAATTTGCATATATATATATATATATATATATATATATATATATATATATATATATATATATATATTCTTCAGCCTATATTGTTAGTTGCTGAACTATAATATGAATCCTTTCTTATTCGTCAGATGATCAAAATTGATTGGTCATTCCTTTTTTGTCACATTTGCATTATTACTTCCATAATATTAATCTGAGTATTTGTATGTTATTATAAATCTTTATGGAAAGCACTGTTTTTTCCTCATATACTGTGTATTCATGCTTAATAATGAATACGCAAACCCTCTTCATCTGTAGAATCATTACAATTACTACGTGAATCACTTTGAGACAATCGGAACTCTATATCAGATGAGTCATCTACATTTATTTCCGATACAATTTCTTTCGCAGTCCATTTTGGGCACGTAGTCATAATTCGGTACTAAAACTAATAATAATGCAAGTAATATTGTAATACGCAGTAGCGTAAAATCGTGTAAAATCATGATCAGTCACGTTCAAGTTTGTACATAGTAACAAACAGAGCGCTGATTCAGCATAGATACGAGTACCACTCAGAAAAACGAGAATGGAAGCAAACCAGAAAAATGTAAACTCGTTGACACTATGTAAATCTATGTTTGCTCTTATTAGAATCATTGATATACCTTATCTGCTACGCTGGTCTCCACAGGAAGTATAGAATTACTGAAAAAATAGGAATCTCGCCCAGAATTCCTCCCCAAATTACAGCCAATAGGAGTCTTATGTAAAATAAATAGACATATGGTTAGGATCACACAGCAAGGAAGAAATGAAAATCGGCAAAAAAACACCCCGGACTAAAAATATGCGAAATAATTAAGTTCGGAAACCAAACACACGTTTTTAAAATAGTGTGCGAGAAAACAGAAAAAGTAATCATAAGAATTTTTCCAGAAAATATGGAAAGAGAGAAGTATATTAATATACAGATATTTTCAACTGCTCCAAATTGGAGACACATACAGCAAAACATTGCATAGAAACCGAATCAAGCTGTTACGAATGTGGGCAAAAAGGCCACTATGGGAAAAAATATACCCAACCAACACATTAAAAAATGCCTCAGCTGCGGCGGGCCACACCAAACAATAGAAACGTTTGCACTAAGGGGAATGGAATTAGCGCAAATAAATAGAGAAAAGAAAGATACTAGACAGAAACAAAGAAAATGCGACTTGCGCAGGTGTAACCAAAGCCACAGTACATGAAATGAAGGACACAAAAACGCACCTCACCGTTTCAAACGAGGGATAAATGGAGTTAGTAATGAGCATACTTTTCACGCACGTAATGAACAGAAGCTAACCCTTGATTTTTGCTTTAACTCTCAATACCATGATATAAAAATGGATGAAGATATGGTTCCTTGAGAGCCCACCCTTCTCAGAAAACTTAAATTTAAGTATGGCTATGGTCAGGAGAAAGCAAAGAGTTAAAGGATGAGAAACAATAGGAAGCGTTTCTCGAACAAGAACCAACGGCAAGCGAAGGAGAAAAGAAGAAATCAATTGAAAGTATCACAGTATGAATTGGGGCAGCGGACTTCAACCTCAATGCTCAATATCTCCTTCCAAGTGGATAGAAACAACATAATGGACTGAAATCCTTAGGCAAAGGAACATGCAAATGAGCTTTCAAATTAAAAACAGGAGATGTTATTGAGGAATTACTCGTCAATGACAGATTCAGGATCTTTCCTGAGGACTGCATTACTCTATACAATTCACATTCAAGGAATTGGTATGTAGGAAGTATAGGGCTGGTGATACCGACTCATCCAAGACGTACACTAGATAAACAACGAAGGATAACTAAAATAATCCATAGTAGACAATAGCTTATCTTTCCCTCGCGGAAAAACTTAGCTAGGAACAGTCCATGAAAATGTCATGACCCAGTAACCAATGATCTAAATATAAACCGATAATGACCTTTAACCCGAATGCGACTATATCTCCCGACTCTAGAAAACACTCCAAAGAAAGTCACTCTACCATGCTAAGATACTTATTCAGTGCATGATTATGAACGCCCGATGAAGATATTGAACGTGAGAAAGTGAAAACAATTCGACAAGGAAAAATACTACGTTACAAACAGACAAAACACTCACCACTAACGGACCAAAACAACGATAATCAGCTAGGTTATAACTTCAACATACACTCACATAACGGTACGAATGCTATTAAACACACAATAATGAAACAGATTTTAGACGGCCCTCCCGTCATGAAATCACATAATAAAAGAGCATGAATTAGAAAGAGAATGGCGATAGTTAAAAAAGAGAAGGTTGCTGAGCGACTGGATGTATGAAAGGCATTGAACATAAAAACGAAGTGGAACGTCCCATCCTGGATGGAAGGATCATCATTAACCCAAGAGATGTATTTAGATTTAAAATAATGCGACATGGTAAACACCAAGGCCAAATCTACGAAAAGTACTACAAGGCAGACGACTTCTAAAGGAGCCCAGCTAGATATACATTGAAGTGACACAAGTATTTTTATATGTAAATTTTCAATATTTCTGAAACATCTCGTGCTTTCGTCTGGTTACAACACTAATAGAAAACTCAGTAAACTTATGTATATTTAATGGAAGAAATACACAGAAGACAGATTTTCTTGCTAATAAAACAAATTTAGTAGGTGAAAAAAGTATTCAAACAATAATAATTTTAGTCATTTAATATTTCGTGGCCTAATTTTTGTTTGAAGTAACATCACAAAGACGAATCTCATAAGTTGATATTAGCATTTTGAAATCAGTTTTTGAAATTTGTTCTACTCATATACGCAAATCTTGCTCAAAGAGGATCTGTGGGATTCTCTTTCAGATGCAGCCATCAGTATTCGCCATAAATGCTCAATAAGATTGAGATCTGGCGATTGACTTGGCCATGGCAAGTTTATTTTTCTCTTACTAAACCATTCTTGAGTTAATGTGCCTTATTTGCCTATAATATTATCCTGTTGAAATATCCAGTGATGTTGGCAGTAATTCTTTTTTGCTTTTTTACACTTTGGAGTAGCTTTCCTTCCAGTATCTTTCAATACGTATCATCATCCATTTTCACATCAAAAATGTGCTGCTATGTGCGGTAAAGCAGCCTTAAACAATCAGAATACCTCGTCCGTGACGAGCATCATTTTGGCTGAAAATTTATGTTTTAGTCTCATCTGAAAATATAACATTGTTCCAAAATTCTTTCCTTTTCAAGATGCTCTCTAGTAAACTTTAAACGGCTCGTTACATCCTTTTTATTAAGAAGCGGGTTTTTGCGGGGAATGAAAGAATGTTGATCATTACAATGGAGTTCTCCACTACTATTTCTTTTACTCACTTTCGTTCCTGACAGTTCTAGATCGCTTTGTAGATCTTTTATAGTAGTCATTGGATTATTATCTAATAGCGAGACCGATCGTTAATGTTGCGAGGAGCACCGGCTCTTGCCATGTTGGAGGTGATTCCATAATCGCGATGATTTCGAATTATAGAGCTTAGAGTCACATAAGGCACTTCAGATAGCTCAGAAATATTCCAAAGGATAATCTATCAGAATAAAGTTTGATTATTTGGTGTCAAATAGCTTGAAGAACTTCGTTGACCTTCGTCGGCATTCCTCAAAGCAAACACCTTTGTTCAGTAGATTTTTATCAATGAATGACGGTCCCAATATTCGGCAGTTTACATCAGTTTCGTTTCTAGATATTTCTCCAATATTCTTGACGTTTTTATCGAGTTTATAAGATTTTTTTTCGTTTAATAACAATATTCGCGCATGTTATTAAAGTGGTTGATTACTTTTGTCCCTTGCTAAATTTTGTATATTAGCAATTGTTGTTAAATACAAAGAAAATGTCTTATGTGTATTTCTTCTGTTAAATAAATGTTTACTGAGTTTCCTGTTATTTTTATAATCAGACAAAACCACGAAATATTTCACAACTATTGAAAATTACTGTGTGCAAATATTTGTGTCAGCTCATTGTATTTGCTTCTAAATTAACTTATATTTATTCGCGACAACAATGGGAAGCAAGAGCTTTAGAAAACTGGATATTCTGTAATTAAACTTGAACGGCTGGATCGGAAAAATAATCACGATCTTATTAGAAAAATAGATGAAGCAAAACGCCGATAAAAATGGCGCTTAATAAATAGAAGAAAAGGAAGACCACAGAAAAATGAAAAACAAAAATCCCGAAAACGTAAACCTCGTTCAAGAAGATAAAGAAATGGCCCCAAAATTTCGCAGGCACTGGAAGTCAGTTTCGTTATGCTACCCAAGTAAAACAAGAACTTCGACTGAGAAATTGAAGAAAGGGGCCACCAACATCTGAGAAATAATATGAATAAAATAACATCATGCCATTGAGCAACACCGGGTAGGGTAAGAAGTGGTGGGCTCGAGAGCCATAACAACCAAGGGAGAAATAAAGAGTGCATTAGAGTACAAATGGGACCAAGCTCAACAAGACTAAAAAAGATTAACCTCACTAAATCCTCAGGCAATATATATATATATATATATATATATATATATATATATATATATATAGGGTGACCAGCAAAAATGTTAACCGAATTTGAATTAGAATTACTCAAAAATTATTAGAGGAGCTTTAGTCTTGTGAAATTTGATTTTGTCTAAAAGATATTTATCTTTCAATTGAATTTTTTATGTTTAATTTCATTTTACGATATTGCTAAACAAATGGTTTTGGTAGAGAAAAAAAAAATGATGTTTCCTCAAGGAAGTGAAATAATGAAAATCCGAAGTTGAAAATTAACAAATTTATTTGAAGAAAATTAATTCGACATGAAGCACCGCATAATCTCTTATTTTCTAAGTAGCTTTGATAACAATGAAATGCATAAAATTGTGCGTTCTTTTCATCGATTCAGATGAACTAAATCATTCTTCAAAAGAAAAGATTAAGATATCAACATTTTACCGAGCTTCAAAAGGAATTCCATTAACCAAAAGCGAACACGAATTAATGAAAAGGTTCTTTCGATTTCAAAAGATTTAAAGAAGTCCTACTCATCTAAATTCCGGCTTTCGGGATTCGAAGAAGTAGACAAAGAAAAATCCTCCGCCAAAGGCAGCAATTCAGAACAGCTCCGCCTCGAAATATCCTCCTCCTTTTCGATCTCAGCAGCACATCTTGTGTTTAGATACGAGCCTTGTAGGCTCAGAAGAAGGACAGATCCCCTACCGGGCCGTTATGGACAACTTCAAGGGGAAGGGGGAAATTTCACGCTGGGCCAGAGAGCGTTGTCCCAAGTCATCTAAGGAAAACGTTTTCAAGACGTGGATAAGTTGCTCAGCGAGAGGGTGCGTGTAAAATTAGAAGAGATCATCTTACTGGCAAAGATACCACCACACGTCACCTCCCAAAGGTCGATAATATGTCGACGCCTAGACCCGTGGGTTGATTCACAAAACTTAGAAGAGATGCATAAGGAAATAGAGGTGAAACAAAGCTGGGCTAAGGTCGATGAGATCTATATATTTAAAAACTATGATAGAAGAGAATACACCTACCTATTTAAGGCCACCTTCCGAACTACTGAGATGGCCACCAAGGCGTTAGAAGCTGGCTTCCTTATGTTTTGCGTCAAAATTTAGAGCTTTTAGATCTTGATGTGTTTAATCAGTTTATTTACTCCGCTTCCCAATTACTCACGTGAGATCAGGGCGACCATTCGTCTTAATTTTCCCGCCTTCAGGATGCTACTAAAAAGTTCCTGAGATCGAAAATATGGATCATGTGAATCACTTAGTCATTGAACCTTTATCAAAGCCTCAAGTGGTGGAAGGGTTTGAGTGTTTCAATGATTTCAAGAGCGATGCTATCAACAGTTTAAAACTCCTGGCAGAGTCGCCCAAGGCAGTAAGGTCATGGATGAGGTTCCAGATTAAACTAAACCAACAGCAAGACCTCAACGGCGGGCCAAGCAAAGTTTGGCAATATAAGATTCACATGTCTGGCTGAGGCGGAGGGCAGCGCCCATCGAGCAGGCGCGACAAAGGCCAGCCTTTGATAGACCAAAAACCCGGAAACATGATGCAACCAGCCTTGCCGAAACCGCATGCATGTCTAAATGTTTTGAGCCGCAGTGGATGCGTTACTGGCCAAATGCGCGCGTGTGGCCGTCGCGCAGACACGATCGCCTGAGACAAATTTCTTAGAGAATAGCATTCATCTCTGTTTCGTTCCGTCCTTCTTTTTCTCCTAAGTCATATCCGGCCCAAACATCAGCCAGGTAGACCAGATAACTAACGACAAACCGGAGGCTCAGACACGAGCTGGAGCCGACGACAACAACGATGTTTCTCATGTTATGCCTAGAGCAACATTCAACAAAAGACTGCAAGTTCGAAAGCAGAGTTTGTTCAGAATGTGCCGGTTCTCCCCACACCTGGAAAGAATGCACCAACGGGAGTAACAAGAAATGCCTCAACTGTGATGTGTCATATCATACGCTCTTAATGTCGTGCTCGATCAAGTAAAACCTGATAAATGAAAAAAAAGAAACATTCAGGAAGAGGAAAATCGCAAAGTAATTAGCACCTATGAACAAGCAGCAAAAGTCCAAGAGAAGGAAAAGACAGTCATCCAACTTAAACCCACAATGAAGCTTGACTTATTTATGTACATGCTTAACGCTCACTTTGTTAATGTAACAAAACCAAGGAGCTACGTGACAGGGTTAAAGCTAATGTTGATACAAAATGGGATAAAACTGATGTTGTTTCCGGACAATCCCTCATCAAGAGACTTGTACCAGATACAAACATGAAATAAATCAACCTCGGTATCAATAAATCAATCTATTTAGTTTGAGAGATCCCAGACTGAACAAACCCAATGTACCGCTCTAGGAAGAAATCTTTGCCCAACAAACAAAGCAACAAAAGAGAAACTCAAAGGAAATCAAGGCCACTACACCTGTACAGAGAACAACTGACTTTAATATGAGAATATATGCCTCACCGTCAGTTCCATACCAAAACTATCTAAAACAAAGGAAATTATTGAAAGTATAATCAAAGGCAAATACAAGTGGGATTATAAATATGATGCCCATGAAGAAGATGTGCTTACGACATTAAAGAACTGTTTAATCGAAATATGCCCAGACTCATGCTTTTATCTTCTCCACGAACAATTTAAAAAGAAAAGATATGGGAGAGGCAGGTCTCCAGCCCGGGAGGGATCAGCGAAATAAAAAAATCTAGGGAAACACTAATATAGCAGACAATAACAGGTTTGTTAACAAATTAAAGATCTTTTCGCTCAATGTGAATGGCTGGAAGGTCAAAAAGAGCATCTATAATAATATCATGCGAGAAATATACCCAGACGTAATCCTAATATCGGAACACAATCTGAACAAAGCTAACAATTGTTTCAAGGTATAAAACTATAATGACCAGCCATACTACTGAGAGGTTTGATGACATGACATTTGTGGTGCGTAAAGGTATCAAATTATAAGAAATCTATAACTTAGAGGAATCATACCTAGCCATTAGGATTTGTATAACTATCGACGATCTAGTGATAACAGTAGGATACCAACCCCCAGACGTCCATATCTTGCTATCCCAATTTCATCCGATTGTTCAGGAGGTACACCTCCACCATCTTAACCGGCGACCTTAATGCCCGCTGCAGGAAAGCGTTCAATGGCGATGGAACCTCTCTGGAACTACTCATGGAACACACTATAGTGAATGCAAAGAGGAGATTAGCAACGCCTCAGGATATTATCTTCACAAATCCGAATTTCGTTTTGAACTACTCAACAGTATCAGGCCCTTACACTCTTTCGGACCATATTAGTATGATCACAACCGTATTAACGTCCACTATACAGGTCAGAATTCCAATTCGCAGTTGCTTGCCTAAGGCCAACTGAGACGACTATAAGAGAATCCTCCAGGAATATCGAGTGGGATACCTGGACGGCTCCATACTCGAAGATCTTGATGGACATTTTGAACGGAAGCAGACAGAATAGTCATTTCCAGAGTGGAATTCAAGACTCTCGCAGGACTTCGGTGGGACAGTAACATCATGCAGAGAAAAGATAGGCTGGAAGCGTTAATCATAGAGGTAAAAACACTTGAAAATACGAGGCAGAGATACCAGGAACTTAGGAATCTTCGTTTGGAGTTAAAACATCTAATTAGTGAGAAAGCAAAAATGGTTTGGGACGATATAATAGAAAGAATGGATACGGAAGATGACCCCCCAAAGTTCTGAAGCCAGATAAAGAGGTTAAATGGAACCATCCACTCCGCTCTAATCGCGGGGCAACCGAATAAGAGAACAGCACTTTAGAGAAGCATAAGAAAGGAAATTCAACTTCGCAAAGGAAGAAAATGACGAGTTTTACACAGATTATGGAGGATGTTTTGGCAAGATTAGAGAAACTTGACCAGCATTAACACCCTTCCACTAAGTAGACGGCACTCGACAGGCACAGGGGAAAGGCATGCCGTTTACACAAGAGGAGTTCGAGGCAGCCTTGAAACGTTTCAAACATAAAGCCCTAGGTATTTCAGGTATCACTAAAACACATCTGATAAAGGCTTCTGTGAATACAGGGTAACCCCTAAAAAACGGACCTGCACACACTGTTTGTGATATATCCTTCATTCATTCACTAATCACCCTTAATTTGCAGGACATGACAGAAGCAACGTCTATGAACACAACTTGATTTCAATGGGAGCTCCAGCCAATAATATACTGCGTCAAACATTTCTAGAAGAAAGTGCAGGACACTTTCGTGCATCAGTTCAAGTGCGAAGAAGCCCCATCCAGGAGCAAAATTCAGGACTGGGTGGGCCACTTCGAGAACTATGGGACAGTGAAGAACCTCAATGTAGCCAGTGAAAACAGTATAATCCATTCAAGACACTCCAGGAAGCTTACAGCTGAGCTAGTCGAATTCGTGAGAGAGTCAGTTCAACAGAGTCCAAAACGCTCTGTGCGCAAGCGAAGTTAGTCCCTCGGTATATCCGGTGAGACTTGCAGGAAAGTGCTAGTGATTGATGTGAAGGCCTACCCATACAGAATACAGACGAAACAGACCCTTACACCCTCAGACAAAGACCAGAGAAAGGCTATGGCAGTCAAGATACTGGAGAAGATTCAGGAGACCCCAACTTTCCTTAACCTCCTTTGGACTTCAGATAAAGCTCACTTCCATCTTGAAGGAAAGGTAAACTCAAAAACTAATGTCTTCTGGGGAACCTACAGACCAAATAAGGTAGCCACCAAGCCCCTACACTCTCATAAGTGTACGGTATGGACTGCACTCTTAGCCAGAGGCATCATCGGACCAGTCTTCTTCGAGGAATCTGGCACGACAGTGACAGACACCAAGGAGCGGTATGTTGAGGTCCAAAAAACCTTCAAGAGGGAGCTGCATACCCTGTTCCCGTCGCTTATGGGGAAGTTCTGGTTCCAACAAGATGGAGCAAGCTCTCGCACCTCAAACCTGTCCAGAGATTAGCTGAAAGATAGCTTTGGTGGCCGTGTGATCAGTCTCAAGACTGATTTTGAGTGGGCACCTCACAGCCCAGACCTTAGCCCCCAGATTTCTTTCTCTGGGGCTACCTTAATGTCAAAGTATACGCAGGGAGACCCAGGACCATCTGGAACTCAGGGAAGTCATTAGGGAGGAGATCAGAGCCATAGGTCGGTCGGTTTGCAAGTACGCCATATTCAACTTTGTGCTACGCCTCAAGAAATGCACAAAGCTAAATGGAGGTAATGTCGAACACGTGCTCTAGAATAAAGAAGAAAAGTCCAAAGACTTATGTTTTGGTATGATGTTTTTGAACACAATAAATTAGTTATCATCGAAGTTTCATTCAATCGTTGCAAAGAAAATAAAAAATGAGGCCTATCGAAAGTTGGGGCCCGTTTTGGGGGGTCACCCTGTATCAATGAGACCTTATTGAACCTCTTCAATGCCTGTTTGAACGTTTGATATTTTCCAGACCTGTTCAAAAAGGCAAAGATGATATTTCTCCTAAAACCAGGGAAGCCTAAAACAGAAATAAGCACAGGCCTATATACCGGGTTCCTTAACCCTACAAGCAGAGCAGAGAAGAGCGGAAAGGCACGGTCAGGTGTTTGCATATAAATAGAGCATGGTATGACGATGTAAGGATAACCTACCACATGATTTAAGACCCATTTGTAACTTACGTCGTAACTCGTGGGAAGCGCGGTTCAATGTATTACTACCTAGTTTACGCCATAGCGACTGGAGCGCGGGTCGACGAATTGAAAGCCGATTGAATTTCGTCATGCAAGGACCCCCTGAATCTAAGAAGTAGAGCCGATCAGGAGTTCATACGCGAGGACCTGCTAATATCTACACCCCTGCCAGCATCTGCCGATTTACTAGTCTCTCTCGCTCTCACCAGGAAGTCGGAATACGCTTGGCCTCGTACGACTCTCCCCGTTCCCAGTACAACTGCCATCCGTGTATTGCTTCGCTACTTCCGTGACAGGTATTTGGAATATTTCTTTTCATCTTACGCACCATTCTTAGGTTCTCGTTATCGAGACCTACAGCTATTTATAAAGGACGTAAGACGGGGGGGGGGAGAGTATATTCCATTCCTGTACCGATTGTTCGGATGGGCAGTGCTTATTTTGTAACGACGTGTTGTCGTTGGTGGTATAATCCTGTGACATATTTAATGTACCTGTTTGTGCACTGTATTTATTTGATACGTTTACATTGTATTTAATATAATCCTTTTGTGCGCGGTATTTATTTAATACCCTCTTAGATATCTAAGCACCTTTCTGTGAAACTTTATTTATTGTTTTGGGGCTTGAGAGAACTTAGCTCCTCGTTTTGCCTTAACAAATGGCGACCTTGCCAGGATTGGTGTTGTTATCTGCTCGGGCATGTAAGTCGCATAGAGCGTGCATTTACTGTCTGTGGCCCGGAAGGGAATTCTTAGTTTGCTTAGGATTATTAGCCTTTTGTGCTTTTAAGGCTTGTTGATTGCCTCTGTTTACATGGCTGTGCTATTGCCCGTGTTAATTGTTTACTAATTACGTTTGACACTTTGCAAGGTGTGTCATTTATTGCTGTTGAGGTTTGTTGATTGCCTCTGTTTAGGCGGCTGTGCTTTTGCCCATATTTTGTTGCGTACTAGTTACATTTGCCGCTTTACTTGTATGCCATTTATTTGACTTGTTTCATTTACTTTTTTTGTCAGAGTTAACTTTCTAGGTATTTATTCATTTAACATTTCTTGTGTTTTTTATTTAGCTCTGGTTGTTTATTTTCTCTGCTTGACGAGTTAACTATACATTTATTTTAAAATATAAGGTACGAGGGGCGGTCAATAAGTTTTGCGAATCGGTAGGGCAAAACAGAGGAAGGGGGATGGCTGTTTGTGGGGGTGTTAGGACAAGTTATGATAATTCATGACCTGCAGCCACACGCTCCTGCCTTGTCTATTTAAGAAGCAGTAGCTGATCGCAGATCGTCAGTCACAAATTTTTCAACAATGGAGAAGGTTGAGCCCCGCGCAGTGATCAAATTTTTGACCAAAGAAGGCAAGAATGCAAAAGAGATCCATGAACGCATGGTTGAAGTGTACCCTGACACCACCCCTTCCTATGCAACCATTGGTCGCTGGAATAAAGAGTTCCGCCATGGTCGTGAGTCCCTTGAAGATGACCCCCATTCAAAGCAACCGTCGGACGTGACCAACGAGGACAATGTGGCCCGTGTGGAGAGGATGATGCTAGAAAATCAACGGGTAAAGGTCGACGAAGAAATCGAGCCAGAACTTGGAATATCACATGGAAGTGTTATCAACATCATCCACGACAATTTGGCCATGGCCAAGGTCTCTGCCCGTTGGGTCCCTAGAAACCTCACGCCCCATGATCGACTTCAACTTCGTCAAAGTCCACAAGGCCAGAGTTGCACAAGCTGCCCTGCGCGAGTGCGGATTCGAGCAGTTCAACCATCCCCCCCTACAGTCCAGATCTGGCCCCTAGCGACTACTTTTTATTCCGCCAGCTCAAGGCTGCACTGCGTGGACGCCGGTTTGGGGACGATGAAGATGTCCAGCTCGCCGTCCAGGAGTGGAGTGAACAGCAGTCAGGAGATTTCTGGTTGTCGGGAATTCGAAGCCTCAGGGACAAGTGGTGCAAGTGCATTGAAGTCGAGGGTAGTTATATTGAGAAATAATAAAACACTTTTCCTCATATCTCGTTTCCTTATATCCGAATTGCCAAACTTATTGACCGCCCCTCGTATATTAGGTTATGGTCATTATTTTATTTTTTCATCATTGTTGAGTTGTGTATTTCATTTCTTTGTATAGTTCATCCTATTCTGTTAATATGTCTTCTTTTAAAGAACTTAAGGAATAAGTTGTGGACTTGGGCCTAACATGGAACGAGATCGGCCACTATGTTCTGCATCAGCAAGCGTTTGAACGTGAGGAGCGTGAGAAGGAACGCCAAGCTAAGAAGGAGAAAGAAGACAGAAGGGTCCAGTTAGCTCAGATTCAAGCTAACTGCTCAGTTTAATGATCCGGTGAGTCGTCCTAAACTCACTCTCGTACAGGATTGGGAAGATATTAACTCCTACCCCAACCGCTTATAAAGAGTTGCCAAGTTACTCAAATTGAACCCTGGGAGCTATGCAAAGAGGCTAGGAAGTTTACTTACCGGTAAGGGTGCTGAAATGTACACTTCTCTGCCGGTGATATCACCAAGAACTACGACTTATTGAAGAAAGCTTTACTGACCGGATTTAACAAGACACCCGATGGTAACTGTGTCGAGTTCCGAAGCGCTAAGGTTTCAACAGGGGAAACGTTATAAAAGTTTTCCTTCCCTCTGACCCGATTGTTCCAGGCATGGTTGGAGGCTTTTGGAATAGGTAACACCTTTAAGGAGTTGAATGAATTTATGATCCTTGATTAGTTATTGTCTTCCATACATCCAGATTTATGTGTTTTTACCAAGGAACGGTCACCTACTGCTTTAACGAAAGCTATTAAACTAGCTGATGATTGGACCTCAGCTCACCCTACGCTTCCCTGAACTTCCTGTTCTAGCTCTAAGAAGTTAGTTTGACCATCCAAGCCATCTCCAAAAGTAACGACAGTAGCACCTAACTCTGCTAACAGCGAAAAGAACCCTTCATCATCTCTAACGTGCCATGGCTGTGGAGAGGTTGGGCCTATTTGACTTCATTGCCCAAGGAATCCACGCGCCTTCAAGGATGGCATGTCCGCAGCACAGCCATATAAGGTGGGATTTTGCATGTTCGACTGGTGTCCCACATTTCCAAGCCTCTGGTACCATCAACGGGGGTTGGGTGTCCACCATCATTAGAGATACAGGTTTCTAATGTGTGGTTGTTTCGGAAGATGCTTTACCCAATGCTGATACCTCTAAGTGCAGAAAAGTCTTCGTCAACTATGAACTATGAACGATGTAAGTGGGTACGTGTGGATAGGGGATAAAGAAAGGGTGTGGGGACAGATAGCTGAAAATAGACAAGTGGTAAAAAGAGAAAGAAGTGTGGTAGAGTGCAGAGAGATGCTAAGTGCCTAGTGATGAGGCCTATTGCTTTTAAATATTTTCTTGTTTTGTGGTTCCTTTGTTGTCTTCGTGATAGTTCATATTATTATGGTGTTCAAGCTATTTGTCTTCAAAATATTAATGTTCTTGGATATGTTATGTGCATTTGCTGTTTTAGTAAAAAATTACTTTGATTACTTTTAGTATTATGCTTAGTGTCTTTGGATTTTTGTATTTCTTGTAGTGAGTGTAAATCGTGTCTTTTGTTTTTTTATGTCTTTTTTTCGTTATAGATGGGTCTTCATCGGTGAATTTGCCTTTGATATTCGGTGAATTCTTGTAGAAATTGGTGAGGTTGCGTTATTAGGTTTTCTTTTCTTGGTCGGTTTTCTTAGTTTGGGTAAAAACATTCTTATTTTCATGCGTAGAACAAAACTTCTGCTCCGCCAGCTAAAAGCCCAGCGGAGCTTGGAAATAAGGAGCGACTTAGCCTCTTCTGTTCTGGTTAATCATTTGGACGATATCATCGTTCAATTCTCCATTAAGCAGTTCCTGCATATTCCTCGTCCGTTCTTCTATGAAGTCTTCGTAGCTGACTACTTAGGGCGAGTGGATGAATTTTCTGCTGTGTCTTGCTACCTTCGATGTCCTTATTACGAAGACTGGGCGGACATTATCAGAGCCAACCAAATTTGGCAGTGTTTGTAATATTCCGGGAGTAACAGATCCTAATGTTGCTGAATGCTTGCCTTCCTCGAGTGATGATAAGATTGTATCACCCTCCTGGACTCTGCCATTCAACGTCCGGCATGGAATGCTTCACCCTTACCAACGGTCAACTTTACTCTGCCAAGAGATTTTTCTGCTCCTGGCATCGGCACATCTCTGAAACCAGAACTCCATCAAGTATCTGAAGTTCAGACCAGAGCGGGTAAAATGAAGCGCATTCACTCCTTGGCTCTGCCTGCTCTCCGGCCCCTCTCCGTGACGCCTGGTGACTTCAGTTGCCTTCAGAATTCTTGTGAAACGCTCTCTGCTGCTAGAGCTAAAGCCCCCTCTGGAGAAATTGACCTAGTGAGGAATGGATCTAGTTACCAATTCGTCATGGTTGATAAGCCTCGTCTACAAGAAATGTTTTACGTCTGATCGTCCTCATAAGGTAGGCAAGTCAACCCTGGTTGTTCCCCGTGATTGTCGCCCTACTATCCTCTCTATTGCTCATGAGAGCCCCTTGGCTAGCCATTTATCACATAGGAAGAGTGGACTAAAGGTCGCAGAAGTCTTATTTGACTGGCATGGGAACCGACATCAGAGCCTTCTGCCATTCCTGCGACAAGTGTCAACGCTTTTCGACGAAATGATGAGTACGACAAGTTCCACTAAAGCCCATGTACATCATCACTGAACCCTTTGCTCGCATTGCCATCGACTTAGTTGAACCACTTTCTCCAGCATCTTCCAACAGACATAGGTACATAGACTCCATATCCGTCACTGAAGCATTGCTGACAGTTTTCTCCAGAGTTGGGATTCCGCGAGAAATACTGTCGGACCGTGGGACCCAATTTACGTCCAACTTGATGAATGAACTTCATAAGCTGCTAGGTGTGAAACCGATCTTCACCACTCCTTCCCACCCTAGCGGGAATAGTAGGATCGAGAGGCTACATGCACCTCTGAAGGCTATCCTCCGTGAGTTATGAGCCGAGAAGCCAGGTGGGTGGCATAGGTATCTCATTCCAACCTTGTTTGCCCTCAGAGAACTTCCGAGCCACAGGACTGGATTTTCGTCCTTTGAACTACTGTATGGTTGTTTAATCAGAGGTCCTCTTTCCGTTCTGAGAGATCTGTGGGAAGATCGCACCCTCCAGGAAGACGAAAGGACATGCTTCCAGTACGTCATCGAACTTCAGGGGAAGCTGGCCGAGTGTTGCCAGATTGCTGCCTAACATGCTGACATTAGCAGTTCCCGGTACAAGACTTACTTTGATGTCAAGTCACAAGACCATTAATTCAAGCCGGGTGATGAAGTGCTGGTACTCTTACCTAGTGATACTAGTAAACTGCTCGTTACTTGGAATGGGCCTTATAAGGTACTGGAGAGGCATGGTTAGGTTGACTATCTTATTGAGGTTCCTCGGAGAAGAGAAAATGACTATCGTTGAAGAAGGAGACACTGATTGTCTGCAGCTGCCCTTGACACCAGATGGTATGCTCAACCCTCCTTCAACTGACAGCCCTGAGAATAGAACACTCAACTGGTAACAACACTCCAAGCTTCAGCTTTATGAATAGGTACCAGAATGTTCCATCGAATGAACCCAGATGTACCTCCACCCTTGTCGATGATATTACTTTAACTAGTACCGACAGGGTACAGTCCAAGAGATATCCAGTGCTTATTCACTTCAAGTCCGTCTTCTAGAAGGAGGTCGAGACCCTATTCCAGCAAGGGATTATCAAACGATCCATTTCCTCTCATTGTTTACCGTCGTCATGGTAAAGAAGACTGATGGTTCCTACAGAATGGCCATTGATAATCGCCAACTTAATCCTGTCACCGTGTTCCATGCTGAAGCTAGTTGCAGCATGGAGGAAAATCTTCACAAGTTCTCGGGGGCAAAATTCTAAAGGGAACTTGATCTCTGCCAAGCTTACTAACAGGTACCTCTTTCCGATAAGGCAAAGGGCTTGACTGATTTTTCTACTCATCTAGGTTTGATGGAGCTCTGCTGTATGCCTTTGGGATTGGTTACTGCTTGTGCTACCTACATCCGCTTGATGAGACTTGTATTAGCTTGCCTACCTAACGTAAGCATCTACTTTGACAACATCTTCGTGTTTTTTGCGTGCTAGTATGGATATCTTGAATCTCTCAACCGCATCTTTGAACGACTACGGGATCACCACCTGACCGTAAAAACATCCGAGTGTCGATTTTGGGTTAGTTTCCCTTCAATACCTCGCCTTCGTTCTGGACAGAACATCCTTACGACCCAAACATAGCAAGATTGAGGCTCTAACAAGCATACCCCCACCCACGAGTAAGAAACTGCTAAGATCATTCCTTGCTCTAGTCTCCTTTTAAAAAATATTTATCCCGCGAGCCTCCAACTACGCGCGCCCCTTATCCGACCTACTAAGGAAGTCTAGCCCGGATCTTCTACCCTGGAACGAAAATCTCTTAGAGCGATCTGCCACCTGAAAGCCGCCATATCATCAGACCCTGTCTTACAGTTGCCGGATCCCAATGTAAGCTTCGTCTTGAAGACTGATGCTTCTCTTCATGGACTGGGACCTATTCTCCTACAGTATCGAGAGGAATGTCCACATTCTGTCGCTCCTGCTAGTAGGAAACTTCTTGACCGAGAGAAGAAGTACTCTGTCGTAGAATGGACTCTCGACGATATACCATATATAACTATTCGTTGAAGGAACTTATTTAATTATCTTAGAGTGCGTGGATGTCTGGCTGGCCGATATTATGTATTTTCGATATACTTAAGAAGTGGAACTGAGCTCAAGGATAATAATATTGCTATCATTAATAAAATAGAGTTTTATTAATAATAATTATCAACAACGCACAAAACGGAAAATATTGACATAAACAGAGAATGGAAAGGGTCGTAGGGACTCGAGCTAATCCAAGGATCAAAAGATTTAAAAAGGTAAAACAAATATAAAGTTAAAGGAAAGTGATGGTTCGCTGAACCATTTAAAACACAGGATAGAATTGACAAAAGGGTTAAATACTCAAAGGTAACGTTCGGCTTACGTAATTTATACTTGTTGTGCAGAGGAAGGCGACGTGAAGGAATTTTAGGTCCACTGGCGAGTTCCAGCCGAAGGGGGGGGGGAATAAAAATGATCCTGACGTGGCGTCTTGGGAATAAGAACCGTTTCTCGATGAACGGCTTGAAGAACAATGGGTGTTCTACGTTGTTCTCTTCTGAACAACAGGGGGGGGGGGGGTGAGAACCGTCTCTTGTTTACGGGCTCAAGAACAATGGCTGCTCTACTGTTGTTCTCTTTTGAACAACTAGGGGGAAGGGTGAAAACCGTTTCTTGGTGAACGGGCTAAAACGAACAATGGCTGCTCTACGTTGTTCTCTTCTGAACAACAGGAAAGGGGGGGTGAGAACCGTTTCTTGTCAACGGGCTCGAACGAACAATGGCTGTTCTAACGTTGTTCTCTTTCTAAACAACAGGGGAAGGGTGAGAACTGTTTCTTGGCAAACGGGCTCAAACGAACAATGGCTGTTCTACGTTGTTCTCTTCTGAACAACAGGGGAAGGGGGTGAGAACCGTTTCTTGTCAACGAACTCGAACGAACAATGGCTGTTCTAACGTTGTTCTCTTTCTAAACAACAGGGGAAGCCTTGTGGACTCAGCGTCAAAGGCTCAAACCTTTGCACTCAAAGGATATTGTCCTTCTTCTGGACAAGTGATGGTGAATCTCGAGGTTGAGGTCCCTTGACGCACAAGGTGAGAGAGGGTCGTAGTGATGTTTCGCGACGAAAGTCTGGATCTCCAATCTGATTTTAGTGGTAAAGTTTCCATCTAAATAGTCAAGACACTCCCTTGGCGTGGGGGACAATGGAGTGGGAGCTTCGAGGGAATGCACAGCTGAGCCTGAGAAAAAGCCTTATCTGCCCATAAGCCTAACTCAATCTGGCGTGATCGGCGGATGGGGCGAACGGGGGGGAGGATGTTAACCCTCCTTGTTTACACATTGACTCAGGTGGCTGCGATAAGGCACCCAGCTTCAAAGCGAAGATGCACGTGGGGAGCATCGTGGTTTTAAATAACATGTGATAGTGGTTGAAATTAACGCGGCCTCAACCCGTTCTATCACACCCCTGCATTCCGGGGGAAGTTGTCACATCGAAAAAAAAGAGAGAAGGGACAACGATAGAGCTCCGTTGTGGAGAACTCGTTTTCTTGTACCAACCGTACCTTCCTGCACCTAACTAGTATTACCTCAATACATATGATTATTTTGATCTTTAGATTACAGGGGAAAATAACCTTTAATACAAATTTAATAAAAAAAAGGGCATGGAACAATGAAATGATATAAAATTAGTACATACGGGACAAAATAATTTATACGTAAATTAATGGGTACAAATATATATGCATACAAAAAAAATAGACATTGAGCGTTACAAAATTCAGACATAAACATTAACTAATTATAATACAAGAGAATCTAATTTAAGTCGTACAAGACGGTATATACCTACATGGAGATACTAATCCTATGAATACAATTACTCTACGCTATTCGCTACCGCATTCCTACTGAGTGCGTTAGCGACCTGGTTATCGGAACCTTTTATATAATTTATTTTAAATTGATACTCTTGCAAGAGTAAACTCCAGCGCATGATTTGGCCGTTGGAGTGTCGTACATTCCGAATATAGGCCAACGGGCGGTGGTCAGTTCCTATCTGAAATTCTTTTCCTATCAAGTACATTTTGAATTTGTCTATAACCCAGATAATTGATAGAGCTTCCTTCTCTATAGTGGCATATCTCTTTTCGCGTGGTAATAATTGACGACTAGCATATGCAACTGGATGACTAGTTCCGTCATCCTCGTATTGAAGGAGTACACCTCCAATTCCCTCGTTGGACGCGTCGGTCTTAATCCCAACGGATTTTTCCGGGGTGGGAACCTTTAAAATGGGGGCAGAAATAGCAAAATCATTCCAACGTAGACGATCGGGTGAATTCTTTTTTAAAAGGGAGCTGAGGGGCGCCGAAATGGCAGCGAAATAGGGAACGAATCGCCGATAGTACGAAGCTGATCCTAGGAACGATCTTAATTGCTTCTTTGTAATCGGGAGGGGCATGTCGGCGATTGCCTTAATCTTGTTCTCTTGGGGACCCAATTGGCTTTGTCCTATTTTGAAACCCAAGTATTTTATGGTTTCGTGGGCAAAATGGCATTTGCTGGGGCCAATGGTGAGGCCATTTTCGCGCAGTCGCTCAAAAAGAGCTAATAGGGTGGTTAAATGGTGACTCCATTCAAATAGTTCTTGTAGCTGACTCTTTCGATGTGGTGTCAGCTGCGCGTCAATTTCCAGGTCAGAGGGTTCCAAAGACTCACCTGGTAGGGAAGGAGGAGGGTAATCGGCATCAGGTTGGGTGCACACTATCTGTATTACATTAAGGGCCTCCACAGGGTAATCTTCTTCAAGCGCCGATGTTTCATCCAGTGCTACGAAGGTATCTCCATGGGCGCGTTGAGGGTACTTTTTTGGGGGGGGGGGGTCAACGGACAGTCTCCGTGTCCTGGTTTTGGGCCTTATCCCATAAGGGTGTTAGTGCTTCACACTCCTTTTGTGCCGTCCTAAAGTCCTGGTTAAGGGTATCCGAGAAATCGGACGGTATCGGGGTTCTGATGGGGACGGGCCCCTGGGCTTCTTTCTTAGCTCGGTCTCGAGGAAGGGCGGCCTGAGACACAGGGTCATAACTTACTTGGGGGCTCTGTCCTATAAGTAGGGAACAGAATTGTATGGATGCTGAAATGACTTCAGCCCAGCCATCATAATATTGACACTGCAGGTAACATCTAACGACGGGGAATTGGTTCGCCCGCCCAAGGTAGTCATGTACCACCGCAAATTTTTCGTGGTTAGGGTCCACTAGGGGTAGGAGTTCGTCGGACACGATAAAACACGTACATCCTGTGTCCCTGACGAGAGTCGATACTCGACAGCTGTTCACGCTGCTCTCCTCAAATTTCAAAGTTCCCGATGAACTTTTATCAAAAATAAAATTTACCTGGGGGCATGACGGAGGGGGAGAAGTCTCTGCTTGGGTCTGCTCCACCGGGGGAGCTGGGGTGGCATTAATCTGGTGAACTTGGTGGGCTGGTCCGCTTTTAAGCCTAGAATTTCGGGGGCAATTCCAGCACATGTGGTTTTCTACACCACAGGTGAAGCATATGATCGGTCGCTTCGGGAAGGGAGATGGAGGAGAAATATTAACGGGAGGTTTGGAGTCCTGTTGTTGGCTTTGGGGAAAGAAGTTTTGGGGTTTTACGGCACTCGAAAACTTCGTCGGCTTTCCTGTGAATGGGCGCGAATCCTTCCTTCTTTCCTCGTAGGGGAAATGGTGAGAAGTTCGATTCTCCTCTGGGTATAAATTATGGCTTGCGGCATAGACATCCGCTTCTTCGGTACATTCTTTAAAGATCTGGCACCGACGTTCCTTGACAAACGCGTGAATCTCCTTCGGGAGAGACGCCAAAAATCGATCTCGCAACACGAAGTCTGTTAAGGACTCGTAGTTCGGATCAACCTTTGAGGTTTCTAACCAAAATTTGTAATTTCTCTGAAGAATGTATCCGAATTGACGGAACGTCTGTCCGGGCTTAATACGACCTCCTCGAAATTCTTGGCGGTAGAAATCGGGATTCATATTATGAGCGGCCAATAACTCAGCTTTTAAGGTGCTGTAGTTAATTGTACACTCAGATGGTAAAGATATAAAAATTTCGCGCAATTTACAATTTAACAAGGGAAGTAATCTGACTACACCTTCAGCCTCCAGATCCATGTTATTGATTTCGAGGATCTTTTCGAAGTGGGCTAAAAAAGCTCCGAAATCCTCTCCATCCTTGAAATTGGGGAGCTTTAGTGAGAGATTGGGGGGGAGGGGCTTCGGAACGGGAACTGGCTGACTGTATCTCTGCTTCAACACGAGCTAATTTAATCTGATGGTGAAGCTCAGCTTGTCTTTTCCGTACCTCTCTTTCTTATTCTCGTTGGATTTCTCTTTCTTCTCGTTGGATTTCTCTTTCTCTTTCTTCTCGTTGGATTTCTCTTTCTCTTTCTTCTCTTGGATTTCTCTTTCTCTTTCTTCTCTTTGGATTTCTCTTTCTCTTTCTTCTCTTTGGATTTCTCTTTCTCCTTCTTCTCTTAACTTTTCTCTTTCCGTTCTTTACTCCTCTTGAACGTACTCAATTAGTTCTTTCCCGGAAAGTCCCAAGGACTCTCATTGCGCTTCAAAGGTTTCAAACTGAGTCATTTTTGCACTTGGGGGCGCAATAGTCAACCAACTAAAATTCCTTTGCAACAAGAATTATGCCTTCTAGAGAATTAGCCTACCTCAATATGGACTCTGACCTATTCGTACTTGGTTTCTCGATCTAAATAACCACTGACTAAAATCACCCAAACAAATTATTATAACAGTTCCTTGAGCTACTCCAGCTTCTTAAGTTTCAAAAAAAGAGGATAGCAATCGTTAAAACAAAAGAGAACTACTATACTCTATTATTATAGGGAATAACACTATGCTTTACTCGACTGAGACCAGTGTTTGCAAAGATATAGCGTTAAACCCCACACACTTGATACAAAATTTAAATAGTATATATATATATATATATATATATATATATATATATATATATATATATATATATATATATATGTCGTAGAATGGACTCTCGACGATATACCATATATAACTATTCGTTGAGGGAACTTATTTAATTATCTTAGAGTGCGTGGATGTCTGGCTGGCCGATATTATATATCTTCGATATGCTTAAGAAGTGGAACTGAGCTCAAGGATAATAATATTGCTATCATTAATAAAATAGAGTTTTATAAATAATAATTATCAAAAACACAAAAAACGGAAAATATTGACATAAACAGAGAATGGAAAGGGTCGTGGGGACTCGAGCTAATACGAGGATTAAAAGATTTGAAAAGGTAAAACAAATATAAAGTTAAAGGGAGGGGATGGTTCGCTAAACCATTTGAAGCACAGGAGAGAATTGAAAAAAGGGTTTAATACTCAAAGGTAACGTTCGGCTTACGTAATTTATACTTGTTGTGCAGAGGAAGGCGACGTGAAGGAATTTTCGGTCCGCTGGCGAGTTCCAGCCGAAGGAGGAGGGGGGGAATAAAATGATCCTGACGTGGCGTCTTGGGAATGAGAACCTTTTCTCGACGAACGGCTTGAAGAACAATGGCTGTTCTTCGTTGTTCTCTTCTGAACAACTGGGGGGGGGGGTGAGAACCGTCTCTTGTTTACGGGCTTAAGAACAATGGCTGTTCTAATGTTGTTCTCTTCTGAACAACAGAGAGGGGGGGGTGAGAACCGTTTCTTGTCAACGGGCTCGAACGAACAATGGCTGTTCTAACGTTGTTCTCTTTCTGAACAACAGGGGAAGGGTGAGAACCATTTCTTGGCGAACGGCCTCAAACGAACAATGGCTGTTCTACGTTGTTCTCTTCTGAACAACAGGGAGGGGTGGGGTGGGGTGAGAATCGTTTCTTGTCAACGGGCTCGAACGAACAATGGCTGTTCTAACGTTGTTCCCTTTCTGAACAACAGGGGAAGCCTTGTGGACTCAGCGTCGAAGGCTCAAACCTGGCACTCAAGGGATATTGTCCTTCTTCTGGACAAGTGATGGTGAATCTCGAGTTCGAGGTCCCTTGGCGCACAAGGTGAGAGAGGGTCGTAGTGATGTTTCGCGACGAAAATCTGGATCTCCAATCTGATTTTAGTGGTAAAGTTTCCATCTAAATAGTCGAGACACTCCCTTGGCGTGAGGGACAATGGAGTGGGAGCTTCGAGGGAATGCACAGCTGAGCCTGAGAAAAAGCCTTATCTGCCCATAAGCCTAACTCAATCTGGCGTGATCGGCAGATGGGGCAAACGGGGGGGGATGATAAATCTCCTTGTTTAAACATTGACTCAGGTGGCTGCGATAAGGCGCCCAGCTTTAAAGCGAAGATGCACGTGGAAAGCATCGTGGTTTTAAATAACATGTGATAGTGGTTGAAATTAACGTGGCCTCAACCCGTTCTATCACTTACTCCACCATCGAGAGAGAATGTCTTGCAGTTTTTTTCCATCACTAGTTTTAATTTCTATCTTCGTGGTAAGGAATTTGTTTTGGAAGTTGACCACAAGCCTCTTTTGTATTTAACAACTTTCAAGAGGAAAAATAACAGACTACTTGGTTGGGTTTAATCCCTTCAAACCTACAAGTTTAGAGTTGTCCACATTGCTGAAAAGGACAACTTATGTGCCAACCTCTTGAGTTGGTGTCCTAGTTAATTATTATTGTTGTCAGTTTTCCAGGGGTTTTTTTCTCTTTCCTCCTTCTTCATGTTTGTGTTAAGTTGTATTAATGTTGTAATCTACACCCAGTAGATTCTTGTTCCGGGGGTGGTGCAAGGATAAACTACCGCGCGCTTTACGACCCATTTGTAACTTACGTCGTAACTCGTGGAAAGCGCGGTATAATAACTTAGTATCTAGTTTACGCCATAGCGACTGGATTGCGGGTTGACGAACTGCAAGTCAGTTGAATTTCGACACGTAGGCGCTCATTGGCGACTGGTATAATTAAGGACCCCCTGAATCTAAGAAGTAGAGCGGATCAATAGTTAATACAACGAGGACCTGCTGATATCTATAAACCCCTGCCAGCATCTGCTGCTATTTCCTCTGCCGCTGCCTTGATTGCAAGCTCCCGATTTACTGGTCTCTCTCGCTCTCAACAGAACGTCGGAATACTCTTGGCCTCGTACGACTCTCCCCGTTCCCAGTACAACCGCCATCCGTGTATTGCTTCACTACTTCCGTGACAGGTATTTGGAATATTTCTTTTCTTCTTAGGCACCATTCTCAGGTTTTTGTTATCGAGACCTACAGCTATTTATAAAGGACGTAAGACGGGGGGGGGGGGGGTATATTCCATTCCTGTACCGATTGTCCGGAGTAGCAGTGCGTATTTTTTGTAACGACGTATTGTCGTTGGTGGTTTAATTATGTGACATATTTAATGCACCTGTTTGTGCACTGTATTTAGTTAAAACATTTGAATCATTCAGTGTAATATTATACCCTCGTATATATCTAAGTACCTTCCTGTGGACCTATTTATTTCTTATTTGGGGGCTGAGAAAACTTACTTATTCATTTTCCCTTAACAGACAACTGCACAAACGAATCATTCGCTATGGAGGATTTCGTGTGTGCTTTCCTATTGCTTGACAGCAAATAAAGAAACGGAAAGACTAGGTCCATCCCATTATCGCAAGTAGAAATCGGTATGGGAAATACCACTATCTCTTCTATAGAAAGAAGAATTCGAAAAGGTATGGTAAGTTTTTATTCAGTATTTTGATAAAATATGAAATTTTTATTGAGGATAGAACCGAAAAACACTAGCTGCAAGCATCAAAAAATACCTCCGAATTTTTGCTGCTCGCAGCCCCAAAAAATGAAACTTGCACACTATCAGAAGAACATTTAAAAAAATACTCTGTTTAATTTCCTTAGGAAATAAATGAGTATTTTAATGAAAAAAATATCTTTGCCATTTTGTTCTCTAGTTTCGGACGGTACTATAGATCCAGCTAAAGTTACAATATAAAATGAATTATTAGGTGTAGAATGGTCGTGCCTTCCAAAAGGTTTCCTTATCAAAGAAAACTGAGTCAGAGAAGGGGGCGAAAAGTTTTACCGGAGACTTCCAAGATCTTTGAGATCCTCAGTTTATGCTAACTTGCAAGAAAGTTTTATTGTTCAACTTGTTCATTCTCCAACTAGTGGAAATAATGTACTTGACCTTGAATTTGAAATAAAAGAAGGCCTAGTTTAGGATGATAAAGTTGGTGACACTTTCAGTAATAGCGATCACCAATAAATAACTTTCTGTATCAATGTTAAGAAGAGTAAACCTAGCACAAGGTATGAGAAAATTTCTAATTTAATAAAAGAAAGTTTTTGCAAACTTACAATATTTAGCAAAACGGACTGGAGCTTTCTTGACTAACTTACCAACATAAACACTTCGCGAAAACTATTCACCATTATTTACCTAAGTACGAGGCAAACATACATACCTTTGAGAAGTAACCGTCTAGTACTTAATGCTAAGAACGCACAAATAATGAGAATGAAAGAATTTCATAAGCCTTCGTTGCAAAGCCATAAAATTAATCAGGGAAATTAAAGAGGCCATGGTGATGCACATACCGATAATAATAACTTTTAAATTTACCACCTGAATAAATGAAAGGGAAATCGTCAATCCCCGTAGTTTAGATCGAGTGACATACATAAAATATGTGGGGAAATCAATATCGCGACCACAAACAGACGCTAGTTTGGTTACACAGCGTGAACAGTTACGTTCCATATGGCCGATACTTTACCCCACCCCCTTTGCCCCACTGGCCCAACAAGCCTCGATATCGCTCGCAAAGAAGGATTACCATAAGCATATTTCGTAGTCCGTTTACATAAACAAAGAAGGGGGGGATAGCTTTTAGAATAAAAAATATATGAACAGGTTCACTGTTCCCTCCTATGGTTTAGGTCTATTTTTGCCAAATAGACGAAATTTCACCGACGTAAATCAGAAGGTCAAAGGGTCACAACCTTGAAAAGTGATGCCCTGCGAAAGAAGCGAAAAGGTGGGCCCTCATCTCCCCTCCCCTCCCACCAGGAGATAATCGAGGTATATATAGTTCGATTTGGAGGAAAGAAGAAAAGGATTGAGGTAGCGAACGAGAGGAACAGAGCAGTCCCTGAGTAAAACAGGAAATCACGAAGAAATGGAACCGAGCGGGATTTTTCTTCCCGAAGCTGTTCATTTTGGTCACATCGAAGAGTACACCATCGGTATAGAGAATCACTCTCATACCAATCTCGTTCAGAGAAAAGATTCACCTCTTGGTCAAGTCTCATCATCGATAAGCCCGCAAGTGTAACCCAAGGACTAGAATAATTGCAGATCACAATTCCATCGCTTATATCGTCAAGTCAAGAAGCATCGCCACGCGCTCCCCACTTACCTCGAAGTCAGCTGTTATTCTCGAATAACCTTCGCTCAGCGAGACGGACAGCTGTGCGTCCGATTCAGCCTCACGCCTTGAATCATCGTATCAACGAGGTTCTCATTCAAGGTTATCCCACGCCAGACTACCACTTAGTTAAAGGTAAAAAGAATCCAATTTATTTATGTTCTTTAGTTACCATTCCGCACTAAAGTGAATTTTTGTGTCAACCATCGCGTAGTACTCATTGGTAGTATTAATTTTTATTTAGATCCTATTATTATAGCTTTAGTATATTTAAAGTTTTAATATTTCTTTTTTTTATGTAAGTTAAAGTATATTTTTGCCATAGTTGTTTAATTAAATCCTCAAAACGCTTCATATGGCAATAGATATATAATATTACGAATCAAAAGTAAATAAAATTATAGCACTCTTAGAGAAAAAAGGAACGGAGTTATTCATGTACGGAACAAACGAACATACATACCCAGCACGGCACCACGACCTTATATTGTAAACGCAAAAACCCAAAGGACCATCAAAGTTGGAAGTATATAAAATTTATATAAATTACAAAAAAAGACCTAAAAAATAAATCAACACAAAACAATCGAAAAAATAAGGATCGCAGGACGTAAAATGACTATGGTGAAGATATATTGATACCGAAGACGTATTAATGTGGAAGACATAAGAATGGCAAAGGGCTGGTCAGGGTAAGGGTTTGATGATGACGAGAACTTGATTCAGATTGTCTTGCAGTGACGTAATGAGGACAAAGACGTGACAACGGCAAAGAAGTGACCATGGCGAAGAAATTACTATGGCGAAAACCTCCTTATTCTATTTTATTGTATTTTTAGGCTTTTACTGTGTGTACATATATATATATATATATATATATATATATATATATATATATATATATATATATATACGTATGTATATATATATGAGAAACAACAGAGTGATGCCCCGCCCATGTACAACGAAAGGACACAGAATAGAAAAATATTATCAAAGACTGGTTTAGATAACGGATATGAAGTATAAAACTAAATAGATAAGGTCTACTTCCGGAAATTCTAACTGACAGCAAAGAATGCAGACATTTAAGTCACAAAACTAAGTACATATGAAGGCAATTATGAATACATAAAAACAAACTAGAGAAACATAACTAAATTAATAAAACAAAGGGCTAAGATTTAGGCGGGGCATCACTCTGTTGTTTTCATATAAATATATATATATATATATATATATATATATATATATATATATATATATATATATATATATATATTAAAAACCAGGTTCTATGTTGACCACCAATTTTATTTTGTAACGATCTGACTAGAGATCAATTTTCAGCTGAGGGAGATTCATTTTATTTGTTTGTATTTAAAAACTAATCCAAAATTAGGCCGTGAGCTTTTGCCTTTCTCTAGGCAGCACCAGGCGGAAGTCATCGTTGTTGCAGAGGAGGTATTGATGTAACGTTTACCATTTACGTTGCCTTTTTTTAGCAGTGCGTTAGTTGTTTGGTGATCGTGAGCAGCAAAGAATGAAGTTCGTATTTTTGTGGTAGATGATTAGAGCATCGCCCGCAAGTTCTCCCCCCCCATCTACCCCCTTTGCAAGGATGGAGGGTAACTCTCCTAGGGCGACCCCTATCCGTTCCCCAATGCCCCTTCCCTACACGTCACATCGTGTACAATGGGCCCGAGGGAGAATGTACGGCAGGGTGCAGTGGAGGGATAGGAGAAAAGAAACATGGGTGAAAAGAGAAATCTGTAGGTGCTCTAAGTTGAATTTATTCCTGCAAGCAGTAGGATAAAAACAAAGAATGGTACATACCATTATTAGAACCTACTAATTAACGTGGAATTCAACCACGGTCCCTAATATTTTCTACCTGTCTTTAGTACTTCATCTATCTAGTTGTTCTGTAAAACTCGATCTTGTTCTTTAATCCCGTTATTGATTGGAACCAGAGCAGAAAAGGTACAGTACTCTTGTAGTGTTAAAACCACATTGTAGAATCAAATATGACTAAAAGGTACCTCAAAAATGAGCATTTTGTACCAAAAAACATCTGACAGAGAGGAATCTGAGGAGTGCTCTCAGAACAGCACTGGTCCCCTAAGGTGTCATTATCTCTATTTTTTAAAGTCCTAAAAAGGTCGTAGGGGCATAAGACGGAATTTTTCTCCATAGGAGGGTTGGTCTTTTAAAAAACCTGATTTTGGGATCCTAAGCTGGTGGGATCTGGGTAAGCGGACAAACAGGAGGTAAGTATTCTAAACTACAAGGACTAAAGACAAGCGCTCAAAAGTCTACTGCCCAGATCGCTTAAATAAATGAGGATAGCTCGTGCGAATTTTAGCTGATGCTAAAATCATCGCTACCTGAATTTTACTGCTACTGCTGTGGGAAGAGGTGAGGGGGTAGGTGTGAGAGATAGTGGTGTGCAAGAATGATGGGGGAGAGTGATGAAATAATAAGAAAGTATTAGGGTTGCAAGATTTGCAAAGTTCCCTGGAGATCAGACTAATCTCTTTTATTCTGTCTTTTTGTTTGTTTTTCAGTGTTGTGTTTGTCATATATACATACACGAGTATTACTATGTATATATTCATAATTCAGCGTCCAAGCCTTTGAATTCACGTATTAATTTACCTTTTTTTATTTTCTTGAAGTCTTATTTGGTTCTTTTGTTTCTCTCTGTCTTTGTATATTTACTAATTCTTACGTGTGACAATTTTAATATTGGTATTTGTTTTTGTTACTTTCTGTGTTATTTTTTCGTGGTCGTGTGTGTATTCTGTCTTTCATACTTACTTATACTCTTTGTTTGTGATTCTTTTTTGTTATCATCGTGTAATTTGATGTCTTCATTTCGTTGTTGGGTTAAGTTCAAGTTTGTTGGTCATTATCGGTTATGTTTCTTCGTCGGTTTTTCATGGTAGAGTTTCCTTTTATGCAAAAAATGGTACAACTGCGTTTTCAAGCTTGCTGACGCTACTTGGGAATCTTGCGTGACATGGACCTTGTTGTTTCTCTTCGATGAGTGCTCTGATTTCCTCAGTGCTATTCAACGTTTTTTTTTCATCATATCTGACGCTCTTTCCATTAGAATTTTGATGAGCGTCGTCATGATATTCGTCGCTCTGTGCAGATTCTCTTGTTTCCTCCCATCCTTCCTGCGTATACTGGTAATGATGTACATGTATTTGGTCTGTATTCTTTGCATCTCTTTTTTTACGCTTTCTGAAAGGCTGAAAAGAAATTCCGAGGGATAGATGAGGGTCGATCTGACTAGCACCAGATATAGTTTCCTTTTATTTCTTTGGCTAAGGTTTCTGACTACTGATTTTGACCTTTGGATCCAATATGTGACGTGATTCCTGCACTCGTTAGAAGTGAATTTCATCGAGAGTACATCGCAGTCGTTCGTGTAGGCATCACGCGTATCCCACACTCTCACATCGGAAATTTTTTATCTTCCTAATGGGACAATCTTAAATTGGGTGCAATTAGTTCAGATCTTCCATTTGGATTCGTATTCATTATTTTTTCTTATTTCATCGGCATTCATTCGAGGTGGCATATGCGCATTACGATATCCCCTAACGATCAGTTAGCTTATATCATGGGCGCACTGGATATTCAGGCTAGTGGGGTTGCTTCGTTATGGGATGTCAGCTGTATAGATCCAGTAAAATGTTGGACTGAGAGACCCACCTTGAGGCTGTTATGCCTCAAAGATGGGGCTGTCTGTGTGCTCTATACTGATATAAGCTGACTTATCCTGATATAGTCACAGAGAATTTTTTCAACCTTTTTATTTAAACCCAGCTGAAGGATCTCGTATTGCGTCCCCCTTAGCCATACTTTATCGAACGCCTTTGATATGTCTCTGCATACTTTGTCGATATAGCTCCGATTTTTCTTTACTTGAGCAATCTTCTCCATGATGACATTTATTGATATTTCGGTGCTTCTCTTCTTTCTGAAGCCGCATTGCTGGTCGTTATAAAGCAAATTGTCCTCCGAGTGTTCAACGATTCTTCTGTTTAGAATCTTCTCGAAGAATTTCCCTCCAAATTCCAAAAGGGATATTGGGCGGTAACTCTCCTTTCTAGTCGGGGGTCTCCCAGGTTTGGCTATGAATATCATTTTAGCCGTTTTGTATGCGTCGGGAAATTAACCTACATTTAGGCAGGGGTTGAAGATGTTAATTATACCTTCCGGTACGCATCTCAGCACTTTGACGAAGTTTAGCTTCGTCAATTCTGACTGGCCTGGTGCTTTTTTTCAGTGCTTCCAGCGTCACTTTTTCTTCTTCTCCTTCTTTCCCGTTCACTTCAAAAGTTTGAATGTGTCCTTTCAACGATTTCCTTGAGCTCATCTATCATTTGATTTTAAAAATCAATGTTGAAGTCTCCATTTTCTTATTCACTGATTCTGAAAACCTGTTCCTATTTTTTCCTGAGAATTTCCTCTATTTCATCTTTCCCTGATTTTATTTCACCGTACGCGTCTTATAATTTCATTTTCTTTTACTCTGCTGCGTTCCTTTCATCCTCGTGATTTTCAGTGTTGCCTCGATATCGAGTTCTTCGATGGCTTCATTTCATTTCTCTTTTTGTTTGTATATTAGAATTTTAAGTTCTTCCTTTATTTCTCCTGTACGGTATATTGCCTCACGGGATGTTCCTGTGATGCTTATTTGGTATAATTCTTTCAACTCACGATCGGACCATTTATATGAAGAAATTGTTCCGTATGCGGTTTAGGGAATAAACTCTCTGTCAGCTTCGATCATCCGGACCTCCAGCCACTCCATTTCTTTGTCTATTTCTTCGAGCGTTGCTTCATCGAGTTTCGTTGGTATGTAATTTCTTAACAATCGCTCGTAATTATCAGAATTCAAAAGAGTATTCAAGCATCTGCCTATAATATTCGTATGAGTGTATCCGGACTCGGCGCATCGTGTGTCCAGATCCCCCATTAATATCGTAAGGACCCTTCGCCTGAATATACTCGTGAGTGTATTGTTAGGCGCCTTGGAGGTTGGTATCCCGTGGCACAACCATTTTATCCAGGCTCATATCTACCTCTATGGCGATGTAGGACTCTTCCAAGTTACTGAGCTGTTTGAATATTATTCCCTTGTTAACCGCACGTCTAGATTTTATATAATGACCCCCCCCCCCCTCTTCGCTATTTGTTACGATTAATAAATAAAAAATCTTTTTAGTTTGTAATTTTTAAAATTTTAAGCAAAAATATTTTAAAAGTAGAGGACCTTCCTTCTTTATTCTGGCTTAGGACAGACAGTGTACATCACTGGCAAAATTACCCCCCTCCCCTCCCTCTCAAGTTAGGAAGATTTTATTGTATTGATTAAGTTTGTTATGCACTTCAAGTTTAAAGAAACTTTACTGTAGCCTTCTCGTTTTTTCCTTTGTGAGACATCAAATTTTGTTTTTGTAAAGACCAGTAATAATGCCCCATCATATATGGATAAAACTTTCTTTGGTACCTTGTCTCCATAACCAAAACTTGTTGATCAAAACGTTCACCATGTTCGTCACTAACTACTCCCGGATTTTCAGGAAAAAAATCGAGATGAGAATGCAGAAAATGCCTTTTAAGTGACATTCTATATCCCATCTTTTCATAGGTTTCCAGCATATTGTTTACTATTTATCGGTAATTTGGAGATTTAAAATTGCAGAGAAAGTTTTCAGTGACTTCCACAAAGGATGTCCACGCTTTGCATCCTTTTCATTGAGACACAAAGTGAAGGAATCATCGGAAACAACTCTGCGAATTTGTGGTCCAGGGAAAGCTCCAGCTTCTATTTCTGCATCAGTTATTGATCCTTTGAATTTGTTTTTCAAATATTGAGGGCCTTCACTTCTTTGATCCAAACCCTTTAAAAAGTTTTTCATTGACCCTAATTTAATGTGAAGAAGTGGAAGATGACCCTTATTTTGGATCTATTAGAGCATCATGCTTAACATTATGTTTGCCAACAATGTGTTCTTTTCTGGCTGGCCATTCTCGCTTTTTATAGTGATTTTTATCATCTCTGCTATCCCATAGATATAGACTCAGATTTAAATCTCGTACCAAGTCGTTTAAACTTTGTTGGCAAAAAGATTTGGTTCTGTATCTTGATCAATTGGAACATATGTTTGATTTTCTTCAATTTCTCCAGAAATCAATATAGAATCATTATCTGAACTAAAATATTCACTTATTACAGTAGGTGGCTTCGGTACTGGAATAGATTCATCATGTGGTGCTGGTTTCAACGATAATGGGCAATTTGGATAAACAATTTTAGATTTGTTTTTCTTTGAAAATCGAGCCACATTTGTTAGGCAAAAATAACAATCATCAAAGTGATTTGAGGGCTCACACCATATCATAGTAATAGCAAATGGCATTGCCTTCCTCTTCACATTTAACCAAGCTTTCAACATTGTGTTACACTGCGTACAGCAAATATGAGGGGACCAATCTTTACCCTGGTGCCCTACTTTGCATCCAAAATAGTATCTGTAGGCTTGCTTCATCGTTACTGCTATTTCTAGTTTTATCCCTTGTGCCACTGGTGTGAATTGCCCACAAACATAACAAAATATGTTGGGGCTGTTTACAAATCCACATCTGGAACTTGAAGCCATGACAAGATTTCAAATACTAACTTGAGCAAGCAAACGATACATAATGTGAGATCCTTATCATAAAGTTCTTATCAGAGAAAAATTTTGATTAGCGTGTTATTTTCTTTATCAGTTATCAGTAGCAAAAAGTTATCACAAATAAGTATGTATTAATCTAACCCCCTCCCTCACTAATTAGAATTCAATGATGTTTGAGCTTCAATATACTCTACTTTATATATATTTAAAATGTTAATATATAATGAATATATATATTAATATATATAATATTATATATATTAATTATATATATTAAATATATTAAAAAATTACATATTGGTACAATATTGAGCAAGAGTGTGAAATGGCTTGAAAAGGAAAATTCAAATAACCAAAAAACTAGACGTGATATGCAAATTCTAAAGGCAAATTTGTAATCAGCACCTAAAAATCATCTAGAGTCACTTATTCTTTGCTCTGTAACAAAAATCGTGTTACACAGTGTTATTTGCTTGCGACGTTAATCTTCGTAGCAACCAGGGTTTCCCATGTTTGCTATGTGCGTATGAATGATGCACGTGAGGATCTTAGAGTTCACTCACTGTTCAATTGCATCGTCGGCTGTTTGATGATGATAGTTTGGTTAACTTTTGAAGCAGCCGCCGCGTAGCTCTGGGCGCCACTGGTTCGTGATTACTTCTCTTTTCTCTTAATTACTTATTTTCGTTTTGGGTAGTTTAGCGCTAGTGTACCATGCTACCCGTTGCAGTTTAGGCTGTCTTTTGTCGATGAGGCACAGTCTTTAAACCTGTGATCCTCTTTCTTGCATTCAGAACATAGTTTCTTGTCCTTGTTGGGGCAAGAGTTGCTCGTGTGGTTTTCCAATTTGTAACAGGAAAAACACATTGTATGTTATTAAATTTTTCCTGTTCGATGTTCTCTGACGATATCCGCATGTTGAAGGCTATGCTTGCGTCTCTTTTTGCTTTTTGGGCATTTCAGTGGTCTGGAAAGTAATCTTGAAGAGATGTGTATGATTAAATTTTATGATTCCCTTGATTTTTTCCCATGGGTTTTGTTCTTCGATTTCGTGTTTTAGATCTTCAGATTCTTCTGCAGATGACGCTCCTATTGGCCGCCATCTGCAGGGAGGGGGGTCTAGCTTCCAGCGAGATCTTCTTAAGCTCTTCGGTTCCTCTGTTGGATAGTATGCATATATATTCTTGGTTTCGGCTCACAGGGCAATGTACCCCTTGCCCACGTCGATGAGGCGAGCCAATGCGACCTTGAGTTCTGTGAACAGAACTTGGCCTCTGGCTGCGGAGGGCTATCAAGGAGATCCTCTTGGTCTAGTGATCTATTTTTTCCTGGGAGGGGGGATCTTTCCTCCTGATTGTTTATTTTCCTTTTTCTTACTTTTCTTCTTTCTGTAAATGGGTTTTAAAAGACCCTGTCAACCATATTCAAGGTGAGTTATGAGTGTGTAGTTTTAATAGAAAAAATATGTAGGGATGGTGTCCCCTGCCAGAATGTGACCTCGCGCCTCCATGAACCATAACTACTGATGATGGAATAAATAGATTAAAAATAGATGGACCCGAGAAGGGATCATCCTTAGGGATTACTCACGGTGGACTTTTTGATGGAGGAAGGCCGATTCAACTGCTGCCTCCTTGTTTTTTTTTTAATTCGCGACTGCTTCCTCCATACATAGAGACGGTTATAAGGCCCCTCTATGATATTCCTGGGTGGGTCCCTGCCCCTCATCGATAAAGCTATATTTTTTCTCAACGGGGATTGTAGTCCGTCCCTTTTCCCGAGAAGCCTCTGAAATTGATTTCGGCTGTTGTCTATTCCTCAAACTAGCTTCCGTCAATTCCCCCAATTATGCCATGACGGTGTTACCTTGTCAGGTAAAAAAAGGTATTATTTCTCTCTCATTTAAATGCCCTCTGAACGGCTGCTTCAAATTAGGCTGGGCTTGATCGTCTTTAATTCGAACGTAAGAATGAAGAAAAATCAAAATATTATTCGGTCAAGAACTTTACTTATAAAGGTCAAGTGCAGTCAGTGAATAATGTGCTTCTTCCTGAATTTTAAGGCCAGACCTATAATGTAATTAAAATTAAACGGAAAAATACCGTCAACGTACAATTTAAATCCTTCCTACGTTACATAATTTAAACAGACAAGTTAAAATACTTTAAAAGTCTTTCATTTTCCTTAACAAAATTCCATTTGTACGAGTAACTAAATAATT
The DNA here is from genome assembly GCA_963969495.1 of Ceratothoa steindachneri. NCBI lineage: Eukaryota > Metazoa > Arthropoda > Malacostraca > Isopoda > Cymothoidae > Ceratothoa > Ceratothoa steindachneri. The sequence goes on along the minus strand of OZ018323.1, from coordinate 19,724,259 downwards.
TTTTCCCTGTTATTAGAAGGAACTTTAAAAGGAAACAAATAACAAAACACTGGAATTTAGTAATATTGAATTAATAAATATGAAATTAGTGTAAAATTCTATAAACAATAATTTGCATCTTATTTGAATTAACGATAAAAATAGAATATTTGAGGAAAAATTGTTACATTTGGCAACCTTTCAAGGTGGGAGTTAAATGAAATATTTAATATACTATATTCGTTTTCCGTCGGTAAAATGAGATCTCTGATTAAAATAAAAACAATTTTTATTATAACAATCCAAGGGATTTCCTTTGCTTTTGTAATAGGTATATTATCTATGATTAAAATCAAAACAATGTACAATAAATTAATCTCCCAAAACTTATATTTTGAAACCTTCAAAATTTAGCCCAAATCTATCAAAAAAATATATTAAATTAAATTTATTAAATCTATAAATTGCTTATGATCAATGATCCAACAATTGTAAGATTGAATAAATATATAAAACCTTCTAAAAGAATTTAAATTAAGTAAAGTGAAGAAATATATTGTTATGTTAAATTCATATTGAATGTATTAAGTGGTCCAAAATGAACTTGGTTTGTTTATTTGATGACACTAAAGAGTGAATTATTCTTTGTCCTGATATTAATAAAAGTGTATTAATTCACAACTTGATAGTTGTGTAAAAATTGGTAAAATATGCTAATGTAAGTTAAGAGAATAAATTTAACATTATGGAAACTAATCAAATAAATAAATTAAGTAAAGTTGATGTTAAAATACCACATTCAGGTATGCGGGCCGTTGATATAAAGAGGGAGATGGCCTGTGTTTAGAGATGAATTCTCTTATCAAGAAAAGCCATCTGACGACCATCCAAGTTCCCATCTTTTACATTTGAGGAAATCTCTGATCACCTTTACCCAGGCTACAATCAAGCAAGAAGACAGCTTTCTAATATTTGGAGTCAGTGCCTTGTGATTACCAAGCATTCAAAGTACATAGAAGCAAACGCTAAGCCGAATCAAGAAACCAATTTGCCTGCCCCAAGAGTGGTACGAAAACTCGATTACAAATCACCCTTGGTAATTACGCCACTCCCAAAGAGGCTTACCTCAGTCATCCACCTATACTTTCTCTGAGCTGGGGCGTTTGGTATTAAGGTTTCGGTCCATCTCTTTGATGAGAAGAGCCTCCAGAATCTTCAGGTGGTGAAGATCCGAGTTTATTCTAAGGAGGGTAGTATTTTCAATCAGAATCGTTCTTGCATTTTTTTCGGTTTGCTATTCGTTGTAGCATGATGTGATTCCTCCTTCTTGCAAGTGCATTGTTAGGCGTCGGCTGAGGCTTGTAGAAGTTATAACAATATAAAGATTGTTTTGATGAGGCTTGCAATCTTTATGGGGGCATTTACATTTGTGGTTACTTCTCATTAGTACGTTGCTGACTTTAGAATTGCTTCTTATATCTTAGATAGTGTTGCTTTTTATATCTTGTAGTATTTTTTCATCTGTTTTGTAGACATCCGTCATTTGGTTATTGTAATAGAATGGTATTATTATTTTACTTTTGTTTTTCCTCCTATACCTCAAACTTGAGTTGAGAATTTTCTTTTCTAATCTGTCAAATTCCCTGTTGGAGTAGCCATTGTGGACTAGGACCTATTTGGATCGTCAAAATTCTTCGTCCAGTGCGGTCCACGTTAAACAGTTCTTGATAGCTCCTCCTATGTATGAGCTAATTATCGATTTTATATTGTTCTCGGTGCACTCACTTTTGGCGCTAAGCCATCGACTATAGTTTGTTCTTTCGAGAGACGGTCGTATTATATTTTCCGTCACTGTTCTGTTTTATGTTTACATCCAAGAAGGGAATACGATGTCTTACAGTCAACTCGTATGTGAATCTGAGAACGGAATCTGATTCTAAAGTCCTTTTGATTTGTAGTATTTGATGTTCATCGTTAGTTGTAAGGTATATCTTATCAACAATTGTGGTGTAAATTTTTGGGTGGGTTCGTCATTTTTTATGTGACGATAGCGAAGATGCGACGACAACGAAGGGATGATGACAGTGAAAAAAGCAAGATAGCGAAGAATAGGCAAAGGCATGACAAAGGCGACAAATGACGACTCCGAAGACAACAAAATCCTGAGCAACTAAACGACCGCGATGACAGTGGCGACGCACACCTTTCCAACCTTTTACCGCGATAATCAACTTGACGGCGAAGTATCGCTAATAACGAGTGAGATCGACAACACGAATCAGCCGCTGACGGTGATCGATCTCACCATTATTTAAAAATACAATAAAAGGGCTAGAATGTTACTTATTTGCTCTTAATTTTTAGAAATCTGTTATAATTAAAGAATTTGAGAGAAATCAATATTATTAAGCTACCTAATGTAATTTTATTAATATTAGACATATGATGACTTTATTTAAATAGTACTTTTATCTAATTTCATTAAAGTCTGATTTATTATAAAATAATTCTCAAGCTTATTCTTAAAACTGCTGAATTTCAAGGAATTGATCACTCATTCAAAAAGACTAGTCCACCTATTTATTATTTTCAATGTTAAAAAATGTTCACGTTGATTATAAAAAAAGTAGTTATGTGCCTTTACTACTAAATATATTTTAGTACATAGTGCATGGGTAGGATGCTTGTATTGCCTTAGCCTTCAGGGAAGTATCAGTAGTGATACTTTCAGCACTGGTTAACAAAATAATTTGTTCTTGTTTACTCTACAAAACTTTATTTTTCAATTTATATAAAAGTGATCTTAAAATGTCATCTTGAAAAGTGATCTTGTAAATCATGATCTTAAGCTCGATTTTCAAAATCACATTTTTTGATGATTTAATCTTGATCTTCAAGATCACCAAAGTTATTGATCTTGCCCAATGAAATCATTCGGGCTACGAGCGCATGACGACATAATGCTTCTCTCTGAAGGCCATCAAACACTCGTCTTACCAAAAAGGAAACGGTTGGCCTGCAAAAAGGACCAGACCTTATAGGAAGGGTAGTTGGGTCTACGACGATATACTATCACCGCGCCCGCTCCAACCCCTTCGGGATTGGAGCGGGCGCGATGGTCCGCATTTCAGAAAATGACTGAGTTTAGTTAGTTGGATGAGGCTGTTGAGTTCTTTTTCGGCAACTTTTTACAGTGTGCCTAACTATTATTCCTAGAACCTCTGGTCGTCTTACACTGGTCAGCCGAATGTAAGACAGCCCTCAAATAGAAGCTTTATGCCTACACGCGCTATACGCGCCGCCAGAACGATTTCACTGTCGGTGAATTTTGTTGAGCTAGGGCTAGGTTGCGGTATGTTTCGAAGCACGTCAGCCGCTTTTCCTGGTGGGCATACGTGTCTTCACTTAATAGGAGCACTCGACTTAAAATGGTGTGGAAGCAAGGTAAAAGGACTCGGGACAAGTTCCCACAAGACACCTCTTAGTTTCTCTAAGAGAACGGGACCGCAAGCTTGGCCCACCCCTGTGGCTGAATCATTTGATAACGATTTCTCCACATCCTTTAGCCAAGATGCTGCACTACCACCATTCAATGTATGTCGTGATGTCGCTGCACGCTGCTGAATACATCCGCAAAACAGGTTTACGTTAAATGAGTTGCGTTCCAATCTTGCTTCAAGCACTGACACCGCCCCGTCTCTGGATGATGTCTCTATGCCAGGTTTTTCAGCTAGGAGAGTGTGGGATGGCATTTCTATTAGATTTTTTAAACATGATCTGGATAGAGAGAGTACCCTTCTTAACTACTGGCGAATGACTACTGAGCTCGATTTTCGCAATCCAAGGAGAGATCACTATATGCAGGCTCGTTTAAGCCCAACATTTCTAACCAGCTACTTGTGCAAATTGATGGAGAAATAATTAAATGTTAGATTAGCTTTTTTTTGCACAACTGAGGCCACCTGTCTGCACAGTAAGGTTTTCGAAAGGTACCTGTCACGTTTGATGCTTTTCTCCAACTGGAAAATGCTTACTAAGAGGCCTACCTTCTTGACAGCACTACGCCACGTTTTTTTCTCTCGATATGGTATCGCGGAGACTCGCCACACGGTTAAGGCGAGGGATACCTCCCAATCTTTATTTCTGAATTTTTTGCGAGATTGCTGATTCTGCGTACGGATAAGGTGAGCACTCTCCGGCCCAATAGAGGAGGAAGAGGGCGTCCCGCAGGGCATTGCCACCAGTGTGACACTCTTTGAACTGAACATTAATGGTATCATCTCAGTGCTGCTGGAAGATGTTCTCGCTATGCCCTACGCATACGACCTTTCGATCTCTTTTAGTGCGTCTCAGGTGCCAACTCTGGAGCGTCGACCCTCACAGGCATTGAGCTACATCTCTTGTCATAACAAACTGCACTGGTTTCAGCTTTCTTTGGACACGACTAATTTATGCCACTTCTACTGCCATTCATAGCTCTATCCCGACCCAGAATTGTTCCTAAACGCGTTTGCCTGAAAATAGAGGATTCTCACCGTTTCCTTGGTCTTGTTTTCGACCTACTCCTCATTGGGCCGCTCATATTCTGAGTCTTAAGGTTTCCTATGCCCGCACCATGGACATTCTTTTTTCAGTCAAGTTCAACACTTACAGTGCTGATAGGGCTACTGCCTTACTTTTCTACCGATCCCTTTTACGTTCGTTGCTTGACTACGGATGCCAGTTTTACGTATTCACGGGGAATGAGCGCACCGATGAGGAGGCCAAAGAGTAAACGAAGACTGGGCGACCAGACCAGCATTTCGCTCTTCTTCACACCAAATACATGCCAGGAATCAGGACCAGCCTCTGAGCTGCCTGGCAAATAACATAGGAGCGGCGGAAAGAAACTTAAAGCTGTGTGTCATAGACCTGTTCCCATAGACCTACCACCTAATGCCGCATCAGCTTCACGACGTTTTCGGTATTCTTCGTATAGCACAACGGGGAACGAACGAACATTTGCTGTAGCTGCACCTTACTGAGACGAATGATTTGTCTCCCATACAGTTCGTCATATCCTTGTTAAATGTTCAAGTCTGGGTGATTTTCGCACACGTTAACTATTCCGGGACCGTGAGAGGTGAGGTCACTTCCAGGTGTACCTCGTACTCGGGACAAGTTCGTGCACATATACCCTTAGACTATCGACTATTGGTAGAGGCGGGCCACTTTGATTTGATTTAATTCTCTTTGCTGTTGATCGAATGATCCTTCAGAGGGGGGCCTCCCCCCGACGCTGAAGCGTGCTTCATTTATCTTCTTGGCTTTGCTATCTCTTACTTTTTGCTTTTTTTTGTTTTTTTATTTTGTTTTTCTTTATTTGTTTGGTTTGGGGAATTCTAAGGTAGCCTATTACTAGGCTGAAATTTAAATTGGGCAACTTATACCTCTTGGAGGAAGTCGCCAGATGGTCACTGAAAAAACAAAACAAAAACCAAAACAATACAAGAGATCTTCCAGAAGCTCCAGACAAGCTGACAGGACCTTGATCAGAGAATATCACTTTACCAGTCTTCCACATTTCTTTCTTTATATTTCCTAAATAAGTGGAGACTATCAGTAAGGTTCTTCTCGGTGACAAAAGAGGTACTTTTAGACTTGAGACATTTACCTAAAGTATCCGTCTCACTGTGCACTCTGAAGCGTTCCCACCTGCTTATTTCTAATCGTCAGCAAACTTGGCAATGGAGGCAACCCGATCTCTGAGTAGGATCTTACTAGGAGGCGATCTTGACGTTAATTTGAAGCTCTTAGGCGTCCAGAAGACTTTTTCAAAGAAGTGTAACCAGTCTTTTATAGGTCAAGAATGATCCTAAAGATGGCACTCTTTGAGGCAAAAGCAACTATATTCTTGAATTTCAGGATACTTTAGTGCAGAGCAACAATGGTTGAACGCTTTTCGTTGTAAAGAACTATTTCAGCTATTGAAAAAATTTTCGTAATATTTTTACGAATAATATTAAGAAATAGATCATAATTACACAATATATTTCATTTAACCCATATTTTATCATTAATTTATCCTCTGATCGAAGAGCAATACTCCACAGACTGAAAATCGCCTCCAACAATGAAGGAATGCATTTTTTTTATATTAGTTCTGAAATGCTGACTTTTAATAGAGCTGCAATAATTTAAATATTAGAATAATTATTCTTATATATATATATATATATATATATATATATATATATATATATATATATATATATATATATATATATATATATATGTAAAAATATTTACGTAAGAAAGATTTTCGTGTACCTAAAAGAACAAAAGCATTCAACAGCTCCAATAAAATGCGAGAATTTTGTTATCAAACAAAATAATTTAGAAATTCAATGAAGTGCGTAAGGTTGAAGATTTAGGGAATTTCTAGAAACAAAACTGATTTAAATTGCCCAATATTAGCACTCTTATTCATTTATAAGCATCTATAGAACAAGGACATTTGCTATGAGCAATAACGAAGGTCAATGAAGTTTTTAAACCTATTTGATAGTAAATTAATTATTAAACTTCATTCAGATAGATTATCCTAAAGACTATTTCTGAGCGAGTTGAAGTACCTTATGCAACTCGAGGTTCTATAATTCGAAAGCATCGCAGGTATGGAATGACTTCCAAATTGCAAAGCACGATTGATTAACGATCGGTTTCGACGTTACACGCTTCGAAAGGTATAAAATTATCCAATGATTACTATGAAAGATCTACAAAGCGATCTAGAATTATCAGGGACTAAAGTGGGTAAAATAACTATAGGTAAAGAGCTCCAGTACAAAGATCTGCATTCCTTACTCCTCACAAAACTCTACTTCTTAATAAAAAGAATGTAACAAATAAGTTTTAAGTTCGTCAGAGACCATCTTGAGGAGGGAAGTAAATTTTGAAACAATGTTATACGGTCGGTCAGATGAAACTAAAGTAGAACTTTTCGGCCAAATTGATTATCGTCATGTTTGGAGGGCAGAAGAAAGTGCCTATGAATCTAAGCACACCATCCCAACCGTGAAACACCTAGAAGGGTCTTATCGTTTGGGGCTGCTCTACTTCATATCACACATAAACAGTCCATATCAGTGATGAGAAAAAGGATTTTACCTCGTATTGAAAGTAGAAAGGGACGATTAATCGGAATAGGAAATCGTAAGAATCGTTAATTTTGGAGGAATCGCATCGGCATCGGAATCGCTAAAAATAATCCCAGTTTTCCGATTTCAAAACCTTTCCTTGAAAGTTTTACTACAGAGACTCTTTTAACAATGCTATTTTTAAGTTTTTAATTTTCTTTTCTACTTGCCAAATAGCTGAATCAAAATTTTAACATTGGTTATTTCCCGATAGTGTCAATCAAGTTATGTATCTACTCATCTGCCCTATTATTCAGTGAAATTATAACGTTAATAAGTTATTTACTAATAGATTTAGATTAATCGACAAAAATACATCATTATTTAATATCAATTAATATTGAAGATCTGACTGTATAAGAAAGGTATTTTATGTTTAATTGTTCATATGCGTGAAATGAAGGGCGGCTCTGGAGTCCTTTAGAACAGCTGATGCAATTCTAAGATGTCAGAGCTTTGTTCAGCAGCGCTGCCGAAGTTGGCGCGTTCGTACAAATTTGGTACCTTTTTGTCGTAAAGAAACACTTCTGATACCATGATTCGTACAATTTGGTACCTTTTTGCCGTAAAGAAACACTTCTGATACCATGATTCGTACAATTTGGTACCTTTTTGCCGTAAAGAAACACTTCTGATACCATGATTCGTACAATTTGGTACCTTTTTGCCGTAAAGAAACACTTCTGATACCATGATTCGTACAATTTGGTACCTTTTTGCCGTAAAGAAACACTTCTGATACCATGATTCGTACAATTTGGTACCTTTTTACCGAAAAGAAACACTTTTTGATACCATTTTACTTTTGTTTTATGTTTTAATTATATTTAGTACGATTTTACCAATTTTGTTACGTTTTCAGAGTAAGTTTTGGTACTATTGCTAAAATTCTTTCGGCAGGGAGCAGCACCGTTGTTCAGTTCAGGCTTGCCGAATCTGGTAGTATTGTACCAAATTTGGTACTTTGGATGTGCAACAGTACTTTTGGTACTACGCTACGATAATTTGGTACTTTTTCAATTTTTTTCGCTTTCTGTAAAAAATAAGTTTACAGCGTAAGTGAACAATAAATACTTTGCATTATTATTGTACTAACAATTTATTTCAAAATATCTTTTGCACGACCTTATAAGGAGGCAATTTATAATTTGTATGTATGGTGTATCTCAACTACAAAATAGTTGTTAGTTGGGATGCGCCATACGGTATAGAACGTTCATTACTTGTATTGTACGTACCATCCGATATTGCCCCCTCACATGCCAGTTAGCATGTTGTAAACGTTAGTGACAAGAGCTTCCTTGCTATCTCGTTAAACTTTAATTAATTACGAAGATTTACAACCTTCATGATGATCAAGAATACGAAAGATAAAAGCAATGACGAAATTGACTTAAGTTTAACTTCGCCCAAGAAAATAATTAAACAATATAATCATAAATTATCAAACAAACTTTTATTGGATGCCCGATTTTCATCATGGTTAGAACCGAGTAAAGCAAATATTGAATGAGCAGACTGTAAATTCTGTCGTTGTGAAATTCAAGACTGTCTAACTCATCTAAAAAGACGCGGAAAAACGGATAAACGGATAAACATATTAAAAATATTATTTCCGAAAATAAAAGTAGAAAACTGACTGAATTTTTGCGGCCTACATCTTCCGCTCGTATTACAAAAGTAGCAGATGCGGAGCTTAATTAAACTTTGTTCATTTATTGCAGAACATAACTTACCAGTGAGACTTATGGATCATTTGCCTGCACTAATTCAGAATGCATGTCCTGATTAAAAAATAGCAAAAGATATTAAATGTGCAAGAACCAAAGCTACTCAAATATTTAAAAATATTTTAGGTCCTTATTGTTCTCAGAACCTCACTAAAAAGCTAAATGAGTGCAAGTTTTCATTAATTATAAATAAAACTCTTGATATAAGTAAAAAAACCGAGCTTTTTCTGTTGGCTAGATTTTATGATTATAGCACTCAAAAAATTATTGATAATTATTTCATTCTTTTGGAAGCCCAAGATTGCTCTGCTAGTGGAATTTTTCCCTCTATTGAAAGATTCTTTACCCTACATAATATTCCGTTTGAAAATTTGATAGGATTTGCCAGTGACAATGATAGTGTAATGATGAGACAGAAGGGAAGTGTGCAGGCTTTACCGAAGAACAAAGTTTCCTGGCTCTTTATTCAGGGTTGTGTCTGTCACTCTATGCATCTCTCTGCATCAAAAGCTTGTTCAGAATTACCTTCATATTTTGAAAAACTTGCTAGAAGCCTACATTTATTCCACTCTAATAGCCCCCAAAGATTGCAGGAATATGAAGAATTTCAGGCATTTACTCAAATAAATCCTCATAAATTATTACATGTAAGTTGTACAAGGTGGCATCTTTGGAGCAAGTTGTCAAAAGAATACTAGAACAGTGTCCAGCTCTAGCGTTATTGTTTACTTCTGCAGCTCTTAAAGATAACAACAGTGTAGCTTCACATGTACTGAAATCATTAACAAATCCAACCAAAGAGATGTATTATGCATTTTTAGCATATATTTTGCCAGATATTATTAAGTTGAACTTAGATTTCCAATCAGAAAGCAATAGAATGCCCAAACTGCCCAAATCTATTACATCTACTGTTAAAGGAATACTTGGCAATTTCGTTAAAAAAGAATTTATAAAAAATAAAGAGCTACATGAAATTAACACGAATGATCCATCCATGTATCTTCCCATAACTAAAATTTACAGAAGAGCAAAAGTTGAAAGCATCTACATAAAGAAAGCTTCATTTATTAGTACAACTGAATTGAAACAATTTCATGTGAAAATATTAAATTTTTATGTGCGCCGTGGAAAGCAATTTTTTTTCAGCGCTTCTTTGCACATGATTTCTTAGGTAATCTGAAGTTTCTAGAGGCACTAGACTCAGTTAGCATACCTGATTGCAATGATCCAAGTTCAATTGTTCCTCTGGTATGCAAATTTCCAAATCTTGTTCAGGAGAATCCGATTGAAGCTCAAAATAAAGAATGGAGAGAACTTAATTTTCAAGATAACAATGACATAACTGAAGCTACCAAACCAGAAGATTATTGGTATCAAATTTCTAAGGAAAAATATGGAGATGAAGGTTGTTATCCGGTCCTATCATGCTTTATGTTTCAGCTCCTCTCATTACCACATTCTTCAGCTGCAGCCGAGAGAATATTTTCAGTGCTAAATAACATCAAGTCAAGAATAGGTTTAAGCTACATACCACAACAATCAATGCTCTGCTACATTCAAAAGTCGTCTTCATGATGTAAACTGCACAACATATACACCTGATCCAGACTTTGTGCTAAATTAAAGCAAGAACATTGGTATAAAGAGGAACCTGTTGATGATAGAACCTTCTAATTATAAAGTATGTACATTAAATATGTGTAAGTCACTTTAAAATAAAGCCCAGTATATTATAAATAATAAATATTATACATTTCAGTTTATTTATAGGCAAAATATAATAAATTTGAAATTTGGTACTTTTTAAGTAAAATTTGATACTTTTATATTGCTAAATCTGGTACTTTCATTAAAATACCTTGAGGGAGCCTGGTTCAGTGGACTAACAGCCACCGTAGATCTAAGTTATGCTGCGCGCGCTTCCTAAACCTAGCCTATGTTAAATGTTGAGTAATTATCATAATAGCTGAATATTTATAGTATTAAATACATTAGTTGTTATTAGTTGACATTATCGAATTAGGCTGATTTAAATTACAATTTCCACATAAACTGTGCATTATTAGCTATTTAAGATCTAAATTCACTTGGTGGTGATGACTGACGATACCATACTTCCAGCATAAGGTACTATATCAGGAGATTAGTTGTTAGCAGATACTATGTAAACTTAGGCAAAATGTTTATCTTACATTTATTTGTTTACTATATTCTATTTAGTTTATGTAACAACTAACTTTATTAATTATTATTAAAGTATCGAGTATTATTATTATTACACGGAAGGAATTATGAATCAATATTCCATTTTGTGAAGGAATCGGAATCGGCATCGGCATCGGAATCGTAACTTATAACTGGAATCGGACTTGGAATCGGAATCGCAAAAAAATTTGGAATCGTCCCATCTCTAATTGAAAGTTACTGAAGGAAAAGTTGCTCCAAGGGCAAAGAAATTCTACAGCCGACATCAAAGGATATTTCAGCAGGACGATGATCCTATGGAAACGGTCAAATTAACTCAAAAATGGTTTAAGAAGAGAAAAATAAACTTACTTTCATGACCAAGTTAATCGGCAGAGCTAAATCCTATTGAGCATTTGTAGCGAATACTGAATATTACAATCCGAAAGAGAAACCCACAGAACCATTCCTTTTTTTTCTATTTTGCTGCTATTGCAAACAAAGGACAAGCCACACAATATTAAATTTTTACTTGTCAGAAATCCGCCCATGCAGCCTGAATTCGTTCACGCAGATGGTCGACATCACGGATTTCCTGATCATGGTAGACATATTTTCTCCAAGGCAGACCACACGAAGTAGCCGAGTGGATTTAGATCGGGAATGTACGGGAACAATTATTTGCAACGATAAAAGCTTGACAATTAGTCTACCAGGGTCAGAAAATCCGTGATGTGGACCATCTGCGTGAACGAATTCCTGCTGCATGGGAAGATATTTTACAAGTTAAAATTGTAAAGGCAATTTCAAAATGGAAGTTAAGATTACAGGCTGTGGTTGACAATAAATGAGGGCATATTAAACCATTCATTAAAATTTAAATTGAGTTTAAAATGATTTTTTTAAAGGCTAATTGACACATTAAATGAGTTTAAGAAGACTTTTACAAAGAATAAGTATTTATAGATAAAGGATCCATCTCTCATTTGTTTTTATTTTATGTTCCTATCTGCAATGGTTATTGAGATATTGTTCGAGATATTTATATAAGAGCTATGTTTAGAATTTAAGTATTTGATGAATTTTAGTACTTATAAAGCGTTAAAAAATAAACCATGAAACTTCAGTCTATATGAAAACTACATTTACAGGTTTAGGCAGAAGCTTCTTTAGTTTGTTGCCAGAAACCCTGAAGTTATCCTCGGTAAAAACCCTTATCCACCGTGCCTACAATATTTTCTTAATACAGACGTCCCATTTAGAATTCACCTCTCGAAAATTATTTTTGAAACCAATGGTTACCATGACTCACTAGTGGAGAAACGCATTAAGAAGATTCGGATCAATTTAAGATTAGGCACCTGCCGTGCTTAATCTTAAATTGATCGAAATGCAGGTGCTTTATCTTGAATTGAACGAAACGTAGGTGCTGATTCTTGAATTGTAAATATTTGGAAGGTCTCATAGTAGATCGTAACTTACCTTAAATTTAATTTCCTTTACTTTAGAAGTTATTTTCGTTTATAGTAGTTTATCTTAACTTCACTAATTTCGTTGATAAAAATACTGGTGTTCACACACAAAACATAGTCTTATTGGAATAAGCAGAAACAAAGAATTAAAACAATGAGAGGTTGCAAACGAGATTTTCTAGGTATATATTTGTTTCAATTTATGTGGCAGGACAGGTTTTCGTTAAACACATTTCAAAACTTATGTAATCATATTGTGGGGAAGCGGTGTGTGTGTGTGTATGTAGGGCCATTCTCCCACTCCCCTTTACATATATCTTTCCCTACTCCTGTGATAGTGTGTGGGTAGACAATTTTGAATTATACGAATAATTTTAACCGATTGTGTTCTCTTTTCAGAGGTATATTTTGTTTAAATCCTTTATAAATATAAGTAAATATTTAGGAATTATAAAAGTTATAAACGGGAATTTATCGTGCGCACTTGGATGTTCACTTAGAGGTAAGAAGTTAACAGAATTTCCTCGGGTCGAGTGCCCACTTATTAGTTTCCCTTCCCTCTATAGTAAATAAATTGTAAATGGAGGATATCATCTCTTTTACAGAGTGGAAGCTTTTACGCACTGCGGGAGGAGTTCTTGAGGCGAGTGCTCCTCCCAACCCTGAGACGGGGGGCTTTCTTACCTCGTTTGCCACCTGCACTGGCCACCTGCATTGGCTGACGAGCCTGCCCCCCTTTTTATTGGCCTACTACCACGCCCCTAGCACACAAGTGATAGTCTCGTGCCCCTTTTCGTTCGGTTGTTTTTTTTCGTTTTGTTGCGTGAACCTTGTTTGGGTTTGTACCGATTGTTCTCTGCGCCCGTCATATTTTATTTTGTTTTCGGTTGGGAGAATTACAATTTGTATAGGTTATTTATTTTGAGTGCACACATGTATTTATTTTTATTGTCAATATAAATTGTAATTATATTTGTAATTATTATTGTATTTTTTCTTGTAAAGTAAAGGACTGTATATCAAATCGTATCAATTCTTCCTCGCGGTTCTCAAGATTCATAAATTCTAGGATAAGGTTGGAACGCGGGGTTAGTGTTGCTTTCGGCCCGCTACAATATAACTGAACAATATGATATTTAACTGATCCAAAAATATTTTTCTATTCAATAAAACTTTCCTTAGTAATTTGAAATAATTTTCTTTTCCTTTACAAGTCACCTTGTGAGTCGTTAATAGAGCGACTTTAGGTGCCTTATCTTGAATTGAGTGATTTTAGGTGCCTAATCTTAAATTGATCCGAAGTTTCTTAATTATTTCCATCATTAAAATCCATCAAAACATTCAGTAAAGAAATTATTCATTTTCACTTTGGTAGATAACGAGCGACTTTGTTAACGAGCTAAAAATGACTAAATAAATTCTATCCATATCTCGAAAACTGCAGGTGAGATAACTTATGTCGACTGCTAAACCTGCTACCTGGAAGAGCGATACGTCTTCCAGGCTCTAGTGCTCACAGTTAAGCACACTCTGGCCCGGTCTCCCGGTAGGATTCTCCATGGTGTACATCATTGCTGCCTAACTGTTTGCAGGACCCGCTGCTTTATATCTTCCACTATTTTCGATCCTTTCAACATTCGCCACTTTCCTTTAGAATCTCTCCTTACTGATTTCCGAGCCGTAAAGGGTTGGGATGGTGTACAAGGGGGCAATACCCTTGATGCAACTGAAACCTGGATGACAGACAAGTCCTTTCGCTAGTGTTGGAGTATGACAATAAAAGGTGATCATCCACCCTACCTCTTTGTGGAGCAGCCTATGTCTAGTCTTCTTTATTACATATTCTAGTCTATCTATCCCAACTTTTCCTCTTACTATCAGAGAGGATGTGGTGGCTCGGCGCACTTTCGGCGTATTACTAGAATTTGGTCGAGTCGCAAGAGACACTGTGGGATCGCGAGGGCCGAAAGTCCAATGGCTGGGAGAGGTATGAAGTGCAGGGATTGCTGGGCTACCCGCTCTCTCCACCTAGTCCAGTGCACATATATGAGGTGGCTTCGACGGTCCCATCCTATACGGCTTAAAGCGCAAGGACAAAGTAGGGCGGTTCGGGTCGTCAAAGTTTATTAAAGCTCACATCCACTTGCGAGTGTGTGGAATTTTGTGATCCTTTTAGAATTTCCTATATACCTCCCAAGGCTTTGGGGGAGAAGACTATACTTTTGCTTGCGTCTTTTCTTTACTTTTAAATATGTTACCATTGTAAAAAAGAGCAAATTTTAGTGGAGTACTTAGCTTATAATCTAAATGAGAGCCACTCCCAAGCCTTGTCTCGTACCCACTAGGTACAAGGGGGTGCGAGGTAACTCAAAGCATCTATTCAACTGGTGGAAGGGCTCCACTCCAACCACCTTTCCCTTGCAGAGGGGAGTTATCTTTAGAGCCCTCCTTGGGCGGCTTCCCTTCTCAAGTCGATATTTCTCCCCATGTACTTTTCTAGGTGCCTCTTCAAACTTTTACCAGAGAGAGAGAACTTAATTATTTCACACATTTCTGCGTATAAGTAAAAGATATAGCTCTTTTAATTCATTTTTAGAGTCGCTCCAGGGCGACTCTATAGTAGGCCCATCATCGTTCCCATTATTTTTTGCAGCGGGTCAATAAGAACATTCGCACCTGGTAGCCCAGCTCAACCGCTCCCTGTGGAAATGGCACAAAGGAGTGAACCTACTTAGAAGGGTGAAGGCCCGTGTGATATCCTGGGCCACGCTCCACTCCACAATCGACCTATTTCTTTACTCTTTTGCTCGCTGACTTACTCGCCTTCTAAACCTTCCCGATTGAGGTCAGCTTCCGGCTCGCTTGACTCTCTCTAGATGTGAAAATTGGCCACTAGCCTAATGAGGCCGCGGTTGGGATCCCTGACGCTTTGGCCAGATGAAAAGTTTGAGAACCATTCCAAGGTGAGCGGGGGCCCGCACGTACCCATACTCCAGGTAGCAGGGTCTTCCCAGGAAGTTGGAATGATTCAGTAGAAAACAAACTCGAACCTAAGTTCTCGGGGACCCAAAATGAGAGGTAGGCCTTTCTTCTTCTGACCCGGCTCCGCAGGCAAACGGAACGTTCTCTATTAAGCAAAGGTCTTTGCACGAGGATTGTCCGTCTGACCCTGAGGGGCATTCGGACGGAAGAGCGAAGAGGGTGCACTCCCCGCACTCCAGCCCATTTTGAAAAAAGTATGAGTAGGGGATCCTCTCCTTCTTGGGAGGTTCCGGAGCGGAAGGCTTCCCTACTAACTCGGCGGGTGACCCGAGCCAAAAATTGCGTTTCCATTGTTAGTAAGCCTTAAAAAAATTTGTGAATGAAACCGAAGGTTGTCCGTTTCTCGGCATTGAGAATTATGGTGAATGCAATTAACCTTGTCTAGGCTCCCATTGTAGGCGCCCTACAGACGTTCAATGTCTCGCCTGTTCTGGTGACTACGCACTCCTCTATGAAATTCGTCAATGGTGCAGTATATCTGACGGAACTCGTTGACCAATGCTTAGAGTACATCATCGAAGAGCTGGCTGAACAAGCGATGGTCAAGTTCGAGCGTGTGATTTGAAATCAAAGAAGGTCCACGAAACTCACTACTATACTTTTCCTCAGATTCGAACGAGACAGGATCCCACTGGGTGCAAGCTGGTTGGTATCTCTACCGTGTGAAGGCTTTTGTACCGTTATGGAAGAGGTAATACCACCGACACTGCATCGGCCATACAAAATAATAAACATGCAGACGGGTGAAACAGGATCAACCCCAATTCTGTGCTAACTATCCAAAGTCCTTCCATTACAAATCTCTGTCATGTAAGGCTAAGTGTATGAATTCCCTCGAGCTACACCTTACTTCCTCAAAGCAATGTGACTCTTACTTTTTTAAGAAAGAGGTCCTGGTCGTCTGGGGTTCTGACCGAAACTAGTTAAAAGAAACCAATGAGTTGGTCCTGTCATGATATGTTCGATCAAAGACCTCAGATTCCTCTAAAGCTAAGAACGCTCTCACCGATACTGGTAAATCCATTACTAGGAGAGGGGGACCTTTTTGTAGGATCTACCTTCTCTGGGCGCCACCCTGGTAGAGCTGGTGGTAATACAGGCTAAGACCCAGCCCAAGCTAATACTAGAGACTTGGCCCAGCTACAACCAGGGCTCTTTTCTCCAAACAACCCGTTCGAAAAAAGCGAAGTGGCTACTGGTTTCTCCCTAGTGGCTAGCTTCTGAAAAAGCCAAACCCTGGAAGATAGTGGTGGTGAAGCCAACCCTGAGGCTTTCAAAGTGAACTACCGAAAGGAGGGTAGCGAAAGGGGGGCTTCACCTCCCACGCCCCTACCCAAGGCTGCCTGGAACGTTTTGTAAAATCGGGAGCCCAAAAGACACCGAGCTAGCTTTCCTTAAATATGTACTTGTAGACAGCAGCGCCTTTGGCTTTTTTCGAAACCAACAGCCCGCAGAATTCTGTCTTCAGTAAGGCGACGGCCTTTTCAATGACAGCATTCACCACACGTAAGACCCCAACGGCTCCTTCTCAATAGGTACCAGGAACCTTTTCTATAAATGGAATTTCTAACGTAGCCAAACTAACTGGGAGGAGCGGAGGAGGCACTTCTCCTTCCCTTCTGCTATAGCTGCATGCTTTCAACAGACCATGTTGTATCGGGTATTTGTACTGTAGAAATCCTCTCTGGGATGACTACACGACTAAACTACGAGGCCTGGTCCTTGGGGGTCCGATGAAAGAGTTGAAGATCGTTGTCATAAATGTGGATGAATTCACTTATCAATGTCTGAGAACAGCTTGATTTTCTTGCCTCGATCTGTGCTTCCCGAACGCACTCTAATTTTGGGTTGGGAGTGGTCGATGATCGACATTGTAGCAATCGCTTTCCAATTCAAATACACTCGTATATGTTCGGAACACTGCCGCCTGAAAGCCACTTCCTTTATGCTAGTGCGAGCGCAGAGGTCAGCATTCAAGGATATGACTTACTTACCTATCTCAGTCGAGAAAAGGAGTTCAGCTAATTTGATGAAGCCCTTGAGTTATATTCCGACGCCCTCATCGCCGCGAGTCTAAGTACTAATCTAAATGGCCTGGTTGTTTTGTATGTCAACCATTCACCGAGAAGTGAGATACAAAGGGCGGTGTGTATTTTGTCACCTAACTTCAATATAAAAGAAATTAATTTAGAGTTCATTTATACATACATATTTACCAAAGGTACATGCTAAAGACTTGAAAGATTATAGGTACTATTCATTTATTTCAATGAAATTGCCGTTTGCATCAACCACGGCTTCAGGCGGCATGGGGACCTTCTGTAGGCCTTCTCAACGGTCCCCCTGTTTAAGTGGGTGAAAACCAGTTGCGTTCGGTGACTTTTGAAGATGACGAAGCAATTCAAGTCTTACAAAAATAAATGGTAATACTTCAGATTAGTGGCGCACGTTAGGTGGCGCTGTTTATAGGCTACAATTTTGGGCTACAATATATGTCTTATGCCATCAGACGGTAGCATCAGATGTGAACAATCACGGCGTTATATTTTTTGTATATGAGTGATTGAAACTCAGGATCATCGCAGGGTGGTCCTCCCGCCGTGATATCTCTCCCACGAGCAGTCCCCTTGAATTTACTGTTTTTTTTCCCAATTTTTGTTTCTCTGCAAACGCCAACAGCTTTTTACTGGCAGAAAAATCCTAACCTAATGACAAACAATACTTACTTTTATAGGTTTCTTGATTAGTTTATGCGCCTCTAAATAATCTAAAAGTTTTTCGCGGTCATGCAAAATAAACCCGAATTCGAATAACGAAGAAGCACAACTAGAGCACGAAAAAGCCATAACGAAACAGAAACAACTGCAAAGCGGGTCCTATTTATAGCTACGACGTTGCCAGTAGGAAGCTGTTATCGTTCGCTGCGAAACAAAGAAATACGAAAACAAAAAAAGAACAATAAAAGACATCAAGAAACCTTACCTAACTTAGAAAAAACTATAAACGAGCAGAGGCGCAGATATTTAGTAAATAATACAGACTAAAGGTTACAAATCCCCAAAACAACCAAAAAATATAACGCCGTGATTGGTCACATATGAAGCTACCATCTGACGTCATAAGAGATATATTGTAGCCCAAAATTTTAGCCTACTAACAGCGCCACCTACCGTGCGCCCCTATTCTGAAGTATTACCAAATAAATATGTTAATTGAAGTAAATGTGTTGTTCATTAAAAATAACTATAAAATTGTAAGCTACTTATTTAAATGTTATTTTTGTAAAACTTTATTTAAATTTTAAAATAGTTTCTGTATGTATGCACAACCATCTAGCCAAGATGTTCTATCATATTGGCCTACATTGTATTTGCGAGTGCAACACGGTTTTGGATGATATATCTAGTGTTAACGTACGCCTATCTGTTTTAATAATAGTTTCTCTTTCATTATAATTCATCTCACTGAACTTCCTTTTTAATAATTTTCAATAATGCAATCGCATTTTCTCCCAACTTCATTTGCATCTATTATATTTGACCGCATTTTGATTTTTAAATGCACGTATCTCATATATTTTTTCCTCAACAAAATTGAGATTAACTGACTTTTCCTGATATATGATAAAGTGTATTGAGCTGAAATATTTAAAAATTTGCTCCAATAGCATTTGTTATTTGACATGCTATACCTAAAACGACCGAGCGGTCAATTTGATCGCATATTTTTTTCGGCACAGAGACTTGTAGGAACATGCTAATTCCTGTTGAAATGCATCAACGCTGATACAAAGGGTTACGTGACAGCTTCTCAGTCATTGTTTGCGCTACTGTCGTGCTGCAAACATGTCTAAAAAAATAACTTTTTCTGACGGTGAAATTCTGAATGTTTTTAGAACAATTCCTTAATCTGACTCTGAAGCTGATAATTTATCTCACACCAGTGAGGAGGAGTATACTTCATATTCTGAGTCTGAAGATGATGCAATGCCAAATAGTGAAAGTTTGGAAAGACGTGGAAGATTTTCAAATACTCCTGTGCACGTAGGACCTTCGTCATTGGTTACTGATGTTTTGGGTGAGTAAAATATATTCTATTCAATAGCAGCTCACACCTATACATAATGGAGCAGATATTTGTTTGTCTGTCAGTCCGCTTTTTGCCATATATACAAACTTATGTGTACATATACGTGTATTTAGTAATATATAGGTACCTATATATACCAGCAGATCCAGTCAAGCATATACAGTATATAGGTATATATATATAGTGTATATAATATATTATACGGTACGTATATATTATATAATAGGGCATTACCCCCAAGCTAGCAGACCAGGCCAGTAAGGCAGCATCCACTAGTTATTATAATTGATAGTAATAAACTTTATTTTATGAAAATAAGATTTATTTGTTTGTTTCGATATTTTATTCGTATACAGTTCTAAAAACTTTATTTTTCATATATTTTACTGCTATTATTACAGCTTCTCTTTTACTATAATATAGAAATATCCTGAAGTATAATTTTAGACTGATAGAATCATTCCCATGTTACTTTCAGAGAAGAAAAGAGGACGTGGTGCAACAGTAGGATTATGAGAAATTGGGACAGTTCTCACCGGCATGGATGGTACACAGTGGGAAATTATTGAACCAAATAAAAATGACACAGGAAGATTTGGAGCTCAAAATATTCATCGGGAATTACCTGGGCCTACACCACTTTCAAAACGACAAATTATTGAAGTTAATGTTCTGAGTTCCTTTAAGTTGATGAGTTCATTATCAAGCATATACAAAACTGTACTGAAACTGAAGCTCGCAGACAATTGCAATGTGACTCTTGAACTATATCATGTGAAGAAGTTTATGCTACTATAAGCATCATGATTGCACGAGGAGTTCTAGCTAAAGGTCAATCAGTGGAACATCTCCATACTTCCGCAAATCAATGACACGAATGCGTTTCAAACAAATCATGAAATTCATCAGATTCGATATACGATCAACACGATCTGCTAGATTGAAAACAGATAAATTTGCTATGGTATCCCAAGTTTGGGAAAGATTCATTGGGAACTGCATTGCTTACTATAAACCAAGCGGCAATATAGCAGTGGATGAGCAGTTGTTCCCATGTAAGACTAGGTGCCCATTCACGCAATATATTGCCAGCAAGCCTGATAAGTTTGGTATCAAATTTTGGTTAGCAGCTGATATAAAAACGTCTAACTACTTGATGAATGGATTCCCGTACATTGGTAAAGATCAAGCTCGTCCTCCAAATCAACCACTCTCTGAATACGTGGTTCTCCGTTTAATAGAACCACACAGGAAAAAAGGTAGAAATGTGACGAGTGATAACTTTTTCACGTTAGTAAAACTAGCTGGAAAACTACAGGCAAAATGTACGAGTATCGTAGGTACAGTAAATCGTATTAGAAGAGAAATTCCAGAGACCATTAGAAAAACTCGTTTAAACCGGTATAATTCACACATACTGAAGAACAATCAATGCACACTTACAGTGTATCAAGGTGAACCTACCAAAAATGTACTCTTACTGCGCTCCATTCATAAAACTGTTGCAATTGGGGATGATAGAAAGAAAATTCCTGAAACTGTAAAGTTTTATAACTCTACAAATTATGTTGTAGATATAATAGATCAAATGACTCGAAAGTACAGCATAAAATGTGCTTCGCGGAGTTGGCCAGTGTAAGTTTTTTACAACATTTTGGATCTAGTTGGCATCAATGCAGTAGTTCTGTAAAGAGAAGTTACTTGGCAGAAACTTCCCCACCGCAGATTCCTGTTACAATTAACTGAAGAACTGCAGATAAACTTGAAGAATAGCGATGTTGTAGATAATAATAGCGATGACCATGAATCGTTAGAGACTTCTAGGAAGAGAAAACAATGCCAAGTAGGAAGTTGCAATAAAAATAAAACATCTGAAACTTGTTACAAATGTAAGAGACCTGTATGTGGCAAATGTACAAGCAAAGTGATGAAGAAAGTAATTTGCACTAATTGTAACAATTAACTATCTATGGGAAAATTATTTCATGTGTAAGAATGTTTGAATCATAAAGTTATTTACCTACTGTTAATGAATAGGAATCGCATTGCTTGAAATTAAATGAATTGCATTTAGTTTTTTATTAAATACATTTTTCCTTACTTTATAATTATATCAATGATTTATGGAATGTATCATTCAAATTTTATTCAAAATATATTATTTTCTTATCCCATATTGCATATATAACTTTGATATGTCAACAGAGATATAAATATAAGCGTATTAAAAAAAGGGAGAAAGTGCGGTCAAAATGACCGCTCGGTCGTTCTGGGTGGTGCAACTTTCCGGACGTTCTAGTGTTAAAAGGGGTTATCAATTTAAAAAAGGAATAAACAATACGCCACACTGTTTCAGGGCTACTGATCTAAAAAATACGTAGGGTGACTAATGACTATATTAGGCCCGCCAGAATCCCGGAAATATTAACAAAGTACTTAAGATATAAGAGCTTAACCATAATAGAGTTTTTGCTATTTAGCTGCTTTCTTTCTCAGAACTAGTATTTAAATATAACCTAAAAGTCTGTTTAAGCTTGAGAGCATAATAATAATTACGGCAATGTGTCTTGGACATTCTGTTGCTTTTTCCTAGATTCTGGCAACTCGGCTGAGTTGACAGATGCAAACTCATGAATGCAAAGCTAAATTTGCTTCCTTTTTCCTATACAAATAGGTTATTTTTAATTTAATTCTAACACAGCGTTGAAATATCTAGATAAAAATCATAAAACTCTAATGACTGTATATTATTGCTAAGAAAAGCAAAACATCTTTTAAATTATTCATTCCAAATCACCAAAAAGCAGAACTATTATTGAAATTAAGAGATAAAAAAGAGCAGAAATCTCGAGGAAAAGGATGCATTTCTTGAATTGCAATCGGGCTCATCAGGGTCTAACGCCAATTCGATTGAAAGTGAACGGTGCCGTATGGCGTATACAAGTATAGAGAAGCATAAATGGGAAAATAAAATTGATTTTGCTGTCATATTAATTGTTGGGGTGTACTTTATTTTTCTTTTCTTCTTAAATAGGGCAGCATTTTTCCTCCGCTCGCCCTTCATCTTCTGCAACTGAAACTTGCTTCCCTTGCTTGCTTTGACTGTACGCCACTGGTGAAAACTGTGGTGATCCTGAACCTAAGCTCTACCTTAGTAATGCAAGGGAACTTGTTGTTTTCTTTCTCAATTACCTCACACGTAATTGTCCAGGGGTTGCAGTCTGGGGAGTTAGAGGGCCAGATGTTTGGATTGATGTGGTAAGAAAAATTCTCTGATACACAAGACTTGTTCCCGTCTGCTCGTGTGGAAAGGTAAAGAGTTCTGCTACCACACGTATGGCCTTCCAACGGCCATCTTCTCGATCCAGGAAAACACGAACTTCTCCAGGTACTTGATGTAGATCTCCAAGAAGATAAAGGGGGCATAACGTATCCCTCCCTACCGACGATCCCAATCATCATGATATGAACCAGAAACTTGATCTTCTTTGGTAGACATCGTAAGCTAGCAGTTGTTTTACGAGTTCACCACCTGGTCTTCTTATCCTCCTCCTTGTAGCTCCTGAAAAAAATTCTCTTCTGAGAATAACCAAAGCATTCTCGACTTGAGGGGATGTTTCAATTTGTTTACAAGCAGAGCAGCGTGTTTCTTCCGCTTGCCCTTCAACTTCTGCAACTGGAACTTGCCTTTTCTCATCTTGCATGAGTAGTAACGATATATTCATTCACTAACTGCCTGATGAGTGACTGTGCTTTGGTGATTGTTGCAAAGGCTGCTCGAACAGCCTCCTTCAAATGTTGGCTATTCTGGCATTGCTCTTGTGAAACTCTCTCACTCTCTCCTTGATAATACCCCACAGAGCGTTGTCGCAAGGCGCGAGGTCTGGACTTCTGGGAAGCCAATCGAGAGGTGCTGGAAATTTTTGTGATCCTTGCTTTATCTATCTATTCACCCAAAACTTAATTCAGGTATTCCCTGACATTGATGACATGGTGTGGAGGGACACAATCTGTTGAAACTAACAATCATCCAAACCCACACTCAACCTTTGGAGCTGTGGAACAAAACACTCCATTAACATGGCAAAGTAAGAGTACTGGTTATTAAGCTATCAAAGAAATAGGGTCATACCAAGTAATTGCTCGACATGGGGGTCACCATTAGAGGAGGGGGGGGGTGCTCCATTTCTTCGTAAACGTGCTGATTTTCTTTGCTCCGATGTACGGCCTCAATGCCTGAATATCAGGCATTGGGGGGGCACTGCCAAAGGGTGCTTAACTACACGCACTAAGGCTGGCTGGACTTTTCCAATGTCCTGGTACCAGGTGTATCTGTGTATCAATGGAATGCCCATGCAGGGAATTTTGTCATGAACATCCCTTAGATCTCTTTTGGTTTCACCGCTCTCCAACGTCATCAAGAGTGACTCTTAGGAATCTCATTGAAGGTACTATTCTCTAATACGTCAGGGACAATCCTATCGATTATACTTTGATTAATGGTCCCCCAAATCACCGAACGCAACCCTTAGGGTCATGCTTAAGTCCATTGGTCCCTTACTTGACCAAGACTAACTCTTTGGATCTTTGATTGCATCAATGATCTTCAACGTTTTCAAGTGCAAATAATGGACAACCCTGCATCCCGAAGTCGTCAAGAGTAACCTTAGGATATGATTTTGGATCATTTCTTGCTAAAGTCACCATAAACAACCCGTTTTGAAAACCCTTGAGGTCACTGCACCCCCAATGTCATCAGATGGAAGCCATATTTTATTTTTTGCCACCATTGCCATCTTAACTGATTTTCGATTTGCATTGTAATCCGGGACGTCCCTCCTTTGAAATTGCAATGGATTGAGACTTATGGAATCTGTTGCTCATTAAATTATATGAGATTTTTATTAATAAACCAAATTAGGGTGTTTCATGATTGCCCTAATGTCTGAAGTTATAATAAATCATCAAAAGCACGAGATGCTGATTGTGCCCCAAACTGGGACTATAATGGCGTTGGTGGTGAATGCCATTATTATTAATGATTGAGATGAAAGGAGAAGAAGAGGAATGGAAGAAGACATTGTATAGGATGAGTGCAGTGTATTATTATCAGGTGCGACTTCTAATCCTGAAGCGACCTACTTCATCATCCCCTCCCTTTCCCCATGGTAGGCAGGCTTTGGCTGTGCGCTCCGTGTTCTTTGCCAGTGCAGAGCGAAATACCGCCGACTCGGGTCCTCCGGAGACTTTTGGAAGATGCTTAAAAGCTGCCTGGGCATTTTAAAATTATATAATTGAACTCTGCACTGTTTGAATATCTGTTAATTCTTTAAACCTGACTAATCTAAGAGTATACCGTGCGCCATGTAGATTTCATATCCCTCGAATTTATGACACCCTCTCCACTATACTTTCTGAGTGCACTACTTTACATCTCACCCTATTTATTGGCGACTTACCTATTAATATGATTAATCCTTCCAATGCAGAACGAGGACACACACGAGGTCAAAGGACAAGAGAACGGTCCTAAAAACCACGCAAAGAGGCTTCGAAACGCAGCTGTATTTACTTATGGAGGATCTTCCCTAAACCTTGAGAAGTCTTGCCTTCCGCCTATCATCTGGAAGTATGCGAGAGTAATGGAAGTTATCCATTGCCACAAATTCCTGGATGGAAGACGTCCATCCTCCCAGCCATGTGTTTACCTTGGAAAAATTCCATCCGTGGCCGGAGGCGATTTAACCTCCATCGTCAGCCGGTATTTAACGTCAGGTGTGGCCGTAACAAGGTAGTACAGCCTCGCAATCCAGCATGAGATACATGTCTTCTCAATTTGGTTCTGCTTTCATCTCCACGAGCGCAAAAGCAAGAAGCCCTCCCGTCGGAATTCTGCCCGAGTCAATTGGTGATTTTCCAGTGACGGCCGTTCTTGTTCATCGGCGCAAGTACTCCCTCGCCAAGGGATTCCAAGCTAAATCTCAACCTTCTGCAATTCTTCTCCTCGAATTACCCCCTTCCCTTCGTCGTCCAAGCTTTAACTTCTGCAGGATGTCGTCGTGTGCGGATTACTTTAATCCAGTCATCCGCCTAATTATTTATTTGTATTTTGGCCCAGTGCAGCCTGTGAAGACTCAATCTGAGTTTGGTCATTTACCTGCCTTAAGCTCATTAGCTTGCCCCATTTGCCAGACTATCGAGCCCCCAAAGTCTTGGATAATCCATTTCATTTTATTTGTGTAAATATTTATTTTTCTTTTGTTGTGTTATTAAATATTATTTTTATACTTCTCTTTTAAATAACTCAGAACAGCATTCAGCCATAGCTAGTAATTGACGGCCAATCTGCACTCGCTTTTTGTTATTTGCCTGCATACTCAAAGAACAGTATCCCTCCATTTATTACCCCTCATTATCTTACCCCATCATCTAGTAACAGAGCCGAGGCCCGGTATCTTGGGCGTCCTTTTGCTCTATTCCTCACCACTCGTCTAATCTAATCCCCCTCCATAGATAGATATATATCGGCTATATCTCGATAGCGGGGAAAAAGCATTATTAAAGATATTGCAAAGCAATGTGTTGACACAAAGTTTCAAACACATTTAAGGCAAAATGGTCTCTCCACATGAATTTTTGTAAGTAACAATTCAAAAATTCCCTTCTGCAGCCACGTGTTTTCTTAATTTGTGCCCCTTACTTGTTACAGTTCATCTCAATATGTTAGATATGGATAGATTCAGCCAGTCGATAAAGTTCACTGAATGGTTCTGTGAACGAACGCAAGACGTTTACAAATTTCGATAAGATATTCATTCGGAGGTGTGAATGATAGACCCAAGTCGCACAACTACTTGCACAATGGGTAACAGCGAACCCGCATCTTTTCGATCCACAATCTCGATGTAGTCAACTGCAGGAGTTACACTTGTGTCAACTAAATCTAAAACCTACAATACCAAAAGAGGCTCCCTTCCACGATGGCACTTTGGTTTGTGATAAAAGCAAGACTCGTTCAGCTCCACCACAACTGCTGGACCTCTTAAATAAATAATAGGATTGGGTCTCAAGTAGTTGGTAAATAGTTTACGAAAAGGTTATAGCAGTGCACTATGGTCTTCTCCGAAATATTTTATAAATGTCTGGATGCAGCTTTTTCTTCAGTATTTTCTGTCCCTAAATAAATAGCGTGGACCCAAGTCTACAATGACAAATTTGACTTTACAAAAAAGGATCCGTTCCCCACTGACAATATTGACTAGTATTTTGGGGCAGGCCTTCACTTGGCATTTCTATGCATAACCATTCTTTTGGTTTTGCATATTTCGTCCAGTTCATTCTTTGATGGCAAATCGTAAAATCAACCTCACGTTATAAAAGTACATGTTTTTTTAACCAATTAATCGCAAGTAAAGAAGCCTCGCACAACAAAGGGAGAATCACAACTCGAATAGTATCACGACTAAACTGTGAGAATATAATTCCTATAATTAGGATTTACAACAGGTCACCACAGTAGTTTTTTCTCTGAAGTTTCGTCTTAACAAGTGCATTCTTTGATTCGATGTATGTGATGTTGCACCATCTTGTTAGAAAAACAGTTGTCGTCTATTTCTAAGCCTTCGGAAGTTTGGTAAAAAATATTCTTTAAGCATATGTCGGTATCTTTCGTCATTAGCAATGACTGAATTTCTATTTTCCTTCTCATAAAAGTACGGCCCAATGATCTTTTGAGGTGTTATCGCACACCACACAGTGTTTTTTGCAGGATGCAGCTCTTTTTGGTGTATAGCTTCTGGGCTGTGATCCGATCATATTCTGTTCTTCTGCTTATTATTATATCCGCTGAAATGAAAGTGCGCTTCGTCAGACATTATCATGGGCGGTACATCAACTTCCCTCAATTTAGGTCTAAATCCTTCTGCATACGATTTTCTTTTCGCGAAATTGTTGTCTTCTAATTTCTGCACAAGCTGAACCTTGTATGACTTAAGTTTCAGTTTTTCTTCATTACATTCTATGTTGCACGTTTTGACAATCCCACTTGTTCTGATCTCCTTTTCAATGATTTCTGCGGTGACGCAACTCTTCAATTTTATGTAGTTTTACGCTTTTTATACCAGCACGCCCTTTTCGTCCATCTTGTACACTACCGGTGTCTGGAATCTTTTTTAATTAGTCTGCATAGCGCTCGTTGTGATGGTACGTCCTGAGCTCCTTCACGTCTCATCTGTCGTTGTGTTGAGACCATTCAACAGTTGCATCTGAAGAATGTTTCAACAATTATTTTTTTCGTCCAATCATTTCCAGGAGCTTCCATGTTTTCAGTTTGAAAAATTTCTTAATAATGATTTTTTGCTAGAAAATTTTCTCCTTTTATAGTCTACGAATGACTATGATGCTAGTAAATTTGTTACTTCACAATGTTCGCGAAACTTTGCTGAGAATCGAGCATTCCAAAAATCACTTTTTTAAACAAAACTTTATATGCTTTCCATTTCTAGCAAAAAACTACCGATTTAATAAAACTAGATTTACTAAAATTATTACCAACAAGTTCTGAAAGTTTCATTGTGATCACAAAATTATTCGTGATTTTATTAAACTTTAAAAGTAGGACATTAAAAATAAAGACCCTGTACATAGTCAGGCCAACCTGAAAAACTTCGAATAAACTATTAACCAACACTTTTTTTCAACCGCTCTATTTCTTAGCTTATTTACAATGGCGAATCTCACGCTAATTCTCCTGACATTAACCCAGCTTTGACACTCTAATCTTAGTATTATTGCTATCGAACTAGATAACTGTATATCTACAATCTCTATCTCTCCGATCACTAGAAACACAAATTCATTCTTTGCCCTCCTTTCTACTAATACTGACGAAAGGTCAACTATTATAAAAATTAAAACACCCCTTCTTCCCATAATTCTCTCTCCACTTTTATCTACAACTTATCACTGATATCGCTAGTTAAATAATATTTCTTCTCTTTAATGAATCCTAATAACATGGTGTTTTTTGTTTCGGCTTGAAATTTGCCCGCCTTGGACTAATCTTCAAATCAGGCCTATCTATCCACTTCCAACTTTATCCAGCTATTCGTAGAGTGAATGAACAGAAGACTGTAAAGATTCATTTTAAAACATTTTCGCAAATGAATTTAAAATGGTATTTTTCTTATGCAATTTAATGTGTACATTTCAGATCTGACGCTCGTTTTTCCCGGAAATGCAAACTTTTCCCATAATTGACCGAAGTCTATACTAGGAAAAGTATGCATTTACAGCGGAAACGAGTTTCAGATCTGAAAACTACACGCAATACAGCATAAGAAAAACACATTATTAAAATCATTTAATAGACTTAGAACCAGACCAGACCTAACCTGGTAATTTAAGACGATAGCGCCGCCTACTTTAGGCTATTTCCGCCAAAAATTAACATTTTTTAGCTACTTTCGAAATCCATACTCCCACTCAATTCGAGGGGTGGGGGTGCATTCCTCCACACCCCCGCAACTTAAAAATAACTCGTAATATTCCTAATTCAAAAGCCTACCTTCAGATTTAAATGCAAAAGTCGATTGCTAAATGTCGTTAAACCTCTAGTTTGAATCAAAGATTTGTGTATAAAACAATTTATAAATAAAAGTTTAGCACTTGTTAGAATGCGGGCATTAGAAAGCTACGTGCACTAAAATGCATTAACAGAAAATTTGCACTTGGTTTTTCACCCTTCCGAATCCTTCAATCCCGGCCTACCACAGCCGCTGCACGCCATTATACCATATAAACTAAGAAGAAATACAGCCGTAAATCGTTCAAAATACATGGGGATGTAACAAGAAATGCTATTGGTTCATTCACACAGGACGCATGCGCAAAGTGCCTTCAGATCTAAAAAAACATGGTATTGGTTGAATATCGCTTAAAGACGCATGTGCAAATCGCCTCTAGATCTCAAAATCCTAGCTCTAGGTCATTGAATCAAGGCAAAAATTGAAGGAGCTAGGTCGAAAATGATGCAGAAAGATTATAAGTTTTCAAAATAGCAATATATTTTCGATAAAATTAACTACGTTATTATTAAGTTCCGGTAGTTAAAAATGGCATCAGTGAGCATCATTTTAAATATTAAAAACGTTTATGTCTTTGAAAAGTATAAAATCGTAAATGTTTTATAACGAATCTTTACCCAGAAAACTAGTCTTTTCTTTCTTAGAAAATTCCGTCCAGAGGTTAGCACGTTTGATCTCATTCATGAATTTCTTATCAAAACATACGATAGTTTAAATTGCTGACTGAACTATTAGATTGATAACTAAGTTTCAGTACAACCTTTTTTTAAAGTTTATTTATTTTCAGATTTATATTCATATATTTATTTAAAAGTTTATTTATTTACAGATTAATATTCATATATTTATTTCTAGATTTATACATGGCATGCAGATAATAAATGTCTAGTGGCCTAGTCTTTCCTAAGCCTCGTTTGAAAGTGCAGGTACTCTTTGACTAGGTCACTATACACTTTCAAGCGAAGCCTAGGAAAGGCTTCGGACACCCTATATAATATCTAAAGTTTCAAAAATCACCATCAAATAACTCTGTCTTATGAACAGAACATACATTTTTAGTATATGATTTCAAGTCCGGCCTAAACGCTGCCCGATCGCAACGGCGTATCAACCAAGCATTTTGAAAAGAAAAAAAAACAACTCGTCGCACAACCTACGATTGGTTTAAGAAGTTTCAGCTGGTTAATTCGATCTCCAAGATCAGCCAAGAGGTGAGCGACCCTCACATATTGACAATGACGGTTTGTGCGCCTGTGTCAAAGCTAATCCAAATCTAACATCACGCGAGCTGGCTGAAAGGTTTAGCGTCAGCCATACAGCTAATTTGTATTACATATTTAGAGGAAATGAGCAAAGTCAGCAAGCTGGACGTATGAATTCCATGTAAATTGACCGACTTCGACTGTCAGCGCCGTATAGAAACCTGCATGACAGTACTATCCAAAAAACGTCGCTTTGATTTATTGAACAAAGTTGTTACTGCAGATGAGAAATGATGTCTACACCTGCACAACTTCAGGCAATGGCCAACCGACATCAAAAGAAGCTTATGGTTTTTGTCTGCTGGGATATGAAGGGAATGAGTTAGTAGGAAACGTTGGAAGGCAATCGGTCTATCGACACTCAATTATGCAGTCAACAAGTATAACAGGTAACAGATGCAATTGCACAGAAACGACCAAAATTGACTGATGTCATGTTTATTCATGATTACACCCGACTACACGTTGCAAATCATAACCGTGGAGCTAGGGTCGGAAGTTCTTCCCCACCTATTGTATTCTCCAAACCTGGTGCCAATAGACTACCATCTATTCCTGACACTGCAGGACTTCTTGAACGGCAAAATGTTAAAAAATGGCGAGCTAAAAACTTCAGTTGGAGACTTCTTTGATGACAAACACGTTGAATTTTACAATAAAGGCATCCATGATCTATTTCGTCGTTGAAAGTAGGTGCTCGAAAATAACGGTGATTACATTGTTTATTGATATGTTTCTTTTGCTGCATTGTTTCGTTGTAAATTAGTCAATAAAAGTGGCTCGAGAACTTTGTTTCCAATTTATTATTTTTGTTTTTCCTGATTTTTATAGAGCTTTCGATGCAGTGAATCACAATATTCTTGTCAATAAACTAGGCAAAATTGTATTTCGTGGCAATGCCAATCTCTTGTTTACATCCTACTTCGCAAGAAGATAACAATCTTACTCCCGTCAGCTTGTCTCATTTCTTCGTGGCTTTGTCCTGGATCACCTTCTCTTTCCAACTTGCATTAATAACATGTCCCGCTCTTTTAGTTTATTAAATTTGCTTCACTTAGCTCACAATACTATTGTATCCATAAGGCATGGCAAGATACCTACATTAATTCCTACCCTCGACACTGAACATGCTAATATTCATAACTGGCTTAGTACAAACGGATTGTCGAGGTTTGAGTGAGTGAGTAATCCCAGTCCTACTTCCTGGACAGATATTTTATTACCACACCGAGGTTAAGCGGAGGTGAAGCGTATCCTATACACCTACCTTAGCCACTTCCAGTGAATAAGAATAACCCCGGTGCGCACCCTTTTGATCCAAACTAAGATGATGATGCCCTGATTGTGTTCTCCACTCGGTAAAAGCCAACAATGGGTGGGGCGGTGGAATATTGAGATTTAAGCCCAGTGGATTGCTTAATAATTGCCAAAGGATCGTCCAAATTAGTTAAACACACAAAATGTCGTAGGGATTACTTGCAGATTACTCACTGTGATGTTTGCGTCTTAATGACACCAGACATATCGAAGGGAATAGTATTATTGAGTTAAACACTGAATTAAGTAAGCACTTCTCATATTCAAGGGTATGGGCTCGGGATGAGAATTCTAGTTCGCAAATAAACTAGTGAAGTTTTGGGAGGGGATAATTCAATTAATGATACCTTTGAGTTCGTAAGTATTTTTGAAGGGAGCGGTGAAGATCTTCTGGTAACGATGATCGCACCTAGTTAGGAAGTCCGAGGTTAACGAATGAGAGGGTAATCCTAGACCAGTGATATGCCGATCCTATGCCAAAACTGATTACGTTGTTGCGTTGTAGATGGCCGAAAATCTAGACTAACCCCCAATCAATCCAACCCGCTTCCTACACTAATCCGGACGTGAGAAATCGAAGGAGAATGAAACGGATTGTATATACAGTCCCTTTACTTACAAAAAAATGTACAATGATAACTACAATGGAGAGAGGTGATATATTAGAGATCTCTTTCCTATTCACACACAAAAATATAGCTAAATTTCCTTTATACCCGCAATCAAAAAAATAAACAAATCCTACTTACAAATCCTATTAATTGATCGTAAGAAACATTAAAAAAATCCGGACTATAACAGTAAATATATAGTTTACAAAAAAGAGAAGGCCTTACGTGGTACAAAAAGGGTGGGGGTGGGGGGGGAGCATCCAGCCACCTACCACTCGAGCGAGCAAAATGCCTATGTCTTCCAAACACTTGGCGCCTCTGCTCTTGATGGAAGATAAAGTGATCTTATCACTCTTGCGTGGCTATTCTAAGCCCTCTTTCATTAACAATACTAATAGGGCTCTTCGTTAAATTTACTTAAGACAAAGTAATATTTTGTTTGCTATATAAAGATGAGCCAGACAAAGTCCTTTCCAGAATATGGCACCTGGAAAAAACAAAAAACATGGTAATTTATTTATACATAAAATAACCAAAATACAAAACAAACCCATTTACATTACCACACACACATTCTTACAAAAGGAGGGAGAGTGTATTGGGAAAAAGGGTGGGAGAATGGCCACTTATACACACACTCACATTCGCTCCACCACACCCCTTCTTCCTTAAGCCATTCGACCACAGTCACTCACAATACATTCTCAATCCTTACTCACAGTACCTTTTATACTCAATCGCATCCTTCTGCACCCATTCACACTCGTCTACTGGTCCCTGGATACACGTGGCAATTAGTCAGGGTTGTTCATCAGTTGTCCTGTCAGTCTTATCGTCACTATTGATCATATCGTCCACCATACTCTTAGCCCTCATTACCAGTTCTCCCATCTCATCTCACGACAGAACTCTTTCATACTCTTCCGTTCAGAACCTTTACTCTTCATACTCCCATTCATCAGCTCTCATCCAACTCAAGATACACTCTTGCGAAACAGACAGGTCACTCACATCCCCTGTATTCTCAACAGGCATACCAGAAACACCTTCGACTGGTTCCCACCATAAACCTGAAAAATCAGCCACTTCATCATTCACTACATCAAACTCACCCTTACTATTACCATTCACAAAACCCGAAAAATTAGCCACAGTAGGTTCACTCTGCCCAAACACACTATCATTCTTACTGTTCCCAAAACCAGAAAAATCAGGCACAGGCAGCTCAGTCACTCGTCTACTTATACCAGCCAAATCACTTCCCTGTTTACGCAAAAACTCAATCTCCCTTTCAAGATCCCCTATACCAGAAACACTCTGCTCAGACTTACTTTCATTCGTACTTGCATTCTTCCTTTCACTCTTCTTTGTACGCTTTTTACTCTTTGAGACCAAGACAAGCTCTTTCCCAGACAGATCCATACTATCACACGCCTTCTCATCATCATGCACCCTATTTCTCTCTTAGCACAATTCATACACCGAATGGCTCACCAAGTAGTCAGGAGGTTCTCTCCATCTCCTTAACTGACTCGGATGAGCCCGCACTCTCTCAGTCATACCGTCATTCGAACTCTCCAAAACATACGTCACGCCATTTTCCCAAACTCTCACAACTCTATAAGGTCCATACACACATAAGAAAAAACAACTGCTCAACCACACGCGCGACAGTCACACTCCTTTTATCTCTCACAGGCGATGCCTACACAAACTTACTTTTATGATCAACCATAACAACCATACCAACATTCCCAGCACTTGTACGCGGCAAAGACACATAATCAATCACTACCAATTCAAACGGTTCTTTCGCATCAACTTTCAACATTGGTGGTTTCACTTGAACACATTGCACCTTTCGCTTCTGACACCTTTCACACGTAGTCGCTACATCATTCACAACAGTTCTCAGAAACGGATGGAACACACGCTCCTTCATACACTCCCACAGCTTAAACTTACCTATATGCCTATAATTATCATGCACAACCTTCACCAGACCAATCATACCAACCAAGGACATCACAGGTACATACATATCATCACCACCTTTCACATGCCTCACAAAATATACAACATTTATACAAACAACAAAATCCTTAGCATACCTTTTAAAATCACTTAAACACTCAGGCCATTCATTCAAATCAACACGCGTCATTACACACCTCTTCAACTCACTAACAAAAGGACACATCTCTTGCATCTCTAGAATATCATCATCACTTAAAATCTCATTCTCATCATCCATGACCAACTCAATCATACCAAAAAATTTGACAACATTCTTCGCACACTCATTCAACTTCATCACCTCACATTCACCTTTCATAACACAATCCTTATCAGCATCCAAAGACAAATCATCCAATCTCATAAAATCCACACCAAGCAGAAAACAACAAGGCATTTGCTCATCTTTCAGAATCACAAAGTCATGCTTCACATTCACACCATAACCCAAACACACTTTCAAACTAGCCT
Organism: Ceratothoa steindachneri; assembly: GCA_963969495.1. Classification (NCBI taxonomy): domain Eukaryota; kingdom Metazoa; phylum Arthropoda; class Malacostraca; order Isopoda; family Cymothoidae; genus Ceratothoa; species Ceratothoa steindachneri. The sequence goes on along the minus strand of OZ018323.1, from coordinate 19,689,321 downwards.
TTCTCCATGCCACTATCATGCCATTCTCTAATTCACTTACCTGTAACTTCACAGATTTATGCTCGCAACATCTAAACTCATCATACTTACTCAAAATCCTCTCATTCACTAAAGACACTTGCGCTCCAGTATCAATCAAACCACAGAAGAACCTTTCACCAACTTTTACTCTCGCTTCCATCATATCAGTTCCACCATGTTCGCAATACATAGAAGGAACAAGCACACTAACATCAGCACTGATATCCACACTGTCATCAACTCCCATATCATCACTCACCGCACGCTCATCTTCATCCAGACAATCATTCTTCTCTCTTATATATGAACACTTTTCAATCACCCAATTATAGTGCACACCGCTCAAACATTGCAGATGTACAACATTAGGATTCAAGCCCTTTATCTTTTCATCCTTTTACACAATCGGCCTCTCACCACCAAAGTGCACATAAACAATAGCTCCATACAAACGACTCACTACAATCAACACTTCCTGAAATGGCGAGACCCCTTGCATATACATCACTCTCAATTCTTTCATGAAGTTCCGCACCCTTGCCATACCAATGCTTTTAGGCTTTCTACATATTTCACTCATTACATCCTTCCTTAAGTCATCCACACTATTGGGCACTCTCACGTCTACTCCATCACTCTTCAAATCTTGCAAACGATTCCATACACTCTCAAACAAGGAATCACCACCATCCATACTCTCTTTTCCATTCATAATCCCTTTCGGCAAATACTCAGGATTACTCACTCCACACACATTTTCATCATTCGTACCAGGATACCTTGAAATCAAATCAGCCACTCCATTAAGTTCACCAGGCACATACTCAATCACATAATCAAAGTCACTCAAATCTTCCAAAGTCCTTGCAACCCTACTATCAACCCACTTAATACGCTGTAGATACACAAGAGGTTGAAGATCAGTTTTAATAACATACATCACACCATACAAAAACGGACGCAACACTTTCAAACAATATCTTATCGCAGCCAACTCTCGTTCCACAGTCGAATACTTTCGCTCTGCCGCATTCATAGCCTTGGATACATACCCAATTATTCGCCTGACATTCTCTCCATTCAAACGCTGCTCTTGCATCAGAAAACCTCCAATACAATACCCACTCGCATCTGTATACAATTCAAGCATTTTAGCACTTACACTATAATCTGGGTAAGCCAATTCAACATCTTCAGCCGCTGCCTCTTTCAGTCTCTCATACGCCTCATTCATCTTATCATTCCACCTGACAACCGTACTAGCTTTCTTGCCCATTCACTCAGTCAAAGGCTTACTCACATCAGAACAATCACGTATAAACTTTCGCTGGAACTCAATCAAACCCCAAAACGACTTCAGTTGCTTCACAGTCACCGGTTTAGGAAACATTCGCACCTTCTCAACATACTTCGGCGACTTTCGTAACCCATTCTCACTCACCATGTGCCCAAGGAATTCCACTTCTTTCGCAAACCATTCACACTTCGCCACTTTTACCTTCACACCAACCCTCTCCAACGTTCTCAACACTTCATTCACCAATCTCATATGCTCCTCAAAATATCATCTATAAACGCAATCACATTCTTACTTGCAAACTTACTCAACACAACATTCATTGCCCGCTGGAAGGTTCCGGGAGCATTAGCCAACCCAAAGCTGAGGTTCCGGAACTGGTAATGCCTCTTTGTGGAAGAGAAGGCAGTTACCGGCCGGCTCTCCTCAGCAATAGGCATCTGGTAATACCGCCGTACCAGATCCAGCTTCGTAAACCACTCAATCTCATGCATACTATATACACACTCAGATACCACACACATCGGAAACCTTTTTTTCACAGTCCTTTCATTCATCTTTCCAAAAATCCCCCCACAGACGCAATCTTCCATCCGGCTTACGTACAGGCACAATTGGACTATTCCATTCACTTTCGCTCTCTTCAATTACCCCCAATTGCTCTAATTATACACACTGCTCCTCAATCTCATCAGCAACCGGACGTGGTAAATGCCTCGTCGCTGATAGATTGGGGAGTCCTCCTTCAGGACAATCTTGAATTCCGGGAGCTTTGCAATCCTGAAATCCAGATCACCCTTACTGAGGGCTCCCTTTCGTTCAAATATCATTCGATACACATCCTCCCTTTCATACTCAGTCAAACATCCATCCAATTTCACCATGCCCTTCACCTCATTATACATCCACTCACATGTCTTTTCATTCGCAAAATTCACCCTGATATCCGTGCTATCATCCATACGTACCTCAGTGACAGTCGAGAGGTGTCCTAGTACATCTCCGACTTGGATACCCCTCACCTGTACTACTTTCACCCTGGGGTCCGTCTGCACACATACAAACGGATCATTCATTCTCATCAAGCCATCAGACACAAGCAACACGCCTTACCTTATAACACGCATCCTTTCCATCCAATATCACAGTGTTCTCACCCACATTCAAACTCACATTCTTACTCCAACTCACTATAACAGACACTTTTTCAACCTTCACAAGCCTTAAATTATCCATAGCAGTCACCTCAATACCAGCAAACACACTCCTCAAAACACTACCATCTTTCGCTACATACAACTTATACACCCCATTTTCACCAATATTTCTCTCAATCTGATCACTTGCAGGATGCACAACCATACAATTCATTTTCCTAAAATCATACCCCCAAATCACACCATACTCACTACTCACCTTATCAATCACAGAGAATTTACATTCATTCATCAAAATACCATGCATTCGAACAGCTACCTTATCATTCCAATCACAGGCACTCTCCTACTACCAATACCTACCGAACTACCCTTACACTCAGGCCCGAGGGCTTTCTCACTCACCTTGTCATACACATCTTTATTTACCAAGCTCGCCTTGCGTCCAGAATCTATTAAAGCAAAACACTCAATTCCATTCAATTTTACCTTCACACTCAGACACTCATACTTCCTACCAGACAGCACTTTCACACTAGACAGATTTACAAACACATTATTCACACTCATGCACCCTGAGGATACTTCTCCAGGTACCCTCTTACAATTCAGTTTCCCGCTTCAGACTTTTCATTCACACCTTGCGCTCTCAGTCTAATTCAACACTTTTCACTCGAATGTCCTTCCATCGCACAATAGCTACATACATTCCTCTGGTCACGACACATCCTCGCATAATGAACAGCCTTTCCACAATCACCACACGCATACTTCATACTTTCCCCAGAAGTTGCTCCACCATTCGAACTCGGACAATCTTTCTTCAAATGGCCTTTTTCCTTACACTCCAAGCATTCTTTCACACTTTTCTGGCAATCCTTTATCATATGTCCCTTCTTACCACACCTAAAACATGCACCAGATTTCCACCTACATTCTGCCAACATATGACCTTTCCTTCCACACCGACGACATTCCACAATCTTTCTCACACCATTCGGTCTGACATTTGCTGGGACATACCTCGGCTTCTGTCTCATATACCGGTTCCCACGCTTGGCATTCATCTGTCTTTTTCCATTTAACTACCCTCCATTTACCTATCCATTCTACCGGCCTAGGAAGCTCGACATCACTCCAGCTGGTGCAGCCTTCAGGGTGTCCCTGTAGCTGACAAACTGCTGGGGTGGGGGAAAGCTCCTGGGCTTCTTACCCCCAACATTCACACTGTACCATCCATCCTCTTTTAGATCACCTTTATCATCAAATCTTCCTTCTTTCAAAAGTTCCAACACATTCTCTCACATCAACCGTTCACCTGTCAGTCTCATTCTCTCCTTTGTCTTCCCACTCAGCCATTCCCTCACTTTTCGTGGGATCGTGTCCAAAAACTTCCTCATCAGTGGTTTCCATTCATTTACATCATAATCACCATACCTCGTTCTTGCCATACTCTCAAGCCTATGTGCATACATATTCACGCCTTCGTTCTTACCCATACGCGCCTTCTCAAATTCATTCATTATCTTATATTTCACACTCTCTTTCATTCGTTTCACCTGTCCAATCATACGCTTCTTCCCTACATCGTACTTTGGCTCTCCCACACTCGTTATCACTCGAAAGAACTCCAACACTTTACCATCCAAACATTCTCCCAGAACACTTACCCAGTGGCTCTTGTTCTGCGGGGCGGGTACTTGAGCTTGCGGTACCGCTCAAAATCCCTGAATAACTCATTCATACTCTTTCCCCCATGCAATCTAAACTTATCGATCATAGGCACTTCCCTAATCAAAATTCCTTTCCCCACATTCATTTCACTCTCCGAAGAGCTACTCTCGGTCTCACTCATTCCAATCATATCGTCACTCTCTCCCTCATCTGAGTATAGCGAATCCACACTCTTATCTCTCGCCTTCCTATCCTTAACCTTATAACCATGCTTCCTTCCTCTCTTACTTTTCACTCTCTTCCATTCACCCTCTTTTCTACCACTCAAGTGTCTTTTCTAGACTAAATCACACTGCCATCCATTCCATTTAGCGGAGTCCCTTTAGTAGGAGCAGGGGTCAGGATCGTAGGTCCTGGGGTTGGTCCAACGCCTGTCATCATATTATATAGGTCCTGCATCCGTCGGTCAGTCTGATCCTGTCGGTCTTATATTTTCTTCTTCATCCTATCAGTCTTTTCATTCATCTCTTTCATCTCATTACTCATTCCCTCAATCATTCCCCGCAACATTTCACATTTCTCTTCTTTCTTCCTCAACTCTAGTCTCAATCGCATTACTTCTTTATTAAAAGTTTCTGCCACATCCATTGTTCCTAAGTTAGTAAAAAGATAGGAGGAGGGAAAAATCAATCGAACTACTTGTCACGCTAATTGGGTATAGACTGCAATCCAATCCCGTCACGCTCCCGGTTTCGAAGTCTCACGTCCCTATTCGGGCGCCAAATATAGCGGGCCGAAAATCTAGACTAACCCCCAATCAATCCAACCCGCTTCCTAGACTAATCCGGACGTGAGAAATCGAAGGAGAATGAAACGGATTGTATATACAGTCCCTTTACTTACAAAAAAAATGTACAATAATAATTACAACGGAGAGGGGTGATATATTAGAGTTCTCTTTCCTATTCACACACAAAAATATAGCTTAATTTCCTTTATACCCGCAATAAAAAAAATAAACAAATCCTACTTACAAATCCTATTAATTGATCGTAAGAAACATAAAAAAAATCAACAGCCCCCGAAAATCCGGACTATAACAGTCAATATATAGTTTACAAAAAAGAGAAGGCCTCACGTGGTACGAAGAGGGTGGGGGTGGGGGGGGCATCCAGCCACCTGCCACTCGAGCGAGCAAAATGCCTATGTATTCCAAACACTTGGCGCCTTTGCTCTTGATGGAAGATAAAGTGATCTTATCACTCTTGCGTGGCTATTCTAAGCCCTCTTTCATTAACAATACTAATAGGGCTCTTCGTTAAATTTACTTAAGACAAAGTAATATTTGTTTGGTATATAAAGATGTGCCGGACTAAGTCCTTTCCAGAATATGGCACCTGGAAAAAACAAAAAACATGGTTATTTATTTATACATAAAATAACTAAAATACAAAACAAACCCATTCCCATTACCACACACCCATTCTTACAGAAGCAGGGAGAGTGTATTTAGAAAAAGGGTGGGAGAATGTCCCCTTATACACACACTCACATTCGCTCCACCACACCGTCTAGGGTAATCCGCAGAGGGAGGTCCTGTGTAACCTCAGAATCTGAAGGGGCGGGGGGCTGTGAGAAGTTTGGCATCTACAAGTACCGTGAGGGCAACAACCAATTCCTTGCAGCGGTTCCTTATGTGGATCGAGTTTCACACAAATTCGACGTAGGTCCAAGGGCTTCTGCTTGATTCCAGAAAAAGTCTTCATTTTATTTCTCTCACGAGCAGAATCGCGAGAGAGAATCGAATTCTCGTAAAATCCGTATCGTCGTGCGAAAGACCTATTTCCATCTTTGGGCTGACGGTATGTCATTCACGGCTTCGAGCCACCTCGGATTTTACGGCGATGCGAAAAATGGCGACGGAGAATTCGAGGCGAGAGGTGCGTTTAGGGATACGAGAAGGCGGCAGCTTTGTGTCGGAGTGTTTCTGCGTACCCTTATGTACGCGGTATTTAGAATTCTACACGGACTATCACTAAACATTGGTCAAACAACCTATATGATATTAACCCTTAATAAGCCTAATATATCTCCTCCTATATTAATAGTTAATCAACCTTTTAAATGACCCTACTTTAATAGATTCCTTGGTGTTTTCATTGGCGATAGACCAAAATTCCACACCCACTCCGAAAGACTCTCCCAAAACCTCTCCCATATTGTGGTCTCCTTAAAACGAATTTCTCATTTTTTAACTTTGATTAAAAAGTTTACACTACAATTTACTATACTATATTATTACTACACCTATACTATTACTACCTTGGATTCAATTAGCCCCATCTCTTCCACTAAACTCCATAACTTTCCTTGAAGAACACGAAAATCTCTTGGCTTTTACTACCCACTCAGCAAACCAATAACAACAAAAATTACTTTATTTTTAATTTTTTCGTTAACTATTACATCCCGATAAAATTATTTACAATTTTTAACATCGATATTTATCCCTTTCTTAAATAGCAATTCATTTCTCTCCTTCACACATGCTCTTCCTGAACCCACTCTTCTTGCGCTCGAAATTTAACCTTCATAAATTTATTAAATTTACATCTCAAGATTCTTTTATATATGAGTCTATTCGTATTTTGGGTCGTTTCCCATCATCTCTCAAGGAACTTGATTCTTTTAGAACATTTGAACTTCTTTCAATACAACATTTTATTTTAAACAAATTGTTAGGAGAAATATATACATATATTTTTTACAAGTACTTCGCTGTTTGTTTATTACTCTGCCAGATCAGCGTCATAAGGCTTGTGTTATATTAGCGAAATTTATTTTGTTACCTAATCTAAAACTGGTATTTTATTATTATTATCACCATCGTTATGCTATATTTGGAAATATTATTAATTAATATTAAAAATATTACTCTCAAATATTCCGTCATAATATTGCCGATCCTTGCAAGATCAGTGTTCTGCCAAAGACTTGGAAACATACTTGTGCAAATAATCTCAACAAAATTGTCATCAAATTCATAGCCAAAAAATTATGTTCTAAGCCTGATTTGAATAAAATTATTATTATCCCTAATCTGGGGGCCTGCAAATTGGTCCCCTGGTTCCAACATTTCTACATTCGCTAGAAGACCTGGCCGACACAAGCGGGCTCAGGCGAGCTGTGGGTCCCTCAATCAAAAGCATCTCAATTAGTTTTGTTCTTATGTTGCTCAGATTATATTCCTTGAACACATTTACACTTCGACTAACTTCACCAATATACGAACCTTTTTTTGAAACCTGATGATGATATTAATGCAGGTTTTCACAGTTTTTTTAATACTGCCCCCCTCCCCCCCGATGTCTTTTCATTATCTCACTTAGAGCTCTTTTCCCCATCAGATTTCGTCTGTTTTGTTTTTTATCTTCTTAGATCATATGCGAACACGCGCGCGTCTCTGCTTTTGTCCCTGCGCCAGGAATGTTGGCAATGCGGCTTCTTCAGTTTCTTCCAGGCAATAAATAGAACCACCCTAGGTCCCGCATGCATTAGTCTGTGTCGTCCCTGATCTTTTGTTCATCTCTAATTATTTATTATCTTCTTTCCTTTCTGTTCATCATCCCTCGAGGAGCGGCTAAATACAGCCTCCTCCATCTAATTGACTTTTGTCTTACGATGTTACGGTAACTAATCTTCGTAATTTATCGAGCAAGTCCTCGTCGTTCTAATCCCACTTATTAATCACATATTTAAAGGCTACAATATTAATTTCGCCCAAAATAAAGCACTTGAAGCCCATTTTATCTCGGAGTTGACGAAGGAAAAGTCAGTTTTGAACTGTACGCTTTCGTGAGCTGTTGTGTTGTGTTTGCGAGTCGTGAAGTGAGACTGGGCAGTCGTGGTGTTGTTTTTAGCTGCCAAAACCGGCATCGACCAAACAATTTGAAACCATTTATCACCAAGTCTATGCGATAATATCAAGAGATAAGGCAGGAATATTATCAATAATGGGGTAAGTTAATTATTTTAAAGTCATTAAGAGAAATTAAATTATCCTTTCTCCCTCCTTTGGTATTGCAAATAAATATTAGAGTTGTTAAAATTATTTAGTAGACCTGGAATTTACATACATAAGAACATAAGAAAAGAAGGAGACTGCAAAAGACCATTCATGGCCTACACTTGGCAGCTCCTGTTTCGCTTCTTCTTTCTCGTCAATGGAATATCGTTAGAATGAAATAAGGGCAGATGAGAGAGAGAGAGAGAGAGAGAGAGAGAGAGAGAAAGAGAGAGAAAGAGAGAGAGAGAGAGAGAGAGAAAGAGAGAGAGTATTTGGATTAACTTACACCAATTAGAACATCGGATAGATATTACAGTATAAGACTTGGGCTCACTGAAAATGTGTTTTACGTAAACCAGTACTGCAACGTTTCGAAAGGCAGCCATCTTCAATGGCAGGCCATGGTTGTTTGTGGCGTCAAATTGAAGGCTTTTAGGACAAAAGATTATTCTGCAGGTTAATGATTCTATTGCAATCAAAGGTGCTTTGTTATAAAGTATTTTGAAAAAATAGGGAAATGATATGTATATATTTCTCACGCGAAACTTTGTGAGTTTTCCATATATATATATATATATATATATATATATATATATATATATATATATATATATATATGTATATATATATATATATATATATATATATATATATATATATATATATAATAATAATATAGGTAAACATGTAGATCGGCGGCGCGAACGATGGGACGTAAACTATTTCGTCGTGTTCCAATATGTTTCACGTTTTTGGAATAAATTTAAGGGGACTGCTCGTGGGGGGGGGGAGGAACACTGCGGGGGGACCCCCCTACGATAATCCTGAGTTTCAATCAATTGAGGAGGGGGTCTGGGGGCACAGACTCCCATTATATAATCATAATTGTTTATAGAATAATGTTCTAACGTTTACAAAAGTGAATGATTTAACCAAATCATTTGTGCAACTTTAATCGTTTGGCGAATTATAATGGGGGTAAGGGTGGTGTCTGACGTCAGAAATGAATGAAGTGAATTTTTACTTTGTCTTTCACTTAATATCTTTGTATTATCCTCATTTGTAGTCATTTTTATTTGTCAATATATTTTTCCCCATTTTACTATTTTTATTACCTTTTTTATACATTTAAATATACTTAGCTAGATCATTTAAAGGAATTAGTTTTTGTGGACTATTTGGGTGGAGGAAAGACGACTTTTAGCCTGTCAACGCAGTTTAAATATGGCTTCCGTATGTGAAATTTGCCCTTCGTCTATTGCCGAACTTTGTGCTCTATTTTCGGATCGAGATAAATTGTTAACCTTTATGGACGATCCTAATTTACGTAAGATTAAAATCGATTGCGAGGTTTGTGGCAAGGCATTAGAGATTAACGATAATTTTGAGTTTTGATTTTCTAAAACTAAACGTGACTCAAGTGATCGCCATTATTTTAAGAAACCACCATTTTCTGCAAAAGATTTCCTATTACCAAAACGGGAATTAAAGAAAGATTCCACGCTTTCCACATCACTATTTCAGAAGTATACCCACCGCAATAACTTAAGTAAACAGCGTTTTTCGTTTGGTTATTTTCGGGCATTTTTGTACAAAAATAGCGCCGGGTATATTTGAACTAGGACTGAAACGCGCATGAATATTCATGCACGGGTGAACGAAAGATAAACCCCCCAAAATCCACTTTTTCAGGCGCACCACCGATCTAGATGTTTACCATAGTATAATATATAGTACCATCACTAGTTATGCTGCGAAAATCTATACGTATGCTGTTATAATAAACAAATATTTGGGTTAATATTTAGAAAACGTAATCGCCTAAAAAACATTTAATCACTGCTCTCATGGTCATCAAATATTTGCGAATCAATCTATTTAAATATTTTTGAGCGGTCGATGTTACTATTATTAGAACAGTTTGAATTTCAATATTTTTCTCTTTATTAATTATGATAACATCACAGGGGTAAAATATTGGTAATTTAAGACGACGATAGCACCGCCTACTTTAATATTTTTTAGCCACCAATGTTTGTTTTTCAGCCAAAATCTATCGGGACGAAGTTTGTTTCGTTCAAATCTACAAAGCGCCATTTTTGTATTCATTTAAAAAATCCCAGAAATTAAACACAAGCTTTTTTAAATGAAAAAAAAAAGGGAAAATGCTTTTCACTTACTTTATTGAGGGGGGTATAGCTCGCAAATAGCGGCGAGGAAGGCATTTTGCAAAAAAAAAGTCCCATTTAAAACCGAACGTTTGAAATAATAGCGATTGCTCTCGCCGGTTTCAAAATCACGATTTGTTTTAGAACATTTAAAAGAAAAATGATCTTGGATCGCTAACGCTTGCCCACACTATTCACAACTAATTTGAACTTAATTAATTTATGATCGGCTAAAAATATTATTATATTTCTTGATCGCAAAAGAACCCGGAAAGTTCGAGACTATTTTACATCAAGTTTCACACAAGGAATCCATGTTAAAACTGAAACTCCCGTATAAAGGATCGTTTCTCGTCTTCAAAAACTAGTTCCTCTAAAAGATCTATCTAAGTATTTTAAAATGTATAAAAATGATATAGATAGTCACAAAGTGCAAAAGAGTCATGGCTGGAAAAATAAATATACAGTGATGTTAAATGGAATTAAAAAAAAAAATCATTATTCATTCATTAAGGACCGTCAGGCTTCCTCCACAAGCCGCAGAAAGGATTTAAAAAAAAATCAGTGAGAATTAACGTTAGTTACGTTATTTTATAAAAAATCTGATTATATACTGAGGGGCTGCACCCCCCCCCCTCCCTGAAATCTAGTTGACATCGCAGGGTGATCCTACCTACGAGACGACCCTCAGAATTAGTCAAAAAAGGTGAAACATATTGAAACATGGACGAAATATTATGCAACCAGAACCACGGATCTTCAGGTTTACCAGGAAAACTTAACAAAATTTCGAAAAATAAATTTCTTCAGAATTGCATAAATAAATAAATATTCCTACGAGGGGTGGTCAATAAGTTTTGCGAATCAGTAGGGAAAAACAGAGGAAGGGTGATGGCTGTTTGGGAGGGTGTTAGGACAAGTTATGACAAGTCAGGACCTGCAGCCGCACGCTCATGCCTCGTCTATTTAAGAAGCAGTAGCTGATCGCAGATCGTCAGTGACAAACTTTTCAACAATGGAGAAGGTTGAGCACTGCCACTTCCTATGCAACAATTGCTCGCTGGAATAGGGAGTTTCGCCATGGTCGTGAGTCCCTTGATGATGACATCCGTCCAGGACGCCTGTCAGACGTGACCAACGAGGACAATGTGGCCCGTGTGGAGAGGATGATCCTCGAAAATCGACAGGTAAAGGTCGAAGAAATCGAGCAAGAACTTGGAATATCACAAGGAAGTGTTATCAACATCATCCATGACAATTTGGCCATGACCAAGGTCTCTGCCCGTTGGGTCCCTAGAAACCTCACGCCCCATGATCGACTTAAACGTCGTCAAAGTCCACAAGGCCAGAGTTGCACAAGCTACCCTGCGCGAGTGCGTATTCAAGGAGCTCAACCATCCCCCCTACAGTCCAGATCTGGCCCCCAGCGACTACTTTTTATTCCGCCAGCTCAAGGCTGCACTGCGTGGACGCCGGTTTGTGGACGATGAAGATGTCCAGCTCGCCGTCCAGGAGTGGATTGAACAGCAGTCGGGAGATTTCTGGTTGTCAGGAATTCGAAGCCTCAGGGACAAGTGGCGCAAGTGCATTGAAGTCGAGGGTAGTTATATTGAAAAATAATAAATCATTTTTCCTCATATCTCGTTTCCTTATATCCGAATTGCAAAACTTATTGACCGCCCCTCCTATGTAAATCGATTAGCTGAATAACATTGCTTCTATAACTTCCTTTGATTAGAAGGCTCTCAAACATTGGAAATGACGGCGCTATCTTCGTCACATTATATACATATTTTCTACCGAGCTTATTTCGTCACCTTTCCCCAATTTGCCACGGTTTTCGATTGGACAGCTTTGCGTTATGACTTTGTGAAATATATTTCGAAGAGCTCGTAACAGAGGTTCACAGTCACCCCAATCACGTTTGAAAGTGGGGGTGGGGGGCAGGGTATAATGATGCGCACTCTTTCATCTGTCCCCTGTCCTATGTGTGGGGCGCAGTGTAAGCCATTTCTGCCAGATCCCCGTTTTCGCTGAACAGATAAAGTAGTGCGTAATAAAAAAACACCGCCGATTTTGCGAGTTTACTCCCGCTCTCAATTTGAAGGCAAATCTTAGGTCATTTATCCATATCTGCTCTACATTTTTGCTGGTCGTAAGGCAAACCAAGGCAAAGTCGTGGCTTTTTTGTACTTTCGAGTTGCTTATATTACGAATTAATTAAAAATTTGGTGAGTGAGGGTAGAAACTCCCACCCAAAAGTGGGTATGGGGGCGCTTTGTCCCCTTTGTTAGTTAGGGAGAAAAGGTTTGGTCAAACTTCAGAAAACCTAAGCCGTATTTTTAGTGTTATAAAAGTACTAATGGTCTTTTTAGGCATTCCAATAGTCATATATCGTTTCAGTTTGGCGCGAAAAGTACATATTTTTAAAATACTACACCTTGATGGGGTGAAAATTGACATTTGAAGTACGTCAGCCTTGCCTTCTCTTATTTTCACACAATGGCAACATTTAAATTGTACTTAATTCACATTGTGGCAACCTGGATACAAGTTTTTATAAGAGCACCGCTTTCGATTTTCACGCCAAAACCAGTTTGTTCATCGTTCTTAATGGAGTCAGGGTTTTTTTGCCTATTTAAATTTTTAATCTATAATAAGACTTCTCATAATTCCTCGTTAAATTTAATAGACTTTTGTTGAAATTATTGCCTCACTTTGAAAGCAAAGCGTTGCGACAGGTGTGACTTGATTATAATAGCCCCATCACTAAATGGTAAGTTTGCTTTATCTTTGGATTTGAACCTAATGCTAGGCTTTCAAATTGGTAATACTACTAGGTGTTTTAAATAAGGTTTCTTTGTACTAGTTGCTTGTGTCATTTATCGCTGCTGCCAGGACTGTTGGTATGACGTCATAACACTCCGGAAAAGAGAGATTAATCGTACTGATTAAAGAATGCCCATTCCTCACGATGATGATTTTCATCATATTGAAGTAAGGCGCTAATTGAACTACGATGTAGGCCATGGGTAGGTGGTGATATAAACGGTGGTTAGTTTTTAGATATTTTATCTAAATGGCTTTTGCTGCCCTTCACGAGAGTAAAAACAAAATGGTATTGAGCCGGTGTAGACTATACACACACCAAAGTTTTCAATCCAAATGATTTCCAGACGAAAATTTTGGATTTTAAAATGCTTCTCGGGAATAACCGAAAATGAGCCCTAAAAGAAGTTTAGTTCTAATGAAAATCTTTGTGACACTTTTGATTCGAAAACAGATCGCAGGTTCGTAACGTAGGCTCCGATGGCGCGTTTTTAACAAATACTACTTTCCAGTGCCAATAAATGGCAACAGAGAAGGCAAATATGGTAGTCATTGTTAATATGTAGAATTAATGGACTTACAACCAACCTACTTTGCGACCTGGTTTAATTTGCTGACGGCTTTCGAACCCTCTGCATAAAAGTCCTCAGTATGAGGTTGGCCTTAGACTGATCCATTGCTGTTCTCATTCTGTGGGAATTCTTTGTCTCGTGGCTCCTCTGTAGACGTCAGACGGGATGTTGTAAAGATCGGCAACCACAGTACCTGTGACCAGCTTATCTTTACTTGCCTATTTTTAAGGTTATTTTTATGAATTAAGTGAAGGGGTTTAAAGTAGTTTACATTTGCACTAGTTATATGAACTTATTTGATCTGAATGAACTTAGTGTTTAGTTATTAACTAAATGTTCCGCTACCCTCCTCAAGTTATGGATCGCTCAACAAAGGTAAGCTATCATTAAACTACTTTTAATTGAAGGTACTTACCAGCTATAAATTGAATCAAATTATTGGGACAAACATAAAACTTCTATTTAGATTATGCAAGAATGTAAAAGGGAATGTTTGAATTCATATATTCAGGGAGTAAAAGAAATTAGCAATTGCTGTTCAACATTAATTAAATTCAATTTTTAGTAAGTATATTAGCTCTGGGTGAGAAATTTACATAGTTTTAATGGTAATTATATCCTGTAATCATTGATGTACAATAAAAAAGTCGTGGTTCACCTGTTTTTTGTTTTTTTCTGTAGCTAAGGGTAAAAGTGCTACAAGAATAATTTGGCGCCAATAGGTACCGCCATCTTGAAATGCGAGCATTAAGTTTTAAATATTTTCTAGTTATTGAGAGTAAAAAAGTTGAAAATTTGGTTCAGCTAGGCACTTTTAGGGATAATTTTGTTGCCCAAATTATTACGAGTATTTCAAGGTTAAAAAATTACGGGCCTTTTCATCCAGAGCTACAAGAAAAAGCAGAAAATAAACAGGCAAGCCATGACATTTTCTTAGTATGCACCAATGTTTTTTAATCACATAATTGCTTGTCTTTTCCTTTTTTTATTATCATAAAATATCTCACCCGGAACTAATGTAAACAAATTGTTATTTGTATTTTAATATTGTTCTCATATCGGCAGATTATTTTGTTTAACCTAAATACACATTAATTCCACCGATTCAATCTCGTGGAGTAGTTTGACTCTATCAGCCTATCTTTTGGTCTACTGATCTTTACAAGGCGAGTCTCGAGCTGCCTGTTGATCTTTACAAACCACATACCTGTCTTCCTGCGTCTCTTTACAAGCTGAGTCCCGAGTTGGTGATCTTTACAAGCCGAGTCCCTGGGTGCTGATTGATCTTTACAAGCGCGAGGCTGGCTGTCTGATGAAGTTTACAAACTGATTCTTACAGGCTGATTCTTGATGATTCTTACAATCCTGATCCCTGGCTGCTCTTCGTGTACCGGGTTATTGCTGATTTTTAGAATCCGCGTCCCTGTTTGCTACTGATCTTTACAAGTCGTGTTCCTAGATACATTTTGATATTGACAAGCCCATCCCGGGCTGCCTGCTGATCTTTTTTTATAAACTTAGTCCCGGACTGATGCTGATATTAATAAGCCGAGTACCGGGCCGCTGCTTGATCTTTACAGGTAATGTGAACGGTTCCCTGCTAATCTTTACAATCCGCTTCCCGGGCCGCTGCTAATCTTTACAAGACGAGTACAAGGCTGCTCCCTCAGCTTTACAAGTCACATGGTGGGCTACCTGATGATCTTTACATGACGAGCCCATGTCTGCTGGCCAATGTTCACAAGCTAAGTACAGAATGAGGTGCTACTGATCTTTACAAGCTGCTGATCTTTAATATCCGTGTCCTGGACTGCTACTTGATCTTTATAAATCACGTCCTGATCTACTTTTTGATTTTACTAAGCTGCGTGGTGTGTTGCCTGTCGATATTTATAAGCTGAGTTCTGGGCTTCTTCTGATATTAACAATGCGATTCATGGGGAGTTTGTTGATCTTTACAAGCTGCGTGGTGGGCTGAGTTATCTTTACAAGCCGAATCCCACGTTGGATTTTTATATGCCGAATACCCAGCTGCCCGCGGATCTGCACGAGTCAAGTCCAAGGCTGCTAGTTGATCTTTAAAAGCCGAGTCCCGGGCTCTTCTTTGAAAGTCATGGCAGACTTCCTAGTCAATTCTTGGAATGAAGCTGATATTTACAATCCGCATCCGCGGGTCAGACTATTCCTGATCATTCCGATGCGCTCCTCGATCTACCTCTTAGTCTTACCAATCTGCGTGGCGGCTTACCTGCTGATCTTCATAAACTAAGTCCCAGGTTAATTCGAATTTTTACAATCTGCCTCATGGGGTTCTGGTTGATCTTTAAAGGTCGCGTGGCGGGCTACCTGCTAATCTTTCAAGCCGAGTCCAGAGCTGCTGATCTTTACGAGCCGAGTTTCCGGCTGACGATCTTTAAAAGGTCCGTGTCACATGAATTGGTTAACCCTTAGAGATACACGCAATTTGAGAAGTGTGAAATGACCTCGAGCAAGGCTCGTAAATTTTTGTGAGAATTTTGCGCGTGCGGTAGAGTCTTGCGTGTATCAATTTACTTGGTATGGGGGAGCTTTGTTTAGCCTGAAAGATCTACAAAGGCGTCCACAAAGTAGGTTATTCTTGTTGAAGGAACAAAAGTTGACTGACGGAGGAGGTTAATTTCGATAGGTTTCTTCGGCTGCTATTATGAAGGGTAACGTGAATTAAAATGGTTTTGGACGAATGTTTGGGCGGTGACTGCTTAAGCGAAAGCCTACTATGTCGATGAGGATCAGAAGTGGGTATGTGGGCGTGGAAATGAGATAGTACAAGGTGCCCCCCAAAAATTTGAGTTGCCGGCGGCCGAGAGATGTCGTTATCCTAGAGGAACTCTTGACTGACAACATCAAGATGGCTAATATGGCTTCCCATTAGTACAACTTATAGCCAGATGTTTGGCATTTTATGGCAATTTTTCAATCAAGTTTTGGCCAAATAAAATTTCAGGAAAATACCAGACATGCCTTGAATACGTTAGTTCATTTCAAACTTACATGAACGTTTCTTGCAAAGGAATAAAAATACGACATTAAAATTACACCATGCCACCTATTGACTCTAAATAACTGAATTTTTTCAGTTTGCACTCAAAGTTTACTTCTCTTTTCGCCCCTATCGAATATTGAATTTTCCCGGTGACGGACAAAGCGGAGAACAAAAATTGGCTTCCATTGCAACGTCCTTTGGGGGCATTTGTTGTTATGATTTTTGCTTTGTTTTGGTTTCCCAAAAGTTTCGGGGTTTTTTTCTCGAAATTCAAAGCGAAAATCAGTGATGGCGTCTCCTGCCGAAAGATTGCAAAAAGAAAGCTATGAAGTAGTGAAAATTTGTGAAAGATATATCACCGCAGAATCTTTGGCACGCGGATATTGGGACTGGAAAGGCACGCTATTCAGTCGTTGAGACCATATGAGGAACCACATTAGTCCAGATGTTAGATGCAATATGAATACTATGATTGAGAACCAGTTACAAAGGGTGAAGTAATAAAAAGAGAAAGAAAAATGTCAGAAAATAAAGAAGCGTGTTCATTTTTATTCTCAGACCTCGATCTAGCGACTAACACCACGGGTATAGGCTTAGGCCACATTATAAAAAAAAACAAAAGTAAAACCAATAAAACACTAAAACAAGAAAACAAAAAAAGAAGAACAAGTGCGAAGTAAGCTTAGACATCGCAAGGAGCACCGCATCCCACTGGCGCCGAAACACTCACCTAACACCAAGAGGGTCAAATAAAATAAAGGAGCCCAGCCTTAGACACTAAGTCAACGAGTCCACAAGTCTCAGCACAGGAACTTGTTCCAGGTATGAGAGAGAAGTAGTAACGATTCTGCTCGTCCCGCTACCGTGAGAGGTAACATGCGTGAAGATTACGCATATTGGGTGTAGAGGGTTCCACTAAAATAGTAGTATTTC
The DNA here is from genome assembly GCA_963969495.1 of Ceratothoa steindachneri. Taxonomy (NCBI): domain Eukaryota; kingdom Metazoa; phylum Arthropoda; class Malacostraca; order Isopoda; family Cymothoidae; genus Ceratothoa; species Ceratothoa steindachneri. Next base: position 19,671,582 of record OZ018323.1, on the reverse strand, counting down.
CCCATCTCCTAAGATATTACTTCCGGAGAGAAAGCGAGCCGTTATTTCCACCCCCCTTCCGACTTCACCCTTTTTGGACTTTCCATCAGGTCACTGAGAAATTCACACCGAGGCATGACGCTGAAATTAAAGGCTACCCCCCTGCCATCTTAATCTCCCCCACCCCCCGGGTCGGGAGATTACTCATCTATTGTGTAGATTTGCCTCGAACAACTTTTATGGCTCCAGCCGCTGGTCGTTCCGTCTGACCCGCCGATCTCAGCCTCTTACACTTTCCCATAAGGACACGCTCAGTTGTCCCGGCCGATAATGTGGGTTCGAGAAGGCCCATTTCTCTTTCTCTGTTTTGGAGAAATCCGGGTATATATGCACCCTCCAAAGGATTACCTGCAGATTCGGTTAGACGACGCTTTCCCGAACAGAATTCGATTCCACGCCGCTCTCTCCCGAGAAGTGTTTTGTGACGGTCACGGAAGAGCTGGACATCACACGCGTAGCTTCGGGTTTGGGAGAAGAGTCTCTTGAGGCAACTTCAGCCTTTCTCAACCGCCTTCGGATTAATGATTGGAGAAGCCGCCCTCCGAAGTTCTTCTGGTGACCTCTTGAGGACAAAAGGCCAGATAGCTCGCGCAATCCGAGTTTGGAGAAGTCATCTACCTCCCCCTTCGAAGTTCGACCGGTGACCTCTTGATGGCAAGAGGCCCGATAGCTCGCTTGATCCGAGTTTGGAGAAGTCACATCTCCCCTTCGAAGTTCGTCCGGTGACCTCTTGAGAACAAGAGGCCCGCATCTCGCTAAATCCAAGTTTGGAGAAAGTAGCACTACCCTCTTCGGGTTCTCGGCTACACCCGTGAGTAATCAAGGTCACCAAGACCTCCCCCCAAGTTCGCCCCGCTTTACTCTCGAGGTTCAAAGGAACTAAATCGCTCACTACCCTAAATCTCCCTTATAACCATTTAGTATCCCTGGTTATCCAATTAGTATTCGGAACCTAATTTCGTCTTATTCATGTACCTTTATATATATATATATATATATATATATATATATATATATATATATATATATATATATATCCATATTTATTGTGTACCTTTTATTCAGTGTGTATTAAAATCTATCTTTGTCGTTGTGTTTGGAATATTCCTTTGTCACGCAGCTAGAACTATCTATTCAAATCGCACAATTAGAACAATAACAGTTGTTGCCTTGCTTAGCCTACCTTAGAGCCTGTGTGCGTATATTCCCATACACTTGGCCATACTTCGACACCATGAAACGCAACAAAAATTTGTTGAATAGTCTTAACAGGATATCACGTGTCTTTAAATTTCCATCGGCCGGCTGTCATCTACTTTTCCAGGCAGCCTGGGGAGCTGACCTGATTCCTGTCAGATAGAGAGTGGGGGCACTAGTATGGTCAAGAAAACTTTGGTTCTTTCATTGCCGCGCTTATTTGCTATCTTTACAAGTCTAAAAACCCAACAGAAGATACTCTTTACATCCGCTCGTCTCGAAGGCAGCTTTGGTGTTAAGAATGCAGGGAACTAGGGAGTACTGAGATTCCATTGACCATAAAGCACACAGTGTGCTTTCTGAGTCACTTTTTATCACATCTCGTCTCCGAACTGGCCACGAAGCATTATCCTGCGTACCAAATGGTGTATTACAACCTGCTTGGTTGTGAAAATAAAAAAACAGTGCCTAGTAGAGCTGTCGTAGAAGAAGACATCCTCTTCGGAGTTGGAGACATCCGTGTAAACTGACACGGATCCAGCATGACACAAAGTGTGCTTCAAAAATGGTCGAACTCAATACTCTCGCAACTGGAGAAGCTTTAGGAGCAGTGGTGTGGCGTTACCAGAGGCGGCAATGATTCGAGAGCTGTATCAAACTCTCGAAGGAGTTCGCTAGACTTAAACCTAAAATAATTATAAAGAACAAGGCGGTGACCCTATCAGCATACAAAGTGATGAATGTAACAGATAGAAGAATATCTATGGCGCAGGTACAAGAAACCCCCATTGGCCAATGAAACGGTGTGAATCTACCACTTTTAAACTCACTCCACTTATATAAAAGTCCTAGTGAAAGTAAAGCCGTTTGTAGAGGTAAGTCCGGGTTGGGGTGAAGCTGTATTTGGCGGCAGAAGTGCACCACCTTAGTCATAGCCAAGGATAAATGAAACCTGTAACCTTCGGCAGAGAAAAATATGCGTTTCAATGCCTGTTAAAGTTAAACTCTAGAGTTCCAACCTGTGTCACATCAAATAGGGGGCGAAATGGGGACATTTTCCTATGGAAGGCCTTCTTCCGCCTTTATAGGAAGAATCAAAGATCTTGCACGAATTGAAATATGAAAATTGGGAGCTGTACCATTGCCCACATATTGTCGAGGGTATCCATGATACCATATAATCAAGCACTATGATAAGCCTCCTCCGGATCTAAGAAACCGTAGCGTAGTGCTGTCTACGAGTGAAAGCTTCCAAGATATAATTATTTTCCAGACGGATCAGATCATCTAACGTCGAATGAAACTTGCCTAAGCCGCAATGTGCAGAAAACAGGTGGCCTTCTCTGCCCAGGAAATAAGCTAATTTAACATTAGTTAATTTCATTTCTCTATAAAATTGAACACACAAGGTGTTAGAGAACCGCCCGGGTAGAGTGATTCTTTCGGGTTGTTTGTGCATAGCGACCACAGAAGCCATTCGCCAGGAATCTGAGAGTATACCCTCTTTCCAGATCCTGTCGAACAAATCTAGCAAAAAGGCTTTGCTTATCTTACTTAGGTGTTTATACGGGACACCAGCAAGATCATGGACGGTGTCCGCTCATGAAGTGAAAGTAGACCGCAACTCACTCATCGTAAACATCTCGTTGACGGATTCTCCGCATATGGAGGTAAAGTAAAATCGGCGGCCTTCATCCCATAAAGACGTCCGATGTATGATGGCGAAGCGGCTTCCAAGCGTGAGAATGTGGAGAAAGCTGTCACGACGGACTCCACCAACCACGCAGGGGCTTATAAATTGTGGTCCCATACTCCTGGAGAATGGGTAGAGGATCCTGTCAAAACTGGTCACCTATCCTTTGAATTGCTTCCACATCTCATCAAGAAGAGATTTTTAGTTAAGTGAAGACACAAACGTACGCAAAGAAGAGCGCCGTACGAGCTTTGAAACATAATGGAACCTAACCCTAGCTTGGCAAAATTCACTGACGATGAAATTGTTCGGGCGGCACTTATAGCAAATTTAAGCACATTGCTTCTCTCAGAGAGCCATTTCTCACATGGTAGACCCCCAAAGAAGCAAAATGGCCAGCCATTCTAGGAATAGTAGCTATACCAACGGCGATGACGCTTCCGGAGATGAACTCAATGGTCTCATCCATCGAGCTAAACTTCTCAGCTGTGAAAGATAAATCAGTCATTTCCTGAAATGTAAGCCACCGCGTCCGCTTAATGCACCACAAAGATGGTTTATCAGTCGGTAGCGGGCAGAAAAGAATGGGAAAGTGGTCAATACCATGAAAGTTATCCTCTGCTCTCACTCAAAACATGCTCTGCATCAGTAGAACACAGGGACAGGTTGAGACAATACAAGGAAGTGGTTCTCGGGCAGTGATACGTAAACTCATCCACATTCAACACACCTATCTCTAACTGCGCGATCACGTCGGCAAGATTCTTGACCCTGAAATTGAACGCTGTAGTTCTCAAGATGGGGTGGGGTGCCTTTGGTTCAAAATCCGTGTCATGACGTGGTAGAATTCACCTGTGTCAATGTCGATTGCAGGTTAAATGTACGCAAAAAGTAAATTATTCCTCCTATCAATTGCCTAAAATAAGGTAATTATAGCGATAGGGCGGGTCATACTTTGGGGCAACCATATATTTTCATTAAATCCTTTAATACGGGATGCTTAAATAGATTTTCCGGTGAAGATGTTGAAAAAGAACTTTATTTTGTTATACAATTGCTCCTACCTACATCAATTTCCATTTAAATAAAAGTCAATTTTACCTTTCGTCACGAGCTTATGTAATCTATTTTTATTTAATCCAAGTACACACAAACACAAAGTACCCTCAAATTTACATGTTTATTGAGTGATAAAAGTGTATGCAAAGCTCCACATATAGCTGCATGGATCACTTTGGGTCATATTAAAAAATTAAACTTCACCAGAGCACACAAATCTTGCTTTGACTCATTCCTGGACATCAGACGTCTACTTGTCTCTTGTGCCCTGGTTCCTCCATTCCTCTTTTAATGTGAGCAAAACTTGGAAGAAACCTCAGTTACCCTTCTTACAATCCTTTCAATGGTCTGTGTGGGACAAGGCCAATCGTGTACTTACATAGGAGAGTAAATGAAGTTTTTAAATTAAGAAGTACTTAAAGAGCAAGTGAGAGGTGGCTCAGAGACATCCTCTGACCAATTGATCATATCTCCAATCTTGGTAGCATCACAATTGATGTCTGGTGTCCTAAGCCTCACAAAGGAGTTTCCTAGTTGAGTATCTGGCTCTCCTTTTCTCCTGATGGTCTGGATTATTTTCACCCCTTCAGTTCTCTCTGCCTGATCTTCAGAGCATAGGAGGGTTTGGAGAATTTATTCACTATATGCATACCAAGCTGAGCTCTTAACAGTTCGCAAAACAATATGCAACACCTCCTTTATCTGAGACTTAAGACAGTGAAGTTGATAGAGAATGTACCTAGGTCCCTTGGGCCAAGAGTGCTTAATCTTTACGTTAAACCAGCATGGGTAATATTCACCAATAAAGAACTCAAGAATCAGTCGTAGATTCTTAAAAGCTTTTCCTTTGATCTCATGCTTTAACACCCACAGCCGAAGAAGTCTGTTAGCTGTGGTCAGCCAGCAACTGTGGCTTACTGGTCCTATTTACAATAGCAAAAGCCCTGTAGGAAGCCCTCCATCTCTGATTGCTGATACAATTCTATAGCCGTAGTGTTGACCAGTAGAAAGATCTTGCACCACTTCCTGAGGTAGCTTGGTAAGAGGAGGACCTAAAGATATTTAAGTGAAATTTGGGTTGATATCCAAGTCTGTAACAGAGAGAAGGAGCTTTCCGAATGGTCCCGAATATCTGTTGTCAGATAGTGTTGGGCTATCCAGGTCTATAATTAGATGACCGAAAGGGAGTTCCCCAGTGTGCAGGTTACATACCAACCAAGCAAGCTTTCTGCCCAAATGGAGCTCCATTTTTCCCATTACTCCAGCATTTACACTTGTGTTTAAATTCGTAGAATCTCCTCCAATGGCCATTAAGCTTTTATCCAAACCCCTTTCTATCAGCCATCTAAACATAGACTTAGCGATCTTCTCTGCATGTAATTCTTCTTTTGTAGCCTTTTCTGGGACAAAGTGGAAGAGGTAATTGCTCCCAGGCTCACTGATGACAGTGTAATATTCCTCTTTTGTTTTTGCCTGAAACAATTTTTCACTTCCCTCTGCCTCCATCATAAAATTTGTCACATCAATTCGTCCATCAAAGAGAACACAAGAAATTCTCCCATCCTTCCTTAAGTTTTCCTCAAAATCATGTTCAATACCTGTCATTCGCTTTTCTTATTCTCTCTTAACTTTATTATTATCAATTACTTTACTTGTATCTTCCTCAGTAATGAATCCAGCATCTATTAAAGCTGCTGTTGCTATAGCTGCAATTAGTCTCAATCCGACACCATACCTTATACTAGCAAGAGCAATATTTGGAATTTCATCATAATTCTTTCTATTCCTGGTGGAAGATTCCGGCTCTTGGACAGCTTCAAAAGTTACTTCATCACCCAAACTGTTGTCACCATCGGAACTTTCTGCCTCCGTATCTTCACCTTCTGCCAAAAAATGCTCGATTGCTTTTCTTGCTGCTTTTCCTGCCAAAACAGCGCTTCCCTCCTTACCTTTTCTCTTTCTTTCCTTTCTGAAGCTCTTAATTGTCTATTATACTCTGGAATATCAGGACCTCCAATTTGAAAGGCACCTTTACTTCCAACCTTCTCCTTTTGTCCTTTAATAAAGGCTAGTTCCCTAGTAAGTATTTTTTTTCTCTTTACTACAACAGCAGTTAATGTGGACTTCAGTCTCACAGCCATTACAACCTACTTACCAACAACTGGAAATTTGATATTTGCATGTCAATATATCAAATAACTTATCTAGTTTTGAAATGAACCTCTCTTTTACTTCAATTTTTCCTTTACCAAGGGAAACTTTTACTGCCTCCTTCCACACCTCCTTAAACTTTGATATTATTGTGACCTTTCGATTTACAACAGGTGGTTTGAAGAGAGCATTAGCTTTGATCCACTGATTAATCAAGCCCGATACATGGCTTTTACCAGCTGGTCCACTTTATAATTTATCCGGTCATCTTTACTTTGCTCCCTCAGGTAGATGCCCTACCTCAAAATATCTCTTATTGTTGGTAACTTAAACACCATTACCTCTTGCTTAGTCTCAGCAAAATTAGTTAGATGAGAACTTGATTTGGACCTTGTCTTGATTTTCGCCATTGTCACACTAATCGCAGGTATATCTGCAAATGAAAAGATGGCACTTTTGATTAAGAAATAATCTCTACCAAATAATTATATGCTATTCTAAAATGATCCACAGCCCTTACTAGCATTCAAATAAAATATAAATGCTCTATTATCAATTACCAGTTACAATAGTTACCAGAACTGGCAACACTACTGGAATATTGCCTTACACTGAGTAATGAGTACATGCTACTTGCAATTTTGGAGTTAGACCAAACTAAATTAAGGGTCATTTTTAACAGGTTTCCTTCTTCTCATGTCTCTCTAATACATTTTTACATTTTTTAGACAAATATCTTTCAGACTACATCAATGTACTGATGATAGAAAACGGTAAATTTGATCTTTTATGGATAACCAAAATAAAAGTGAAATATAGTAAATGACCCAGAACTAACAATATTTCAACTTTAAATTGATGTAGATTAGATCAATCAGAATTTAACTTTTATGCCAAAAATATATTCTTTTCACCAATATTCATCATTTGAGTACTCCTCATCACCAGTTTCATAAAATTCTAGAGTATGACCCGCTTTATTATAGCGAGCAGAAGAACCGAGACATCATGCTGAGGAGAAGTCGCACATCTTCATGCTGGACCCGTATCTCGTGGCGGTGGTGTCACAAAAAACTTATAACAAAGGAAGATGGGTAGGGGGCACGCGCCCAACATTTTCATGTAGATGGCTAGCTAACTGGAAACGTGAGAATATTAACTCCAGTCGTTTCTTCCAGGCTTACCTCGGAAGAGATGCGTGGGTATTATTCAATGATAAGACCCTCACAAGAATGACCACATACCATGCCCCTGCTTGGGGGTGGAGTGGGCAGTTGGAGATCTCCCTTGACATGGAGATAATAGGGAGAAGAGGGGGTGAATCCTCAGCCTGCACGGACCGCACGGACCTCAAGGACTCACAAGAAGAGGAAAGACTTACTCGCTGCACTTTTTCCCCATTGACAGCAATGATCTTCCCCAGAATTATTTTACTGAGAGCCGACAGTCTGGTCTGACCTTGGAGCTCCTTCCTGGGGTATAGAGAAGCGGGTACATTCCCCGCCTTCCTCCCCAAAGAAAAAAACATAAAAGAAAGAAGGATAAATCGTAGACTATGTGTTCTTCACCCACCATGTTCGTGGAAGAATGGGTATGATGCCGCTTCGGCTAGGGACCAGGGCAAGAAGGCACGTCTGGTCCTGAGGCGCCCTCCAGTGGGTATGCCAGACAAAGCCAAAAGTTGTAAGATTTAGAGAAAGCAACAAGCCTTTAAGTAGTGGTGAGACCGTCTTGCGGCATCAACAGAGCTTCGGCTCCTCTTCGCCCATCACAAGGCTGGAATGGCTGGCTCTGAGACGGTGGATCCTCCAAAGAAGGGACCCCCGCCTTAGAAGGTTTCGAGGCGAAGGGAGGAAAAGAATCACATAGTGAGCCCAACCTTCCCCGATAAATATTAGAAGGCGAGAGCGCCTTGTTCGGATAAAAGCGCACTTAGTTCTACCTCCGGGAAGCATACGACTATTTATGTGGCGTCTTCTCTTCGAAGAAGCCCCACGCATTTCCTACGCGAAGACAAGTAAGACAGATACATTTAATGGAATTGCCGGGGACTACGAGCCAAGTGGAAGAAACTGCGGGGATTTGCCTCCTCCTGTCACCTTTTAGCTATTTATTTTTGCAAAAGACCAAGCTGGACGCGTAAACACGTGGGCACGTGCTCAACCTAGTTGAACCATGCGTCAGTGGGGACGTGTCTTATGGTCAGATGAGTCCCCGTTCCAGTTGTTCTCGACTCCAGGCAACGTTAAAGTCTACAGGATACCGGGTGAACAGAGGAATCGAGAGTGTATAGTGCCAACAGTAAAGCATGGTGTCCGCTATTTAATGGTATGAGGCTTCAGGTCAAGTTCAGAAGGGGATCGACTCACCTATGAATCGAAAGAAGTACCAAATATACCCCCAAATTCGGCGAAACAATACAAAAACTTCATTTAAAACTTTATTAGTTATAATTATTACACATAGGAAACAGTTTAATAGAATTTAGAAATTTATTTAGGTTAAGTTATATCAAAACTTTCCATAGTGTAATAGAATTAAAAAAATACATATTTCACATAATAATCATTAGTGCATCCTACGCTATACCTTTGAGAAATTGCAAAACATCCTTTTGGACCGAATAATCGCCAAAGCGATTTCTGTTTCTGGCGGCTTTGATCATTTCAGGAAATGTGAATTAGCTTTGTTTGAGTAAGGCTTTCCTCCTTTTGCAATGCACTAATCCATTAATTAGGGGGGAGAGGGGTAAAAAAATGACTTTTCCCTCTTTTTTCTCGCCCGGTTTCTCTCTTTCTTTCGCACCCCCCCTCTCTCTCTGTTTGTCCCTCCGTGTTTCTCTCTCTCCGTTTTTTCTATCTCTTTTTCTTCTTTTCTCTCCCCGTCCTCCCGGCCTGACTGCCAATTAGTGAAACCCAGTCACTCGCTTGACATGAACTCTCTGTTCGGACCTGGGAAAGTTGATGGTGCGACTTCCCCTCGCTCCCGCTCAGCACGAATTTACCTTTTTATTTTTAGTATTTTATTATTAGCATTGTTAGTATCATGCTTCTTACTATTTTAATTTATTACTATTATTTAGTTGTATTAGTAATAATTATTTAGCATTATCATTAGTAGTATAAATAATTAGTAGTAATATCTATTATTTAATTCTATTATTATTAAGGCCATCCCCTCAAGCTTTTCTAACCGCACTTCGCACCAGGAGGACTGGACCCATCTGGACACTATTCGGTCCAGTACCCATGGTAGCTTGGTGGACTGCATGCTTTCCTGAGATCACCTAGTACCATGGTATGATAATAATAGATGGTAACCCACCCTACTTGTTAGTGGACCCGCTTATCTCTACTTCTCTTTATTACATACCTGCCTACCCTTTTCCAAACCCTCTCGTCTATCCACAGAGATTCTTGCTGCCCGGCGCACCTTCGTCCTCTTATGGGCGTTAGTCAAGTGGCAGTGTATACCGTAAGGTCTCTTGCTGCTGCGAGGGCCAAAATTCCGCTAAGAAATCTAAGTATTAGATAAGGGGTGTGCAAAACGTCCACTCTACTCACCTTCTTTCAGTACGCTTTTAAGGTGGCTACGCTGTACCATCCATAATGGTTAAATTTTGAGGAGAGTTAAGCCTGAATAGCGGCTGGGTTGGCAAAGCACATGGACCACGTAAGGGGAACGGCGATTTCCTATCCTGGTTAACGTGCTAACGGGATTCAACGGCCCCAGCTTACCGTCGTCTCCTTCTTTCTGACACCGTTTTTTTACCCTGCTTCCTATCCTTCCCTATAACCTCTCCTACGACTTTCGCTGGTCGGTTCTAATTTCACAGGGTAAACACCGGCCAACTTCCTTTCACCCAACCATTCCAGATCGGAGCTAGGAAGGGGCAAGTGGACAACGCCCCCTCACCTCTGAGCTCCAGTTTGGGGGTGGCCGATTTTAACAACCTCCCTCAGCTACACCCTCACCTTCCTCACATACCCTTTCTTTCTCCTTTCATGTTCTATCAATTTTACACAGTCCGCCGTGAAGCTGCCATGCCAATAGGATGCCTGGCCACTGGGCTGGAGGAGTGGTCTTGAATGGCTGAAGCTGGCTTTGCCGGTCCCGTATTCACCCCTCGCAGAGCGGGCTACTGCGTTGGGGTGATTAGCGTTTGCGTCCTGTAAATTTTATAGGGTCACCATGCCCAAAGATGGAAATAAAAAAAAAACCCTCTCTATATCCCCTCTACCACAGTCAGAGCTGCCCTCGGCCACCTATACGACAGAAAAGGAGGTCCCCCTGTGGTTTCTCAAGGGAGCCTCCAAATTTCTTCTAACGGAGAGGAGGCTTACTCCACTCCTAGGCCTACTGTTGCGGTGGACTCGCCCTCATCCTCTTTTCTGGAGGCACCCTTGGGCAACTCCCTCTTTACAACAGTAGTTCCTCCTTTGCTTTCACAAGGGACAGCCAAAAAAGCACGCAGGTGGCCAAATATTGACCACTATCGGGGGGAGCGGATCAATAGAGCCAACCTAATTAGGGGGGCAAAGGAAGGCAGGTCCGCGCTCCTTAACTTCCTGCACTCGTGTATTATGAGCTTAAAGGGAGCAGACGTACCTTCCTCTCTCTTATCACTGATGAATGTCGGTTCGACCACCCAAGACGAGACAAAAGGTACCTCTACTGGTATTCGTTATGTCTTTGGGGGGATGACCAATGCAGGCTGCCCCCTGATATGGACATGGTCCTGTGGTGACTCATCTCGAGACGGTAGCGCATTTTTAATAGGGTCAAACTCAAGCTCGGTGCCAAGGACAGAACCCGAGTCCGTCTCTGTTCCAGCTTTTCCTTAGACGGCTCAGGGCTCCGAGGCCTCACAAGGACATGGAGGATCTCCTCCCCGGCTGGTGCCTTCACTCGGTGACCTAGCTAAAATCGGCACGTCCGGCACCGGTGTTCCCTCGGCTGCTCCCTCCAGATCGGAGCCTCGATTACGTCAGGGCCACTCATTCAGAGATTGCATAGCAGTTGGAGACCGCTGGCTTCAAATCCTTTCTCGTTATTCGCTCCACTGATGGTGACATGTTGGCCAAGCTAAACATTATCCATCAGAGGAGAAAACTAGCTAGCTTGATTGGAAGAGAGACAAATGTGACCCGTTTCTCGGACGGGAGACTTCTGGCGAATGCGTAGAGTCCCTCCGAAAAGGCCACGATTATACCCTTCGGACACTTGATATCACGTCGGGGAGTGTGACGCCGCTCTCTATCATGAACTTCGTCAAAGGAGTGGTTTATGTAAGGGAAATCATGGACTAGCTCATAAATGACATCACTGGGTCGACCATGGATAGGTAAAAGTCGACGGGTATGATGAGAAAACATGGAGGGGCCTCGAGACCCACCTTTACACTCTTTGTCCCGGTTGACTGCTTTAACTCCCTGTGTCGGTGCGTGTCGGTTGGTATCGTTACCGCGTGAAGGCATTCGCGTCACTGCCGCGGAGGTGCTACTACTGCCACCGCTTTGGCCATACGAATCGCTCCTGTAGATGTGCAAAATAGGGGTTACCCGAAATCTGTGTAAGTTCCTCCAAGGCCGTACACGATAAGTCCAAATCGTGTGTGGCCAAGTGTGTCCATGGTGGAGAGCCGCATCCCGCTTCTTCGAAGCATTGTGTTGCCTCTCTCCTTGAGAAAAAAAACCTTGGCCGTTCAGGACAAAAAATCGTCTCTCATTTCGCGAGGCTAAGAGATTAGGTATAACGAAGCTGGCACTGCTTAGGACGTCTTAACCCTTAATGTTAAAGGAGACGGCCTCTGTTCCTTGCCCTTCCAGGTTTACGAGCACGGTCTTTTCTGGGTCCCTTCAGAACCCTTATGCGGGTTCTCCCAACCCCGGGCGCTCCCCTGGCACAGTTGACGGAACGAAGGGCTAACATCAATCCCTGCTAAAACCAAGGTTCCCCCAGGGTTCCCCTTTCCCCAGTGTGACCGTTTCAGGTAAGGCTAAGTAGCTGCGCGCCTCCACCGAGTCGTTAGACGCACAGGAGGCAACAGCACTGAAGTTGGTCGTGAGGCCATCTTCCGGGGTTCCTAAAGCTGCCTTACTAAAGGAGGTCAGCAATAAAGGAGCTTTGGTTCTTACTCCAACAACCAGTGCTAGGCTGGGTGACTTGAAAACGGTGGATCCTCTAAAAGAGTGACCCTGGCCTCCAAAGCCACTCGTCTGCCTAAGGTTCCGAGCCGAAGATAGAAGAAGACTCGCATGGCGAGCCCAAACTCTCCCGATAAGTTCTTGAAAGCGACAGCGTCTTCAGCCGGAGTTCTGCCTACTGGAAGTATATGGACATTCCCGTGAGGTTCTTATCTTTGAAAAGGACCCCATATCTCCTCCGAGCTAGCCCTGGAGGGAATATTCCTTTAATGGAATTTCCGCGGACTCCAGCCCAACTAGGAGCAGCTCCGGATGCCAGTCTTCCGTCTTTTCGAAGCTATCTTTAGCAAGTGACCATGCTGGGCTCTTGCCCCCTGCTTACCCTCCCGGAGTATAAGGATTTTGCCTTCCCACCATTACGGGATGCGGGCAGTATCTGTGCAGCTGCACCTGCCTAGGAGGTATACTGTTATCTCTGCGTACATTCCATCGTCAGGCGACTTCGATGCAGGAGACTTTCGCCACGTCGTGGCATGGTTGCCGAGGTCCTTTCTCTTGCTCGTGGATCTGAACGGTAGACACTCCTTCTGGGGAGACTACTTGATCAATACTAGGGATCCGGTGTTTGCCAATCTAATCGACGAGCTGGAGATAGGTGTCCTAAATGTAGATGAGTTTACGCACCACTGCCCGAGAACCACCTCCCCGGAGGCACAACGTAGAGAGACGATTCTACCCCGGCCGGTTTTCGCCCAATCAATCTAACCTCCTGCGTGTGCATTTTTAGGGAGAAATTGGTAAATGGTAGATTAGCATTTTTATGAATAGTTGAAGTTACGTGTCTTCTGCACCGACTGGAAAATGCCGTCTGCTACACAGAACTACGCTACGGATTTTTCCGATCAGGAGAAGTTCTATGATACTACAAGGCGATACGGTATCATCGAGACCCTGCACCCTTTGGGGGCGAAGGGACGCCTCTCAATATTTATATCTGAATTTTTGCGTGATCGTCGATTTCGCTTATGGGGAGAACTCTCCGGCCCAATTCAGTAACAAAGGATGTCGCGCAAGAAAGTATCCTCAGTGTCACACTCTTTGCCCTGAGCATCAACGGCATCACCTCGGTACTGCCGGAACATGTTTTCCAACGCTCTAAGTGAGCTGAGATTTGTAATAGGGGCCTATAAATAAACGAACTTAAACATTATGAACACCTACGCACAGAGAGAGAGGTGGGGAGTAAGAGAGAGAGAGGGAGAGAGAGAGAGAGAGAGAGAAAGAGCAAGAGAGAGAGAGAGAGTAAGGGAGAGAGTAAGGGAGATATTACGAGATAGAGTAAGAGAAAGTGAGATAGTAAGAGGGAATTAGTGTGAGAGTAGGAGAGAGAGTGTGTGAAAGAGAGTTAGTAAGAGAGAGGGAGTAAGAGATAAAGTAAGAGAGAGAGAGTAGAAAAGAGAGTAATAGAGAGAGTGAGTAGAAGAGAGAGTAAGAGAGAGAGTAGGAGATAGAGTAAGAGATAGAGAGTAAGATAATAAGAGAGAGAGAGTGAGAGATAGAGAGTAGGATAATAAGAGAGAGAGAGTGAGAGAGAAAGAGTAAGAGAGCTACAAGGAGCTACAAGGAAAATAAGTAGGCTAGAAGACCTTACGGTCGATTCAATGAGGGTACCTTTGGACTAGCTGTCAAGCGGGCACATCCCTGCTCAATTGCCTTACGTCCCCCCTAAACGGCCACTTTTCAGGACTTTGTCTAGTCTTGACTTGAACTGGTCAACATAATTGTTGTTGGCAACCACCACAGGAAGTGCGTTCCAGCTACCGCAAATCTTCTTACGTGAAAAATTTCACACACAGATCGTGGTTGTAACGCTTCTGCTCAAGTTTAAAGCCGTGATTTCTCGTTCTGCTCTCACTAAGTTGTAAAATATCCTGTAGTCTACATTATCGAACCCTCGAAGTATTTTGAAAACCTTGATAAGCTGAAAACGCAGTCTCCGGGTCTCCAGCGGGAACAAATCTAATCTCCTTAATCTATTTTCATAACTTTTATGTCTAATAGAGGAAATCAGTTTGGTTGCCCTGGCTTGCACGCGTTCCAATCTCGCGATGTCCTTTCAAAATGAAGGACTCCAAAATTGTATGGCCTACTCCAGGTGCTTTCGGACAAGTGAATTGTACAGACAAAGTACTATTTTCTTGTTCCGATATCCAAACTGGCGCTTTATATAGCCTAACATCCGTTGGGCGCTTTTCTCCGCCTCAATGCACTGTTTCGAGAACTTGAGGTAACTAGTGATTGTTACACCCAAGTCTTTCTCGGTATCAGTGCTTTCAAGAGCAGTGCCCTTAAGGATATACGGTGAGTGGGGGTTTCGGTGGCCAAGATGCATCACTTTGCATTTATTTACGTTAAAAGGCATTTGTCACGTGTCCGACCACTCCCCAATCTTCCGAAGATCTTCCTGCAGCCTGGCAGTATTTCCTTACTTTGCAAGGTTCATACCAAGTTTAGGATCGTCGGTAAATTTATAAATCCTCGCAACTACGTCACCATCCATATCATTAACATATATGATGAACAGTAGTGGTGCCAGGACAGAACCTTGGGGAACACCGCTAGTTATGGACGCCCACTTAGAAGCTTGTCCATTCAACACTACCCGTTGCCGTCTGCCTCTTAGCCAGTTCTTTATCCAACCTGCGACATTTCCGTCTATGCCCAGCGCACGCACTTTACGGAGAAGGCGGCGGTGTGGTACCTTGTCAAAGGCTTTTTGAAAGTCTAGGTAGACAACATCCACCGCTTTATCCCGATCATGCTCACTGAAAACGAAGTGGAAGAATTCTACAAGGTTCGTTAGGCATGACCGGTGCCTTCGAAAGCCATGCTGGGAACTCTTCAATAGCAAGTTTGACTTTAAATATGACGTTATATTGTCCACCATGATACTTTCCATGAGTTTCCTGACTATTGAGGTTAAACTGATAGGTGGGTAGTTGGACAGCTGGATTTGGTCTGCTTTCTTGAAGATCGGAGTCATCTCCGACTCACGCCAGTCTCCAGAAAAGCGTCCAGTCCGGATCGAGGTGTTGACGATTGTGGTCAGATGTGAGCCCCCTTATCACGCACTTCGTTCAACACTTTAGGGAAAAACCCATCCGGAACAGGGGACTTATTCGTTAGTGAGAGAGAGTGACAGAGAGAGTGTGTGTCACAAGGTGTCACAAGGAAAACTTGTACCTCAAAGGAAATTGATGTCCATACACCGTGAAGGTACTATTTTGGGAATGCCCTAACCTATATCTTAAGAGAAAGCATAGCAGAGGCGAAGGCTCTCCCCTCCTACCTTTCTCACCCACTTTTGCGAGCACAAAAAGCGGAAAAGACACCTGATTATGATGAGAAAAAGGATCACAATCAGGAAATCTTTTTTACTCGTTTCTATAATCTACGTTCTATACATATTCATGGATTGTATCGCCCAGTCTAGATTTGAATTGTTCTATAAATTAACTATTTCCCACATCGACCGGGAGATGGTTCCATGTAGCGCAGATCTTATACAAGAAGTAGTTCCCACAAATACTAGTCTTGAACGGGGCAAAATCCCGCTTGTAACCATAGTTTCGGGTCGGATTTTTGTTCAACGTGAACATCCTTCTGTAGTCCACGTTTTCGACATCCCTAAATCTTGAAGGTCTCTATTAGCTGGCCTCGTAATCGGTGGGTCTCCAAAGAGAAAAGCCACAATTCTTAAAGGCTACGCTGGTAGCCTTTGTGCCTAAGTGAGGAAATTAGCTTATTGGCCCAGGCTTAGACACGTTCCAGTCTATCTATGTCCTTACTCAGTGTAGGGAACCAGAATTGAACGAGGCATTCAAAGTGAAGTCTCACTAGAGACTTGTAGAATTTGAAGACAATCTCCTTGTTACGGGAGCGAAATTGCCTCTTTATGTAACCCAATAGTCTTTGTGTCTTTTTTTCTACATCAGCACACTACCTCGAAATCTTTAAGTCTCTGCTGACTTGCACACCCTAGTCCTTTTTCAGGTCCGTCACCTCCAGAACTCTACCTAACAAGTGGTAGTATTCTCGAAGATTTGCATAGCCAATGTGCAGCACCTTGCACTTGTCAAGGTTAAATGGCATCTGCCAAGTGTCCGACCACTGACCTAACCTCTGAAGGCTGCTTTGTAGATTTTCCACTCCTTCGCGTGAGCTCACGCTGCCTCCTAATTTTGTATCGTCTGCGAACTTGGATATCGAGCAAATCAACCCATCGTCTATATCATTTATATAGATGATGAACAAGAGTGGACCGAGCACGGAACCCTGAGGTACCTCACTATTCACGGGGCCGATATTGAGGCTACCCTGTTTATTCTCACTCTTTGTCACCTGCCTGGCAACCAGTTCTCGATCCACCTGGTCACTCTACCAGTAATGCCAGCCGCGCGGACATTGCACATCAACTTGCGGTGTGGCACCTTATCAAAAGTCTTTTTGAAAGTTCAGGTATAAGATGTCCACAGCCTGACTAAGATCGTACTTACCCAAAATTTCGTGAAAGATTTCTAGTAAATTTGTGAGACATGATCGATTCCTTCGAAATCCGTGTTGGGAGTTCAGGATCAAGTTATTTGTTTCTAGGTGCTTTACTATTTTATCTGCTATCATGCTCTCTGACATTTTGTCCATGACGGAGGTCAAACTATAGGCCGGTAGTTACCCGCATTTTCGCGCTCTCCATTTTTAAATATGGGTTTCCCGTCCATCGTCCTCCAGTCCTCTGGTACTTCTCCAGTTTCCAACGATTCGTTAAAGATCGCAGTATGTTGTGGAGCAGCCTCACCGCTCACTTCACGAAGGACTCTTGGGAGAAAGCCATCTGGATCTGGAGACTTGTACGGTTCTTTATTTTAACCTGCACTTCCTCGTCGTCTAATATTATTTCGCTTAGGTTTCCCCTCCATTGAAATCACCCCTGGCCTCGGGGTGGGACCATTTTCTTCCATTGTAAACACAGGTAATTAGTCATTCAACACGTTAACGATATCCAGATTCACCTCTTGCAACGCGCCAACGTCATCTCTTAAAGGGCATATCCGCTGGCGAACTGTTTTGTACCTATTTACGTTCAGGAAGAATTCCTTTGGGTTCTCTTTGCAGGGATACGCAACCCGAAGTTCCTCATTGCGTTTAGCTTGGCGTACCAGTGTTTTAACAGTTCTAATATTTTGTCTATATTGCATGAGACTCTCGTTGCTACCACTATTTCTCCATTTAGCGTAGCTCTTTTTTCTCTTCTGAATTGTCGAGGCAATGCTGCGTTTGAACCATTTAGGTTGAACAAGTTTTTCATTCACCTCTTGTTGGGGAACGAGCCTGGACTGCTGGTTCATGAAGCGGACTTTGAATCTCAGCCAGTTGGCTGAGGCACTTTCACCACTTACAGGTTCCGGTTGGCTTATCGCATCTCGTAGACCGTTGAAGTTAGGGCGGCGGTAATCGGGTTTCTAGTCAGCATCGCTAGAGAACTGCCGCACGGAGCGCGTAAGGTGAATAAGACTGTTCGGTGATCGCTACCACCCAGACATTCACCCAATCTCAGTCCAGAGACCATGTCATCCTCAGTGGTGAACACCAAGTCTAACAAGTTCTCACCTCTTCGACTCACTGTGTTAAAAGGTTATTGTCATTGAAGTCGATGAGCCATCTCCTTTTCCCGTCGCATGATCTATCACCCCAGTCGACTCCACGACAGTTAAAATCCTCCATAATCAGGCTTGGGCAATTTTCCACCAACTCGGCAAGTTTAGCGTACAGGTTCGAGTCCGCATCCCCGGGCTGCCTTTGTGACCTGTATACCACTACGAGTTGGTATGGGTAGCTGCTAAGATTTATGTCTACTCCTAGGATCTCGTAGACACTTCTAACATTGCAATCAACCGCGGGAGAGCAGTTACGGACGTATAACAATACTCCTCCACCTTCTCGATTGGGTCTATTGCGGTGGAATATCGTGTAACCGAGAATCATATACCCACTCGAAATCTCGAGTGGATGTGTGAAGCCAGGTTTCTATGATGGCAACTACGTGTATTCGGGTATCACCGGACAATATTACTACAAGTTCGTCCCACTTGTTTCTTATTGACCTAAGCATTGAAGGGAACGCCAGATATTTATCACCTGCCCTAACCTTAGGCGTTTCCATGCGGTACGGTCGAGTTGTTGTACCCTGAAGCGAGCACAGCACCTCAAGCGCCCCCCGAGCTGCAGATATCTGCCCTTACAGAGCATATCTTATTCGCCGCTGGAAGGCTACGTACTCCTCCCGGTTTGAGATAAAGGAGCCTGTTCGCCAGAAACGGGCGCATCGATGTTTAACTAAGCTCCAACCCTGCCGCCTTCTCATGGGAGGCCGGTTCCTCCTCAGCGGCAGAGTTCTCTATACTGGTAATGCTCGTGTTGCCCTCATCAGTCAGAAGGTAGTCTGGTCAATGAGATCAGCTAGAGCTCTCTTACCTCGGCTACTGAGGTGGACACCACCCTCTGTGTACAGGTCGTCACATCCAAAGAAACGATCAAACGGATCCAAGAATTTAACGCCTATCATTGCACATAGGTTTCTAATCTTCCATAGAGAGAGAGGGGGGAAGGGGGAGGGGAAGGAGGGGAGGAGAAGGGATGGAGACAGTAGTGAAGAGGAGAGAGAGGGAGGGGGAGGGTTAAGTCATTGGTCAGTATAGCTTATTTTCCATTTGTTATTATTACTGTCGTCACGAGTCCGTTTCTCGTCCTTAAGTGCACCCGTCTTAGCCACAGCTACTTAACATTAGTGGAAAAACTTACACACAGCCGCGTAGGAGTCGAACTATTTTGCTTGTTCCATTTAAGTTACACAAAACCCAAGAATATAGCCCACTTATCGCCGCTTTCCTTTCGAGTCCCTTCTTTTAACCTCGTGATAACCAAGGTACCTTCTGGCCCAAAGCCTAGAAGCGGATTCTCCGTGAGAAACTTTGGGAGTCACAGCAAACTCGACTGGAAGACCAAAATTAGGCCTATTACCTACGCCCTTCAAACTGATCACCCCTTATACACCATCAAACTGGCGACCACTATCAACCTAGAAACTCCAATATCCTCTTATCAACCCCGATACCTGCAGCCCAAAAGGTAAGTGGAGAACAAGCGCGTATCCTAGATTTATGCAAACGCCCAGAATCGCTATTTAGGCCTGTCAGAAACGAGGCTCGACCAACGAGCCTTCAGAGCACTATGAAGTTCCATGCTCAAACCCTTTCACATTGTCAGCCACAATCGAGGATGAAATATAAAGCATCCTGATCGGCTATTCCTAATAAAAAAATCAGGATACCGAATTTAAAGCTCGGAGCCCTAGTAAGCATAGGAAACTCTGTCTTCTTTGCAGTCGTTTTAGCAACCCAATAAGGGAGATTAACAATTTTAACGGGCAGAGTAGGACCGCACAATTCTTACCCTCGTTGATGCAAATGACGTTCATCAATTCGATACAACTATAAACGAAATTGTATATCGAACTAGGGATCTAATCAGCTCGCCTGAAATACAGCGAATAATGTAGGGAACATTAGGATCATTCCCAGGTTAAATGCGAATTGGAGAATGTAGTCAGAGTCGATTTAAACTAATGAATGCCTGAAACGATTGTGTCGAGTAAAAGGGGTTGTATGTTATAACTTCTATAACGGTTATCAAGATTATCCAACTCTATTTGATAAAGATATTCATTTTAACGAAGTAGGTGATTCACGGTTGGGAAGACTCATCGATAAGGTATTCTAGATCTTTATCATTCGGAAAGAATTTGTCCCCCGAAGCTTATGGAAGGCAAGTGTAATAAACCACATGACCCCCGATACGTCTTAGAATGGGAGTCAGGAAAACAATCAGTACCCCGAGTAATAGTCGCGTCAACTTAACAGATAAATTTAATTGCTTCTACACAAACACGCAAAGCATAGGAAATAAATTAGCCGAATTTAAAGCTTTAGTTAGATCTGAGGACTGTTATATTCCAATAAAAAAACATGGAATGAGAGGCTCTCTTTTAAAATTAAAGCCGCATGGAATAACGGAGGGGGGGATTCTTAAATGGATAAAGCACTGGCTCTCCGATCGCTCTCAGCAAGTAGTTAGTCATTAATGGGATAAACTCGGACTAAGCCCCCAAAACCAGCGTGATTCCCCAGGTGTCAGTTCTTGACCCATTATTGTTTATATATATATATATATATATATATATATATATATATATATATATATATATATATATATATATATATATATATATTTAAAGGCCCAAAGAAATGAAAACTAGTAACACATCCAGGCAAAACGCTAAGGAGAATATTTAATATTACATGAACCAATGAAAGCTTAAGAAAGAAAATGGGAGAAATAGGGCAGACTATTTTAACCGTTATATGAAAATGAATAAAGGAGTTGGATTTGAATCTGGCGATGAGCGTCTTGGTCATTTTAGCGATGAGCGCTTGATGACACAGGTTCAAATCCAACTCCTTTATTCCTACGCCCACACCCAGTGGATTCTGCAACGGAGGGAGCAAAGCCCCTCCGTCTTCCTAAGGCTTCCAGGCGGAGGAAAGAAAATAATCGTATGACGACCATAACCACCCGCAATAAGTCTCCGTTGAGGACTGCGCTTTCGGTGCATTGTTTGGCCAACAGCGCCCTGAGTTCTACCTCCGGCAAGCGTACGGTCATTCCCGTGAGGGTCTTCTCTTCGAAGAAGGCCCCTGCATCTCCTCCGAGCAAGGCCTGTAGGGCATATTCCATCAATAGAATTGTCACGGACTCTGGGCCAAATGGAAGGAGCTGCGTTGGCGCATTTCATCCCGTTTTCCCTTAGCTATCTTTTTGCAGGAGACCATGCTGAGCGCGTACCCCCTGCCCACTCTCCCGAGGTATAAGGTTGTGCGACTCAACCACCAAGGGATGGGAGCCGGGCAGAAATTTGCGCTATTTAAACCAGGCATTATGTCTCCGTTCTCTTCTTTTCTTTGAATATCTACTTTCAGGCAGTAACTCTGTATCTACACCTGGATAGGAGGTATAATTCCATTTCTGTGTACATTTCACCGTCAGGCGACATCGACACAGGGGACGTCCGCTGCGTCGTGGCACGGTTGCCGAGACCTTTTCTCTTGATCGGGGACTTGAACGATAGACACCTCCTCTGGGGTGACTACTCGATAAATCCCAGGGGTCAGGTCCTCGCTGACATGATCGAGAAGCTTAATATGTGTGTCCTAAATGTGGATGAGTTTTCACACACTGCCCGAGAACCGCTTCCTTTTCCTGTTTTGATTCATATCTGTGCTCTCCGGAGGTCTAACTAACATTCCTAGAATGACTGGCCATTTTCTACGCTGACCCTTTCTGCAATGTTCAGCCGAGTGTGAGACTGCTATCAAAGAGAAGCGCTATACCTAGATGCGCAATAAGCGCCGTCCGAATGACTTCACTGTGGCTGAGTTTCGCCGAGCTCGGCCTAGGTTCCAGTATGTTTCGATGCACGCCAGACGCTCTTCTTGGCGGTCACACGTGTCTTCACCTAACGATAAGACCCTTACTGCCAAGGTGTGGAAGCGATTCAAAATGATTCGGGGCAATTTCCACCAAAGTGGGACTGCAATCTCGGACTCAGCGTCAGTGGCGGTGCCCTTCGTGACTGTTTTCTCTTCATTCTGCATCCGGGATTCTGCCCCGCCAGCGTTTAATGGACGTCGTGAAGTCAAGGAAGGCCGTAAATTGGAATTTACTGACAGAGACGGAGAACCCTTGAATGACATTGAGTGAGTTGCGTTCCGCTCTCGCTACCTGCGCGGACACTGCCCCTGGTCCTGACGATGTTTCGTACGCCATGCTATGACACCTGTTGAGCGAGGCATGGCATTTCTGTTAGATTTGTTCAACAGGATATGGGTAGAGAGTATCTTCCCAGACTTCTGTCGAACTGCTGCTGTGCTCGCCTTTCGCAAACATACGAGAAATCACTCTCACCCAACCGGTTTTTCCCCACTCTCTCTACCCTCTTGCGTGTACAAGTTGATGGAGAAATTAGTAAATGTTAGATTAGGCTATTTTCTTGACAGCGTAGTCCACCTGTCTTACGCACAGTGCAGCTTCCACAAGTTCCACTCCCCGTTGGACGCTCTGCCCCGAAGGGAAAATCTCGTCTGCGAGGCCTTATTTTGTAGACAGCACTACGCCACGGTGTTTTTCGATTTGGACAAGGCCTATGATACCACATGGTGACACGGTATAATGGAAACTCTCCACACGATGGGAGCGAGGAGACTTCTCCCAATATTTATATCTGAATTTTTGCGAGATCGTTGATTCCACGTACGGGTTGGGGTAGCCCTCTCTGGCCCAAGTGAGCAGGAATAGGGTGCCCCACATGGAAGTGTCCTCAGTGTCCACAGTGCTCTTGGGGCAATGGAATCTCCACATCTACTGGTTCGCGATATCCATGACGCCACGGTTTTCGCGAGCATGGGCAGATGTCGAGATCATCTTTTGCTGGGTCCCTGGACATGTCGAAATTACAGGGAATATGTGTGCCGATGAGGGCACCAAATAGTCCGCTACAACTGAGCGACCACACTGGCGTTTTGCTCTTCCTCGCACCGATTACGTGGCAGGTATAGGGGCAGCCCTCCGACCTGCTTGGCAAAGAAGATGGGAGACTGCCGAGGGGAATTTAATATTGTGTTTCATTGCGCCGCGACTGTTCTCATGGACCTACACCACAATGGTGTGATGAATTCAGATTGCTTAAAGTCTTTTGAGAATTTGACTCACTCGTGAGACGTAACGCCATTTGATGTAGCGCTTGCCTGCGCCCTATTGAGACGACTACGTTGTCACCCAGACTATTCGCGCACGTTACCTGTCGCGGTATCGCAGCGCGCGGCGTCGCTACCATTTATTAGAGGTCACTGGCCCCCTCCATTTTATTTAACTCTCCTTGTTGTAGATCGCATGTTCCTGCGCCATGTTGCTGTTTTTCCTTTTTTTTCTTGTGGCTTAGCCTTTGTTCCCTTTTATCCTTTGATATTTGTTATTTACATATTGTTATTTGTTTTTTTAATATAGCCTAGCAGTAGGCTGTGGTGTGATTTCGGCGACCTTTGCCTTAGGAGGTTGTGGCCAGATGGGCTACCCCCAACCCTAAAAAAAACCCCGTCTCTCAGTCTAGTATTATTGATGACCTCTCTGTGGGGGGCGGATATTCAATTGGCGAGTATCTTTATTTCTCTACTTCATAGATCTCGAATTGTTGTTAATGTTATCAACCATTACAAGGGACTCTGAGGTGTTTGAGAAGTGGCACAACTTCTCTCGAGGCGATAAGCAGAAGGACTCCTTTAATCTTGACGCTTTTCTTTTAACTTAAGAAAATTAGATTTTCCGCTGCAAGACTCGATGACTGTAGTAACGGAGATCACATTGAGCATTTGAATAAGGTTTACATTATGGAGGTAGTGGTAATGGTTGTGGTAATAGTGATGATAAGGGTGGTGCCAATGGTGATAAATGTGTTGTTGGTGGTGGTAATAGTTGTGGTAATTGTAGCGGTAATTGTTGTGATAATGATGGTTGTGGGGTTAATCTTTGTGATAATAGTTGTGGCAATGGTTGTTGTGGTGCCAATAATGGTGGTAATAGTATGATAGTGGTAGTAGTAGTAGTGGTAGTAGGAGTATTAGTATTACTAGAGGTGGTGGGGCTAGTAGTAGTAATAGTGGTGGTGGTAGTAGTAGTAATAGTGGTAGTAGTGGTGAAGCCGGTGCAAATATTGGTGGTGATAATGGTGGTTGTGGTAGTAGTCTTAATAGTGGTGGTAGTAAGAGTAGTTGCTGTTTGTTGTTTGTATTGGTATTAATTAGTATTATTTTGTAATATCTTTATTATTACTGTTATCCTATCAACCTTTTCTGCCCGCACTTTGTACCAGGAGGACAGCTCCCAACGGGATAGAGTTCGGCTCGCTCGCCAAGGTGTCTTGTTAGACTGCAGGCCATCCTGGTATCACCTAGCACCAGGCTATGATAATAGGTGATCAACCACCCTACTCGTTAGTAGCCCTGCCCATGTTTACCTCTCTTTATTGCGTACCATCCTACCCATTTCCTCACTTGCTCTCCAATCCACAGAGGTTCTGGCTGCCCGGTGCACTTTCGTCCTCTTATTGGTCCTTACTCGAGTAGCATTGCATACCCTGAGGTCACTACCTGATGCGAGGGCTGAATGTCAGCTGGGGGATGCTCGATAGAACCAAACCTTTAGGGAGCAAGTGATAGCAGGGTCCATCGGTCTGTAGCCCCTACAGTCTTGCATTTCAAGACTGGAGGTCGGCTTACTGGTCAAGACGAAACACGAACAAACGGATTCCTTAGTTAGCATCCACCATGGTTTGTGTGGGGTGGGGGGCAGTTTGTTGCTCCCACCGAGATAAACATGGTCGCGGAGTGAACACAGCCTCATAGCAAGTTTCTCGTTAGGATGCTTGGATCACCAAGGACTCACAACGAGAGGAAATACCTCTTCCACGAATGGTCCTCATTTTACACCAAAACTTTTCCACAACTCGAAAAAGAATCTTGCTGAGGTGGGTCTATCATGGCCTAGAGGCGTCTTTCTAGATGTGAAAAGGATTGAAAGATTCACTCCCCACCCTCTTAATCCAAAAAGAGAAAGAGCGAGAAGAAAAAAAAATAGGTCTTTGGATACCTGATCCTACACGTAAGCTCCGGGGAAAGTATCCACCATGGTTTGTGTGGGGTGGGGGGTATGTTTGTTGCTCCCACCGAGATAAACATGGTCGCGAAGTGAACACAGCCTCATAGCAAGTTTCTCGGCAGGATGCTTAGATCACCAAAGACTCACAACGAGAGGAAATACCTCTTCCACGAATGGTCTTAATTTTTCACCAAAACTTTTCCACATCACGAAAAAGAATCTTGCTGAGGTGGGTCTATGATGGCCTAGAGGCGTCTTCCTAGATGTGTAAAGGATTTAAAGATTCACTCAACACCCTTTTAATCCAAAGAGAGAAAGAGCGAGAAGAAAAAAATAGGTCTTTGGATACCTGATCCTACACGTAAGCTCCGGGGAAGGACGGGCCCGTTCCAATTTGACAATCGACCAAGCAAAAATAATCACTTCCGGCTCCGAAGGAAGGGAAGCACTGACAAAGACAAGGCACGTTGAGTGCTGCCTGGGAAGTCTTTTGACTCACTATTTAAAAAGTCACCATTGGTCTGGGCCCTCCAGGAGTACGACCACTGTCGTTTCTGTGCACATTCAAGAATTCCTCCGTTGGTTCTACATTCTCGAGCACTTCCCTTGTAGAGGTGGCGATACAAAGGGGTTCGTACCCAACCTTTAGCCTAGGGTTTCCTCCCCCTGCCTAGCGTGATTTTCTTCCTCAAGGCAAAACGGCCACGTGCCTCCACCGAGTCGTTAGACTAAAAGAAGGTAACATCCCTGAAGATGGTTGTGAGGTTGTCTTTCCAGGTTCATAAAAGATGCCCCCCTGTCACTGAGAAAAGGAAGAGAGGACCAAGAAGCTTCCGACTCATATGCTCTCAGCCAAGGCTGGAGGAGGTGGCTCGAAAGCGGTGGATCCTACAAGGCAGGGACCCCTCATCCGAAGCGTCATGCCCGCTAAAGATCTCGAAGCGAAAAGAGGAAAAGAATCTTACCCAGATAAGTCCTCGAAGTCGACAGCGCCTTCTTCAAGCAACAGTACCCTGAAATTCTGCTTTCGGGAAGCGAACGGCTAATCCTGTCAATGTCTTTTTGAAGAGGTCCCCGCATCTTCTCCGAGCTAGGTTTAAAGGGCATATGCCTTCAAAGGAATTGCCACGGACTCAGGGCCAACTTGAAGAAGCTGCAGAAGCTGGTCTCTCTCCGGTCCTCGCTAGATATATTTTTGGAGGAGACGATGCTGGGGTTGTGCCACATGCCCAGGCTTTTGCGAGCCCAGCATCATGGGATGGGAGCCGTAATTGGAGGATGCGCAATTTACTGACAACATGATGTCTCTGTTCTTCTCCGCGCTAAATACTTACGAGTAGCAGTGCAGCTGCACCTGGGTAAGAGGTATACTTTTATTTCTGCGGACATTTCATCGTCAACCATCCTCAAAGGCGTAAATTACGTTTCGTCGTAGCACGAATGCTAAGGCCTTTTTTTACTCGTTGGTGATTTGAATACTCCTCTCGACCTCTGGAGAGAAGACTCGTTCGATGCCAAGGCGCTGCCGCCTGAAAGGCCCACCGTCGTGGTTTGGAGCGGGTTCAAGCGCGGTGGTCCGCATTTCAGGAAAATACTGATTTCTCTGTTTAGTCAAGGAGATTAGGTCGGTGGCTGAGATCATTGAGTTTTCTCCGGTAACTTCATCACCTTGAACCTAACTTTAATTCCTAGAACGTCTGGCTGTTTTTCACGCTGATAGCTTTCGTGGTGGCAGCCGAGTGTAAGACGGCTCTCAAACAGAAGCGTTATGCCTACATGCCCTATTAGCACCGCCCGACCGATTCCACAATTGGCAAATTTTGTAGAGCTAGGGCTAGGTTCTGATATGTTTTTAAGCACACTTGCCGCAAACTTGTCTTCACTTGGCCTTTCTTGCAGAGTTGTGGATGAGAAAGGAAAGGATTCGGAGTAAGTGTTCGTAGGATCCTCCTCCCGTTCTTCAGAATATCGGAGCGCAATCTCTGACTCTACGTCCGTGGCAGAGACCTTCGTGAGCTTTTTCTCCAGATTTTCTACCCGGGATGCTGCTCTGTTAGCATTCAATGGACGTCGTGACGTCGCTGAAGGCCGCCGATTAGATTTTACCTCTAGAGGCAGAGGAACTTTCAACGAGAGGTTTACACGAGTGAGTTGTGTTCCTCTCCCGCTTGGTCCCGACGATGTGCCGTATGCTATGTTTTGATACCTAGGTGCGCGATGCATGGCATTTCTGTTAGATTTGTTCAACAGGATTGGGATAGAGGGTATCCTCCCAGACTCCTTGCAAATGGTTCCTGTGCTCGTTTTGGCTCAATTTTTCTGACTACTTGCATGTGCAAGTTGTTGAAGAAATTGGTATATGTTAGATTACCCTAATTCCTGGACAGCTGCTGCTACCTGTCTTCTGTAAAATTCAATTTCCGCAAGTTATACTCCACATCAGATGCTCAGCTCGAGCTGGAAAATGCTGTCTGTGAAGCTGCCTTTCTTAGATAGCACTACGACACGTTTTTTTTCTATCTAGATAAAGACTATGATACCGAATGGCGATACGGTACCATGAATACTCTCTCCTCGATTGGGACAAGCGGACTCCTCGCCATCATTATTTCTGAATTACTGTGAGATTGGTAATTTCTGCTTACAAGTATGGAAAGCTCTCTCTGGTCCAGTGGAGCAGGAAGAGGACCTCCTGCATGGCATTGCCACCAATATAATAGCTGTGCTGTCGGATTATTTTCTCGCTATGCTCTACGTGGACGACTAATCGATCTCTTTTAGTAGGGGTAACTGCCTAATATGGTGCGTCAACTCCAACAGGCATTGATACGCATCTGTTGTTATGCCAAAGGGCGCAGGTTTCGGTTTTCTTTGGACAAGACTAAGATAGTTCACTTTTACTGTCATTCAAAGTTCCATCCCGAACAGACTTGTTTCTTAACGAGGTTCACCTAAAAGAGATGGATTTAGACAGTTTAATTCGTCTTGTTTTATATCAACACCTCACCCGGAAGGCTCATATTTGCAGCTTTAGGGTCCTTGTACCCCCTCTATCGACATACTTCGTTCCATGAACGACAGCACTTTGGGTGCCGGTAGGTCTACTGTCTTGATTTTATACCAATCACTTAATTCTTTAAAGCTTGACTACAGATACGATTTTTATGTATCCGCTGCCGAGCGTATGTTGCTGGAGGTGGATTCCATCCACTACAGCCGTGTCCTCCTGGCAACCACTGCCTTCCGCCCGTCCCCCATTGATACCCCTCGTTTTGCTCTGTGCACAGTGCATTATGCACCTGTTCACGCTAGCTCGATGCTTACCACACTTGATACCGACTCTAACTGCATCCGCAGCCGATCTCCATGGCTCATATTGTAGAATGCCATTTCTACCATAATCACTTTGGTTTTGGGCTAGGAAACTCCTTTGAGAGCTCAGCGTAGCACCCGGGCTGGTGATGCCTCTAGTTCTGCTCAGGACGCCACCCTAGAGTTTACTACCTCTAAATATTATTAGTTTTTACCTCTGCTCCCAAAGATTCCCCACCGCCGGGAACATGGTTTTTGATCATGTTGGCAAATACTTCGTGTCACGCTGGCTCCATTCCAGTGTCCACTGATGGCCCCAAGTCCCATGAGATGATTACCTTCCACGCCATATCCCCTCTGTTGGAAGTCAACGGGGCTAAACCAGCTGCTACTTCGGTCTTCACGGCCAAACTGGCTGTAATACACTGCTCGGTACGGGAGATAATGCGTCGTGTCTGGTTGATAACGGATAACAATTTATAGCTTCATGGCACTCAGGGCATTGGAAACTCCATCTAGGTCGCTGTATCCGCGACCAACTATTGCCGTGAGCCGGGTGGATGCGGTGTTTTTCTGCTGGGTTTCAAGATATGTGCGAATTGTGGGAAATAAGCCTGCCAATGAGGGCACTAAAGAGTCCGCTCTATTTCGCACCGACTATATGAAAGGAGTTTGACAAAGAAGATGTGAGGCCGCCGAGCGGAATTAAAATTACGTGCCTTTGCCCTGCCATTTAGGCACATTCGCGAAACACACTGCCATTTAAAGGAGAGCTCCCCTGAACATTACTGCAACAACTTCTTTATTACACAGACTGTTTGTTGGGCATATTCTTAGTCAATGCTCCAGTCTGGCTGATCTTCACGCACGTTACCTGACTTGGTACCGCTTGTCTCTTGTACTCAGGACGGGTTTGTGCACAAAGACTTGTGAACTATCTAACTTTTAGGAGGAGGCTGGCCTCCACCATTTTATTTGACTCTGATGTTGGTCGCATGCTCCTGCAACTTTGGGAGCCGGCCCTTCCCCGACGACGGGCATGCTTCTTCTTTCTTGCTTTTTTTGCTTCCTGTTTTGTTTAGTTTTTCTGTTTTTTATTGCTTTTGTTGTTCTTTATTTGTTTAGTTTAATTTGGGAATCTTTAGAGTACCATAGCAGTAGGCTGATACTTTAATTACGGCGAGGTATACCTTTGAAGGCAGGCGCCAGATGGGCTTTTTAAAAAGAAAAAAAAGAAGCTGTTTTCATGTAGGACAATGATCCGTGACAATTGCAAAACAACAAAGACGGTGAGGCAGTTCTTGGATGCTAACATATCCATGTGATGAACTGGCCTGTACAGAAACGTTTTAAACTCATTAGTAAACCTATCAAAGATACTCATTTAAAATGTTATGGTTAGGAAACCGATGCATGTTGAAGATTTCTGACGAAGATTGTAAGAAGAATGGAATAAAATTACCCTCTTATAATGCAATTTATTAGTGAACTTCTGGAGCCGAAGACGTACTTTAATCATTTAGAGCAAAGGCCTCCATACTTCTTATCAATATTATGTTCAATTGCATTTCAATTGTTGTCTGGTTATGTATGCATTTATACATATCTTTCTCTACTTTTTGGCGCATCCTTTTTCCAATGCATATCATTTTCTTCCTACCCTTTTTTCCTCCGTGGTAATGAAAATTACACACTATCAAAGGTAAATTTAAAAGAATATTCTGCTGAATTTTCATGAAACTGTAGATTTTGTTATTTTGAGTTTTCTATCTTATTGTACTCTTGCAAGTCTTGTCTTGTCTTGAGTTGGATTTCTATTCTTTGCCTATCGATAATATCATTTTCTTCGCTACTCTTTAAATAGGGTGATTTTATAGTAACAGCTCTGCTAATAATTTTCCTCATGCATCAATTTAAATTATGTCTTTTATTATTTTCTGTCGATATGAAATTACAGGGAATTTATGTTCACTAATTGCATCTCCTGATTGCTATTCCTTTGATGCACGTCCTTCAAACACATTCCTTTTTTCGTGTTCTTTCGATAACAGAACCTAACTTAACCTAACCTTGATCATGAAGGGTCTGGTCTGTCGTCGACCTTCTACCAAAGAGTAAAGATGTTTGTAGATCGCAAACTAAAAGAGCACCGCTTGATTAATTGCTCGACTTGTTAACTCTATTTGTGCTTTAAATTGGATTTCCTCTTCTTAAGTTTGTATATAAATTAAATTAAAAAAATAATTCCACATAGCAA
This sequence comes from Ceratothoa steindachneri, assembly GCA_963969495.1. Lineage (NCBI taxonomy): Eukaryota > Metazoa > Arthropoda > Malacostraca > Isopoda > Cymothoidae > Ceratothoa > Ceratothoa steindachneri. The sequence continues at coordinate 19,640,906 of OZ018323.1, read as the reverse complement.
CAACCTTTTCATTATTTAACGTTATGCATAATCTATGCGCTACGATTACACGAATAAGCGCTTTTATTCACCAGACGAAATTTTGTGTACAATCCTGCATCGATGATTCGGGTTATAATTGGAGTAAATGTGATATAGAGAAAATTATGAAGAATTACCAGAAAAATGATCGAAATCAACAAGTTTGCGAGTTACAAAGCCTCGTTTATCAAAATGAGAAAAATAAATAATTTATTAAAAGATACCGATAATTTTACATAGAACCGAATTTCCTCACCTAACGTAATTCGATTAATCTAATAAAATTGATCACTTATAGGAAGAAAGCTTGGGATCAATGAAAAAATACTGGGTAATTGCATTAATTTTTAATGTTTATCACAAATACCAAACATGGGGATAATTACGCACATTCGCAAGTAATTACATATAATATCCAATTTATCACATTTTCTCAAGCACAATTACAGATAGAATGAGGACTTTCAACCAGGTTGCATCATGGTATTTAGAAATCGTTCCTCCACTCTTTTTATTGAGGACTGCCATAAGAGAAAGTACAATAAAAAATAAAATCATTATCATGTCTATAAATGCGAACGCGCTCAGATCTTGTATCGGCCTAGTGGCGCTTTAGTCTGAAAATCATTACTTCCTGTTGTTGTTGGATTTTGTAACATGAATGATGTAGTTTTTATCGATATGCGCGAGGAGGAAAGTTACGTGTTATATCTCAGCAAGGCAGTGGCTGATAACTGAAAAACTAGAATTTGTAAGAATTTCCCAAATAAAAGTAATTACATCCCAGATTTTACATAAGAATCCATTTTAAACTATAAAAAGGATTCGCATATATTCTTTAAAAAAATTGCGTTATTTAATAACGCGAAAGTAGGTGATTTTCATCGAAATGATTCGAGATGGGGATCAATGAAAAAGGAGGACTCCTTCGAATAGGAAGCGGAGAGAGGGAATTATAGCCTTGACTCCTGTCGGTCATTGAATGGTATCCCAGTCAGGTCTGAAGATGAGAATAAGTATTGACTCTTCATTACATTTGGTGTGATCTAGCAACTAATACTATACCTAATACTATAACTTCATTAATACATATTTGGAGTAACATAAATGCCCCAATCATAAGACATTGGCAAATATGGCTTACAAAATACCAGCAGCTGAATAAAACGGTCAACACTGTATACATTAATTTAATATTATTGGGTTGAAGCATTTATTTATTACTTATCTTATTTAATTGCTAAATTTAACTGAATTGAAATTTAGCTTTTCTTTTTTCTGTAGAATTAATCAATGGCATCTTTTTCTATTTGTTTTTGAAGGACGAGATTTCAATGGAAATAAGTTAAATTTGCTAACCTTTTCTGCCTTTGCTCATTTCTTAATTAAGTTTTTATTCTTTTTAGTCCTTATTCCTTTTAGGATTAGTTCCTTTTTGTTTTATTCCTTTAAATATTTATTCTCTTTAGTCTTTATTCTTATTATTTTGTTATTATTTTTAGTCTTTACTATTATTGGTTTATTCTCTTTAGTCTTTATTCTTATTATTTTTTTAATTATTTTTAGTCTTTATTATTCTTGGTTTATTCATTTCAGTCTTTATTCTTTTAGTCTTTGTTCCTATGACTATTTTAATTTTTTTAGTCTTCAGTATTTTTAATTTTTATTCATTTTAGTCTTTATTATTTTTAGTATTTAGTTTTTTTATTCCTTATTCCTATAGGCTTTATTTTTTTATTCTTTATTCCTCTTAGTCATTATTCCTTTTAATCGTTATTCTGTTTAGTCTTTATTCCTTCTACTCTTTATCCTTTTTAGTCTTTATTCCTTTTAATATTTATTCTTATTAGTCTTTATTCCTTTTAATATTTATCCTTTTTAGTCTTTATTTATTTTAGTCTTTCTTCTTTTTTAGTCCTTATTCCTTTTAATCTTTATTCGTCTTAATCTTTGCTTTTCACGTGTTTATTCCTATTAGTTCAAGCCTGGGCAAAGTATGGGACCTGTCTATGCTCAAAATATGGCCCGTGACGACGAGGTATATTAAAATATTTAATTTTTAAAGTACATTTCAAATTATTCAGTAAAAGAACGAGAGTAAAGCTTAATACAAATCATTAAATTTCTGATCTCTTGCGAATCATGATTTAATGCACTTTTCCTTACATTAATGATTACAGTAATTCAAGTCACAGTAATGACGTATACATATCAATTATTTATCATTAATGTCACAATTATTTTTGTCGCAAATGAGAAAGTACTGTACCTCAGGAAAAGGTGATTTTTTTTACGAGTTACTCTTATCTCTTTTGTTAATCGGGATGGTAAATTTATAGGAAGATTAATTTATTTTTATACAAGGCAGTGCCTTCGTCATTCCTCCTTACAGGAGGAGCATGCACTTCGCAGGCAGACCTTCGGTCTATGTCCTACGCCCTATCACGCTCTAGCAGCTGGGTATTGGTCTAAGAAAAATTAAAATATTTTCAGTAAATATTCCCTAATAAATTTCCCTTGATCTATTTTTTTGATATCTATACCTTGTTTCGAGGCCTAAATTTAAGAATATTATTCAGCTGAATTCTTTCCATATACCGTAAAAACAATTTTCACCTCTTTCTTTTTTCATCTAAATTTTCTTTTATATACTTAAAATACGATTCCTAAAACCGCCATGCCTTAATTTTAACTCGATACATTGTGGAACATATTGAGAAGGACCATGGATTGTGAAGAAAGACCTGATGAATGGCGAGAAAGGGTGATGATACCAATATTTAAAGAAAAGGGGCATGTACAGAATTGCGAAAATTATAGGGGCATCAAACTCATGTGCCACACACTCACACTACTCGAACAGATAGAAGATGGGAGAGTGAGAAGAGAAGTTTGAATAAGAATGCAACAGTTGGGGTTTATAACAGATTTAGTCACGATTGATGGAAGATAGTAGGCTCGATGTGGCGGAGATGAAAATGCTGATGTGGATGACAGTAGTGACCCTGAGAGACAGTTAGGAACGAGCACATTCGAGGATCGGTGAAAGTAACCGAACTATTAAGTAAAGTACAAGAAGGAAGATTGAGATGGTTTGGGCACATCACAAGAAGAGAAGATGAAGAGCAGCATGTAGCAAGGGAAGTGATGAATATGGAGGTAGAGGGGACCCGAAGAAGAGGAAGACCGAAAATGAGATGGTAAGACTATATTCTAAGTGACATGAGAGAGAAAGAACTATATAGAAGTAGTGCACTAAACAGAAATCTTTGGAAACGACTCTTCAAGAGCGGCGACCCCGGGGAGGGAAAAGATAAGAAATGAGTGAAAAGTTAAGGTGAGGAAAAAAAAGCTTCAATATATGAAAAACCAGCCCTAAGGTCTATTTTTTACCTGCGTCGAAGTGCTAGGACTAGGGGTTGCTTTTTTTTCAAGAGGAGTAAAGTTCTTTTTTTCAAGAGGAGTAAAGTTCTTTTTTTCAAAAGGAGTAAAGTTCAATTGTAACCATTTAGAGCCATGAAATGAGCCTTATAACCATTCGACATATGGTTATCACCCTGGAGATTTCAAATTTGCCTTCAGATTTGGTGCTTTGGTGGCGCTATCTAGTGTCAGAAGCCTCATTTAGCCATTCAAAGGCTCTTGTAAGTGATTTGAACCATGGGAAACCATTAATGCAATAACCATTTATCATCTTATCACAAAATGCCGCAGGTAATCGGAGGGACTTTCCTTCTTGTTCAGGTCCATCCTTACTTTCTAGGCTTAAAAGGAAATAACCCCATCGGAATTCCTTTGAATTACGGAAAAAAGAATCCTCAAACGTCATTTTTTCCCATCCAAACATTTATTTAATATTTTCATTTTGTTTTACTTTTTGATATGGTAGCTATTTCCTCGTGATAAAGATTAAAATGAAAAATCTATTTTGGAAAGAAGTTCGATAGGAGATTCGAATATATTTACGGAAAAAGTATAAATAACCATATCTTAATTTTAATCAAATATAAATAGCCACATCTTAATCTTAATATGATTTCCAGTTTTGTTTTAAAAAATTCCCCCCAAATTTGATAAATATATTTATTTTTTTCTGAATTTAACCATTTGCCTTTAGTCAATTTGTACATATATACTAAAAGAAAAATATTATGATTATTCAACGCATCCAAAAACTCCCGTCCTTAAAATATATTGTTAGGGACAAAAGCATATATAAAAAAGAAACAATAAAATTTTTAAAACTATTTAAAAATAGTTAAGTGCGTGATTCTTTTTTTTAAATATAGTAAAACGGTAGTCCCTGCAAATCCCTAAAAATTAGCGTAGCTGTAGCGTGTAATCTATTACAAGCCTAGTCCATGAACTTAAAATCTATAAGCTTTGGCTCTATTAAATAAGATAGGTATATAGATTTGGCACCATTGCAAATAGATTTGGCATCACTGCAAATAGATTTGGCAATTTTTCGTTAGTCGATTGGTGACAGAATCAGTTTGTTCAAAAGTGGTCGAGTGCAATGTCGCTTTTCCGCATTTATAATTAATTATGGGATTCTATTTCTAATTTATTAACGGGTTTAAAGTGAAAGCAATCATGATTCAAAGGTAAAAAACCTAGATAAATATCGTAAATTTAATAATGAATGGAATTATAAGTACTTTTTCAAGATCGAAAATGATAAATCACTGTGTGTCATATGTATGGACTTTGTTGCTGCTTTTAAACAAGAAAAACTGAAGCGCCATTATGAAACGAAACCTGTCATTATGTATGACAAATTATCTGATGAACAAAAGAAAAATAAATATAATGAAATGGAAAATGCTTTAGAGGACCAAAAGGTAAATTTTACAAGTATTTTATAAACAGATATTCAACTTAACAAAGTAAGTTACATGATTAGTTATAATATTGCTAATCATAACAAATCCCTTACTGATGGCGAATTTATTAGAAAAAAAGAAGATAAGTTTGAAAATTGTTTCTTTCGTCGTATTGTTGGAAGGTAAATAAAAAAAAATTGCAGAGAATTTTCAAGGACAACTAAAAAATGAAGCAAGTAATTTTGATTTCTTCGATTTCAGCCTTAATGAAAGTTGTGACATCAAAGACATTTTGAAGCTTTTGATTTTTTATTAGAGAAATTACAAGTGATTTTGAATTGTCAGAAGAATTAGCATCTTTGGACTCTATGAAAGGGACAACAGACTTATTGGGAAAAGTAGGGAACTGTTTTGCAAACTTGAAATTAGATTAAAAATATCGTGAACATTACTACCTATGGAGGTTCTAGTCTTACACGTAAAAATAAAGGTTTAATGCGAAGAATTAAAGATAAAGTGCATGAAATAAATCCAAGTCAGATGGCTAATTTTGCCCACTGCTTTATTCACCAGCGATCTCTTGGCGAAAATATTCTCCAACTGGATCATGTTATTAAGCCCGTCATAGAAATAGTAAACTTCATCAGAGCAGAGGAGTGAACCATAGAATTCATATATTTGCTTGAAGATCTTGAATCAGGATATGCTGAGGTTAATTTTCATACTAATATAAGATGACTTAGTTTAGGTAAAGTTTTGAAAAGAGTATGGGAGCTAAGGGGGGAGATTGATCTATTTTTAGAAATGAAACAAAAATTGGATTACCTGCAATAAATGATAAGAATTTATTTACTAGGGGAAAGAAAAACTTGTTCATGGAATACATCTCAAAGTAAAAGCATTTATGAAAAAATCATTGAGTTTTAATCAGTAAATTAAAAAATAGTAACTTTTTCATCTTAAAACATTGCAAAGGGCTAAAGTGGCTGTTTAAACTTTTGGAAAATATAGTTCCCAGTTGAGGAATTTAAAATTGAAATTTCTAGAAGAATTAATGATTTTTCTTCGTTAGAAGATGACTTTCGCCTAGTAGCTGACCGATTTCATTTTTATGTCAATGAAGCTTTCCTTGATCTTCAGTTTGAACTGTTTGAACTTACAATAATTGGCATCATTCACATGATTTTAAGAATATTCATATCATTAAATTTTATGCCTCTCTCAAACAAATTACTTGTTTGCTAAAAAAATACTTTGTTCATTTTGTTGTAGGTACATTTGCGAGTAAATTTTTCCATCACGAAGAATTCCAAATCTAAATCTTGAAGTTCACTGATAAATTTAAATCCTGAATCTCTTTTAAGAATTTATACTTCTGAAAGGTCTCTATTTAAGATCTTTAGCAGCTCTCAAGCAAAATCCTACCTTTCAGTAAAGATTTAAACTAGGGTTCTCTACATCCAAATTAGACGCTCCAAGTAATTACATAAAAGTAAGAAATCTAATATTTATACAAAGTATTTATTCTATTAGTTTATATGTTATTTAGATGGCAATTATTATGCTTTTATTGGATATGGCCCTCGACCTTTCGCCAAAGTTAAAAAAAAATGGCCCTTTAGTTTATAAAGTTTGCCTATCCCCTGTATTAGTCATTATTTTTTTAGAGCCGAAAGAGACGAAATTAAGATTAAATTTCTATTTTAAGAAATAATTTTTTCATTTCCTTTCTCAGTCAATATTTTAGAAGTTTCTGAATTTTGTGTGAGGTTAATTAAAACCAGCTAATTTTTATTTTAGGAGAGCAAAATCAAACAAAAGAATCGTAGTTACTTTATAAAATTGATCCGCTTCTGCCTGGAAGAATAGTTTATAGGGATTCAATTTATTGAAAGCCAAAAGATCTACGAATGGATTTTGAGGGAATTTAATTGCTCTTCCATTAATTCATTGATTTTTATCACAGAGGTTCAAAAAGTCGTTTCGGTAGCCCCTCTCAATCGCAGTGTCATTTCTTTTTCTCGATAAAGGGAAACCAAAGTCTTCAATAATGATCTTGAATATTTCATAGAGTGGAAACAGCGATTCCGATTTTAGCGAAGTCAATCAACATTGGGAGGGGTTAGTTGCTAGATGGATTCCTGATTCAGCTCTACTTCAGTAGGTCCCCGCCGAAAAATAAAGGCAATTTAAATGAGTGGAGATGTGTGGTAAAAACTACTCTCAGTGGTCTCTTAGCATATTTCTTTTTCTAATTTCCTAAATTTTTATTCTTGTGATTTCAACAATATTCAAGCCCAAATTGATGTTCCTAAATATATTTTCCCAAAACGTTAGACAGTCAATTAATGGCAAAATTTTAGAAAATACTTTAATAAAATATCCACTCCAAAAGGTCCAAAGCTTCCGATAAGCCTCTTTCTTCCTTGTTTTATCACCCCCAAACCTTTCGACTTTGTTGAATATAATTAAAAATACTTTAAAACTTTATTCTCTTTGACAGTACTTCCACCTTGTTAGCTCTGAAAAGAGTTTGGCAACTCTACCATCAAGCAAGGGTGGTTGCTTTCAGAGCTGCCAATAAATTATTATAAAATGTTGAACATTAAGAAGAATGAGTTACATTTAAGAATGTGTGAAAATACTTTGCTTAATACCAAGTTAAGCTTATGAATGTATCTTTATCTTTAAATTTAATTAAACACCTTTAATTTCGATTTGCCATAACAGCCACTCCATCGTATGAATGCGTGGTCAACTTTTTTAAACAACCAAATTTATTTAATTTTTTTAATAATAATCCAGATATATCAGCAGTGCTTATACCTTCATTTATATTATTAAATTTTAGGAATCGTTAAAAAATGTTTCTATTTCCATTTGCATAAAACACAACGGTAGAAAGTTGGGAAAATTATATTACAAGAGAAGTTTCATCTAGAAGAGCAGAATTTTAAATTTTATGTAAAAATACTGGACTTAAGTTATATCACTTTTTTTTGTTTTAATACAATAAAAAGCAGCACATTTCAGATGGTATTTTTTGTTTTTCATTATAGCTAGTTTAACAATTGGCAAATTCATTCAAGTTTCCTCTAGTTTCAGATAGCTCATATATCATTGCCCAAGAAATTCAAGTTTTTTCCTCTTTAATAAAAACGTTAGTTTGATTACTCTTTAAAATATCTTTATTTTTTAAAAGCCCCTTCATTGCATTTAATAATAATAGCGCACTTCATTTTGTTTTTCAAGCACCAAATCCATTCAAATTATTTCAAATTGTTCCAAATCAAAATGTGCTGGACATGAGACTTTTCTTGACGTGAAATCACCTTAGATACGAGGGGCGGTCGATATGTTTTGCGAATCGGTAGGGCAAAACGGAGGAAGGGGGATGGCTGTTTGTGGGCGTGTAAGGACGAGTTATGACAAGTCAAGACCTGCAGCCGCACGCTCCTGCCTCGTCTATTTAAGAAGCAGTAGCTGATTGCAAATCGTCAGTCACATTTTTTTCAACAATGGAGAAGGTTGAGCACCGCGCAGTGATCAAACTTTTGACCAAGGAAGGCAAGAATGCAAAACAGATCCATGAAAGCATGGTTGAAGTGTACACCAACACCGCCCCTTCCTATGCAACCATTGCTTGCTGAAATAGGGAGTTCCGCCATTGTCGTAAGTCCTTGATTATGACCTCGTCCAGGACGCCCATCATACGTGACCAACGAGGACAATGTGGCCCGTGTGGAGAGGATGATCCTCGAAAATCGACGGGTGTAGGTCGAAGAAATCGAGCGAGAACTTGGAATATCACATGGAAGTGTTATCAACATCATCCACGACAATTTAGCCATGACCAAGGTCTCTGCCCGTTGGGTCCCTAGAAATCTCACGCTCCATGATCGACTACAACGTCGTCAAAGTCCACAAGGCCAGAGTTGCACAAGCTGCCCTGCGCGAGTGCGGATTCAAGGAGCTCAACCATTTCCACTAAAGTTTAGATCTGGCCCCTAGCAACTACTTTATCTTTTATTCCGCCAGCTCAAGGCTGCACTGCGTGGACGCCGGTTTGTGGACGATGAAGATGTCCAGCTCGCCGTCCAGGAGTGGATTGAACAGCAATCGGCAGATTTATGGTTGTCGGGAATTCAAAGCCTCAGGGACAAGTGGCGCAAGTGCATTGAAGTCAAGGGTAGTTATATTGAAAAATAATAAAACACTTTTACTCATATCTCGTTTCCCTATATCCGAATTGCAAAACTTATTGACCGCTCCTCGTAGTGTGTCTAGAGATTATATATGTCATAGAATGACTCCCGACGATACCATATATTACACTATTCGTTGAGGGAACTTCCTTAATTATCTTTAGAGTGCGTTTACTGTCTGGCGGCCGATATTATGTATCTTCAAAATGCTTAAGAAGTGGAACTGAGCTCAAGGATAATAATATTGCTATCATTAATAAAATAGAGTTTTATTAATAATAACTATAAACAATACACAAAAACGGAAAATATTGACATAAACAGAATGGAAAGGGTCGTGGAGACTCGGGCTAATCCAAGGATTTAAGGGATTAAAAAAAAAAGGTAAAACAAATATAGAGTTAAAGAGATGGGATGGTTCGATAAACAATTTAAAGCACAGGATAGAATTGACAAAAGGGATCAATACTCAAAAGGTGACGTTTGGCTTACGTAACTTTTCATTAGGGTGCAGTGGAAGGTACTTGAAGGAATATTCGGTCCGCTGGCGAGTTCCAGCCGAAGGGGGGGGGGGGTAAAAGGATCCTGACGAGGCGTCTTGGAAAGGAGAACCGTTACTCGACGAACGGCTTGAAGAACAATGGCTGTTCTACTTTGTTCTCTTCTGAACAAAGGGGGGGAATGAGGACCGTCTCTTGTCTACGGGCTCAAGAACAATGGCTGTTCTAATGTTGTTCTCCTTTGAACAACAGGGGGGGATGAGAACCGTTTCTTGGCGAAGGGCTCAAAACGAACAATGGCTGTTCTAATGCTGTTCTTCCTTGAACAACAGGGGGGGGGGGAAGAGAACCGTTTCTTGGCGAAGAGCTCAAAACGAACAATGGCTGTTCTAATGCTGTTCTCCTTGAACAACAGGGGGGGGGGATGAGAACCGTTTCTTGGCAAAGGGCTCAAAACGAACAATATCTGTTCTAATGCTGTTCTCCCTTGAACAACAGGGGGGGATGCCTTGGGGACTTGGCGTCACGAAAGGCTCGAACCTTTGGCACTCAAGGAATATTGTCCTCCTTCTGGACAAGTGATGGTGAATCTCGAGGTCGAGGTCCCTTGGCGCACAAAGGGAGAGAGGGTCGTGGTGATGTTTCGCGACGAAAATCTGGATCTCCAATCTGATCTTAGTGGTAAAGTTTCCATATAAATAGCCAGGACATCTCCTTGGCGTGGGGGAAAATGGAGTGGAAGCTTGGAGGGAACGCACAGCCGGGCCGGGGAACAATGCCTTATCTGTTCATAAGCCTAACTCGATCTGGCGAGGTCGGCGTATGGGGGCGAACGGGGGGACGATAACCTCCTTGTTTAAACATTGGCATCCGGTAGCTGAGATAAGATTCCAAGCCTCGAATCGAAGATGCACGTGGGCAGCATCGTGGTTTTAAATAATACGGGGTAGGAGTTGAAATTAAACGCAGCTTCAACACGTTCTATCACACCCCTCCATTCCAGGGGAAGTTGTCACTTCGAAAAAAAAAAGAGAGAGAAGGGACAACGATAGAGCTCCGTTGTAGGGAACTCGTTTCCTTGTACCAACCGTACCTTCCTGCACCTAACTAGTATTACCTCAATACATATGATTATTTTGATCTTTAGATTACAGGGGAAAATAACCTTTAATACAACTTAATCAAAGAAAAAAAAAAGGTCATGGAACAATGAAATGATATAAACTTAGTACATACGGGACAAAATAATTTATACGTAAATTAATAAGAACAAATATATATACATACAAAAATTAGACATTGAGCGTTACAAAATTCAGACATATACATTAATTAATTATATTACAAAAGAATCTTAAATTAAGTCGTACAAGACGGTATATACCTACATGGAGATACTAATCCTATGAATACAATTATTCTACGCTATTCGGTAACGCATTTCTACTGAGGGCGTCAGCGACCTGGTTATCGGAACCTTTTATCTAATTTATTTTAAACTGATACTCTTGCAAGAGTAAACTCCAGCGCATGATGCGGCCGTTTGAGTGTCTCAAATTCCTAATATAGGTCGGTTGCTATTTGAAATTCTTTACATATCAAGTACAGCTTGAATTTGTCTATGACCCAGATAATTGATAGAGCTATCTTTTCTCTAGTGGCATATCTCTTTCCGCGTGGTAATAATTGACGACTAGCATATGCAACTGGATGACTCGTTCTGTCATCCACGTATTGAAGGAGTACACCTCCAATGCCCTCGTTGATCACGTCGGTCTTAACCCCAAAAGATTTTTCCGGGTTGGGCAACTTTAAAATGGGGGCAGAAATGAACTTACTTTTGAGCTGATTAAAATGGGAAACAGCGACATCATTCCAACGTAAACGATCGGAGAAATTCTTTTCCTGAAGGGGGCATAGGGGGGCCGAAATTGCAGCGAAATTCGGAACAAATCGCTGATAGGGAGAAGCTGATCCTAGGATCGATCTTAATGGCTTCTTTGTAATCGGAAGGGGCATGTCGGCGATTGCCTTAATCTTGTTCTCTTGGGGACCTAACTTGCTTCGTCCTATTTTGAAACCCAAATATTTGATGGTTTCGTGGGCAAACTGGCATTTGCTGGGGCCAATGGTGAGGCCATTTTCACGCAGTTGCTCGAAAAGAGCTAATAGGGTGGGTAAATGGTGATTCCATTTAATTAGTTCTTGTAGCTGACTCTTCTGACGTGGTGTCAGCTGCGCGTCACTATCCAGGTCAGAGGGTTCCAAAGACTCGCCTGGTAGGGAAGGAGGAGGGTAATCGGCATCAGGTTGGATGCACACTGTCTGGATTACATTAAGGGACTCCGCTGGGCAATCCTCTTCAAGCGCCGATGCTTCGTCCAGTTCTACGAAAGTATCTCCATGGGCGCGTTGGGGGTTCTTTTTTTCTTGGGGTCCACGGACAGTCTCCGTGTCCTTGTCTGGGGCCTTATCACCTAAGGGTTTTAGTGATTCTCACTCCTCTTTTGCCGTCCTAAATTCCTGGTTAGGGGTCTCCGAGAAATCGGACGGTATCGGGGTTCTGATGGGGACGGGCTCCTGGGCTTCTTTCTTATCTCGGCCTTGAGGAAGGGCGGCCTGAAACACAGGGTCGAAACTTACTTGGGGGCTTTGTCCTATAAGTACGGAACAGAATTGTATGGGTGCTACAATGACTTCAGCCCAGCCATTATAATATTGACACTGCAGGTAACATCTAGCGACGGGGAATCGGTTCGCCCGCCCAAGTTGGTCATGTACCACCGCAAATTTTACGTGGTTAGAGGCCACTGGGAGGAGTTCGTCGGACACGATGAAGCACGTACATCCTGTGTCCCTGACGAGAGTCAATACTCGGCAGCTGTCCACGCTGCCCTCCTCATATTTCAAAGTTCCCGATGAACTTTTACCAAAAACAAAATTTACCTGGTGGCCTGACGGAGGGGGGGGAAGTTTCTGCTTGGGTCTGCACCACCGGGGGAGCCGGGGTTGCATTAATCTGGTGAACTTGGTGGGCTGGTCCGCTTTTAAGCCTAGAATTTTTGGGGCAATTCCAGCTCATGTGGTTTTCTACACCACAGGTGAAGCATATTATTGGTCGCTTCGGGAAGAGAGATGGAGGAGAAGTCTTAACGGGAGGTTTGGAGTCCCGTTGTTGGTTTTGGGGAAATAAGTTTTGGGGTTTTACGGGGCTCGGAAACTTTGTCAGCTTTCCTGGGAAGGGGCGCGAATCCTTCCTTCTTTCTTCTCGTTCTTCTCGTTGTATTTTTCCTTCTCGTTCTTCTCGTGGGATTACTCTTTCCCGTTCCTCTTGTCGGATTACTCTTTCCCTTTCTCTTTCTACCTTTTTTCTTTGAACTTCTGCTTTAATCCGAGCTAATTCAATCTGAAACTCAGCTTGTCTTATCCGTTCCTCTCTTTCTCTTTCTTCTTCTTTTCTTTGCTCCTCTTGAATGTACTCAATTAGTTCTTTTCCGGAGAGTCCCAAGGATTCTCCTTGCGCTTTAAAGATTTCAAACTGAGTCATCTTTGCACTTGGGGGCGCACTAGTCAACCAACTAAAATTCCTCGCAACAAGAATTATGCCTCTATAGAATTAGCCTACCTAAATATGGGCCCTAACCTATTCGTACTTGGTTTCTCAATCTAAATAACCACTGACTAAAATCACAAACAAATTATTATAACCGTTCCTTGAGCTACTCCAGCTTCTTAAGTTTAAAAAAAAGGGGGATAGCAATCGTTAAAACAAAAGGGAACTACTATATTCTATTATTATAACGAATAACACTATGCTTTACTCGACTGAGACCAGTGTTTGCAAAGATATAGCGTTAAACCTTACACACCTGATACCAAATTTAAATAGTATATATATATATATGTCGTAGAATGACTCCCGACGATACCATATATTACACTATTCGTTGAGGGAACTTCCCTTAATTATCTTTAGAGTGCGTTTACTGTCTGGCGGCCGATATTATGTATCTTCAAAATGCTTAAGAAGTGGAACTGAGCTCAAGGATAATAATATTGCTATCATTAATAAAATAGAGTTTTATTAATAATAACTATAAACAATACACAAAAACGGAAAATATTGACATAAACAGAATGGAAAGGGTCGTGGAGACTCGGGCTAATCCAAGGATTTAAGGGATTAAAAAAAAAAGGTAAAACAAATATAGAGTTAAAGAGATGGGATGGTTCGATAAACAATTTAAAGCACAGGATAGAATTGACAAAAGGGATCAATACTCAAAAGGTGACGTTTGGCTTACGTAACTTTTCATTAGGGTGCAGTGGAAGGTACTTGAAGGAATATTCGGTCCGCTGGCGAGTTCCAGCCGAAGGGGGGGGGGGGGTAAAAGGATCCTGACGAGGCGTCTTGGAAAGGAGAACCGTTACTCGACGAACGGCTTGAAGAACAATGGCTGTTCTACTTTGTTCTCTTCTGAACAAAGGGGGGGAATGAGAACCGTCTCTTGTCTACGGGCTCAAGAACAATGGCTGTTCTAATGTTGTTCTCCTTTGAACAACAGGAGGGGATGAGAACCGTTTCTTGGCGAAGGGCTCAAAACGAACAATGGCTGTTCTAATGCTGTTCTCCCTTGAACAACAGGGGGGGAAGAGAACCGTTTCTTGGCGAAGGGCTCAAAACGAACAATGGCTGTTCTAATGCTGTTCTTCCTTGAACAACAGGGGGGGGGGAAGAGAACCGTTTCTTGGCGAAGGGCTCAAAACGAACAATGGCTGTTCTAATGCTGTTCTCCTTGTACAACAGGGGGGGGGGATGAGAACCGTTTCTTGGCGAAGGGCTCAAAACGAACAATGGCTGTTCTAATGCTGTTCTCCCTTGAACAACAGGGGGGGATGCCTTGGGGACTTGGCGTCACGAAAGGTTCGAACCTTTGGCACTCAAGGAATATTGTCCTCCTTCTGGACAAGTGATGGTGAATCTCGAGGTCGAGGTCCCTTGGCGCACAAAGGGAGAGAGGGTCGTGGTGATGTTTCGCGACGAAAATCTGGATCTCCAATCTGATCTTAGTGGTAAAGTTTCCATATAAATAGCCAGGACATCTCCTTGGCGTGGGGGAAAATGGAGTGGAAGCTTGGAGGGAACGCACAGCCGGGCCGGGGAACAATGCCTTATCTGTTCATAAGCCTAACTCGATCTGGCGAGGTCGGCGTATGGGGGCGAACGGGGGGACGATAACCCCCTTGTTTAAACATTGGCATCCGGTAGCTGAGATAAGATTCCAAGCCTCGAATCGAAGATGCATGTGGGCAGCATCGTGGTTTTAAATAATACGGGGTAGGAGTTGAAATTAAACGCAGCTTCAACACGTTCTATCACAATATACAATACCTCTTTAGAATTTTAGCATTTTCCAGAAGTGGTTTATGATTTTTTTGTTTCAGATAGGATTAGGAACGTAATAAGTTAGATTTAATAGATTAACACAACACTATTTATCTTGGTCATTGCATAGTTTATAGTCAATTTTCTGAAATTTGATTACAGCGACCCTCTAGACTCTAGACATCCTTTGCAAGAAGCACTTATGATGAAATGGCCAAGAAAAATGAACCTCCCGAAGAAGGGAAGAATTATATCGTGCGGGAATTAGATAAAGAAAGGTCTTCTCTGTAAATTTTTAAAAAAAGATGTGTAGCGTGATCATTATACTGTGAAGAAAATTGTTTCGAATGGCACTAACCCCCCCCCCCAAAAAAAAAGAACCAGAATATTGAGGTTTTGCCGCTCGAGATACTTCTCAAATCCAAAGAGAAGTAGCTAAAAAATCTGATGCTAGTGGACCACCTTCCGTCTCGAGAGAAACTAGATATAAAGCTCTCATAAAATTTTATAACGTTAGGAATTGGAACAAAGTTCTTAACCTCCCCGCCTAAAAAAGAAAACTAAGAAATTAGTCTGTTTTGGACTCAGATATACATGAAAACTAACTTTTGCCAAGTTAACTTCCCTGAAGAATGAAAAGTCACTCAAGATGAGCTCGAGGGTTAAGCGAGGGGGTGGGTAGTCAATTAACGCCTGGTGAAGCATAGGCTAAGTGACAACAAGCTAGAGAATTGATAATTTGAGCTGCAGTTATTTGGAAACAAACTAGTAGGACCTTTGAAAGTAGGTGATGGTGTAACTGCCCCCTCCCCTAACACCAAGTGGTGAAAACCTTCCTACCTTGATTCAAGAGTGAGCCAGCGAAGACGAGAAACTCACTTCTCTTCATGCAGAATAATTCTCCTAGTCATGTTGCCACATCCTCTAAGAATTATGTAGAGTTGAAAGGATTTGCAGAGAATCAACCATACACTGGCTTCCCAATAGTTGCAAGCAAAGTCCAATAGAAAATTTGTCAATCATCTTGAAGAGACATATTTACGTAGATGGCAGGCAATTTAACAATAAAAATGTCCTTTGGGAAGCTACTTTAGATGCTTCAAAGACTGTCTAAAAATTACATCAAAACATTGACTTCATCAATAGATAAATGACCATTCAAGTTAAGTCATTGTTTAATGTTAGTCAGAAGAAGAGTTCATATGACCAGTAGCTTTGGAACAGTTCTTATCAAAAAAAAATTTATCTAATTTTCCTTCAATGTTTTTTTTAAATTTCGTTCATAATTCGTATAAACTTGATATTATATGATTTGTTTATACATTTAGGTTGAACGCTCTTATATTCCTACTAATTAAAAATATATGAATGATCTTTTGAGAGTAAAATAGTCAATCCAACAATAATTTCTCTTTTTTTCTTCCCGTATGTCATTTTGATTCAAAATATTCACATTCCATTTTCTGTCCATAATTTTCTTAATTATACAAAAAAGTTTGCACAAATTGAAACTGTTTTAAGAGATTTTGGCCATTTTAAATATTTGCCTAGAATCTGTAGACACAACTTTTAAATCTTACTCTGCTCTTTTCACTTAGCTCCAAATAAAATTAAATTCATAGTTTATTTTCTGAATTGGTCTTTTTCGGAACAGGCCCGACAGCGAATTAGACACTCAAGGCTATCGCGTGGTTAAAGTTTTAACCACGCGTATATTATTGTATATTATTATATAAGTGTATATTATTGCTAAAAAAAATATAATTTCACCAGCCTTAAAATCTGATCTCGTTCAAGAGCTGAATAACCAGAAGTATGCAATCATTATTGATGAGTCCACCGATGTCTCTACTCAAAAATACTTGTTTTATTTTGGTTAAATTCCTGAGTGGTAGGACAAATGAAATTATTACTGTATTTCTAGGCTTAATTCCTGTTGAACAGACTACAGGAGAGTATATCTTTAATTTGATTGACAGTGAAATAACAAAATGTGGTCAAAGTCTAAAAATTGCATTGGTTTTGCATCAGATGGTGCGTCCAACATGGGGGGATGCAATAATTCAGTTTGGTCCAGACTCAAAGAAGTGTCTCCTTTCTGTGTACAATTGAAGTGCATTTGCCATTCATTACCATTATGTATTCAATATGCAGTGTCAAAGCTGCCATCGAATTTTGGATTTTTGCTGATTGAGGTACCCAATTGGTTTCGTCATAGTAATCTAAGACGAGAAGAATACAAATTTGTTTCAAGTTATGAATTTTTCACAGAATTTCAGCAAGCTCGTACTGCACCCCTTGCCTTTGAAAAAAAATCTTCTACTCGCTGGCTTGTGCGTGGAAAAGTAATGTTTAATATCTTAATGAACTGGGAAGAGCTCAAGGCTTATTTCATTTCAGTTCAAATAGTCTAAGCAAAATTCGATACTAAATATAAAGTAAGAATGATAAAGGAAATGCTATTAGACAAAAGAAAATACCTTTTTTTTCATTTTGCAACCCCAGTTGTGCATGAATTTGAAAAATTTAATACCCTCTTTCAGAAAAATAGAGCAGATCCTCAAGAATTGCACGAAGAATTATTTTTGCATTATAAGAGCCTCAAAAATAGGCTTTATGATGCCAATAATCAGAAAAAAGTATTACGAAAGCTGATTTTGGTATCAAGTTTCTGTCAGAATGCACTAATTTCATGCAACAGAATAATAATAATATAAACAGTCTGCAAGAAGTTTTAAGTGTTAAGGAAAGATGTTTGTCTATGTTAGAAGAGGCACTCGTTCAAGCTGAAAAAAAGACTTACCTCAGCAAGAAATATATTTCAAGATCTGACAAAATTTAGCCCAGGAATAATTTTAAGTCAAACTTCTATGTCATTATTTTCGGAATTACCTTTTTTGAACTTGGTTGAATAAAATCTTACCAATATTGAAGAACAATATAGAAAATTGCCTTTCATAGATTGGAAGGAAGAAGAACAATTTAAGGAAAACGGGATAATTGTGTAGAGATGGCCGGATCCGAGTCTTAGCTTATTTTGGGCTACTTTTTCTGAGCTGAAATCTATGTGGACGAAGTTTATGGCGAGTTCCGATTATATGCTGTAGGGCTGTGCCCCCAGACCCCTCCGAATGATTGAAATCTCAGGATCATCGTAGGCCCTTCCCCCCGATGAGCCGTCTCCAACAACGAGCCTATCCCTCAAAATAAGCTAGAATCGCATCCACCCATACTCGAAATCTTTACCGAAAACGGACTACCTAAAGACAGCAATTCTGGCAAGTTCTGCAGCATCCCCAATTTAAAGAGCTTGCCTCCTTTACCCTCACTTGCCTAATAACACCTATTAGTAATGCTGTGGTGGAGAGGGTATTCTCTCTTCTAACTTGCATTAAGACAAAAGCAAGGAATAGACTGGAGCTGAGTCTCCTGGAAGCACTTATCAAAATAAGAGCAGAACTTTTGTTCTCTAACAAGTGCTGTAATGATTTTAGGCCATTATCAAAAATGTTTGAGGATTTTAAGGCTGAAAATGTATATGCTGCAGGTTCTACCCCTTCCCTTAACAATGGAGAGGAAAACTTATTTGCTGAAGAGGTTCTTATGTAATGTAAGTATAAGAAGATTAACTGGCTTTTTTATTTGGCTTTATCAATTTTTCTTGGCAGATTTTGGGCTTTTTTCTTTGATGTTTTGGCATTATTTCGTCATTTTAATCTGGCAACCCTGCTTTAGTTACACATATAGGCAGTGTTTCTTCGGCTACCGTAGTGAGAGGATGTGTTGTGTGTGTTTGGTTCCTGCGTTACACTCCTGTTTTATCATGTTGTCAAATTTAGCCATTATAGTAGTGGTGTTGAAACGGTATTTACATGCAGTGGTTAATTGCATTTTACTTTCAGATTTATCTCTCAATAAATTTGTAAATGAAATAAGATTGTACAAAAGTATATAACAGGATATATGCAAACTAAGTTGAAAACATGAATCGGCGAGGATGTATATGTAGCCCAGACAACTTTTGTTGTATCTGTGGAAGATATACTCCAAGCAGCCAGCGGAATAATCTAGGTAAAAGAGTGAAAACTGTATACAATTATTATTTTGGTTGTAAATTTGGTGACCAAGACAAGCCCTGGGCACCTCACAAATCTTGTAATGTGTGTTGTACGGGGCTCACACAGTGGTTAAATGGAAAACGGAAGGGTATGCCCTCTGCTGTACCAATGGTGTAGCGTGAGCCAACAATCATGTTTTTGATTGCTACTTTTGTATGACAAATATTGCGGGATTGTCAAATAAGAACAAGTAAAAAATTGTATATCCAGATTTTAAGTCAGCTATAAAACCAGTCCCCCATAATATGGAGATGCCAATCCCAGTTCCTCCATCAGCTAGTGCAGTTAAAAAAGATGATTCATCGCCTGAAGAGGAGGATAACAATGGCAATGAAATGTATGAGGAGGATTCTAAGGAAAAGAAGCTCCAGTTGATAAATCAAGAAAGATTGAATGATTTGCTGAGGGATTTGTTAATGTCAAAGGAGAACGCAGAACTGTTGGGCTCCAGACTACAGCAATGGAATCTTCTAGAGGACGGTGCAAAAATATTTACTTTCCGTAAACGCCATGAGGCCTTAGCTGCCTTCCATAAAAAAGAAGATGGTGCTTGTGTCTGTATTGATGTTAATGGCCTCATGAATCATCTAGGAAATGAGCATTTACCTGATGAATGGAGACTATTCATCGATGCAAGCACTGTTAGCTTCGAAGCTGTGTTGCTACACAATGGTAACAAAAAACCTTTAATTCCTGTCGCACTTATTGTTGGGATGATAGAGACATATGACTCAATGAAATTTATTTTGGAAGGTGTTCATTACTCGTATCATAAGTGGAATATCTGTGCTTCTTATGCCTATGGAACAGCCGTGATGACAGGAATCATTATATTGTCAAAAAGTGGATCGAAAGAGAAGAACAGATGGTTGTCCGATACAATGTGAAGCACGTGCCTTTGATACACCCACAGAAGATCTACTTTCCACCACTTCATGGCAAACTTGGCCTTATCACGAATTTTGTTAAAGCAATGGCCCATGATTCTGATGGATTCCAGTATCTCAAAGAGAAATTTGGTGCAAAGAAAACCGATGCTAAACTTAAAGCTGGCATTTTTGTAGGGCCGGAGATCAGATAATTGATACGTGACAGGAAGTTCAGAAATAAACTAACTCCATTTGAGTTGGCAGCATGGGATTCATTTGTCAACGAATGGGGTGGGGGATCGGATGTCTCTCAAGATGCATTTCTTGCATTCGCATCTAGATTCCTTTCCATCTAATATGGCTGATATTAATGACGAACATGGAAAAAGGTTCCACCGAGATATCGCAATGATGGAAAACAGATATCAAGGCCGCTTCAACGAAAACACGATGGATGACTACTGCTGGTTTCTACAACGGGAGGATCCTATATTCACGTACAAGCGCAAGAGCAAGAGTCTCAAACATTTTTGAAGAAATTTATAGTTAGGTGAGTACTACTTCTTTTATATGTAATACATATCTTATCTGGATCTGCAAAAGGAAGCCGGACAGCGTTTTTCTACTTCATTTATTCTATAGAAATAAAACTAACATAAAACTAACGAGGTAATCGTATTCGTTACTTTGTGAAAACAAGTTCATTAAGAAAGTGTGAAGTAAGGAGAAGTGAAAATGTATGGAAACTACATATTCTGGGTAGACAAATGACGTAATAATTATAAGAATTCCTAGGCTATTCGTTAGTAGTCAGTACATTTCCTTTAGCCCCATATGCGGGAGATTTTTTTTTAGGGGGAGAAAAGGTACGGCTCGCGGTTACTCCTTCCCTCTGTACCTCTCCCACGATTGGAGGGAGGGAGGGGGGAGAGGCACATGAGAAGAGGAGGCCCGCGCGGCCGACTTGCTCCTGGAGAAACTCCCCACACTTCTGACTCTCAGTTCACAGGAACCGATAGTGAAGTGCTTAATGAGAAGTCCGGAACAAGCTTTAGAAGAGAGTTTATAGCTGTGGGAGACGGAAAGGTTTGAGTTAAAAGGGGACAGATTAGTGAGGAGGCAGATTGAGCAACCTCGGTAGTCAAAGGTGGAAAGGGTCGAATACCCTTTCCCGAGGGACAAGGGGGACCTGCTGATTAACGTGGATTCCAAACCACCCTCATGCATTTACTCATCATTCATCATTCTTACTTCTTTTCTCACACTTTAACACCTATGTTCCTCACGCAGAAGAGGGATGACCGCCTAATCTCTGTTCCCTTATTCTCTTCATCTTTCATTCATGTGTTTATTGTAGCATTCATGCCGTTTTGAGTTATCTTAGCTTTGAGCTTTGTTTATGCATTGTTATGTTACTTGATTCTACTTTCCTTACTTTGTTTCACTTTCTCTTATTGTTATCACTTTTCCACTTTAGTTTCATTTTGTTCACTTGTTTTACTATTAACTTCCACTTCACTATCCTTTTTGTTAAACTCTTTAATATTATAGTTCACTTATTACACTTTTAGCTTACTATGTTCGTTTTATTTCTGTTTCACTCTTAACTTTCACTTCACTATCATTTTTGTTAAACTTTTTAATATAGTTCACTTATTACACTTTTAGTTAATTTTGTTCGCATTATTTCTGTTTACACTTTTGATCTGTGTTGTCTTTTTAGTCGTTTGTTTCTTCCTATTTAGGTTGTTTAAATTCGGTTGTCTTATTAGGGTATCAATCTGGTTTCTTGGTTGGTTATTTCGTTGGTTTGGGTAAATATCCTTATCGTTATGCTTGTTCCTTCTCTCTTTTTGAATTTCTACTTAAGTAAACATGGGAACCTCCTCGATTCTCAGCTGTTGTCTGCCGCTGGAAAATCGAGTGTTAAAGGGGACTCCAGCTCTGGTGTTCGTGTGTTCTGCAAATATCGGAGATAGATCGTCTATCTTTCTGCATATTTTCTCCGCTCAGTTCCTGATGTTGATATTGAGCGTTTCTAATCCTGCTTCTTGGTGTAGTTCCTGTAGTCTTCTACTCTCTCTCTCTCCTACGTGTGTTGGTGATTAGGTAGAGAGCTTTATTTTGTATTCTCTGTAGTTCTAATTTTGTGGTCCTTGTTTCACCGTTGATAGGGATTAGCGGGTATAGTAGTACCTCTCTTCCTAGTGCAATATATATTTTTCTTTTATTTTTCATGCCTAACCCTCTTAGATTGTACAGTAGGTTAAACATCGGAATCGCCTTGTTCTTCCTCTCCTTTATATGTTGTTTGTAGCCTCTTTTTGTTATTCTGAGTCCTAGCGCTTTGCCCTCACTATGATATCTGTAGTTCGGATCTTCAACTACAATTTCAGTTGTTTTGTTCCTGGAGATTGATATTATTGTAAATTTGCTCCTGTTCGTCCTTATCTTCCAATCTCTTTCGTAGTTGTTGATGTTGCTGATTTCTAAAGATGTTGTCCTTGCCTGAAAGCGTACGTTCCTGAACGGAGTGACGACGAGTTGGCTTATGTCCGTGAACTGTAGGTTTAGGCAACCAGCCATTATTGGTGGTGGTATGTCTGTTGTGTATATTAAATACAGCGTGGGGCTGAGACAGCCCCCCCTGCGGGAGTCCAGCTTCCAATTCGAATTCTGGTCCTGAATAACCATTGATCTTCACATATGCCCTTCTGTCTGTGACATAATCGCAGAGAATTCTCTCCAGATTGCTATTCATCTGTACATTTAAGATCTTAAATTGCATTCCTCTGACCGAGACTTTGTCGAATGCTTTTTCTACATCTCTCAGGACCAGATCGATGTAGTTATTATCTGCTTTGGCCTTTGCTATTTTCTCTGTTATTATGCCAAGTACCATTGTGGTGTATCTGCCTCTTCTGAATCTGAACTGATAATCATTATAAAGGTCATTATCTTCAAGATATTCTTTTAGTCTTCTGTTGAGGATTTTCTCACAGACTTTGCCCATGAAGTTCAATAGCGATATTGGCCGGTAACTGTTGAGGTGTTTTGGTGGTTTTCCTGGATTTATGACGAATATGATTTATGCTAGTTTATAGCTATCCGGTGTTTAAGCACGCGTTCAAAATATTCTTTAATGCTCAATGATTATGTTAGGTGCCTTGGTAAGATTAATTCTGGTTATTCCTGAGGAGCCTGGCCCTTTCTGTTTGAATGATTTAATTACGCCTTTGATCTCTTCCGTTGTTATGTGGGCCCCTGCGCCCAGAATTTCCTCCCTTTCTCGCTCTACACTTGGTCCTGGAGTGATTTTGTTTATGTTTTCTTGCAAGACTGCGTAGACCATTTCGTCTATCTCTGGATTGAAGTCTTCGTCCTCCTCTGGTGTTATGGAGAACACTGATTTCCGGTGATTACGAAAAAGTTCTTCTGTGGTTCTCTCTTCTTGGATCTTTTCTCCCCGTTCATTATTAATTTTTATTTTTTTCTCTCGGGAGTCTGCTTTTAAGTATATTTATAAGAGTTCAGTTCACTTTTGGTCTTTTTCCTTCGTCTATTTTCTCTATTAGGCTATCCCATATCTGGTTTTGCTGTTCTTCTATGAGAAACCTCAGTTCTTCTCTCCGTCTTCTAATTTCTTCCTATCGCTCTCTATTTGGTCCGTGGAGAATTATTTGGTCTAGTATTCCTCTTAGTTGCCTATTCTTTCTCTTCATTTCCTCTATCCATCGAAGATGTGGAAGAGTACGGTATCTTTTCTTTGGTATATATCTTTCGTCCACCTCAATGATCGTTATTGTTAATCTTTAGTTCTCCCCATCAATATCTTTCAGGTTGGCGTCAGTAAGATCTTTTGGGACGAAGTTACTAAGATTTTGTGTGTAACCTGCCCAGTTTTCTCTCTTGTAGTCCTTTCTCGCCGGTACCAATACTTGTATCGGCTATTGATTCATGATCGAATGTGTTCCAACAATGCCGCTACATGCAAAGTTAACTGGTTGCATGTGGATGTTGTATGGCATATTGAAGCTACTTAGCACGACGTCTAGTTTTGTAGCTGCATTGCCTGTGACATATGTTAGAAAGTCTGGCCCTATTCTCTCGAAAATCTTTCTTTCCAACATCATTTTTAAGTTGACTCCTCTTTTGTTTCTGGAGAGGTATCTATTTGCACTGCACCTGGCATTGAGGTCTCCCATAAAGATGGTTGGGAAACCTGTGCCAAAGATTTTGAATCGATTGCGCAGGGAAAGGTAATTTTTTCTTGGTGCTTGGTATGCCGTGGCTACTATTATTGGCATTAATTCCGTTTTATTGTTTACGGCCAAGTATGCCTCATCTAAATTATTAACTTGTTTGAACTTCAGCCCACTTCTTATTGCTATGGCCTCCCCATCAGGACGCTCGCCTGAAGGGTTCGCGTTTATGACGGTGTAATCGAACAATTTCATTGTTTTTTCTTCTGGATTCACTCCGTGTTCTGATATTAATACTAGCTCTGGATCGATCTATCTGAAGTTATTTCTTAATGTCGATGTTTTACTGATCCATCCTTGAGTGTTGATTTGCAGAATGCTGAGCTTTCTTCTCTTTTCTGGTTCCATTGTTTATTAAGTTTGGTCGTCTAGAGATCTCTGGACTTCTGGCAGGTCGATCTCTTGTTGGGTTCTGCTTCGTTGCTTTTAAACCTACTATTCTTCATACTCTGAAATGTAGAATGGCAGAGAGAAACGCAGTCGCCAGGGAAGATTCGAATTTTATCCTCCATTAAGAGTTTTTGTACTTCTTCCTCGTCTTCTTCTCCTGTTCTTCCTTTGAATGCCCATTTGCATTTTCCTTATTTAATTGCCTTAATGATGTCCTGTTTCTTACCTCTCGGGAGCGGGGAATTATTCATCGCTGTAGACTTTAGGTTTCAATTCCTGTGCTTCCAGGCGTACTATTTTGTCTTCTTCATCACTTTGCACTAACGTGTTTAAAATTGCATTCCCTTCAGTAGTGTGTTCCTCATTGTTCGTTGGTGCCAACGCTGAGACGACGTCGATTTTAAGGATTTCAGATAAGCGGGGATTGTCAGGGAACCACATCTTCTTCATTCCATTTTTCTCTAGCAGATGGCCGTCTGGAAGATCTTTTTATACTCGTTCCTGTGTTGTGAATAGCTTATTTGAGCTCGGAGCGGTGTGTGCGTGACAATGCTGTAAATTTGTGTGAATCTTTGGCTTACATGTAGGTCTTGTGCATCAGTACCAGTATAACAAGCCCTAATATTAAAATCTATTTTACGGATTTTGCTACAATTGTAGATAAGTGTGTGCCGGTAGTTTTATAACAGCGCATTGTTATCTTTAATTATTAGTGTAGGTATTCTAAATGTAAGGTAACTAATCTCGTTTTTACTTGTAGCTTAATTGGTATTGTTAAAGGTTGTACTTGTACTACACTTTTCTTTTAAGGCTGACACTATGTCAATTCAAACTTCTGTAGCTTACAAACTTCAGTTGATTAAGTACCGAATTAAATTGTGATAAACTTAATAAAAGTAAAATATAATTCTATTGAAAGCAATATTATAACTTATTTCAATAAGAAATTATAAAGTTTTTAAAACGCTTGAGAAAGTCCTCTAAAACATGCTTAAACAATGTTTTGGACTTCCAAAATCTTTGGTATAACAATTATGGAAATATATTTAATCTATGTTATTAAGTATTTAGATCAGTTATATATATTTAATATCTTTGGTTAAATGTTCAGAATATTATAGTGTAAATTTTTAAATGATGAATCTATTGAATATCTATAAGTGAAATCATTTATATTGTATGTGAGTTTATATGCCAATATTCTTTCTTCCATTCTTTTTAGGCTTCATAAACCTCTTATGAACACAATGCAAAAAAGTTGCAAAGTGATAAGTAATGCGTTCAAGGCATAATCCTTCAATGAACTTTAAATGACCATTTTCTTCAGTGCAAGTTCATCTTTATTTGCATTTCATTATCCTGTCGCGGGATCTCCACGAAGTGAAGTACGGATAGCGTAAATGAAGAGAATGCGGCACTTCTTGCAATTATACACCACTAAATACCTGTCATATAAGGGGTGCCAAAAATAATGTGAATAAGTGTAATATGCTATATACCTCCAGAAAATAAGTGTTAGATGTTTCTTGTAATACGATCCAATCGATCTTGGAATAGGTTATTCGATCGTTGCTTCATCTCCGATAGAAAATTGTAACACCTTCCTCCTAAAACAATCACGAATATCTTCCGAGTAGTTTCAGGAGGAAATTGGATGATTTTCTTGGCTTTCCAAACATGTCAACTGTCATGATGATTGCGTCGGATATTTCAAATTTCATTTCGTCTGTTTTGGAATTTAGCCCATCAGTGAACTGTTCTGCCAAATCTAACAGCGTCTTATAATTTTGAAAGATGTCATGATTGTAAAGAAACATCTATTGGTTATGAAACATGTCAAAATCATATTGGCATCGAGTAACCCTTTTAATAAAATGATTTAACTGGATACGTACGGTGATATGGCTCCCAAACTCATCATAAATCCACTCTCATACTCGTATTGTTGTCCAAACAGTCCCAAATGTAATCTTTCTTTAATGATCTCCAACACGAACCTGACTTGCTTTCCCGAAGAAGATAAACAATGATTCCTTATACCATATTAAGCATCTTTAATTGAGCTTTAACTTGAGCATTTAGAATGAGACAACAATCTCGGACCAAGCATCCGTGGCTAATGTGCTTGCTTTTATAAAAAAAGGGCAGAGATCTCTCTACCCCGCTCGGTTTTCGCCCATTTCTCTCAACTACTTCTTCTGCAACTTGATGAAGTAAGTGGTAAATGGAGGCTTAGGATTTTTCTTGGCCATCGAATGCTACCTGTCTTCTGCAAAGTGCGAACTCCACAAGGACAGTGTTTTGCGATCTAATGAATGCCTAAGGCACCGCATCGATTTATGCAAACATGGAAACCCTCCACACGAGGGAGGTGAGAGGACGCCTCCAACTTTTAATATTGGAATTTCTACGAGATTGTTAATTATGCGTATTTGTGGGGATGGAGGGAGGTATCCGGCCCAATAAAGCATGAAAAATGCATCCTGCACGTAAGTGTCACACTCTTTAACTTGAGCATAAATAGTGTCACCTTGGTGTTGCCACAAGATGTTCTTACTATTCTTTACGCAGACGACTTTTCTAAACTCTTTAGTGCGGTCCCGTTGCCAACTCTTGTGGCTTCGACCCTGAAAGACATTGAATCTCATCTCTCGCAATGTCGAAGCACACAGGATTCCGGTCCCCTTGGCTTAGACTAAGGTAATGCACTTCTGTCACCTCTTCCTTCTTTCGCCAAAATCGTCTTTTTTCTGTTCCCTAACGTCTCTCATTATCTCCACTACAGGGCTCCCTGTTCAGCCTGTTACACTTCATCCTCCCGATCTGAGTAGAAATTAGGGAAGCCCCATCATTAGGTTGACTTAAATTTTCTGACGGGGCTGTGGCAAGTTTATGTGCTCCCACCTCGTTCCCTCTCAGCATTCCTTTTACACTACGACTATCTCCTTAACCCTCTATATAGGCTTAAGTAGCTGACCAACTGCCTCAGAAGAGAGGCTGTGGAACTTTTAGACGCAACGCCCTTTAACGACAGCAGGTTGCAAGATACCAGGTCTTCAGGAGACTAGTGCGTTGGGGCGCGAATAATGGGGAGATAGGTTTTGGTCCATTGAAGGCATCTCAGCGTATAATGGACTAGCAACCTCTCTTCGGTCATTCTCGACTGCATAGAACTGTACTGCTTGTGGAGGGTGGGCTTGACTGCCTTTCGGGCTGCCAGGCCAACTAAAAGTCTCTTGGTCTGCCACAACAGATCTTCAGATGTCTGTCATGCTCTCGAGGATTAGTACGACCTAACTAGGCTATCTGTCCTACCCGGGCTATCCGTCCTACCTAGGTTATCCGTTCTGTTGCCCTGTCTCTCTGGCTTCCACCTATGATGGGAGTGAGCAGACGGCCCAATATTTACCACTCCCGAGGGAACGGCATAATAAAGCGAACCCCCGTAGAAGGTGAGGGTTGTCGAGGCATCGGCCCTCAAGGAGTCACTAATAGAGGAGAGTTTCCCTGCTCCAGTTAGTTCTTCCTTGTTTTGTTTTTTGGTGGGGGGGTTATGGTTGGTCTTTGACTTATTTTATATTTAAATATGACCTACTATTAGAATTGTAATTAATTAATTACAGGGACTTATGCCTTTGTAGGCAGTAGCCAGATGGGTGGTAAAAAAACCCTGCGAACTTCCGCCTAATGTTTTTAACTTGAAATTAATAAGTAATTAATAGGTAAATGCTAGATTAGCCTTCTTCCTGGGAAGTAAGGCTCACCTGTTATCTTCATTTTGAGGTTTGTGCAAGTCCTACTTCACGTCGCATGCTCTGCTCTGATTGGAAAATCCCGTCTGCAAGACCTTCCTTCGTGGACAATAATAAACACGGTCTTTTTTCATCTAGATTTTGAATATGATACCGGATGGTGATACGGAACCCCTCATTAAGAGATTACCTGGCATTTTTGAGCCGGCTGGCGTCGAACTCATTCTGGTTATTCGCTCCACTGATGACAGCCCCGAATGTGACCAGTTTCTTGGAGGGGGTGCTTCTGGCGTATGTGTCTGACCCCTCCAATGTGGCCATGCTTAGTGACTTTCGGAAACCATGGGAGCGAAGGACGCTCCCCCGCCCCCATTTTTATTTCTCATTTCTTACGACATCCTCGATTGCGTGCAAGAGGGCGGGGGAGCCAATGAAGCAGTAACAAGGCTTCCCGTAGGTAAGTGTCATCGCTGTCACACTCTTTGCCCTTAACATCAACTGCATCATCTCCGTGCTGCCGAAAGATCTCGCTACTCTCTACCTAGACGATCTTTTGACCTATTTTGGTGTGGCTAAAAGGTCAACTCTGGAGTGTCGACTCCAACTGGCAGTGAGTCATATCTCTCGCTATGCCGAAGCGCGCAGCTTTTGATTTTCCTTTTAGTTTTGCCTTTTTTGTGTAGTGTGTTTTATTGATCTGCTTTGTTTTGAATCCAGCCTGGTATTAAGCTACAAATTGTTTACAGCAATTTGTGCCTTTGGACGCAGTCGCTTTATGGGTGCTATAAAAATCGGTTTATAAGGTGGTGCACTTTTGCCGCCATCCATGACTTCACTCTAACTAGAACTTTTTATTAACGACGCTCGCCTGGAATTAATGGATTCACACCGTTTCCATCGTCTTAGTTTTTTATCAACAACTCAAATGGGAGGTCCATCTTATCAGCCTTAGGTTCTGTCATGTTCACCACTTTGTTCGCCTGAAGGTTGTCTACGGTTACGAATTTTACCCTCCTACAGCCGATCGTCTATTGTCATAAGCTGGACTCGATCCACGACTCTGATCTCAGTCTGCTCAGCCATGCCCTACAAACGTTACCCATTGAGAGCTTACGAAGTGCATTATGTGCTTGCGCGCGCAAACCCAGTATCTCCCTCAGTCCCAATGCCTTTCTCTGGCTGCATCCGCGGCCAATCTGCACGGTGTTTATAGCACACAGAAAGGCTAGTATAGCCTAAGCTCTTTGTGTTAAAGGCTTGAAAACTCTACCGATATCTTGCTGTAGCTGTCATGCCGGTGGTTCCTCTGTTTCTGCCCTCAGTGGACCCTGGAGGCTACCACCATTGACTATTTGTGGACGTCTTGACTGCTTGGGGGAGGCCGGCCTCCTCTACCTTTTTTACCACCTGGTGTTGATCGCATGCTCCGGCAGCAGGGAGAGGCGTGCCTTCCCTCGACTCCGAAACCTGCTTCCTTTTTCTTCTCTTTAACTTATTGTTTTTTTTGCATTTTATTTGTTTTTTGTTTGGTTTGGATTTGTTTTTGTTTTTTAATGTGTATTTATTTGTTTGTTTTTTTACTTTGTTAATGTATCCTAGTAATAGGCTAAATTTATTATTAAGACGAGTTATGTCTTTGTTAGCAGTCGCCAGATAGACGCTTATAAAAATCGTGTGGTGAGCCATAACTTCTCCGCTAAGATCCAAAGCGATAGCGCTTTCATCTCATTCCACTGCTAATAGTTCTCAAGGGATCTTTCTCCGAGCAGCTTATATCCATTCCAGTGAGGGCCCTCTCTTCAAACCCAGGCTCTCCTGCTTCGTCTAACTAGACCTGGGAGGCCTTTCCCTACAATATAATAGCCGTCGATTTATTCCGTTTGAAGCGCGTGTCGCCCTTCCGGACTTACGTCTTCAATGCCAAGCTGGTTGGAAAATACACCTCGGTACGGGAGATTACTCACCATGCCCGGTTCTGAGACCGTTTTATAATCCATATGGAGCCCCAAAAGGCGTTTACTGCTCTCCTGGCATTGGAATCTCCGCATCTCCTCATTTGTTTTATCCGGGACGCCACGGCTGCTGCGCGTCCGTGAAATGTATAGGATATCTTTTGCTGGGTCCCAGTTCATGTATGGTTTGCGTGGAACGAGCACACTGTTAAGGGGACCAGGCTGTCAACAGAGACTGAACAACCGGACTGGCATTTCATGCTTACCAACGCGCATTAAATTGTTGTTAGGGGCAAAAAATATTTTAAACACCTTTTTTTTCGATATCATTAACTCTAATTATAATAATCATTTAAAATTATTATTATTATATTTTTTTAGCGCTCTTGCCCTCCTAGATGGGCGCTAGAAGGTTTTGGGAAAATAAAATCATTTCCTCGTCTTAAGATCAAGTCCTCATCGGATTACAGGATTTATTCAACAAGTATCAAATGGGATTTTCGGAACAAAATTCCCCAAATGAATCGATTTCCTCCTCTTCCTGATAATTGATTGACTTCCCGGGAAAATTGTAAGAAGCTAAGTAACTATCAGTTGTTAGCTTTCCACGTTTGAAAGATTTTAATCAAAAGTCCACCTCATTTTCACATGGTGGGGACGGCTCGAATCAAGGCCACTAAATTCTACCCCCATCCCTTTATGCCCTTTTAAGCACATAACGTTGACTTTTAATAGCGATGGGGTCCTATGTGATGTATTAGAAATCTCCTTACGGGTCTCTGTGCAAACTCATCTCAGCCCCCATTTTTTTCCGATCATTCATCGATCCTCTCACTAAATCGACGTTTGACTCCGTCGGTTTGGTTCTCTTTCGTCCTGAGTTGCCTTCATTCGTGCTCTCAGGTGTTGCCACTCTTTGGCTCCTTCGGGGTGTTATTGCGCTTAGTTTTCGTTCCTATAAAACTGGTCTAGAATGTCGGGAGTTTGGTTCAAACCCGGCTAACCGGGGTTCGTTGAGTAACATTTAATGAGTCTGTCCCCTAATAATTTCCAGAGAGGAAAGCTCTTGTTTGATCTGCCATCTAATTGATCTTTTGCTAAACCAGATTACTTTAATTTATTTTATAAACCTGACTAATTTTCTCTTTCTCCTCAATCTGAGGGTTAATGATAGATGACGGTTCAAACTCAGACACTCTTTTAGTGTTTTTCCTCTATCATCGACACATTTTTACTTCCTTTATCTTCACCACTTTCTTTACAGATCTTTTCTAACAACCCATATTTAGGTTTGTCTCCTTAGTTCCTTACTCTCTCTACCCGTCTCCTGCCCAATATTATACTGTTATTATTATTTTTAGTTTTAGGTGCGTGCAACCACTGATGATTATTTACACCCATGTTTACTTTGGCGGGTGTATCTGCCCACCCCAGCCTTCCTCCTCCTTCCGGGCTTGGGAACGACCAAAAATCAGACTAACGATTTTACATTTGCCCATCTCTCAATCTTTTTTTCATTACATAGTCTTACTTTTTTTTGCACCAATGTTAGTATCAGTTTGCTTTCATGCTACCGTGGGAATATTCTCATTATTTCCCTGAAACGTATTTACCATTCATAATTTTGTCATCGTTGTTTGCCTTTTCCATCCCATAATCATTTATAAATACTAGAATAGGGTATATTTTTAATCAATGAAAGGCAGTTCTCCATATATTGCGCATTGCATGCTTCATATATTGATGAAAACGCAATTAATTTTGAATTAATTTTGATTCGGCAAATCATTAATATATCAAATTATTATTTTAAATCCGAACCATAGATCTAGAATATATCTACATTTGCCCATCTAGATTTATCAAACAGACTATTTAGGGAATTCAGGGAACTCGCCATTTTGTATCAAGCCGATGACGTCTGGAACGATGCTGAGAAACGCAGAATTGAGCTTTTTTTATGATCCCAAGGTAATAAACCTATTATTTCAAGCTGAATTCCATTATTTTCATAACTTTTCAAATAAAATTTATACAAAATTATTTTATAACTATTATATAACATTTACTCATGGAATACTAAAATTTCTTGTGAATTTGTCTAGGTGGCTACAGAGAGGAAACGTCCTTATGTACGGGCACATTAGAACGAAAATACACTGCACTTTTAATTTCGTCAAGTTACTAAGTACCACTATTTCTTTTAATATACTATACCATATGGGCAGTTCTCACACTGTGAACTTCCCACATGGCAGGATACTGAGAACTTCTCACTATCTTACGTTTCAGTGCTACTAAACATTTCCTTGGTGTCTGTGGATTATTTTTAAACTAAGGGATTACAAGGAAGTTTAACTTAGTAATTTGTGTGTCTGTTCTTTATGTGGCAGTATTTCAAGAAATAGCCTCTATTTCCCCAAGAAAATTCTTTCAAAAGACAATAACCATTTTTTCCAAGGAAAATTCAGTGTTGAATTATAAAGTAAAATGAAGCTTCGAAGATTTAGATAATATTAATCCAGTAATCTCACATTACTATATAGAGCCTTTGATCTTAAATAGTTTGAAAAAGCAGAATAAATTTGACTGATTAAAATAAAAAATTTTTTTATTGATGCAAGAACGTGATTTTCATGTACATAGCGAAAGTAAGTTATCTAAAAATACTAGTAATACATTTTAAAAGATTATCTAAAAAATTATATCAATGATGTAAAGAGTAGTATTCTTTTAAATAACGGGAAGAATCAGCTTAGAGAAAGCAAACATTCTTTCGGATGAAACATCTCATGTACGATTTATCAACTTTCTAACGTTGTTCATTTTTTGTTGTTCTTTTCGGGGGTTTTATCGGCCACCTGGCGACTGCCTACTTAGGCAAATGTAGACGTAATTCTTTCAAAGCCTAATATTAGGCTAAATTAAAAACAAAAACGTACAGCAGGCATAAAAAAGAAACGAAACAA
This sequence comes from Ceratothoa steindachneri, assembly GCA_963969495.1. NCBI lineage: Eukaryota > Metazoa > Arthropoda > Malacostraca > Isopoda > Cymothoidae > Ceratothoa > Ceratothoa steindachneri. The sequence goes on along the minus strand of OZ018323.1, from coordinate 19,607,656 downwards.
AAAGGAAGGAAAAGCAAAGAAAGGCAAGAAGAAGAAGGAAGCATACAATGGCGTCGGGGGGGGGGGGGGGGGCTCCCCCTGAACCTGCACAAACATGCGACCAACAACAAAGAGAGTTAAATAAAATTGAGGAGACCAGCCTACTTCAAGTCTGATACGCCAAAGGTATGTGGGTACGAATTCATCTCCACTACAGGGAACAAGCGGTAGCGATCCAGCTTGCGCCGGTACCAGGAAAGGTAACGTGCGCGAAGAACACTCAGACTGGGACATTAAAAAAAAATGTATCGAACAGTCCGCAGGACAACGCCTTTGTGGCACTAAGGTGTAGGGGAGTGCTCTATCAATCGACGCTGCGTTCCGCGAGTGTGCCAATTCAAAGACGACATTGGTGGTAGGTCCATGGGAACAGTCATGGCGTAATGTCATGTAACTCTAAGTTCGCCTCGGCGGTCCCACAATTTCTTTATTAGGCAGCCTGAATAGCAGCCCTGGTTTCTGCCATGTAGTCGGTGTTAGGAAGAGCTAAACTCCTGTCTGCTCGTTCAGTCCTCGCGGACTATTCGGGCCCTCATCGGCGTTATCATTCTTGACAATCCCCACATGTCTAGGAACTTAGCAGAAGATAATCTCGATATCCACCCGACTTGCGGAAACAGTGGAGTGACGAATACTACGAATCCAGGTGTGTGAAATTACAATGCCCAGAGAGCAATTAGGGTGCTTTGTAAACTGCTAAAGATTAAAATCTACTCTCAGAAGTTGGCACGACGCTTATATCCCGTACCGACCCGTGTATTGCAACCAGCTCTACAGCAAAAGCAGAAACAGCACCTGGTAGAGCCCCCCCCCCCCTAACTTCAAACAGATGAAATAATGAGTGTAAGCTGAACCACTCCTGGTAGTTGAAGTCATCCTTGCTTACACGCAGGCATCCAGCTTGACACAAAGTGTAATTTAAAAAGTCAGAACAAAATACTCCTTGATTTGAGAGCAGAGAAGTGGCGATACATAGCCAAAGATTGTACACTCCAGGGTGGCGTCCTGGACAAAACTAGAGGCGCCACCGGCCCAAGAGTTTATTTGCCTTAAACACAAAGGGTTTAGGGTATGATTGACATCTCGCGACAGCATAGGTACCGTTTAGTTCAGCTGCGGATAAAGTGAGAGCCGCTGGCTAATTAGGGAAGTGCCGGGCTTGCGTATATAATTGCATAATGCACTTTGTGCGGTGCAGAACGAATGGCATCTCTCCGTCCTCGCCAAGAAAACTCTCAATAGGGGACGCGGAAAAGTCTCCAGGCAGAAACAAGTGTGAAAGATTGAGTCCACTTTCCGCAACACCCACTCGGCTGCGGATGCATAAAACTCGCATCCATATATAAGCTTCAAACGAACAAAAGATCAGTATAAAAGCAAGGCAGTAGCCCTATCAGCACCACAGGTGCTAAGTGTCACGGAATGAAGAATTTTCATGGCGCGGGTACAAGATGTCATAAGGCTGCAAATATGAGCATTTCATGTGAGGTATCCGTCGAAAACAAGACCAAGGAAACACTGCGAACACCTCGTTCAAGAATAGGTCTGGGTCGGGGTAGAGTCTTGGAGGGCGGCATTGGTGAACCAACTTAGTTTTAGCCAAGGAAAATTGAAACCAGTGTGCTTCAGCCCAGAAAGAGATGAAGTTTAATGCCTATTGTAATCGACGCTCCATAGTTGTTATCTGGGACGCACCAAAAGATATCGAGAGCTTATCCACGTAGAGCGTAGCGAGAAAATCTTCATTACACCATGATGATACAATCATGCTCAAGGCAATGATTGTGACACTGATGCCACTTCTCTGCGAGACACCCTCTTCCTGCTCCATTTGTTGGAAGACGGTTCCCAAGGTACGTTGAATCGACGACCTCACCGCGTGTGGAGAGTCTTCACGATGCCGTATCGCCAAGCTGTATTATAAGCCTTTTCTAGATCGAAAAACGCCGTGTTTTTTATCTCTGCGAAGACTTGCCTCGCAGACAGTATTTTGCAGTCATGTAGTCTCTGTCCGGTTTGCTAAAAGCAAGCACAGTAGATATTTTCCAGGAGTCTGCTAGGATACATTTCTGTTCAGATTTTGTTGAATAAATCTCACAGAAAGTCTCTTTTTTTCTCACCTAGGTGTCAAAGCATGGTATACGAAACATCTTCCGGAACAGGGGTGGTGTTCTCCAAGAAGCAAGAGCGGAACGCAACTCACTCAATGTAAACCTCTCGTTGTAGTGTTTCCTGCCTCTGGATCTAAAGTCCAGTAGGTGGCCTTTAGTGAAATCACGACGCTCATTCCGGCTAGAAAATGCCGAGAAAGCAGTTGGGAAAGACTTTGCCACGGACGTGGGGTTTAAGATTGTGATCCTGTTGTCCTGGAGATCGACAAAGCAATCATGAATCCTTTTAATTCGTTTCCACACCTCTACAAGAGGGTTATTCCCGTTAAGTGAAGACACGTGTGCTTGCCAGTAAGGGCCGCGGACGCTCTTTGAAATTTACAGGAATCTAGCTCTTACTAGACGAAATTCACCTTGAATGAAATCGTTCAGGCGGCACTCATGGCACTTGTAGGAACGGCACAACCCTCCTGTTTGACGGCTTTTTCACACTTGGATGACAACCACGGTAGTGGTTAACCTGAAAACGCCCAGACGTTCTATGTAGGAATAGTAGTGTCGTAGAATGACTCCCGACGATATACCATATATCACTATTCGTTGAGGGAACTTCTTTAATTATCTCTAGAGTGCGTTAATGTCTGGCGGCCGATATTATGTATCTTCGATATGCTTAAAAAGTGGAACTGAGCTCAAGGATAATAATATTGCTATCATTAATAAAATAGAGTTTTATTAATAATAACTATCAACAAACACAAGACGGAAAATATTGACATAAACAGAGAATGGAAAGGGTCGTGGAGACTCGGGCTAATCTGAGGATTTAAAGGATTTAAAAAGGTAAAACAAATATAGAGTTAAAGAGATGGGATGGTTCGATAAACCATTTAAAGCACAGGATAGAATTGACAAAAGGGTTAAGTACTCAAAGGTGACGTTTGGCTTACGTAACTTTATGCTAGTGGTGCAGCGAAGGCGACTTGAAGGAATGTTCGGTCCGCTGGCGAGTTCCAGCCGAAGGGGGGGAATAAAAGGATCCTGACGTGGCGTCTTGGGAATGAGAACCGTTTCTAGACGAACGGCTTGAAGAACAATGGCTGTTCTACGTTGTTCTCTTCTGAACAAAGGGGAGGGTGAGAACCGTCTCTTGTCTACGGGCTCAAGAACAATGGCTGTTCTAATGTTGTTCTCCTCTGAACAACAGGGGAAGGGGGTGAGAACCGTCTCTTGTCTACGGGCTCAAGAACAATGGCTGTTCTAATGTTGTTCTCCTCTGAACAACAAGGGGGAAGGGTGAGAACCGTTTCTTGGCGAAGGGCTCAAAAGAACAATGGCTGTTCTACGTTGTTCTCTTCTGAACACGAGGGGGAAGCCTGGGGGACTTGGCGTCACGAAAGGCTCGAACCTTTGGCACTCAAGGGATATTGTCCTCCTTCTGGACAAGTGATGGTGAATCTCGAGGTTGAGGTCCCTTGGCGCGCAAAGGGAGAGAGGGTCGTGGTGATGTTTCGCGACGAAAATCTGGATCTCCAATCTGATCTTAGTGGTAAAGTTTCCATATAAATAGCCAGGACATCTCCTTGGCGTGGGGGACAATGGGGTGGGAGCTTCGAGGGAACGCACAGCCGAGCCGGAGAACAATGCCTTATCTGCCCATAAGCCTAACTCAATCTGGCGAGGTCGGCGTATGGGGGAGAACGGGGGGACGATAACTTCCTTGTTTAAACATTGACATCCGGTGGCTGTGATAAGGCGCCAAGCTTCGAAACGAAGATGCACGTGGACCCATCGTCGTTTTAAATAATATGTGATAGAAGTTGAAATTAACGCAGTTTCAACTCGTTCTATCACAAGTAGTTATGTCATGGTGGTGAAATTCCCGAACAAGAACTCTATGGCTTCATCTACCGAACAAAACTCCTCGATTGGGAGAGAGAATTCAGTCATTTCCTGGAATCTGGAGGACCGTGTCCTCACTAAGTTCACTGCCATGAACGAAATTGGCTGAACATAACAATGAACTTTTGGGAATTTTGCCCGGGAATTCGCCAAATTTAAACGAAATAGATAAACGGAGGGCTATGATCAAATTAACTGTTGATAAACGGATGCCGTCCAATTTTTAGCAGTTGCGGGTTATAATTGAACAAAAAGGGAACTATATCATTCTAGATATCATTACAAATTTGTTCTTAACCATGCCAAAACGAATGCGAAGCACTTCTGAAAAACAAAAAAACATTGTAAATATTGACTGCGTGCATCAATTGACCGTATTTATGAATAAAATGTGGCTGGGTTCTAAATGTTTGTATATTTCACCTAAAAATTATTATACCAACACAGTCAAACAAAACCCCAAGCCCTTGGGGTTTAGGGCCAGGAAACTCTTTCAAGAGCTAGGTATAGCTCTCTGGCCGGTAGCCCCCCTGGTTCTGCCAAGGACGCCACCCTGGAGGGTACCACATTTGTCTATTTGTCGCCACGCCTCTGCTCTCAAAGCTTCTACAGCGCTGAGAGTATTGCGTTCGTCCTTTTTGGAGCACACCTCGTGTCACGCTGAAATCGTGCCAGTGTATACGGATGGCTCCAAGTCCCAAGAGCGGGGCTCTGCCAGGCGATGCGTCTGTCTTCACGGCCGAGCTGGTGGCAATACACCACTCGATACGGGAGATTAAGCGACGTGCCCGGTTCGGAGACCGGAATTTGATATATAGCGACTCACAAAGCGCTATGAGTGCTCCCGGGGGATTGGAATCTCCGCATCCCCTGGTTCGCGATATCTGTGACGCCACGGCTTTGGCAAGACGGGCGGATGTCGAGATTATCTTCTGTTGGCTTCCTGGGCATGTAGGAATTGCGGGGAATGAGGGCGCCAAAGAGTCCGCGAAGACTCTGTGACCGGACCAGCGTTTCGCTCTTTCTCACACCGACTACATGGCAGGAATACGGGCAGCTCTTCGGACTGCTTGGCAAAGAAGATGGGAGACGGTCGATGGAACGGAAAGTTTTGTGCCATTGCGCCGCGATTGTTCGCATGGACCTACCCCCCAATGCCGTGAAGGTTTCAGGTTGCTTTCTGTCGTCTCCGAATTGGACACACTCGTGAGACGAACCGCCATTTGATGGAGCGATCGCCTGCGCCCAAATATGAAGACTACGTTGTCTTCCAGACTGTTCAGCACATTCTTGTTGAATGTCCCAGTCTGGGCAATCTCCGCGCACGTTACCTGTCCCGTTACCGGGATGGGCGGGGTCGCTACCGCCTGTCCCTTGTACTCAGGACTGGTTAGTGAACACCGACCTGTGAACTTTTAGACTTTTTGTAGGAGGTCGGCCTTCTCCCCTTTATTTAAATAGTTGGGTTTCTTATTTTAGTAGATCGCATGTTCCTGCGCCGGGGAAAGCGGACCTTCCCCTGATGCCCGAGTTTGCCTCCTGCTTATTATCCTTTTCTTTGTTTTATTTTATTGATGCTTTTTTATTTGTTATTTTAGGATCTTCTTTTAAAGATACATAATTTTAGGCAATGTTGAATACGGCGACTAATGCCCAAGTAGGCAGTCGCCAGATGAGCTCTTATACCCCTCCTCCCCCGCAAAAAAACAGTCAAACAAAATGCAACCTTTGAATAGTTATATGGCCTTAATTTTCTTATAGAAAAAATATAGTATTCTCAAAACTTTTAAACCATGACTGTAGCTATAGTGAACAGATATAAACCAGCAGGTCCTGCAAACAATGGGACAGGGAGGATACACAAGCCCGCGCAGTGTGGCCGAGAATGTGTGCCCGAGAGTGTGCAACTGCGGCCACTGGTGCCGGGAGTACGTGCTGCCCCTCCAGGTACCAGATTAATCAGTCTAAACAGGGTATCTCACTGCAGAGTTCAATTATTCTGGCTAGTAGCCCTGCTAGTATACTGAATAAAAATACAAAGGAAAATTAAGAGTGCAAAGAATAAGGTTGAATCCTTGTATGTGTTAAAAATAGAAAAAGTCTTATATATAACTGGATTTAATTACGTGGCCAAAAGTAATCCGACTCCAGGAATTTTTCTTATTCCTTGAGTATATCTATGAATATTTCGATGCAGGCTTGCTATGTGTTGATACATCTGGAAAGCGAAATAAAAGTACAAGCTTATCTATAACTTTTTTTTAAATATCTAAAGTGACGTGGCTATCGAAATGTATTAAATCCTAGTATCAGTATGTTGCATTTTGCAGTCTAAATGTCTTCCTAAAACATCATATTTGTTGATTAATAAATATTCCATGTCCACAGCGTCTAAAGCTGATATGATAATGGCAAAAAACAAAACAAAAACTAGTATATCTTGGCGAAAGAAGTCTGATACACACTATTCACAACGAGGGTCTCAGTTGTCGACAATTCGCCCAAAGGGTCCGCGGATCACATTCCATTGTTGTAGAAGCGCTTAAGAGGATCCTAGAATGTAAAAACATCCAAGACCGACCTCACTCTGGACGCTGAAGAGTCAGTAAGGAAGGTAATGACTGGCTTCTGCGTCGATTAGTCTTTGGGATCGTAAAAAACACAGTCCAGCTGCAACCATGAATAGACAGAGGGAGGCCAGGTTAATGTATGGAATCCATTAGATGAGGCCGCCGTAGACTGCTTACACAAGGACTGGAGTCATGTAAAGCCCACTAGAAGCCGCTGATCAGGCAACGTTAGAGTCTATAGGAAGCTATGAAAGCAGTGTAATCGAAAGTACATAGATGTAACAGTAAAGCTCTAGGGCAAATCATACTCTAGAATTTTATGAAATTGGTGATGAGGGATATTTAAATAATGAATATTGGTAAAAAGAACATATTTTTGGCAGAAAAGTTAAATTCTGATTGATTAACCTACATAAATTTGAAGTTCAAATATTGTTAGTTCTGGGTCATTTACTATATTTTACTATCATATTAGTTATCCATAACAGATCAAATTTACCGTTTTCTATCATCAATACATTTATGCAGTCTGAAAGATATTTGTCTAAAAAAATGTAAAAATGGATTAGAGAGAAATGAGAAGTAGGAAACCTGTTAAAAATGACCCTTAATTTAGTTTGGTCTAACTCCAAAATTGCAAGTAGCCAGTACTCATTACTTAGTAAAAGGCAATATTCCAGTAGTATTGCCAGTCTTAGTAACTATTGTAACTGGTAACTGTTTATAGAGCATTTACATTTTATTTGAATGCTAGTAAAGGCTGTGGATCATTTTAGAATAACATAGAATTATTTGGTAGAGATTATTTATTAATCTAAATGCTATCATTTCATTTACAGATATACCTGCGATTAGTGTGACAATGGCGAAAATCAAGACAAGGTCCAAATCAAGTTCTCATCTGACTAATTTTGTTGGGACTGGGCAAGAGCAGATGGTGTCTAAGTTACCAACAAAAAGAGATATTTTGAGGTACGGCATTTACCTGAGGGAGCAAAGTGAAGATGACCGGAGAAATTATGAAGTGGACCAGCTGGTAAAAGCCATGTATCAGGGCTTGATTAATCAGTGGACCAAAGCTAATGCTCTCTTCAAGCAACCTGTTGTAAATCAAAAGGTCACAATAAAATCAAAGCTTAAGGAGGTGTGGAAGAAAGCAGTAGTTTTTTCCTTGTAAAGGAAAAATTGAAGTAAAAGAAAGGTTTATTGACCAACAACTGTCAAATTTCGAGTTGTAGGAAGGTATGTTGTAATAGCTGTGAGACTGAACCCCAAATTAACTGTTGTTGTAGTAAAGAGAAAAAAAATACCTAATAGGGAACTGGCCTTTAATAAAGGACAAAAGGAAAAGGTTGGAAGTAAAGGTACCTTTCAAATTGGAGGTCCTGATATTCCAGAGCTTATTCGACAATTAAGAGCTTCAGAAAGGAAAGAAAAAGAAGGGATAGCAGAAAGGAAGAAAAAAAGTAAGGAGGAAAGCGCTGTTTTAGCAGGAAAAGCAGCAAGAAAAGAAATCAAGCATTTTTTGGCAGAAGGTGAAAATCTGGAGGCAGAAAATTCTGATGGTGACAACAGTTTGGGTGAAGAAGTAACTTTTGAAGCTGTGCAAGAGCCGGAATCTTCCACCAGGAAGAGAAAGAATTATGATGAAATTCCAAATATTGCTCTTGCTAGTATAAGGTATGGTGTCGGATTGAGACTAACTGCACCTATAGCAACAACAGCTTTAATAGATGCTAGATTAATTATTGAGGAAGATACAAGTAAAGTAATTGATAAGAATAAAGTTAAGAGAGCACAGAAAAAGCTAATGACAGTTATTGAAGATGAGTTTGAGGAAAACTAAAGGAAGGATGGGGGAATTTCTTGTGTTCTCTTTGATTCACGAATTGATGTGACAAATTTTATGATGGAGGCAGAGAGAAGTGAAAAATTGTTTCCCGCAAGAACAAAAGAAGTGCATTACACTGTCATCAGTGAGCCTGGGAGCAATTACCTCTTCCACTTTGTCCCAGAAAAGGCTACAAAAGAAGAATCACATGCAGAGAAGATCGCTAAGGCTATGTTTGTATGGTTAAGAGAATGGGTTTTGGAGGAGACTCCATGAATGTAAACAGAGGTCTAAATGCTGGAATAATGCAAAAAATGGAGCTCCATTTGGGCAGAAAGCTTGTTTGGTTGGTATGTAACCTGCACACTGGGAACTCCCTCTTCGTCATCTAATTATCAACCCGGATAGCACAACACTATCTGACAACAGATATTCCGGACCAATAGGAAAGCTCCTTGACTCTGTTACAAACTTGGATATAAACCCAAATTTCACTTAAATATCTTTAGGTCCTCCTCTTACCAAGATACCTCATAAAGTGGTGCAAAATCTTTCCACTGATCAGCAGTACGGCTATAGAATTGTATCAGCAATCAGAAATGGGGTGCTTCCTACAGGGCTTTCTCTATTGGAAATAGGAGCAGTAAACCACAGTCGCTGGCTGACCACAGCTAACAGACTTCTTCGGCTGTGGGTGTCGAAGCATGAGCTAAAAGCATTTAAGAATCTACGACTGATTGTTGGGTCCATCTTTGGTGTATATTACCCATGCTGGTTTAACGTCAAGATTAAGCAATCTTGGACCGAAGGACCTAGGCACATTCTTTCTTAATTTCACTGCCTTAAGTCTCAGAGGAAGGAAGTGTTGGATATTGTTTTTCCAACTGTTAAGAGATCAGCTTGGTATGCATGCAGTGAAGCCATCCTTCAAACCCTCCTATGCTCTGAAGATCAGGCGGAGAGAACTGAAGGAGTGAAAATAATCCAGACCATCAGGAGAGAAGGGGACCCAGATACTCAACTAGGAGACTCCTTTGTAACGCTTAGAAGGACACCAGACATCAATTGTGATGCTACCAGGATTGGAGATCCAATCAATTATTCAGAAGATGTCTCTGAGCCACCTCTCACTTGCTATTTATGTACTTCTGAATTGAAAAACTTTATTGACTCTCCTATGAAATTACCTGACGGGCCTTGCCACACACAGAGCATTCAGGGGTTGTAAGAATAGTGACTGAATCTTCTTTCAAGTATTTCTCACCTGAAAAGAGGGATGGAGGAACAAGGGCACTGGAGACAAGTAGACGTCTGATGTCCAGGAATGAGTCAAAGCAAGATTTGTGTGCTCTGGTGAAGTTTAACTTTTTAATATGACCCAAAGTGACCTATGCAGCTATATGTGAAGCTTTGCATACACTTCTCTCACTAAATAAACATGTAATTTTGAGGTTACTTTGTGTTTGTATGTACTTGGATTAAATAAAAATAGCTTACATAAGCTCGTGACGAAAGGGAAAGATTTACTTTTATTGAAATGGAAATTGATGTAGGTAGGGGCAATTGTATAACAAAATAAAGTTCTTTTTAAAAATCTACACCGGAAAATCTATCATTTAAGCAGCCCACATTAAAGGATTTAATGAAAATATATGGTTCCCCTAAAGTATGACCCGCCCTAGTAAAGCACGCTGGCCGCTCTATAATGGTATTGGGCTTCATTTCAAGTTCAGGGGTGGCTCGTCTCACCGAGTGTGTTGGCAACATTAAATTCAGAGAATATCAAGCTGTCTTGAGAGATTACATACTACTCTAAGCTGGAAACATCACTGGAAATGTCTGGAATGTGATTCAGGCCTCCATGTCATAAGTCTGCATCCACCATAAAGTGTTTCTGGAACAAGATTATCATGGTATCTCGTTGACCACCTAAATCTCCGGATATGAACCCACTATAAAACATCTGACAGGACCTGAAAGACTGCCTAAGACGTCGTCAGCCACCTCAAATGAGCAACTCTAGGCACCCATCACGGAGGAGTGAGCCAGTATCACACCCCTCGGGTGCCGCGATCCCATGGAAAGCCTCCCAGGACAAATAAATTCTCTCATCACTGAAAAGTGACTCTCGACACGCCACTGAACTTCCGGTATCAGTTTGATGTTGCTGTAATTTTCACCGAGTTTTTTTGATTATCTGTTTTATGTTTCTGATGATACATGTTTTGGAAAATTTTATATTTTGTTCATTCTAGTTGATTGCTCGGGACATTTTTACCTATTGCTCTTTATTTCTCCTATTTCACTGTTATATTCACATTGTATTCAAAAAAACATTTTCCGACCTATCTAATTTCCAAAATTTCCGAGATGGCCGCGGCTGTACACCTCCTATGATATTAAACATTATTCGGTGACGATATAAATTAAAAGTTGGTAAATATGGTTTCTATAAACCTTTTTCATATCTTTAGTTCGTACGAAATATAAGAAGAATGACAAGTATGATTTCCTCGGCTATGTTAGTTACGCCGCTCGTCCATTTATAATCGTGGCCAAATCCTTCTAAAATATAATGAAATTCACATAAAGGTCAGAATGATAATCGCCAGAAAGTCCGAGGGAAGCTGGGGCGGGTCCACACGTTAGCGTGATTAGTATGGTCGATTGCGATTCTTTCATACGGTCCATATCTCTTATACATTCGCTTTGAAACTAGAATTATTGAATGGTCTCAGTTTTTAAATAATCCTATGCTATTTATTATTTTAGCCTCGAGGACGGCGAGGTGAATACACAATTTCTTCCATCTGCATTTCAGCAACACGAGGAGCTGCGGGGTGGAATCCAATCACCTCCATGACCATTATTTTATTTTTTTACCAACTTTCTTCTATCCTCCACTTTTGAGATATTATTTACAATGCCTATTTTTTCTATAATGTCAGAAATGGCTTTAAAATTATTAACGCGAGCAGATGAGTAAAATTCTTGGTTGCAATAATGTATTCTTTACTCGGACTCAATCTCCATCATTTCGCAAGTAACAACTTGGGTTTGGCATCTTTTTTCGCAAGCATTTCAACACCGTTATGAAACGATCCGAGTCAATAATATTTGCTGTTTTTACCGCTCATTTCTAAACACTATGAGCTATAGTGGAGTTATGGATGTATACTTTTAACCTAAAATGATTGATGTTGTATAACCCCGTAAGGAGCACGGCGATTAGCTCTTCTTGCCGCCGTGCTGATGGGACTCGGCCGTCTCTTCTCCGACGTCCTGCGGGAGTCGGGTTCCCACCGTCCTCCTCCCGATCGTCCCACTCCTCCTTTGTTTTCTCCTCGCGGTCCCTCTGTTGCTTCCTCTCCTTTGCCTTTGGTCCCTCCCCGCGGTTCCTCTGTTGGGCCCTCTCCTTTGCCTTTGGTCTCTTTTCATGTTCTTTTCTCTGTCGTTGACCGTGACATCGACCGAGCTTAGGTGTTGGAGGATATCCGGCAGTTCTGTCAGGCGTCTGCCACCGATGTTCGTCCCGTTCCTTTGCCCCAGCAACAACGGAAGGGTTACTGTGTTCCTTCTTCCAATCCCCTTACCTCTGTTTAGTCTTCGATGTCTCCTACCCCATTTCCGTCTCTCTTTCCTCCTACCACTATTCCTTCATCCCCTTTTGACCCTGTTCCCTCCTCACCCTCTGACCCTGTTCCTTCCTCTCAATCTGACGGAATTCCCTCCTTACTCTCTGACCCTGTCCCCTTCTCATCCTCTGCCCATGTTCTACCTCCTGTTCCATCTTCTTCGCATCTTAGTTCTCGCCCGTCTCTGTTCGATCTTCCTTTTCCTCCGGGCCATGAGCTGTCTGCGCTAGGGGTTCGGTCTGGCTCTCAATTGTCACCTCCCGCCGTTCACGCTGCTAAGTCCATGCTGGGTGCGTCCCCGGCTCATCGCGATTTATCCCTTGTCCGCTCTGGGTCTTCTAGTTGTCGGGAACCTTCGACGGTTTCCGTCACTAGAATCTCGACGTTGATTTCAAGACGACAGTAATGTCTGTCATCCTACAATGGAATTGTCAAGCGGTTCTCCCCAAGTGGGCAGAACTACAGCTCTTGCTTTCTAGCGTTCGACCCTTGGTGGTCTGTTTGCAAGAAAATAAGCTTGGGACTCGCCCCTTCCTGGAGCTTTCGCACTTTCGGGTGTTTAATCCCCTCACCTACCTCTGCCAGGGCGTGTCCCATGGTGGTGCTTCTCTTTTAATTTCTTCTTCCCTATTTTCTGCGCCACTTCCCGTCCGTACTACCTTGTAGGCTGTTGATGCGAGGGTTTTTATTCCCAAGCTTTTAACTGTTTGTTATGTGTACATCTTCCCAGATTTTAATTTGAGTCGATCTGACCTTTTAGAGTTTACAAGTCAGTTACCTACTCCCTATTTATTACTTGGGGATTTTAGTGCTCGCGCCACCCATCTTGGCGTCATACTGCCTGTAATCCACGGGCAGAGTAGTTGAGTCCCTCTTATTATCTAATTCTCTTTGTCTTTTAAATTCTGACGATTTTACTTCTTATGATGTTCAAAGGGATTATTTTAGTGCTGTAGACTTGTCCTTATGTTCGCCTGACTGTTTCCTCAATTTCCTGTGGTCCATTTGGGACGCCCTTTCCGACAATGATCACTTCCTGATCGTCATGTTAGCCACCCTTCCTGGCCCATGCCTTTCCCTCCCTCCTCGTTGGGATCTGCGGCGAGCAACTAAGGTTGGGTTTTGGGAGGATTCCTTTACCGATGCAGCCCTGGGTTCCTTTGATACCGTTGATTCAGCGGTCTCATATTTTACTACTCATATTTTCGAGGGTGCTGAGCGCTTTGTTCCACGAAGGAGCCCGGTTGCGGGGCGCTCCACCATTCCCTTGTGGTCGAGAGATTGCACGTCGGCTCTTTCTGCCTATCAGTTGGCCCATTCCCGTTATAGGCGAAACCTAACCATCTCAAATAGTGTCGATCGGAACCGGACTCATGCTATCCGCCAGAGGACCCTCCGTCGTGCCCGCCGTGAGTCTTGGCGCGGGTACATATTTTCCATCTCTTCGTCCACGTCGTTGACTCGTGTTGGAAGCTGGTCAATAAGATTCGTGGTCACTACGCTTGTCATGCCATCGCCACTATGGATATCGTAGGCTCGCTTGTGTCGGATGGCCGGTTGGTCAGCGGAGCTTTGGCTGACCATTTTTCTTAATTGAGTAGCGCTGGTAGACATCCTCGACTGTTTCTTGATCATAAGGCCGCTATAGAGTCTCGCCTTTTAGATTTTGCCACGTGCGCCACCTACTCTTATAATGCTCTGATTTCCGACTATGAGCTGCGGGATGCTTTGTCTCAATGCGGTTCTACCTCTCCCGGTAATGATTGCATCCACTACGACTTTCTTCGTCATCTCCTTTCCCACTCAGTTATTTTTGGTGTGTGGGGGTTGTTCTACCCTTTCTCAAGCCCGATAGGGACGGTTTGGACCCCAGTCACTATCGCCCGATTGTTCTTACGAGCTGCCTCAGTAAGTTATTCGAGAAGATGGTTCAAGTTCGCCTCACTTGGGTTTTGGAGTCAAACTCGCTCCTCTCTCCATTTCCGTACGGTTTTAGCATCAGCCGTACTACTCTTGACCACCTCATCCGTTTGGAAGACTCCGTTTTACGGGATTCTTTGGCTTTTCTTCTCTTCTCGTAGATAACTTGGCTTTGTTTTGCTCATATCCCCGCTTGCCTTCTGCTGCTCGTCGATTACAGCTGGCAATTGATGCCGTGTCAGGTCGTTCTGTCTACAAATGTTTCCGTTTTATGGAAACCAAAACGAAGGTTATGCACTTTTATCGGGGTCGTGGTGTCCTTGTCCCTCTTCCCTCTTCTATACTACTTTTTGGCATTTCGAAAAAGGGTCTACTGACCCCCGTCTAATAAAGTACCTGTTTCTTGAACATGCGTGCTCTCATGCGCACTAGCGTTCCATCTATACTGACGGCTCGAAGTCGGACCTCGGTGTTGGCGCGGCCGCGGTGTCCTCCTCCACGGAGTCCCTTCGGTCCGCTCTCCCTCCTGTAGCATCCGTTTTTACTGCATAGTTGACTGCCATTCTTTTGGCTTTTAATTTGATTTTATCCTTCAAATCATCGGATTCTATTGTTTTTAGCGATTCCAGGCCTGCTTTGGAGGGGGTTCGTTCTTGTACGTCTACCCACCCTTTGGTTTTACGAATTCGTTCCTGGATGGTCAAAAGTGCCTGCCGTTACAGGGTCACGTTCTGTTGGGCTCTGGCTCATGTTGGGGTCCCGGGCAACGAGAAACCCGATCGGCTGGCCTGTTCGGCCGCCCCTCTGCCCTTTAGGGATTCCTACCCCATAATCAGGGCGTATATCTTTAGTTTGTGGCAGAGAGAGTGAGATTCGTTACCCCTTCTAAGCTGTCCCTTATTAAACGATTTGTCTGTCCCTGGTCCTCTAGCTTTCAACGACTCCGCGGTCTTAGTAGGTTGCTCTGTGACGGTTGCTAATTGGGCACACGCGACTCATCCATGGGTATTTAGTTTGGAGTGGAGGCCGAGTTGCCCCTGGTTGTCCCTTTTGCGGTGGAGAGCTGTCTGTGGCTCACATCTTAGTAGTTTGTCCCCGCCTTGCTTCTCTTCAAAGTTCTTGCTTTCTTACCCTTTCTGGAGTCGCCCCACCCCCCTGCTCGACTTAGCTTTCTTTTAGCAGAGGACTGACTCCCTTCGATCTTCCACCCTCCTTAGATTTCTATCACGAAGTGGCGTTTTATCCCTTTTATAAATTGGCTTTACATTTTTGTGTTTAGGTTTATTGTTTAATCTTTTGCCTTGTGCCCTCCCGTGCGGCTGGCGCATATGATTTGTTTATTGCCCGCGCCGCCCTTGTTTTTAGATGTGTGCTGTATGCCTCAAATTTAAGTGTGTGTCTGTGTGTGTTGTGCTGTTTTCTTTTAATCCTTTGCTTTTCATTATTTTTATTTAGTGTTTTCCACGCCCCTTATGACCTTTTTCTGGTGACTCCGTTTTATCAGTGCTGCCAGTGAGAATCCATTAGGATTGGGCGGCTGACACCTTGCTTTCCTTTAAACTTCACCTATATTGTATAAAACAGAGTATTCCATTTATAGTCTTTGGCTTTTCAATAAAAAGTAGCAAACGTAAATTGAACCGGTCGTGAATGGAAAATGAATGTGTATATTTAATAAGTAAATTCGGCTTGATTCTTATTTTTTCGAAAAAAAAGAAAAAAATCACAAACTTAGTGGAATTTCGATCATCTGAGAACAAGCAAATTAAGCTTTGGAATGACAACACTTTAGAAATATCCTTTAATATCACTCTTCCATATTTTCCCAATGTCCATGGAAAAGAGATATAATTAATTGGTTTCAAAATAATAGAAGTACTTAACAAAATTTATCTTGAAAGGTATGGGGACCTCAGCTTTCTTTAAGAAATGCCATTGTTTATCCACTGGATGGAAACTCTCCTTGCTTAGCATTTCTTTTAAAATTTAATGAGTCCATCTTGGCGACTACCTAGATGTGAATAAGTAGCTATAATTAAATTAACTTATTTTATAAATAACAACAATGCAAACAAGAGCAAAAGAAAAAAAACTAACCAAAAGCAACACAACTCACAAAAACTACAGCAAAAAAAGAAGAAGCAGAGAAATGCACATTCCAGCGTTAGAGAGAAGCCCGTCACTCCCCGACGCCTGTAGGTGCCCAAACTAAAGAAAGTAAAATAAAAAGAAGGAGGTCACCCTCCTCCAAAGATTGTACAGTCCGCTTGCTTAAGTACACGAACCAGTCGGGCTACAATGGACAAACGTTAGCGACCCCAATTATCACGGTACCTGGTAAGGAAACATTCGCGAAGATTACCCAGAATGGGGCACTCAACGAGAATGTGCCGAAAAGTCTAAGAGACAACGCAGTCATCGCAGTATGGTGCAGGAGAACGCTCCAGCAAATGGCAGTGCGTGCCCCGAGTGTGTCCACTTTAAATACGATAGAAGGCAAAGCCGAGGCATTAAGGGGTATATATTTGGGAACAGTCGTGGCGCGATGGCAGGCAACTAGTTGCTGTAAAAAGTTTCCCATTTTCTCTTCCAGGCAGACCAGAAGGATGACCTGGTTCCTTGAATGTAGTCCGTATGAGGAAGAGAAAAACGCTGGTAAGGATCGCACAGTCTATTATGACTCTTTGGAGCCCTAGCGACTCACAGTGGCATATGTACCGTCAAGATCGAACGCTGATACAGTGGAAGGCCTTGGCGACTCAGTCAGACGCATTATGCACGGCGTTCGGTGCAGAGCAAGGGAAATATTCCCGGCATCGACAAGAAAGCTCTTAATGGATCTCGTGCGGAAGGCACCAGTCGCAAAACAGAGATCGGTGTGGTGGATAGAGTCCACTTTCCGCAATTCATGCTGTGCTGCGGAAACGTTAAACTCGCAATGTAGTCAATCTTTGAGCAAACAACGGAATGATAGAAAGACAAAGCGTTAGCTCTATCAAAATTTTAGACTCTGAACGTCATGTAACGGGGAATCCTAAGGCCAGGTGAGGTGTATGTCTAAAGCAAGACAAAGAAAAAGTTGGTAATCGAACACCTCTAGGCGAACCTCATTTAGGAATAAGTCTGGGTCGGTTTGAAGGCATGGATAGCAGAAGAATTACGCAATCTTATTTGGCAAAGGAAAACCGAAACCAGTCCTCCTCGGCATAGCGAGAGATGCGGTTCAATGCTTTTTAAGACAAAAGTCCAGAGTTGGTTTCTTGCCCTTACCAAAAGTGAGAGAAAGGTAGTTTTCCTATAGAGTAGCAAGCACACCTTACGGCAGCACCGAAGTAATAACGTTAATGTTAATGGAAAAGAGTGGGACACTGTGGATACTTCCCTGCGGGACGCCCTCTTCCTGCCCTATTATTGGATGGAACTGTGTTTTCCCTACCTGTACGCGGAATCTAAATCATCTTAGTATAAAAATAGGCAAGCGTCGTCTCGCTAACATGGTGTAAACGGTCTCTATTGTATCATACATCATGCGGTATATAGGCCTTCATTAGATTGAAAAAGACCTTAGCGCAGGGGTTTCTATGAAGGACTCGCAGATAGAATTTTCTAGCGAAAGCAGCGTATCAGGTATCTATTCAAGCTTGCGGAACCCGCATTTTGCAGAAGGCAGGTGGCCTTTGATACACAATAAAAAGGATGATCTAGCCTTTGCCAATTTCTTCATCAATTTGCACTGCAAAATATTGTGATCTCTCTTCAGATGACGAAAAGCGTAGACATTCGCCAAGAGTCTGGGAAGATACCTTTCTTTCCATGTTCTGGTGATCAAATCTATCAAAATACCATGCCTCGCGTCGGCTGTGCTCATAAATATATATACCGGAACTTATCCCTATCTAGGTCCCTGTTTTCTCATTCCACGCTCCAACTCTACAGCTCCTTGATTGGTCAGCTCTTTGATGATGTCTTTTTAGGAGTAGTCCACGAGTTTCCTCGCATAAACCACCTCTTTTACGAAATTCATTGTAGGGTACGGTGTTACTTTCCCCGTTGAACCATTGAGTGTTCATAGAAAAACAATAATGGCCGCCTGGGAAAGTACCACCACATTCGCCAAAAGGCTCCCATCCGAAGAAGGGATGACTTTCAGCTCTCTACCAATCAACCCAGCTAATGATATAGCCTTTGACTAACATACTGCCATTAGTGGAACGAACATCTAAAAAGCGTTTGAAGCCAGAAGGCAAGAAAACGCCAGGTAGTCTCTCAATGAAGGGCATTGATGTCCTTGAGCTCCGATCTCCACATTAGCAACGTTAGTCTTCGTGCTTCTTGTTTGGGTCTCCCCACCCTAGGGCCACTCGGAGCCAGACGTAGTATTTCGGCGTGTTCCTTTGTCTAGCAATATCGATGAACAAGCCTGGTCCAGAGACGAGCTACCGAATAGTTTGACAAAGAACTCAGTTCTCGTAGAACCTCATTGTGGGGGTATTATAAATGTCAGCATTTAAAGAATTTGTGTTTATTACATAGACTAAATTTTCTGCATAACATATTTTTTTTGTTTTCATTAAGGCTTTATTTCCGCATCTGACCGACATTCATTGATGTACCCAAGAAGCCAATATGGTTTTGCTGAAATCTGGATATTAAAAAACGATAGGTGTAACCAAGGATATCTGGAAGTTTATCTTTCTTATTTTCCCCCTCCCTTCATTACATTCTAAATCGCATCGACTTTCCTTATCAAACGTGATAATTTACCTATACCTACTTACCCTCAGTCTTCAGAATGCCATTCTTCCCCCCCTTCCCCATCCTTCTTGATAACTTGAGAAAATTTTATTGGTGACATCCTCTCCCCTCTTATGCGCAATCCAATTTCAAGTTCCAAACAATAATTTAAGTCGGATCAATTCACGGTTGAAGTTAAGAAAACTTCGACCAGCGACAAAAGACTACTGGGAAAGAAATGGAGTAATTTTCCAATTAAAATCGAGCGATTTATTACGACGTATGACGGGCTCGGAATGTCTTGGGGATTTCTTTTTCATTTCAATGATCCTTCCTGGCAAACACAAACGTCAGTGCACGTAGAAGTCTGGCCAGCGATTAAGAGGCACGTTGTGCATACCCATGCGATAGGTAGATTTTACATACATGTCGGCATACACACAGCCAATCACACACACACTCATCTTTACAGCACAATACAAATAACTCCCCACCAACTGAGGCCCGGCTCCTGGTTCCCTCGGCCTCACTAGCGGAATAACATACTGATCTTTAGGCTGGTTTCCCTATCCTGTCTGGAGGATTCACCCTGACCAAGAGACGGATGGCGTTATCTACCTACAATGTACTTGTGTAAGTGCCCTAGGGATATATACAATCAGGGATTGGAGCCTTAATTGAAAGGGGAAGGCCAACCCAGGGTACAAAGAGGCACAGTGAAAGAAAAGCAGAAAATGAGAAATATGGGGCGGGGGCTCGCTTGAGGGACAGTCATCGAATATCGTAAAATTACCAACCCAAATTATTCGGTTATCCTGAAATTAATGTTTTGAATATGACGTATAGATGAGCTTTCGAAAATATTGACAAATGTCCCAATTAATGTAATATCAAAGAAGCTTTAATGGTGGCCGAAAAGTAGCAATTACATTAGAAAGGTTCATAACATTTTCCTGATAGAATGAAATACATTTATGTGAGAGCATATTCCTTAATTAGACTAATAAACTTCCACAAATGATATATTATCATGTATATAAACCATATTTCACATATTAAATAAATATAAATTTATTTAGTTTTTTAATGGTAGTGCTACTTTTCGACCACTCTGTATATATCAACATTTGAATGTTTTAATTGTTAGAACCCTTTATTAGTGAATGGCAAGGAGCAAGATGGATTCCTATTCATGCCTATGGGCGCCCAACATGGGTCATGTGTCCAAAGGTAGCGATAAGTGATCACCTTGAGTGTGAAGTTGTCCCTCATCCCCCCATATCTTGCACCATCTGTTTATCACTGCAACATCATATCAACGAAGAAAGATATTGAAGGGGTGGAGAAGCTTATGCGTATGACTTACCCACATGTATTGTATCAATGAACACAGGACCTTCCGTGCGACCAAAGGGCAGTTCTGTCTGAGTTTCTGAGTCCTACTGAAGTGAGGGATAGAGCAAAGCGACCCTTTCTTTCTCTGCGCCTCGATAGATAGGGATGTTCATAATCTCTTTTTCCTTTTCGCCAGAAGTAAACTTACTTGGAAACGAAACTCCTCACCAAATATTGGGCATACCAGACTCCTCAAATTTAGGAACATGAAAAATTCAGCTTGTGGGTAGCGGGTAGCAGAAGATGCATTCAAATAATTTCGGAGCAGTTCAGAGGTCAAGAATTCATCCATTCTCTACGCGTCACGAAGAGTAGCGTACCTCTGAGACTTCTCATCCCCCCTCCCTGGTATCCTTGCTAGCGGCGTCTTAACATACGGCGAAAAGCCTAATTATATATTTAAATATCATTACATTGCTTTCACAGTGCTTAAAGTGAAGCTAATAAATTCAGTGCATTTAACGGGATTTAATTCTCAATAGAAATTCTTACTGAAGTGAAATCTATCTTTTATCCGTTACTATATTTTGCAAGAATTAATATAGTTAAATTTATTATTTTCTGAAATAAAACACAAAATCAAATCTCTTTCCTTGTAACCTTCCCGAGTAAAATTGGATATAATAAAACTCTTAAAAAATTAACTGTGTAGGATGAGAGGCTGGCTAAGCCTTTGCAAGATTGGTGTGATTACTAGGGAGGATATGTCACCGATTTTTGGTACCACTCTTGGGGCAGCCAAATGCGTTTCTTGATTCGGCTTGGCGGCTGCCTGTTTGCTTCATTTGTAAATGCCTGGTGTTTACAAAACAATGACTCCGAAAGAGTTGAAAGCTCTTTTCTTGCTTGATTGTAAGCTAAGTAAAGTGATCAGAGATTTCCTAAGAGGTAAAAGGAATCTTGGAGATGGATTCAATATTTTTTTATTCGGCGAGAACTTGGAAGGGCTTCAGATGTCTTCTTTTGATAAGAAAATTCATCCTTAAGCGCCTTCAAGCTCCCGTTTTAGATTAATGGCCCACATACATGCATGCCGGATTCACTTATAATTAATTTATATATTTAAATAGTTCCCATAATATTAAATTTATTCTCCCTACTTGCATTAACTTATTTTACAAATTCTTACACAATTATTAAGTGTCACAAATGCGATGAAATAATATACAAGGAATTAATACACTTTCTTTAATATTAGAGCAAAAGAATGACTTACTTTTAGGGCCCTGAAATAAACAAACTGAGTCCATATTAAATCTCCTAAAATATTCAATATGAACTCAATATAATAATACATTTCCTCACTTTACTTAATTTAATTCATTTGCCATGTCTTTATATTTATCTAATCTTACAAATGTTAGATCATTGATCATAAGCAATTCAATAAGATTCTGTAGATTCCGGTAACATATTCCTTAGAAAGAGGTGGGCTAAATATAGATCGCTTTTATAGTATTAAAATAGAAGTTTTGTAGATTAATTTCTAGTAAAATTATTTTTATTTTAATCAAAGAGATCTTATCTTACAGATGCAAAATGAATACGTTATTTTTATTTTTTCCTTAAGTCATCCCATGTATAGTTGCCAAATGTCACAATTTCTCTTATTTCAATGCTCTAAAACAAATATCCTTTTATTAATCGTCCATTAGACTCGATTTATATTCAATATATGAAATGAAATAAGATTGTAATTATTATGTATAGACTTTTACACTAATTTTATATTTACTAGCCCAAAATTACTTTATTCCAGTGTTTCGTTTCTTTTTTAAGTTCGTTTAAAGTTTCTTCTAATAACGAAAAAAAAAACATTTAGTTCCTGGACAAAATAAGCAAGTGTTTGAGAGAAGGACAATAATTCGGACAAATATGACTAAGCTGTTTAATCTAGGTTATAATGCAAAGATGAGGTATTTACGATTTGGGAACAGTGCTCTTTCTAGAGCACTTATAATTCGGATCCTCCTTCCTCGACTGTTAATTTTGGCTTAAAGGGAACCAATTATAAGATTTTATAAAACTTCAAAGTGCTCATTTTTTAAGTATATTTGAGTCATATTTCATATTAAGATGTGGTTCCTACACTACAACTGCAGGCATCCAGTTCAGAGCCAGTGGTGCCTACCATTTTATTGTCCCAAACTCGTTACATTTTGGTGTCGAGAATAGGCCACACATACCACTATTTATATTTCATCAAAACAAGCTCGTATTTTCTTTTTAAAGTCAGACATCTACCATCTGGTTAAATGTTAGAATAGTTTTGTTAATAAATACCCAACCATTCATTCATTAAGATTCGTATTTAATACATTTAATAATGTTCTTTTCATTTTAACATCATGCAGCCACCAGCTGATATTTATTTAGATTGATTAAAGTTTATATTTAATAAAACTTTTCTTTTAAAACAAAGTCAATAGACCTAAGCCGCGTACTCTCAATTATTCTCACTTATGACCTTATGACCATATGAACTTACGACCTCCAAAACTTTCAAAACCTCATTCAAAAGTAAAATAGTTACCATCCGACCGACCTACCTACATACCAACATAGTAACTTATACAGTCGCTTGCACGCGAGTAAAAACTAGCCTAATTTCTTGACAGCCCCCAAATTACAGGTACATACAGGCGAGAAAGAAGACGCCAGAAAGAGCTGCACCGGGAGGCGGGGTTAAGTCCCATTAACGTTGTCATAGAAGAACGGACAAGGAATATGCAGGAACAGGTTAATCGAGAATTGAACGGTGATATCGTCCAAATGATTAACTAGAACAAGAGAGGTATAAGTCACGCCAGATTCCCGAGCTCCGCTGGGCTTTTAGCTGGCGGAGCAGAAGTGCCGTTCTACGCATGAGAATAAGAATGTTTTTACCCGAATCAAGAAAACCGACCAAGAAAAGAATACCTAATTATGAAACCTCACCAATTTCTACAAAAATTCACCGATGAAGACCCAATTATAAGAAGACACGACTTACACTCACTACAAGATATACCAAAAAAAACAAAGACACTAAGCATAACACTAAGGTAATTAAAGTAATTTATTACTGCAATAGCAAATGCGCATAAAATATCCAAGAACATTCATTTTTTGAAGACGAATGGCTTGAACGCCATAATAATCTAAACTATCTAAAGACAACAAAGAAACCACAAAACAAGAAAATATTTAAGAGCGATAGGCCTGATCACCAGGCACTTATCATCTCTTTGCACCCTACCACACTTCTTTCTCTTTTCACCACTTGTCTATTTTCAGCTATCTGTCCCCACACACTTTCTTTATCCCCTACCCACACTTACCCACTTACATCGTTCATAGTTCACACTGCGTAGGAGACAGGTGACTTCCGTAGTTCAAGAAATAAATTTACCTAGAGAAATTTGATATTGTTATC
Organism: Ceratothoa steindachneri; assembly: GCA_963969495.1. Lineage (NCBI taxonomy): Eukaryota > Metazoa > Arthropoda > Malacostraca > Isopoda > Cymothoidae > Ceratothoa > Ceratothoa steindachneri. The sequence goes on along the minus strand of OZ018323.1, from coordinate 19,584,104 downwards.
TTACAATACAATTAATTAGCTGTTTTTTCATTACTCTGCGAAATCAGCCTCATAAGGTTTATGTTATATTTGGGAAATATATTCTGTTACACTTTCCAATACTGGTATTTTAAAATCATTATCGTCATGCCGCATTTTGAAAAGTTTCCATGAAGATTGGTATTAATATCCTCGAAAGCAATCCACTTTGATGACTGAGATCTGCAAAACTTCCCTTTACCTTCAAGAGTTCTCGTCTCTTAACTAATAAGGCATTGAATTTCTAATGCCTAGGTGACTGAGTCGATTCCCGGTGAGAGCGGACAACAAATATTTCGAAGTTCATAGGTGCTAGTCGTCCGTTGGCGTTGCGCCGTCTCTCCCTCATTCTCTCATACAGCTTAATCAACATAGGTCATCGTACATATAACTAATTACAACAACGCTGTCTCTTCTCGCCTCCTCCTTTACACAAATAACACATCACTCTTTTGTCTCCGTCCCGGAACTTACCGAAGGTGTTTTCATATCAAACCTCGTATGAAGCTTAAGGTTGGCTTTAACTTGAGCCAAGAAAGCTTACTTAATCACTGAGTGATGTCAAAACACTACTAATTATCTTATTCTACAGTCATCCCAACAAGAACTAGCCTCAGGCAAACTTTGGCTTGCCACCGATTGTCATTCTAATCCTTAGGTGAATTTCATTATTCACCTTAGAGGTTCTCGTTTACGATTCAAAAGGGCCGGATGGTGATAAGACCATACCAGAGAGGAAAGATCGTTTGCCTCTTATGAGAAGTTAAGGAAAATTGACTGTGGCTAGTAAACGGTTGGGTGGACTTTCCTTGGGCAGCCCTATGCTAAAGTGAAACATGGTTTGGATCTAATACTGTTCTGTCCAAACTGAAAAAGCTCTCAAAAACTGAGCTGTGGCAGATCTCTTGCCCTCAAATTGTGTTCACTAAAAAACCCCCAGCTTTCAAGACCAACGGTGTTTTGAGAAGTAGGCTGGATCGGTGGTTAAACCCAAACCTCAAACCTATCTCTGTTCATTACCATTACCAAAAATAATCTCAGCTCTAAATTCTACGAGCTTATACATGGTAAAACCATTAACAACAATAATCTCAGCTCAATAAAATTCGCTTCCATATCCGTGGTAAAACCATTAGCAACAATAATCTCAGCTCAATAAAATTCGCTTCCATATCCGTGGTAAAACCATTTCCAACAACAATCTTCACTAACAAAAATCACTCCAACATCTGTGGTATAACCATTACCAGTAACAATCTTCATTAAATATCGCTTGCATATCCGTGGAGAAACCATTACCAAACAACAATCTCAGCTCAATAAAATTCGCTTCCATATCCGTGGTAAAACCATTAGCAACAATAATCTCAGCTCAATAAAATTCGCTTCCATATCCGTCGTAAAACCATTAGCAACAATAATCTCAGCTAAATAAAATTCGCTTCCATATCCGTTGTAAAACCATTAGCAACAATAATCTCAGCTCAATAAAATTCGCTTCCATATCCGTGGAGAAACCCTTACCAAACAAAAATCTCAGCTCAATAAAATTCGCTTGCATAACCATGATAAGCAAATACTAACAACAATCTCCACTAAAAAATTACTTGCATATCCGTGGTAAAATCATTACCAACAACAATCTTCGCTAAAAAAATCACTTGCATATCCTTAGTAAAATCTTTACCAACAACAACCAGTTAAAAACAAATCGCTTGAATATCTGTAGTAAAAACATTACCAACAACAATCTCGACTAAAAAATCAATTGCATATCTGTCGTAAAACCATTACCAACAGCAATCGCCACTAAAAAAATCACTTACATATCCGTGGTAAAACCATTACCAACAATAATCTCTAAAACATAATCACGTCCATATCCATGGTAAAACAACTACTAACAACACTCTTTGATAAATAATCGCTTGAATAACCGTGGTAAAACCATTAATAACTAACCCCCCCCATAAATTTGCTGGTGTTTCCGTTGTAATATCATTACCAATAACAATCTCTGTTCAAAATAATCACTTGAATATCCGTGGTAAAACCATTACCAACAGCAATCTCAGCTCAATCAAATTCGATTGCATATCAATCATAAAATAATTACTAACAACAATCTTCACTCAAAAGAATTGCTTGCGTATCCATAGTCAAATGATTCCCACCATAATCTCTGCCTATAAAATCGCTTGCATATCCATGTTAAAACTATTGCCAACACATTCCCCGTCCCAATAAATCGCTTGGAAACAGTCTGCCGTAGTTTTTTGTCCTATTTCTTCTTTATCGGGGACCTCATTTCATTCCTTGTGCCAGACGGTCTTTTATGGCCGGATTCAACTCGACGTCCGGTTCACCCGGGATTTAGCAGGAGGTGACTCGAGAAGTGGGGTTTGAGCTCCAGTCTCGTCGCCCTAAATGGGGATCCAGTGCTCTAACCAGGAAAGTTACTCCTCCTGAGTAATTTTCATCATTCCTGTTCCTCCTCATTTTCCTGTTTCTTCACATGTCTGTCCATTCTTTCTTCCTCTACCCACGTGGCAAAAATCCCTCATTGGTCAGACCAGTTTCTCTTTTTAATCAAAAAGCATTGGTGCGTTGCGTTGGCGGGCATATTTTTCCCCTGGGAAATGAGTCCTTATTTCTTATTATCTTTTCTTTGTTTGGGGGTACGAACTTGTTCTTGCAAAGCATCAGATCCCAGCGCTCAACAATATTGCAGCCCCCCCCACTTTCATTTATCACATTCTTTCTATTATTCCGATTCATACTCCGACGTCAATATTAAAAGAAATGGAGCATTTGGGCCACGTCGCTATGGCGACGGCGAGCAGTCCAAGTGGTTCTCATGGAATCTGCAATATACATAAATACTCGTAGAATTCAAATTTGAGACCAAAGGAATTGAAATTAGAGGCGGCGAGGAGGGAATGGGATTTATTTTTTAACACTTTACTGGCAAAGGGGCATTGGTTGATCGAACATGCGACTTTTTTTATATTGAGTGGGGCAAAGGGGCATTGGTTGATCGAACATGCGACTTTTTTTATATTGAGTGGGGCAAAGGGGCATTGGTTGATCGAACATGCGACTTTTTTTATATTGAGTGGGGCAAAGGGGCATTGGTTGATCGAACATGCGACTTTTTTATATTGAGTGGGGCAAAGGGGCATTGGTTGATCGAACATGCGACTTTTTTATATTGAGTGGGGCAAAGGGGCATTGGTTGATCGAACATGCGACTTTTTTTTATATTGAGTGGGGCAAAGGGGCATTGGTTGATCGAACATGCGACTTTTTTATATTGAGTGGGGCAAAGGGGCATTGGTTGATCGAACATGCGACTTTTTTATATTGAGTGGGGCAAAGGGGCATTGGTTGATCGAACATGCGACTTTTTTATATTGAGTGGGGCAAAGGGGCATTGGTTGATCGAACATGCGACTTTTTTTATATTGAGTGGGGCAAAGGGGCTTTGGTTGATCGAACATGCGACTTTTTTTTATATTGAGTGGAGCAAAGGGGCATTGGTTGATCGAACATGCGACTTTCTTTATATTGAGTGGAGCAAAGGGGCATTGGTTGATCGAACATGCGACTTTCTTTATATTGAATGGGGCAAAGAGGGAAAAAACAAAAGTAATTTAAAGAATGAGAGTGCCATAGATGTTACTCATCGAACATCCTTCTTATGCCTTCTTCCATACCCAATACGAAAGAATGAACCGTATTAACATACAAAGGCTTATGTTGTAAGTAAGGCGAGTGTCGGGATGAGAGATGCTGGAATAAATAGTTCGGTTTACGAGGGGGTGGGAATAAAGTGCTGGGACGTACGATAGAGACTGAGGTAGGATTGCGAGAATGATCAAGAAGGTTATTCGATGGGCAACATCTATGGTATTGTATGGTGATGAACCGGTGTTAGTGGCTGAGAGAGGGGGATTTTGAAATTTTGATCGAAGCGTCTGACTCGGTTTGTGTGAGGGAGAGTCTAAAAGATTATGGTGAAGGCGGTTGGGGGTGAGTAATGGGTGCGGTATGATATTAGAGTCTGTGATGTGGCCTTTGAACAAGTTTGATTTTAAGGGTCCCCGAAGGGGAGCGGGGGTATCCTAGGTAGCTGCACATCGTCCAAGGCTGAGAGCAAATTAGGGAAGCCCCGTCGTTACTGGTGAGATTTGAACTCTCTGATGGGTCCGGGAAAATGTTGGTGCGCTCCTCCCTCACCCCCTATCAGCAAAACTTTACCTTTTTATTATTATTATTATTTTTATTAGTTATTAGCATTATTATTGTTATTATCATTCTTATTATTAAGTATGTTTTTTATATTATTCGTTATTAGTATTTATTATGATATATTATGTATTATGATTAATATTTAATTATTTTTATTAGTAGTATAAGTAGTTTGTTATTATTATTTAGTTTGCTTTTATATTAATATTAGTATTTATGTATTATGATATACTATTATTATTTATTATTATGCAATATAATTATTTATTAGGATTAATATTAATTAATATTAGTAAGTTATTAATATTATTTATTATAAGTATTATTTATTATTATCATTACGGCTATCCACTCAACCTTTTCTTTCTGCACCTTGTAACAAGAGGAGTGTCTCCACCTGTACAAGGTTCGGTCTGGTAGCTATGGTGCCTTGGTAGACTGCATGCCATCCTGGAAGCACCAAACGCCAAGCACCAAATATGATAATAATAGATTGTCGTGGGTTAGCTGAGATTATTATTATTTCTTTTTTTATTATGATTAATAAAGTGGGTCGTACGTTCGTACTTCCAATGGTCGCTTCAGGATCGATCTCTAAGAACACTTAACTTATTTTTATTCTATTAAATGAATATAAAGGGGAGTTCTCCCTTTAATAAACTAAAGACTGCCAAGGCAACTCGTTCAAGGGTAATTTAAACACTTGAACCAAAATAGATCTTTACTGTACATTAATCAACTCAAACAAAAGTAATATATACACGTAAAGAATACAACTTAAAAATGGTTCTTAAGTCCCGTTACCAACACTCGGTTTCTGGTTGCTTTAAAGGAGAACAATTTATTTTAAAAAAATAAATTCGTCCTTAAGATATACAAATAATCTACGTTAAACGCACGGGGACATGAAAAATAGAATTGATTACTCACATAAGGTAGGGGGGTTTACCCAAAGAATCCAAACGAAATACCTTCATTCGAATATTGTCAGGAGAGGCGTCGTGAGTGTAATTTATTTGCTTCTCAATAGAGGGTGTTACTTCGAACAAGGGGTGGACGAGTGACGTCACGCGAAATTTCGAGGTGACAGAGGAGAAGAAGGGACCAAAACAAAACGCCGATTGAAGAGGCGATGCGTCTGGCGTTTATGACATTGAAAAGGTTTTCTCAGACAAGGCTTGAAGAGGCTATATGATTTTCTAGCGATTTGGTTTCGCTGCTAGAGCTTCTCTTTTGGGTGAGAAATCAATCTAGTTTCGGGTGTTAAACTCAGATAGGATAAGATCACTTAACGATCTTTGGTAATCGAACTGTGCCGATTATGCTTGGTGCAATCTGATATTGCCCAAGAAAATGAAAGGCCCTCTTAACTTGCTAGGGGAACTCTATCCCGGCAAGTTCTTATCGATGTAGTGACGAAACGAAAAAAGTATCTTTTTCTCCTGACGAACAGTTTTATATTAGAATTACTCCCGCGGGGTAATAGGAAGGGGAGGGGGATAGCAAGGGGAGACCTGAAGGTGCCCTGGCTTTTGAGCGTCTGTTATTTCTCTTCCTAGACATTGTGAACTTAGGGAAACTGGATCTCATGTTGAATCGACAGAAGTGGGTATCAATTCAACCGTGCTTGGCATGGTATTGCTCTGGTAAAGCGTAATACGAGATCGACAGTTTGAATTTTTGTTTATAAATACACCGTCGGAGGATAGGCCTTTTAAGCAGAGGTCTGGAATAACTTTCTACTAAATTTACCATTTTTATCGTACCTGTATGTTACTGGAAACTGGGTAGAGTGGCTTAGAGAAACCCCAGGTGGGTTTTGTTTTTCTTCATTGTTTTTTGTCGCCATGAGAAAGACCTCGATATATATATATATATATATATATATATATATATATATATATATATATATATATATATATATATATATATATATACACTCGCAACTTCTTAACTGCCTCGGTTAACTCGTATATCTCCACGTAGATGATCACCCAACCTACTTGTTAGTGGACCCGTCTATGTCTACTTCTCTTTATTACATACCATCCTACTTATTTCCATACTTGCTCTCCTATCCACAGAGGTTCTGGCTGTCCGGGAACTTTTGTCGTCATATGAGCCTTAGTTGAGTAGCAGTGTATACCGTTAGGTCCCTACCTGCTGCAAGTACCAGATGTCCGCTGGCTAAGGCAAGTATTAGGTATGGGATGTGCTGGACCAGCGACTCTGGTACACATATAAGGGGGCTACGACGCCATCATCATTTAAGGTCAAAGTTCCACCACAATTTCCCCTAAATGGTTGGCTGGGTTTGCACAGCCCATCAAAGTTCAATCGGGATCGATTATATGCATAAATGATTATATTCTGGAATGTCTGATCCAATGGAGGCTTTTCTCTTAACCTCCCTAGTCATAGGGAGGTCATAATATCTACTTTCCATTAAGCTCCATTTTAATTTTCTTTTCTTTGATTATGGTGATAACTAAAAGCATTAGTGGGCGACCGCAGGCGCATGAAGATCCCCCTACAAGCGCGGCCTCGTCCTCCCTAGGTGTCGGGGAGGATGAGGGAAATCGAGGTACCACTTTGACCAAAGGCTTGACTGGGATGGAGAGTAACTCGAATGGGATCTGTGATGCTAGAGGGAGGGGGGTGGGGGGTGAATAACCACACGGAGGAGGGACCACATCCACCGGGTTGTGCCTCTCTGAAATCTAAGCCCTTCTCCATCTCAGAGAAGGATCTTGTTGAGGCCGGTCCATCCAGCCTAGGGACTCCTCCTCTCCGTAAAAGAAACAAGAGGAAGACTAAAGGTTCCTCTCACTCCGCGGGGGCTCCGAGGACCGAGGTGTCCACTACCGTTTCGGCAAGCGACCAGGCCAAGATCGGCACATCCGGCCCCGGGTTGGGGTCCAGACCCAGACAAAAGTCGCAAGTGCGCTGAGTGGATCCTCGATTATGTCGGGACCCCTCATTGAGAGAATACCTGGAGTTTTTGAGCCCGCTGGCTTCAACTGCTTTCTGGTTATTCTGGTTATTAGATAGCATGATTAGTAGAGAGCCGAAGCTATCTCTTTCCTTCGAAGGTGTCATTCTGGCGAATGCGTCACATCCGTCCGAAACGGCAATGATTAGTGCCATTTGGAGAGTTAATGGCATGCCGGTGAGTGTGAAGTCCCATTCTATCATAAACTTTGTGAAATGAGTAGTCAACGCGAGGGAACTCGTGAACTACTCAAAAGATGACATCACCTTAGAGCTGGTCGACCATGGAACGTTCAAGTTCGAACGTGTGATAAGAAAACAGGGAGGGGTCCAAGACCCCCTGTACACTCCTCGTCACTTTTGACTGTGACAGGCTCCCTGAGTCGGTGCTTGTCGGTTGACCGTTTCCGTAAAACAAAGTAAAGCGTCTGCGCGCCTCCACCGAGTCGTTAGGCTCACAGGATGAAACACTCCTGAAGGTGGTCGTAAGGCCGTCTTTCGGGGTTCCTAATGCTGCCCCCCCCCGAAAGGAGGACAGTACCAAATAAGCTTCGGGTCCTATGCTCACATCTACGGCTTGCGTGGGTGATTTGGAAACGCTAGATCCTCCAAAGGAGAGACCACTGCCTCCGAATAAGCCCCCTTCCTCCTATGGTTTCGAGATGGAGGGAGGATAAGACTCGCATGGCGAGCGCAACCTCCCCCGATAAGTCCTCAAAGGCGCCAGTGCCTTCAGCGTAGGAGATCTACCCCAGGAAAGCGTCCGCCTATTCCTGTGAGGATCTTCATTTTGAAAGAGGACCTCCACATCTCGGTATTGCAACCGCGTGAAGGCATTCGTGCCACTGCCGTAGATGTGCTACTGATGCCACCGCTTCGGCCATTCAAATAGCTCCTGTAAACATGCAAAGTCGGGGTTACCCAAAGTCTGTATAAGTTGCTCTAAGGCTGCACACGATAAGTCAAAATCGTGTGTGGCCAAGTGGGTCAATTGCTTTTTCGAAGTAATGTGGTGCGTATCTCCTTGAGAAAGAAATTCCGGCCGTTCAAGCCCAAGATCGTCTCTCATTTCGCTCCCTTGGTCGTCTTATGTTTTATATTAAAAAAAAGACACCCTCTGCTTTTGGCGCCTTCATATAGAACAATTCTGCTGGTTCTACCCACCCCGGGCGCTCCCCTGGTAAATCTGGCGGCATACAGAGTTTGCTTCCAGAGCTAACTCCAGCGTGACCGTGTCCCGTTAGGCAAAAGAGCCACGCGCCTACACCTTATTCTTAAACTCACTGGAGGCAGCATCCCCTAAAGTTATCCATAAGGCTGACTTCCTTGTTTCCATAAGCTGGCTACCTAAACGAGTACACCACCAAAGGAGCATCGGCTCCTACGCCCACCCACAGTGCTCGGCTGAGTGACTCAGAGTCGGTAGATCCTCCAAAAGAGAGACCGCCACCTCGAAGCCACGCCACTTTGATTTGAGGTGAAAAGAGTAAAAGACTTGCATGCCGAGTCCAATTTCCCCAGATAAGTGCTCGAAGGTGAAAGCGCCTTCAGCGCATTGATCGGCCAACAGCCGCCAGTTTCTGCCTCTGGGAAGCGTGCGGCCATTCCCGTGAAGGTCTTCTCTTCGAAGAGGGCCTCTGCATCTCCTCTGAGCTAGGTCTCTAGGGCATATTTTTTCAATGAAATTACCACGGACTCCGGGCCCACTAGGAGGAGTTGTGGAAGCTCGTCTTCTCCCGTTATCCGTTATATATCATTTTGCAAGAAGCTATGCTGGGCATTTGAACCCTGCCCACCCTCCCGAGGTATAAGAGTTTCGTGTGCAGCTGCACCTGGATAGGATGTATACTGGTATTTCACAGTCTGCTGACTTCGATTGCTAAGTCTTTTTCTACTGATTGAGAATTTGAACAATAGACCCTCTATGTGGGGAGACTACGCGATTATTCACAGGTTTCAGCTATTTACCGACCTGATCGATGAGATGGAGATATGTGTCCTTAATGTGGAAGTGATTACGCATCACTGTTCGAGAGCCGCTTCTTTTACCTGTATTGATCTATCTCTATGCTATCCGGATGCACAGCTTGATTTTGAAAGGGAAGTAGTCGATGACCTCCATGATTGTGATCACTTTCCCATTCAAATATTATTTTCCGGACTGCAGCCGCCTAAGAAATTCCCCGGGGGTGCTTGGCGCGGGTGCGCTGGTCAATATTTTAGGAAATGTCAAATTTCTCTGTCCAATTAGTTGAGTTTAGTTCGGGGAATGATGCCGTTGCTTCTTTCATGGCAACATCATCGCCGTTGGCCTAACTACTATTCCTAGAACCTCTAGCAGTTTTTGTCGCCGACCGCTTTCGTGGTGGTCAGCTGAGTGTTATAAGGCCATCAAGCAGAAGGGTTATGGTTACATGCACTATGAGCTCCACGAGAACGAATTCACTAGCGGTGAATTTTATTGAGCCAGGCCTAGGTACCGCTATATTTCGTAGCACGCCAGCGGCTATTTCTGGCGGTGATATGTGTTTTCACTTAACAGGAATAAGCCTTTTTTAGAAGTGTGGAAGCAAGGCAACAGGATGCGGTAACTTCCAACTGTTTCGGTTTTTCTCGGCCAAGACTAATGTGATGCACTTCTGTCACCATCCTTAGCTGCACCCGAAATCGGACATTTTCCTAAACGAAGTACGCCTTTGTTCGTTTGAAGCTTCACTACGGGTGCGAGTTTTATGCATCCGCAGCCAAGCGTGTGTTGCGGAAGATGGACTCGATCCGCCACACCGGTCTTCCCATGCGGACCGGTCGCCTTCCACACGTCTCCCAATCAGAGCCTACTTGTGGATTCTGCGAAGATGCCACTCTCTTTGAGTCTTAAATACTATTATTCGCCTGTTTGCACAATCTCAGCACCTCACTCAGTTCCCGATGTCTTTCAATGCATCTGAGGCCGATCTTGATGGCGCCTATGCCAAGAGATACGGCAGGCATACCCTAAGCCTTTCGAGTCTATGGATTAAAACACTCCTTCGAGAGATCGGTATAGCTCTCGGGCCAGTGATGCCTCTGGTTCTGCCAAGGACGCCAATTTGGTGGGTACCAACTTTGACTATTTGTCGCCACACCTCTGCTCCAAAAGCTTCCAAACCACCCGGAGTTCTGGGTTCGGCATTTTTGGAGCACACTTTTTGTCACGTTGGATGCGTGCCAGTGTATTCAGATGTCTCCAAATCTCAGGAGGTAGCCAGACTTCACGCCGTATTCCCTCTTTTTTAAGTCAACCGGCCTCTCCCATAGGCTACATCTGTCTTCCCCGTCAAGTTGGTTGCAATACACCTTTCGGTATGAATATAACTCGTCGTTTCCTGTTCAGGGATGGAATTGTAATATTTAGCGGTATTCGTGACGCCACGGTTGCCAGGAGCCTAGTGAATCTCAAGATTATCTTCTCCTAGTTTTCTGGACATGTTGGGAATTGCGGGGAATGAACGACCACACCAGAGTTTCAGTCTTTCTCTCACCGACTACCTATCATAAATCATGGCAGCCCTCCAGACTGCTTGGCAAAGAAGATACATAAGAGAGTGTCAAGGGGAACTTAAATTTACGTTTCATAGTGCCATGTCAGTTTTCATGGACCTATACCCCATTGCTACAATGGCTTCAGGTCGCTCTCTGTCGTCTTCCAATAGGGCGCATTCACGGAACACAACGCCATTTGCAGGTTCGCTCCCCGCACTTTACGCGTTTTACCCCAGACTGTTCGTGCACGTTACATGTCTCGGTACAAAGTCGAGTGTGTTCACTACCTCTTTTCCCTTAAAACCTGTTCGTGTACACAGACTTGTGGACCATTTGACTTTTGGAGGTGGCTAGACTCCTTCATTTTAATTGACTCTGTTGTAGATCGTATGTTCCTGCGACGGGGGAGTCGTGCTTCTCCCTAGCGGGGGAGCGTGCTTTCTTCTTGTTATTTGTTTTTCTTTTTTGTCTGTTTTTTATTGTTGTTTTCTTGTTTACTTTGGTTCTGGTAATTTTAAAGTAGCCTAGCACTAGCATGAAATTTTAGTTTACGGTGACCTATGCGTTTGAAGGGAGTCGCCAAATGGGTGCATAAATAAAATTAATTAACACCTTCCGCTACTTGCTCTACCAGGCCTAGGACTACGATCACAGTTGTTTTGAAGCAAATTCGTAACCCAGCCTTGGTTTTAGCTCCTCAACCACGACCGCTTTCTCCTGGTAGAGCTGGCGACATAAAGGGTTCACACGCAGCCTCGGCTAAAAGCAAGCCACCTCCTTCTTTCCCAGCGTGATCCCGTAAGCCGAAACGGCGGCGCTCTAAACACATTCTCAGTGGCGCACATACGAACCAACTTTACAATTTGTTACACGATAAGGGCAATGTTAATTTAGAAAAAGGACAGCGTTAAACGATGAAATTAGGAACTTTATTAACCAGAACTTAAGTGAAAAAGCATGACTATGACATATCCCCTTTTCCCGATCCTATGTAATCTTTTCATGGAAAATTTTGAGAAACAACTCTCCTTATCTTATCTCATCCCATAACCTGGTTCCGCTATTTTGATGATGTATGTGTCACCTGGCCTATTAATGATACCATATTTGCTTATTTCCTTGAACAATTAAACACTATCAACCACAACATTAAATTTAAAGTTTAATGGGAACTAAACCACTCACGGCCTTTTCTTGATGTAAAAATATTTGAAGTAAACAATAAAGCTGTTGTTCTGTTTACAGGAAACCAACCAACACTAATACCTATAATCATTTATTCTTGTCATGATGAATCTCTTATAAGGTCCGTATTTTCTTCCTCTTTCCTGAAAGCTTCTCGGATAGGTGATCCAAAAAAGAAATTTCAACAATCACACAAACATTTATTGAACTGCAACATCCTCTATGGTTCATAGAAAAGTTTCATTATGAAGATGGACCCAACTTTTATTCACTATCTAATTCTAAGAAAAAAAACACCGCTTAGTAATTATCTTATCTTCCTATATTCACTTTAATTAATTAATTTTAAAATGCTTGTCAATATCATTAGTATTGCCTTTCAGTACGAAAATACCCTACGAAATATTTTGTTGAAAATTTGATCCACTCCTAAAAAAACAGGGTGTTTATTGTATCCCATATAAAAATTGCGATAAAATATCTATTGGCGAAAGCAATAGATTCCCTAAGAAAATGAACGAACACAAAGGCGATATACCTCGCGGAAACCTATCTTCTAGCTTGTTTTAACATGTACTGTATCAGGTGAAGACCATGAAATTGATTTTGATACTGCAAGGATAATTTCCACAACTATATACATAGACGCATAATTGAGTCAACCCTCATAAAGGAAATTCTCAACATCAATTTATCTGATGTTCATTTCAACGCTAATTCCTTGAAAACCATTCAAATTCAAATTCAAATCTTCATTCATAGAACGGTAGAAATCACTCCATTCAACTCTACTAAAAGCAATAACAGAAGCCCTGAAAGAAAAAATAACATCTAATACCCCCCGCCAGATCAGAGCACTCCTTGAAGAAAATCCACGAAATCCACACCATGCAAGATTCCCAAGCAGCGCCAGCAAGCATGGAAACGAAGTTGTCCCGTTTTATGCATAAGAAGACGGAAACAAATCTCGACCAAAATGACACCTGGCTATGAAAATAACTAACCAAATTAGACTAAAAACCTCAAACAAGATAACCTCAACCCAAGAAGACTACAAAAATAAACAAAAGGAAACAAGAAGAAGAAAAATAACAAGAATATAGTACGTAATTACGAAGAATACAACAAACAAACATAAGAAACGATAACAAAAACAACCGCATCAATCACAATCGCATCAACACAAAGCAGTACGATGAAAACAAAACTAGCAAGTTACTCAAAAAACATAGAAACGTAAGAAAAACAGCTTAACAACAATAAACAAACACTTAACCAAGAATACGTCAAGAACATAAAAGAGAATACAAATAAACGAATTCAAAGGCTTGAATGCCAAACTTATACATATATTTGCATGTATACGTGTACATGTAAATATAAGAAATTCCCTTCAAATAGCAAATAAAACAACACAGATACTAACATGAAAGAGATTAATTAGCCTGATCTCCAGGCAACTGTGCAATCCTTGCAACTCTTATACTTCCATCCTCTCACCACTATCCCCAACCCCACTATTTTTGCACACCAATATCTTTGACACTCACATACTCACCACTTCCAACCAAACCAATCAATCAATCTCATTCAATTTTCACCATATTTTTATCGGTCAAGGAGGAAAAGAACAGCTAAAGCTAGTCTGAAGATGACCACTCAAGATCAAAAGATCAGCATTTAAAGTTTGGTTTTTACCAAACACAATAACTTGAAAAAGAAATGAACCTATGAGAAATAATTTACCATCTACATGATATAGAAATGCGAATAATAAGGAAAACTGCAAGTTTCCAAAGAAAATGAATTAATGGTGAATATATATATGCATTCAAGAAAAACTGCTACCTATTTATATATATATATATATATATATATATATATATATAGTGTGTCACGCAAAATTATTGGATACATTACATTTTTTACTATTTCTTGGCTAATATTTCTTCTTTTGGGTTGATAATTTACAAATATTTTCCAATAATACTTTCATTCACCTGTGTAAATGAAAAATTAAAAAATCATAAATGAAAGTTTTTTATTTAATATAAATACCAAAATAATGGAAAAATATTGGCTAAATCTAAATTTTTTACTAATTCATGCGTAATATTTTCGATTTTGGGTGGAAAATTGACAAATATATTTCAATAATAGCACTTTTGTCCTTGGCCACTCATAAAGGGCCACGATATTTTGCTTATCAATGACGTAATCTGTTATCTCCTTCTACCAGTTGTAATCTATGAACCTAATGGGCGGCAAAGTTAAGGAATTGTCAGAGTACTTGGGCAAAATCATCATTGAAAAGGAGATGGCTATCGTAAAATATCCCAAAGTCTAAAAATCCTTTTAAGTACAAAAGGAAACATTATTAGAAAGTGGAAGAAATTTAATACGACTGCTAACATTCAGAGGAGTGGCCGGCCGCGGAAAATAAACAATGCAACCGCACTGTGGATTGCTCGGAAATTGCAGAACGATTCATTTGCAACTCGCATGGAAATTCAAAACGATCTTAAAGTAGCTGGAAATAAAGTGAGCAAGGACACAATTAGTAGAAATCTCAATCACATCGGCCTACATTCAAGATCGCCAAGGAAGTCTCCTTTGTTGAGCACTAGACATGGAAAGACCCGGTGGAAACTTGCTGAAACATATGAAAACCAACCGAGTGAATTTTGGGACAACGAATTAAGGTCCAGTGAAACCAAAATTGAATTTTTTCGGCGGGACACGGCAACTCAGGAAGAAGAGAACTGTCCACAACCCTAAGAATACCATACCTACTGTGAAATTTGGATTCGGTAGTATAATGATATGGAGATATTTTTCATCAAATGTCACTGGGAAATTGGAAATAATCAGAGGGAGGAGGAATGCCTCTCAATATTGCGAAATTCTAGAACGAAATCTCCTCAAACTGCCAGATCATTGGGCCTTGAACGAAGTTTTCTTTTCCCACAGGACAATGATCCTAAGCTCACGGCCAAGGCAACTCAAAAATGGTTTGAAAATAAATAAGATCGACTTCATGACATGGCCTAGTCAGTCTCCCGACCTAAGCCCAATCGAAAACTTATGAAAGAAACCAAGCTACAAGTTTCTGCAAGGAATCCACAAAATGACAAACGGGTAGAAGATTTCTGCAAAGAAGAATAGGATAATATTCCTGCGACTACTTGTAGGCTTGAAGCAGTAAAACAGAATAGGGGCTATGCTACAAAATATTAAATAAATGTATCCAATACTTTTGCGTGTGTTTTTTTGGTATTTTTGTAAATAAAATTAATAAATTTAGGATTTTTTCATTTTTCATTTGCACAGGTGAATGAAAGTATTTTTGTAACATTTGTAAATTATCAACCACAAAGAAGAAATATTATGCAAGAAATAGTAAAAGATGTTATGTATCCAATAATTTTGCGTGACACTGTATATATATATATATATATATATATATATATATATATATATATATATATATATAGAGAGACTGTATGTATGCTCAAAGATCTGAATATAGATAATGATATTCTTTCATTTGTTCCTTCATCTTCAACCTAAAGGAAAAAGAGTTAAAAAATGAACTTATTTCCATTTAAATTGGAAAGGAACACATTTAATTTCTACTTTGAACACAATACCGCTCCTCAAAGGCAAAACACGAAATACACATATTGAAAAATTAAAGTACGAAATGTATTAGCAAAAGAATGAAAAATTATATGAATTTAAAGACTTTGAGACTTTAGAGTACACTATTATTAATTGCAAAGCATTTACTTTCCGACAGTGGAATATCGGCACAAGCTGAATATCGGTAAATTTGCAGAGGAAAAGAACATCGAGTTGGTCTTTAAAACTACTGTTTTGTAGGATTGGGGTTTTATAAATGTCATAATTTAATATACACCTTAAGTGTATGTTAATATACACTAACATTCAGAGAGGTTCCAGATTCACTAAATCTTAGGATTTGGCCATTTTCTCTCGGATATTGGTATTGATATTTTATCCTATGCTATCTTACTGCGGATTTATCCCTTTCTGTCAAAGGTTTATTGTGATTTCGAAAGATGGTTCCAAGATGAGTACGAATTCCTAAATCCAGAATTGAATTCTCATCAGTCTTCAGCTCCACTCTTATATTTCTCAATACAAATTTAGAAAGTCTTTAATTCCACTTTAAATTAAAATTAAATAGAAATTTGGTAAAACACTCAACTCAATGACCCTAAAAGTTAAATTGATCGATTTGTTAGTCTCAATTTTTCATTTATTTTTAACTACGGTCAAAAGATTAGTTTTGTTCGAATATTCACTTTTAAAATCCGTCGCCTGTTTTCCTTCGCTCAAGTTGCTAAATTATTTGGCTCATATAAATTGTTACATTTCATTTTTGTTTTTCTAGGCTTTCAATAACCATTTTAATTGATTTACTTTTTCTGAATCCTAGTACGCCGGTATTGCTTCTCTTTTTATATATTGTTGTTTTAACTATGATTTATTTAAAATTCTGTTCCACTAATATCTTATGATGTATAACTTTGCATTAATTATTTAATAATCCAATTATTTCATTATAGGAAGTGGCTGAGGATGAATATTTAAATTTGCAAAACATTCTGAATAAATATGTTCTCTCTCTTGGTCATGCTTTTATATATATATATATATATATATATATATATATATATATATATATATATATATATATATATATATATATATATATATATATATATATATATATATATATATATATATATTAGGAATTAAACCACATTCTCCAAAGACAATTTAATTCAGAACAGTTTCGGTGTATCTCACACCCTTTTTCAACTGACACTGGGCAGAAAATCTAAGAGAAATGCATATAAGCATAACACAAGATCCCCTCTTTTTCCCCCCAATCCCCTACTTGTGACTAATCTGGAGGGCGGGGGGGTAGGCCTAAACATATTGAAGGGCTGGCATTTTACTATTTTGTTTATTTGCGATCTTTTAATCCTGTATATATATATATATATATATATATATATATATATATATAATATATATATATATATATATATATATATATATATATATATATATATATATATATATATATATATATATATATATAATATATATATATATATATATATATATATATATATATATATATATATATATATATATATATATATATATATATATATATATATCAAACCACAAGGAAAGTGAAGATTAACGGAATCAATTTTCTCTTCGGAAAAATTTATTTTCCTAATTGTAAAAAAATCTTTGCAAAGGTGGGGATCGAACCGAGTGCACTGAGGCAGCGAGCAACCGCTTTGATCTCAATTAAAGCCCGCCATATCCCACTCGGCTACGCGGAAGAAAAAGAATTCTCTCGAATCGACAAACTTTTAAGACTCGGTTCTCAAGGACGATCTGAAGGACTGAAAGAGAGATTAATTGGTAATTCCAAGGACAAACGAGAAAGATTTAAACGCGCGGCGAATATATAATGTATAGCGGTCCGTTTATCTTCAATTTCCTTGATTGATTTAATTGTATCATTCTTTCGCGCTCATTTTATATATATATATATATATATATATATATATATATATATATATATATATATATATATAATGAAAAACTCACAAAGTGGCACGTCAGGAAACCAATAATATGAAAATTAACCCACAGGAAAATGAAAAGATGAATCCAAGCACTTTCGAACTATATTTGCAAGTTTATTTTCAAAGAATAGTATGAAAAGGAGAAGACAATCTTATATAGGGTACAAAGATACGAAGGGAACGCCCATCACATAGTATAAACCAATGGGAAAAAAACACAAAAACAAGACAGAAAAGTACCAGGAAAAAGTACAATAGGCAACTAATAACAGACATATGCATCCCTAAAACGATATACACACAACAACGGTTCATTTTGATATATATAAATATATATATATATATATATATATATATATATATATATATATATATATATATATATATATATATATATTATTTTATTATTGCACGTTTTTAAAAATGTAGCATTTTAAAAATTATATGATGAATAGTGCATTCTTACACTGAATCCCGAATCGCGCTGAGGTCCTGTAGTTGTAGGAGGTGACTCTTATTCTCTGGAGATTTGTTATTCGATCACAAGGATAAAATGATGACAAATATTGGTTAAATGAATAATGTTCTCTAATCCTAATATATTTTGTAATATTTTTTTTTTGCAAAAATAAATGTTTGAATCAATTTTAATTCCAGAAATGTTTTTTTCTAAAGAAAAGCGTGTAACTGTTGTTGCTCGACAGCAAATATGCCAGAAATTCAAGGAGACATTTGCTAAAGATTTTACATTAAGGAACACCATCTTCAATATCTTTAATGAGATTTTAAAAAAATAGTTACACTCCTGTAAAGAAGTCTTATGGACGTTCAAGAGTTTTAGAATGAACGACAAATTTGCCCTCTAGTTAGGTACCAGCTCAAGGATTAGGTTTGCCTCGACTAACAAGCTTGCTTATTATTGGAAATATGCAGGTTAGGAGGATAAAAAAAAGGGATCGCTTTCACAAGGCGTTCGTTGTAACGACGGTGAAGCATCCGGGCACTCTCAATATCTTGAGCTGCTCATCCAACGAAACTGGTACATTAGCTATTTTTTCCAATAACACTACAATGAATTCAAAATGGTACAAAAACGTGCTTCATCTTCACTTTTTCCTTACAGTTCACGACCAACTTCTAGGAGATAACTTTATTTTTTAGCATGATAATGCATCTTGTAACAAAGCAAAAGCAATAACAAAGTTTTGGGACTCTGGTCCCGGGAATTAGTCAGAAATGAACCTAATAGAGAAGGCGATAATCAAATTGTCAGTTGATAAACAGAAGCCATCCAATTGTTAACAGTTACCGATGCTTATTTCAAAATTGGAGCAATATCAGTAAAGATATTATCACAAATTTATTCTATAGATGCCAAAACGAATATAAGCAGTCTTGAAAAGCAAGGAATATCATAATAAATATTGAAAGCGCCCATCGATTAAGTTTATTTATTAATATATGTACTTGGGCGCTATACTTTTATATGTCACTTTCGAAATATGACACAAGCATAAGAAAATAAAATGCAAAACTCGATTAGCTCTATTAATATTCTTATAGGAAAAATATAGTAGTCTCAAATCTTTTGATAGTAATTTCCTACTTCGGAAAAATCCGTGCTGGGGTGGGATTCAAACCAAGCACACTGAGGCAGCGAGCAACCGCTTTGATCTCAATTAAAGTTTGCCCTTAACCACTCGGCTACGTGAAAGAAAAAAAAAATCTTTCGAATAGACGAGCTTTTAAGGCACGTTTCGTAAGGTAGATCGGGACTGTTAAACAGAGAGAAATTAATTGGAAATTCAAAGGACGAGGGAGAAATTGTGTTAGACACGGAGCGAATACACCATGCATATCTCTCATGAGCGCGAGAGAATGATCAAATAAATTTAACACACAGCAAGAAGCCGATTGGTTAAAGGCTCACTCTAATTAAGATCAAAGTGGTTGCTCGCTGGCTCAGTGTGCTTGTTTCGAATCCCACTCCAGAACGGATTTTTTTTTAGTATTAAATAACTATTTCCTAAGAAAAAAATATTCCGTTCTCTCTTTCTTGCGGTGTGTTTATATATATATATATATATATGAATAAGTTCTTGCGGTTTTATCAAATTTATTTATTACCATTAACAATTTTAAAAAAACTTCATTTTTAATTGATAACAATATGCAATTTAATCAATAAGTTATTCTCCGTTGTTATTTACGTCTTCTTCCCAACGTTCAACTAGTTTTCCGATGCCTCTGCAATAAAAATCTCTGGATTTTGACTCGAAAAATTCATCTAAGCAGGTTCTTAATTCCACATCAGTATTGAACGAAAGGCCGCACAAATTATTGGAGAGCGATCAGAACAGATATAAATCCGATGGAGCCAAACCTGGCGAATATGGAGGATGCGGCAGGATTTCCCAATTAAGCATTTGGATGGTGTCTTTTGTCATATTGGCAATGTGAGGACGCTTTTCACGAATAGCTTCGGCGAGTCGATACATTTGTTGAACGTAGAGTTCTGCATTAACAATCTCCTTGTTCTCAAGGAGCTCATAAAGAATGATGCCTTCACAATTCCATCACACACACGGCAACGTCTTTCGTGGATGAAGTCCTAGCTTTAATCGCGGAAGTGGTTTTGTTATTGGGGCTAAGACATTGTTTTCGATGGTTCATGTTGACATAAACACACCACTTTTCGTCGCCAGTGATGATGCAGTGAAGAAATCTGTCCGATTATCCACGAGTAGCCTTGTAACGAGCAAGCAAACCTGCGGCAATCGTGAAGGTGATTCACTACAGTTTTCTGATCACACGCCAATTGTACAGCCAATTCTCTAGTCTATTGACGAGGATTTTCATTGAGAAGGTCGTTCAATCGATCTTCATCCAACTTAATGGGGCGACCAGAACGTTTTTCTCCATTAAGATTGAAATGACCGCTTTTGAAACGTGAAAACCACCATTAAGCTGTCCTTTCTGATAAAGAATTTTCTCCGTACACAACATAAATATCGCGACGAGCTTTGGCTGCGTTTGCATTGTTCCCGTCTCGATTGAAAATGAATAACAATAAGTGTCGAAAATGCGCCTTTATTTCAACTTGGCATTCCATTTTGAGGGTACAGAACAAAATTAAATTAACACAACTTTTAAATAACCACAATGACTTATTACTTGACTTCAAGACGTAGCCTAAGCAAAAGCCTAATAGTCTACGCTGTTAAGAGACGTAGCCTAACCTTTGCAAATTTTGCTCTCATTATTTATTATTGTTTCTGAATATGCGCACCATTCACGTCAACAAAACTTATATCAACACAACATTAAAAAAACGCAAGAACTTATTTCCCCACTAAATATATATATATATATATATATATATATATATTTATATATATATATATATATATATATATATATATATATATATATATATATATATATATATACATATATGGTGAAGAATACTTTTGTCGAGGTATGCTATTTTTTTTTTTTTAAGGAAGAGCCGGTCTCAAGCACGTAAGGATTTAGTGAAACGCCCAGTAATTATCCCAAACTAAACATATATTTTATATTTAACAATTAACTACAAAAACAAACATGAACCACTAAAATACTAGGAATTTAAATACACGATAATGACTTCAATAAGTTTTTAAGTAAGGCTTTTTAACTTGACCTTATAATGTTGGTTAACTCGCTACTCCCTTCAATATAAAAGAAATAGGCTAATTGTCTCTACTGGAGTTTAAATACCTTGGTTGCTCTGACGGCGAGTTTGAGTCTGACCTTGAACTCAATGAGCCCAGACACCTCAGGAATACGGTGGGTTCTTTGACGCGTGCCTTGACCAGATGGTTGGAGGGATAACTTGATAGTCACAAGGGACTTTGGCTAGTGTAGCATATGGAGGTCCACACTGTGTTCAGGAGGGGGGTCATTTTCAAGTGCGAGAACTATTTCGGGGCATTAGGATGCAACAGGATAGTAAGTTGAACTTGGTTCTTAAACCAAGTTAACTTAGAGTTCGGTGTGACCACCGGATAACGACATCGAGGAGGAGCTTTTTCTTCTTCGTTTCAGAAGTCCTCAAGGTCGAGGACTATCACGGTGCTTTGTGCTACACCACGATATTGGGAGGGAGGTTTTCTCTGACGAGAATCAGTGTAACTTGATTCCTAAACCAAGTTAACTTAGAGTTTGGTGTGACCACCGGGTAACGGGCTCGAGGGGGAGGACTATCCCTGGGCTTTAGGATGCACCGGGATAGGAGGAGTCTCTCTGACGAGAGTAGGTTGAACTTGAACAAGTTAACTTGAAGTTCGGTTTGATAACCAGGGACTAGCTCGAGGATGAGCTGCTAAGTAGTCCTCCTGGTAGCCCAGCCTCTCTTGCTGGGGACTTCGTAGCCTCGTTGACTCACAGATTCTACCTCTTTTTTCCCAAGTGTTTGGTATTTATACCTCGTCACCCCACTGGGGTAGGGGTAGGAGGGAGGGGGGGGGGTCTTTTGGACGGGCCACAGGAGGGTTCCTACTCCAACGGGTTTTCTCAGCAATTCTTACCTCTGGTCCAGCTGGCCTTCGAGCTTGAGAGAAACGCCACTCCAATTTCGTACTTGAGGTGAAATTGAATATACACTCGCAGGGAAGATCTGGCAGTTTAAACCGTTCGGCTTTTCACAGGGATGAGTGGCGAGGGGCTGTGGTTACGAGATAGACCCAAGGTGCCTGTCCCGGGGTCGATTTCCCTATATATATATATATATATATATATATATATATATATATATATATATATATATATATATATATATATATATATATATATATATATATATATCAGCTATTTGCCTCCGCACTGCGCCGAGAACCCTTTTCTCATCTTTCTGTTAAGATTTTGTTCATCATAAGAAGTTTTGGCCATAAGCTACCATGCTGGTCCAATGCTAGCCCTAGCTAGGGGTCGTCAGCGAAAGTATTCAACACTTTTTTTGTGTGACACGTCGGACTAGTCGAACAGGGACCTTTTGTTTTAAAATCTAGCACGCTGACCAATATATATATATATATATATATATATATATATATATATATATATATATATATATTTATATAAATGTATATATATATATATATATATATATATATATATATATATATATATATAATACTGGTAATTGATTTGTTCCTTGGGAATCTGATATGTAGCAGGAATATGAAGACCCAGGTGATTATACTGATCATTTATTGGCCGGACGTTTCGGACCTTTACTAGGACCATCTTCAGCGACTATATCGTCTAATGAGAATGAGAAGGAACATTAATTGATAACACTTAAAAATAATGCATTAAAAAAACAACAAAAAAAAAAAGAAGAAGGCAGGTTAAAATAATAAAATTGACAATAATTAAAATTAAAGTAAAAACACTAATAATATATAGAATTAAATAATATTACCCAGTGGTATTTAATTAAGTCAATTTGTTATAATTTCACTTTCTATTTTTTTTTTTAAATACCACTGGGTAATATTATTTAACTCTATATATTATTAGTGTTTTTACTTTAATTTTGATTATTGTCAATTTTATTATTTTAACTTGCCTTCTTCCGTTTTTTTTTTAATGCATTCTTTTAAGTGTTATTAATTAATGTTCCTTCCCATTCTCATTAGACGATATAGTCGCTGAAGATGGTCCTAGTAAAGGTCCGAAACGTCCGGCCAATAAATGATTAGTATAATCACCTGGGTCTTCATATTCCTGCTATATCTATCTATCTATCTATCTATATATATATATATATATATATATATATATATATATATATATATATATATTCAATAATATTTAAAAAAGTAAGGAGGGTATATAGAAAATAATTTTTATTATACTCGAGGTTAGCAGAGCGAAACCACGCGCACCTGCCTCCCCACTCTTCTCCCTGAGCATTGACTCCTCAAAACTGCTCAATCGGTTCTGCCGCACCCTGTATAATGTGAATTTGGGCAGTATATTTTCATTATGGCAGGTTTTATTGAAAGCGACCGCGTCTCGTATTAATAATTTTCTTTTCAATATTCTCGATTTGTCTTATATTAGCCTTTTCTTCGTGGTTCAACCTGTGAATAAGTCTACAGGAGTTCATTAGAGACTAATATTTATTAATTGCAAAATGGTGAAGGAAATTATTTCCCTTTAGCACTTTCTTTTATTACACTGACCCGTTTAGATACGAAAGTATCATCTTCAGAGTTAAAATGGGATATTAATACATTTATTTCAGTTTATATGTTATAAAATATGGGTTAACAAACTAATGAACGGAACATAGACACGTGTAGGCAAACCAGGAGGCTGACGAGGTGCCAGTTATGAGTGGTCGAGGAAGTGTGAGTGGGCCGGAGGTGGAAGGGGGGGATAAGCTGCTTGCCAGAGGTGATTAGCGGCTAGAGGTAGCTCTCCTAAATGTACCTGACCCTCGATTTCCTCGTCTTGCAGCTGGAAGGATTTTATGTGAGTTAGATTGTATATATAGACTTGGTTGGGCTTCTTGAATATATATTGCTTCAAAGAGGAGTAATTGGCGTCATGCTGGGAGAATAGTCTTAAAGTTTTCTGTTCTCTTCCACCATTTGTCTGTTAAGGCAAGCTCCATGTATTTCTTGTGTATGTTTTTTTAAGTACACTTTTGTTGAGGTGCTATGATATTCTTCTTGAGAGTGTGGTTTCGGTCATTTCTATTTTCGAGTTAGGTAAGAGTTCACAATGTCCTAAGGTATATGTGTACTCATATCAGATGGGTCCTTTGTTTGGGTTTATTTAGAGGTTTTGGGTTATTTTGCGAGAATAGGGTTGATGTCCGTTTATTTTGATAGTAGATTGTTAGTGCAATCCTTTTGGGGGCATTCGTGGGTTTTATTCCTCGGTTAATAATGTTTTTGATTGCTCTCTCGTCTGCATGGTGTTATGTGCTTATAATGTTCTTGTAAAGGAGTGCTATAATGTTTTCCTTGTCTGTATTTCTATTCTTCTGATGTTCTGACAGGTAGTATCTGTCCATTTTAATTCTTATAGCTGTCTGTATTTTTTATTGGAGAATCCGCCGTTAACAAGTACTTGGGTGGCTAATTAAGGGTAATAGTAAGAATTCATTAATCTAGTAGAAAAGACTCTTCATGATCCTCAACCCTCTTCACGAGCGCTACCCATACGATTGGGCTACAATCCATTTCTCCTATAAGAGAAATTTAAAGAAGCCTTTTGTACTAGTTGGCGTTTGAAAATTTAAAAAAAAACGAGAAATTGTGAGATTATCTATCGTCTCTTCATATTATACAATCGTATATTCAAGAAATTATTCTAAATAAACTAACCAAAATAAAATATTGACACATGCAAAATAAGAATACGATCATTCACATAATTGCTTAGCAAGCAAATACAGTAGAAACAAAGCAATATTTGACAGCAATGAACCTTAAAACACTTAATATAAAGTGTTGAAGCCTTTGTTTTCTACTTCATTAGTGCAACGACAACAACAGAACCTCACCAAGTTTCTTGCAAACTTTAATGGTATTTTGTTTCATTCTTGCTTACTTTTCATCGATAAATCCGTCGCAGTTGAAGGCTGCTGGTCTCGAACTTTTTCTCCAATGATCTTTCAGAGGTTCACAATTGGGTCTAGGGCTGGGCTTTGAGCAGGCCACTTCATTACTCTGATATCTTATTGTTCTAACCAGTATTTTACTCGCTTTGCAGTATGGCATGGCGTGTTGTCCTTCATAAATACTACCTGCTATTACAGAGCTGCTAGGAGAGAAGGTATAGCATGTTGTACGTGGTTTAGGTACACATTCTCATTTACCCTTCCAATTATTCGCTCTAATGGACCAACTCATTAGTATGAAAACACTCCCATACCGTGAGGGTGCGTCCTCCATACTTGCCAGACTTGTCAACACATTTAGGGTTAGGTTTGTTCCTCCCAGCGCGTCTGCGATTAGATCCAACTAAATTAAATTGACTTTCATCGTTGAAGTGAATCATCTCCGAGTCTTCTTCCCTCCAAACAACACGAACTGCAGCATATTCGAGTCTCGCCTTCTGGTTCTTTTTACTGATGATGTGTTTAGTTGTTGGAGAAAGAGCTATTAAATCAGATGCCTTTAGGTGACGGGTCACTGTGAAATAACTCACTTCTTTGCCACTTTCGGTCTTAGTTTTTCGAGAAATTTCTGCTACACTCTCAAAGTGAACCTTCATAGAGAAGCGCCTAATAACTCTGTCTTCTTGGACTGTGGTTATGCGTGCTCGAGCGCCTTTTCCAGGAAATTTAAAGCTTTTATTTTTATTATATAACTTCAGAACGTGCAAAATCACACTCTTGGACCTTTCTACCTCTCTTGAAATCGCAGAAAGAGTCCTGGTCGAAGTTTGCAAACCAACCAGTCTCTGACAGACCGCAGGGGTCACCTTCACGTGTCTTGGAATCTCTGTAGAGTAAGTACGGCAAAAATGGCGGCTGACCAGTTCTTCCCTACTGTGTAAAATGTTGCAAGATAAATTCTAGAAACTTCTAGAATGTTCCCGAAAAAATCGTTCTCTTATTTTGCATATGCCAATATTTTATTTTGTTAGTTTATTAAATGCACGGTTATATATAGCATAGTGATTTCATTCCCTTTCTCATATTTTAAAAAAAATATTTCAATAGATGAAAATCGTTCTCATACTTTGCTTGGTAGTTTAGTATCATTACTAAACTACCTTCCCAATCCTCTGCCTGTCTCTCTCCAAACTCCAAATTCATTTGAATGCCATCACCCCTACTTTCCTCATCCTACTTACCCTGACAGCCTATACCTACATGCCCCTTGAGACAGTCACTCAACACTTTCACACCCTTGCGACTCAACTGGAATCCATCCATTTCATATAAATCCTTCCTTCCAAATTCTGACTCCATGTATCCAAAACCACTAGTGACATAATATCACAATAATTTTACTCTCTCATTTATATCTCCTCACACGACATCCCCTCACTGTAAACTCTAAGCCCTGGCAAAATTCCTGACACTCCACACTTCCCATTACTATCCCGAAACTTTCTAACAAATCCCTATATCTAGACACTAGCTCATCCGACCTAGCTTTTAAAATGTCATTCACTCTCACATGTGAAACGACAAATGCATCCAATTCAGTTCCATTCACTATCCTTTCAATTCTCTCAATCACATTCACTTCACGTGCACCTGACAAACAAAAGCTCATTCTCCTTTTGCGCTCACGTTCAAAAAAGGTCCTGTCTGAATACCTAACCTGTGAATTAGAAAACCACAAACACTTCAGACACTTTATTTGCTTTACACTGAATATATCACAACAAGTAATTGGCACATACTTACTCTCAATACCTAGGTTTATTTTCCACACCTCTGTAACACCGGCATCCCTAGTTTCATCTCGAGCAGGAGATGCCTCGCTACCTATCTGATTCCTTCCCCCATTTCCCACCCTCCACTCACTACTCTCTTCACTACTCCTATTTCTAGCTAATGTAAATGGGCTAACCTTACTATCCCCTGAATTCCCCTTAAGTCTAGTGCTGAGATCTCTCCTAGGCTGGTGACTAACTCCTCCAACATAGCTATTCTTTTTAAATCCCGCGTTCTTTCCTCCTCTAACTTCAGCACACACTCTCGCAGAAGCAGTTCTCACTCCTACTATTTCACATCTAGCACAAACATCACATGATAAGCCCATGCTAACCCTGGGCCATCAACCTGTCTCTCAACTCAATGCACTCAGTCATTTGAACCTAATTAATGTTTTTTTTAAAAAATCCTTGAATTATATAAAAAAAGGAATATACTCAAGAAAGAGAAAAAGAATCTCATTATATCAGAACTTAAATAACACTAACTCACTCTATGAGTTAACTTAGGTATCAGAAAAAATTTTACTCTTCGGAACAAAGAACAAATACTAAACACAAGTGTATTATTTAAACGAATAGATAATACTATACATCCAAATCAAACTATTAATTCAAACTTTTGATAAATATCAAATTTGACAGGGATCTTCAACAAATGCAACCTTCTACGAGACAGCCAAGTAGCCAAGTCTATGTACACACAATTGTGAAATATTTGACTTCTTGAAGGAGAGTGACCTCCCCCATTTTATTCGATGCTCTTTGGTTTTGGTCAATGCTCCAATGCCGGGGTGAGGTGGGCCTAACCCCGACGCCGGGGCACGCTTCCTTCTTCTTTTTCTTGCTTTTGTTCTTTCTTATTTTTAACACTTTTATTTGTTTTGGCTTTTATTTTGTTTGGTTGGTTTTTCTTGTTTGCCTTGATTTCCGTGAATTTTAAAGTAGCTCAGTTACTAGGATGAAATTTCCATTGCTGTGAGTTACGCCCTTGGCGTCAGTCGCCAGATGGGCGCTAAAAAAAATAAACAGTACCAAAATGCATAATTGTAATTAAAATTAAAGAAATATGAAATTTATAGTAAAAATTAAGGCTGGATCACACTAAAGAAATACACTAGTTATGTTGGAAATTAATTATTGCATATAGACACTACTCACCTTTTGCAAAGAGCAAAACGCAGAACAAAACAATCGCTATTTTGCATGTGACGTCATAAGATAGGTTGGTTGTTAACTTTGCAAATTATGCGACTATGAAGGAGGGGTAGTAGTTGAATAAGTATTGAGAGAAGGTTTAAATGTTTAATAAAGAGTGATTCCAAGATTAGAATGAAGGCAGGCTTTGGAATGTCCTAAAATTCCCAAGTTTATGTGAGAAATATCTATTTCCCATTGAACAGAGTGACCACGGATGGGGGACATCTATTTATTAGTGAGAACGAAGCCAATGCGCGGACTTATGCTTTAGTGGGAGCAGACTTTCGCATTCCACCAGCGGACGGTAGCACCTGTGGCAAAATAAATTTATTTTTAAACTGAGCACTCATCGTAGTGGGGAGTTTATCCTTACATCGAAAAAAATGTCCTAAGTGGAAATTAATAAGGAATATAATTTTAAAGTTTGTGTGTATGAAATATCATCCGACTCTCTTTCATGCAAGGAAAATTTCGAACATCTAAAAATGTTATTTTGGGAGCAATTGTATGAATATATTGGTGTAGGTATGTGATATACATTTTAGGAAATGACTGATTTCTCTGTTTCAGTCGATGAGGTTAGGTTAGTAGATGATGCTGTTGAGTTCTTCTCCGGCACCCTCAGGCCTAAGTACTATTCCTAAAACGTCTGGACATTTTGCACGCCGACCATTTCCGTGGTTGTCAGCCGAGTGTGAGGCGGCCGTCAAACAGAAGCGTTTTGCCCAAATGCAGTATAAGCGCCGCTCGAACGATTTCAATGTCGGTGAATTTCGTCGAGCTAGGGCTAGGTTCCGTATGTTTCCGTATGTTCCTGGTGGGCATACGTGTCTTCACTTAACTCAAACACCCCTCTAGCAGAGATGTGGAAGCGAGTCAAAACGATTCGGGGCGATTTCTCTCAGGACCCCCCTCCCGTTCTCCAGGAGAATGTGGCCACAATCTTAGACCCAGCGTCCATATCGAAATCCTTCGCGAACTCTTTTTCCGAATTCTCTAGCCGGGATGCTGATCCCCCAGCATTCAATGCGCGTCGTGATGTCGCGGAAGGCCGCCGACTAGACTTTACCTCCAGAGGCTGAAAACCCTTCAACGACAGGTTTATATTGAGTGAGTTGCGTTCCGCACTCACTTCGTGCGCGGATACTGCCCCTGGTCTGCACGATTTCTCGTAAACATCATGCTTCGACACGTGGGTAAACGAGGCATGGCCTTTCTGTTCGATTTGTTCAACACGATCTGAGTAGAGGGTATCCTCCCAGAATCCTGGCGAATCGCTACTGAGCTCGCTTTTCGCAAACGAGGGAGAGATCACTTTACCCCAGCCGGTTTCCCGCTAATTTATTTAACCTCCTGCTGTGCTAGTTGATGGAGAAATGGGTAAATGTTAGATTAGACTTTTATCTTGAGATCAGAAGCCCCCTTTCTTCTGCACAGTGCGGCTTCCGCAAGTTCCACTCCACGTCGGATGCTCTGCTCCGACTGGAAAATACCGTCTGCGAAGCCATCATTTGTAGACAGTACAACCCCACAGTGTTCTTCGATCTGGAGAAGGCCTATGACACTGCATAGCGATACAGTATCATGGAGACTCTCCCTACGATGGAAGCGAGGGGACGCCTCTTTATCCTTATATCTAAATTTCTGGGAGATCGTAGTTTCCGCGTACGGGTCGGGGGAACCCTCTCCGGCCCAATGTAACAGGAATAGGGTATCCCGCAAGGAAGTGTCCTTAGTGTCACACTCTTTGCTATGAGAATCAACGGCATCACCTCAGTGCTGCCGGATAATGTTCTCGCTATGCTCTATGTGACGACCTTTCGATGCCAACTCTGGAGCATCGACTCTTACAGGCAATGACCGCGTCTCTCGCTATGCCGAAGAGCACAGTCTTCGGTTTTCCCTGGCTAAGACTAAGATAATGTACTTCAGCCACCATCCATGGCTCCACCCTGACCCAAACTTTTTTATAAATGGGGTTCGCCTGGAAGTGCTGAACTCGTTACGTGACATTCAGCGCATGGAACGCTGATAGGGCTATTGCGTTACTTTTTTCCATCATTCTTTCGTTTTCAAGTTCAAGTACGAATGCACGTTTTATGCATCCACAGCCATGCGTTTTCGCTGAAAGTGGACTCGATTCACCACACCGGCCTTCACCTGGCGACCGGTGCCTTCCACACGTCTCCCATTGTGCCATTTTGCTCCAATGGTTCCCATGGACATACTCCCTAATGCTGCCATGGTTTTAGGTTCCTTTCTGTCGTCTCCGAATTGGACACACTCGCGGGACGCACCGCCATTGGATGGAGCACTCGCCTGCGCGTTCTAGCGATGACTGCATTGTCTCCCAAACTGTTTTCACATTCTTTTTTAATGTCCTAGCCTGGGTGATCTTCGTCCACGTTACCCGTCGCACTACTATGACGAGCGGTACCGAGATGTCCTTCACCATTTTATTTGACTCTCTTTGTTTAGTTACATGTTCATGCGCCCTTTGGAGGAGGGCCTCCATCCGAAGCCAGAGCCTGCTTCCTTCTTCTTCCCACTTTTTTGTTTGCATGTTTTTGCCTTTGTTTTACTTTTGTTTTTTTCAGTTTTTTATTTGCTTGCTACATGTTTTTTAATCTAGCCTATCTTTAGGCTGTAAGGCAATTATGGTGACTTTTGCCGTAGTAAGTAGTCGCCAGATGGGTTCCCCCCAAAAAATATAGTTCACAACCACATGTCCATTGTACTCTGGTCGAGTCCCTACACACAGACCTGTGGGCTTTTTTACTTCTTGGAGGAGTCTGGTCTTCTCCATTTTATTTAACACTTTGTTGTTTGTCGCCTCTCCGGCGCCGTGAGGAGGCAATCCCCCTACAGAACCCGGAGCGTACTTCCTTCTTCTTTCAGATTTTTTTCTTGTTTCTATTGCTAGCAAAGACACTCTTGAACAAATTAAATTCTCTGCTTCAGTTAAATTACGCAATTAAAAGTTGGCAGCCACAGACTTCAAAGCGCGCCCAAGCAGATGGGCGTGAGTTTTAACTGATTATTTAAATTATTCGAGTTTCGGGCATGCTGATAAAGTATTATTGCGTTTTCTAAACATTGCAGTCGCAAAATTGGTGTGCCAAACTTTATTTTTTTCCACAGACAATGTTGATGTTTAAATTGCAACTCATAGCCGCAATTACTTTTACAAAACACTAAAAAGGGTAAAAAGTCGAACCTAAACCTAACCTAATCTAAGAACCAGGTGGCACCACTTTTGCCGAATCTGAATAGCCTATGTGACTCGCCAGGTCAAGTTGCTCCCAATGCTGAACTTGTTGGCGTTCATGGTCACTGTAATTGGTCTTGTATATTGGTCATATATATATATATATATATATATATATATATATATATATATATATATATATATATATTAGATGAAGTAGCTGACCCTTTATAACGATTTCGACGCTATTTTTGTGAGGATCATATTTGTTCATGCAAAAAATAGTGTTCTAATTTATTATAAGGTGTAAGCAGGATATGTAAACATTTTTATTTATAACTATTAATATGTGTAATCAATTTAAAACTATATAATTCATTTTAAGAAACATGTTTGTCTGTCTGTATATATACCTACCTATCGAACTCCCTACCTACCTACCTTCCTACCTACCTACTTTCCTACCTACCTACCTAACTAACTAACTGCCTAACTACCTACCTACCTATCTGTCTATCTACCTATCTATCTACCTACCTATATATCTACCTAACTATCTATCTACCTAATTATCCGCATACCTAACTATCCGCATACTTAACTATCCGCATACCTAACTATCTACATACCTAACTATCTACATACCTAACTATCTACATGCCTAACTATCTAAATACCTAACTATCTACATGCCTAACTATCTAAATACCTAACTATCCACATACTTAACTATCCAGATACCTAACTATCCACATGCCTATCAATCAGCATACCTAAATAAATATCTACATACCTACCTATCTGTCTATCTACCTATCTTTTTACCTACCTACCTATCTATCTACCTAACTATATATCTACCTAATTATCCGCATACCTAACTATCCGCATACTTAACTATCCGCATACCTAACTATCTACATACCTAACTATCTACATACCTAACTATCTACATGCCTAACTATCTAAATACCTAACTTTCCACATACCTAACTATCCAGATACCTAACTATCCACATGCCTATCAATCAGCATACCTAAATAAATATCTACATACCTAACTATCTATATACCTAACTACCAGCATATATAACTACCTGCCTACTTTCCTAACTACCTACCTAGCTTGCTAAATTGTAATGTATGCTAGAACCCATTTTGTTGAAGCAAATGAGTCTACCGTTCGCTAAATATCACTTTTCTTGCCACTTTGTTTTAGTTTATAAAGTTAGTACCGTTTTTTATTTGTGTGATTAATTTCTTATCTGTTTGGGTAGAACTTTCTTTCCTTTATATAATATCGCAACCACTATGTAATGTAAATTACAAAATAAATTTTTCCAATCTTATAAATTAATATAAATACTTTTGTTAACCTAACCTAACCTAACCTTCTCCTGATCATTTCTTGTTAGTTCTTTCCCCATTGGCCAGAAAGCACGGGTGAGCGGTGCGAAGAACAGCGGCTAAGAAGATATGTGCTGGTGTGCTACATATGTACTTTCTTTACGTCTTCTCATCCCTCCATCTTACTCTCTCCCACCCTCTTTCTCAAAAGGTCCCATTAACGAGTTATTTAGGTTCATGCTTACCTCCGACAGCTTTCTTGAGTTGCATTCTTCAACACCCGGGGGACACAAGAAGAAAATGAATTTTCTTTTTTTTTTACCTTTGAATGGAAGAAGAAATCGGATGTTCAATATTCCGATCTTTTGTTTCCTCTCCTCCAATGCCCACCCCTCTGAAATGACTGGATTGGGGCGGGAAGTAGCTCGATTTCTTGTGGTGTTTTCTGGAGTCCTGCCAAAATCGATGTGTAAACGTCTGCTGTTGATCTCTCTCTCTTTCTTGCCTTTCTATACACACATACGATCAACATCTCCGTCGGCCATCGTCATTTCCGCTGTGGAAGCGACGACGACCTTCCAACTAGATGCCCTTGACCTGGTCGTCTGTGAACCATCATAACCTGGCCACCCTCCAATCCCCTAACGGGGACTCCGAGTCAGGACACTCATCGACTCTTAACGATCCATGGGTCCAGACTGAAGACGGCTCTCCCCTATTGCTAGCACACCGGCTGCACCCATCTTAGCGATGGATGTCCAATGGATAAAGAGCTTACGGTGTGCAACGCACATTTTCTTCCTCAAATGCGTAGCCTCAAATGATGTGCGAATTGCAAGTTGATGTTTCAGTGTGGGGAGCGTTTGAGCTCCCCTCTTTGCAGCGTCACACTTTCGTCAGTTTGGTCTAGCGTCCTGTGGGTCGTTTTGCACGAATTTTGCGAGTCAGTCGAAGATGAGCCGTTCATTAGTGACTTTTATTATCTTCCGCATCGTTCAATATTTCCGTTCAGATTTACGGACGAGATTTTCTTTTAATTTAAATTATGAGTGCGGTGAGTTATGATTTGCAATATGTGGATCTTTGCTACATACAGATCTTCACTTTGGAGTTAGATATTTGTTTGTATCTTAGATAGTAGGGCAACTCGCAGGATGGAATTTAGTGTATGCAATGACTAAAACCAAACTACATTTATCCATTCGTTTATCTTGCCCTGTTTATCTTCATATATTTATCTTCATTGATACATCATAACCCTGACTGTTTGACGGCTTGCTTCCTTCCTCTAAATGGAGGTATTGTTAAGTCATATTTCCAATCGGGTCCAAATTTTAACCGAGAGTGTCAATAAGTGATGCTACTAGAGTATTGCCCAATGTGGCAAGCGTAATTTTGGACTCGTACAAATGTTAATGAAAGTCATGAGTCGCCTTATTAATCCAAACTTCAGTGCTGTTGGCACCAATTGACCAAAAGCACGATTTATGGCCCTTGCGCACATTGGACGTGCTTGTGCGAAGAATTCTTTGTAGATAAATTTTAGTTGACGCATCTGACAATTTACTGCCTCTAGTCTTTGTTCGTTAAAAGAAGTAAGAAAACGTCGGTGACCCACGGGAAATCGACCTATAGGGAAAGAATAAGGTCTGTATTTTTGAATTTGCATTTATAAACAAAATAAACTACAGAGGTATTCCAGCAAGATTTTTTTTTAAGTTTCCTTTAACTGTGAGAAAGCTTATGGAATTAGATGACCCAAGTTGTCAACTGAGCTCGCTAGAGACATGGAAGCACGCCACTCTCCTAAAATGAAGGAAGGTACTACTGCGCGGATGAAACGTGGGTATTAAAGGGGACAGAAGATGCCAAGTTCCCTTCAGGTCGAGAGAGGTTTTCAAGCCTCTTAAACAGAGAGGGGGAGAAAAGAGTGGGGCTAGAAGCCAAGTGAGCACAATATAAGAAGTGTTAGGAGAGGTGATTCAGGAGGAGGGTGAGGGGGGAGGAGCAGGCGAAGTGGCCCTTGACCAACACTTGCCCAAGCGCCACTTGACAAAAAAGTATCCTTTGTGATAGAACGAGTTGAAGCTGCGTTAATTTCAACTTCTATCACATATTATTTAAAACCACGATGTTGCCCACGTGCATCTTTGATTCGAAGCTTGGCGCCTTATCGCAGCCACCAGATGTCAATGTTTAAACAAGGAGGTTATCGTCTCCCCGTTCGCCCCCATACGCCGACCTCGCCAGATTGAGTTAGGCTTATGGGCAGATAAGGCATTGTTCACAGGGTCGGCTGTGCATTCCCTCGAAGCTCCCACTCCATTGTCTCCCACGATAAGGGAGTGTCCTGGCTATTTATATGGAAACTTTACCACTAAGATCAGATTGGAGATCCAGATTTTCGTCGCGAAACATCACCACAACCCTCTCTCCCTTTGTGCGCCAAGGGACCTCGACCTCGAGATTCACCATCACTTGTCCAGAAGGAGGACAATATCCCTTAAATGCCAAAGGTTCGAGCCTTTCGTGACGCCAAGTCCCCAAGACTTCCCTCTCATGTTCAAAAGAGAAAAACGTAGAACAGCCATTGTTCTTTTAAGCCTTCGCCAAGAAACGGTTCTCACTCTTTCCCCTTGTTGTTCAGAGAAGAACAACATTAGACCAGCCATTGTTCTTGAGTCCGTATACAAGAGACGGTTCTCACCCCCTTCCCTGTTGTTCAGAGGAGAATAACCTTAGAACAGCCATTGTTCTTGAACCCGTAGACAAGAGACGGTTCTCACCCCCCCCTGTTGTTCAGAGGAGAACAACATTAGAACAGCCATTGTTCTTGAGCCCGTAGACAAGAGACGGTTCTCACCCCCCTTTGTTCAGAAGAGAACAACGTAGAACAGCCATTGTTCTTCAAGCCGTTCGTCGAGAAACGGTTCTCATTCCCAAGACGCCACGTCAGGATCATCTTATCCCCCCTCCCTTCGGCTGGAACTCGCCAGCGGACCGAAAATTCCTTTAAGCCACCTTCCACTGCACCACTAGTGTAAAGTTACGTAAGCCAAACGTCACCTTTGAGTACTTAACCCTTTTGTCAATTCTATCCTGTGCTTTAAATGGTTTATCGAACCATCCCATCTCTTTAACTCTATATTTGTTTTACCTTTTTAAATCATTTAAATCCTCGGATTAGCCCGAGCCCCCACGACCCTTTCCATTCTCTGTTTATGTCAATATTTTCCGTCTTGTGTTTGTTGATAGTTATTATTAATAAAACTCTATTTTATTAATGATAGCAATATTATTATCTTTGAGCTCAGTTCCACTTCTTTAGCATATCGAAGATACATAATATCGGCCGCCAGACATTAACGCACTCTAGAGATAATTAAAGAATTCCCTCAACGAATAGTGATATATGGTATATCGTCGGAAGTCCATTCTACGACATCCTTGGATAACCAAATCCTCGTCTTTGTCCATTAAGTCCGCTGCTTTTCATCCCTGAAATGATGATTATATTTATGGATGTTTGGCGATTTATTGCAGAATTAAAAAGTCATTACTGAGAGGATACAAAAGAATTAGTCTCCAGAGATTATTGCATAGAAAATGTTGTTTAATAAAGGGGCCTGTAAAATCAATTTACTTAGGCCTTGCGGATGAGAAAACAGCTGATTAGTATCAGTGTAAAAATGCAAAATTTTATTTTTATTGAGTGCCTGTTAAAAAGACTAAATCACCACTCATTCCACCCCAATCTGAAAGAGGCTTGGTTGAATGTAACGGAAAAGCGAATAAAATGTCTCGTCACTAGTAGAAATCAGGCTGGGGCAGGCACTCTTATATGTTAGTGTGCCTTATCATTTGGTTTGATCATCATGAACAACTTGCATACATAAACACCCCACACGAGTAAGTTAGAATCTAATTTAAAGATTAGATGCTTATATTTCAGTCGTAAAATTCATAAAACCAGATAAATATAAAGAAAATTCACAGGTTTGTGAGACTGGAAAAATGGATTGATATGCATCCATTTTCTGTTAAACGAGTCTGAGCTTAATAAATAAGCTCGCTTTCCTGCGGCCCAGTCGGAGGAACATTACTGTGAAGGGAGGAGGACGAAGAAGAAATCTACACCTAGAGAAAGAGAATAATACTTGACGACGACTAAGAGTAATTAAATAACCGAAGCATCACCAGAGAATAGCATATAGTCAATTATAACTAGGATAGGAATAAGTAAGAATAGATAGAGAGAGAGAAACCTACACCAGTTTTTAGTAAGAATAATTACTAATAACGGTTTGAGTGCCTCATAAATACAAACGCTACTTAGACATATTAAAAATAGATACATATACAAAAGAAAAAACAAACAGAAATGCGGGACATGCACGAAAATGCAAATTTTCTAACTTTATCACCCTAGTTATAACTACCTATAATGGACAGAGATAAGCCTGACCTCCAGGCAATTAGCATCTCTTTGCAAATCTCTTACTTTCTTCAGCCTTCAACATCTATTTTTTTACCATCTCATTCGCATAGAGAACTCACAGTAGATACGTGGGACAGGAGTCACGATAAACTGCAAGGTTATAGTTAGAGACGAGCGACACACCGTGGTTCGGATTCCACGTTAAGCTGTAGTTCCCATGACTAACTAAGTCCACTTTTGTCTCCTACTATTTTCTTCGCTGTCCTATCCTAAAACTTTCTTCTTCCCAAATTCTTACTCCTATCCGCCGTGCTCACAGTGCTTGGAACCTACTTTGGCTATAGGCAGTGTGACTATGGGGGTCTACAAAGGAGTACCGGGCCTCCCCCCTCCCTCCTTGGTCGCTCCATGAGGGCCAAGGGGGGCGAGGGAGGGTTGAAAGAGCTGTACTTTGTCTCTCACTTCTCTTTTCATTTCCTTTCAATAAATCATTTATGATTTTATCAATACTTTTTTCCTGTTCATCTTTCCTTTTCTTCTGTTATTCTTTGCTACCTCTCATATAAATAACTATGGGGTAAAGATAGCGTTGGATGCTCCCCCTTTCAAGATGTTGGACAGAAATTAGATATTTCGTTTATACGTCTTATTGTCTTGTTATTTAAAAGATCATTTAGAGAGAAAAAGAGAGAGAGAGAGAGAGAGAGAGAGAGAGAGAGAGAGAGAGAGAGAGAGAGAGAGAGAGAGAGAGAGAGAGAGAGAGAGAGAGAGAGAAAAAAGAGAGATAGATAGAAAGAGAGAGAGAGAGAGACATTAACCGTTATCATAAGTCTCATCGTTGTCAGCGTTTGAAGCAAATGAGTTCAAGCAATTCACCAATTGCTGAATAAGGGAATGTAATCGAATATTCATCATCAATGTATCTATGAACTATCCATGGGGGCTATAAGTCACCCGATATAGAGGGTTTAGGCTGAACTTTGGGAAAGGGAAACGGTTATAGACGCAAAAAGTAAAATACAATAGGAGAAAAGGAATAACTAGTTGAAAAGGGGAAACAGGACATGAAGCAAATGGCGTAGAGTCCGGCTTATCACATATTTAGATCTTCCAGACCTTTTCGAATAACAGTTCCAAATAGTCACAAGTGTGTAGTTTGACGCCACGTCCCCTATCTGGCCACCAGGCAGACACCTTTAGGCATTTTATTCTTGTTCTTTTGTTATTTAATTGTTTCTAAAACCAGATTCAAATTTGAGTTTTATTCTAAACATAAAAATAAACATTTTACAAAAATGAATTAGATTATGGGGGCGTAGATTACCCTTCATACCACTAGCATCTTACATCATGAAGATTTGTGGTTGTCGTCACTCGTAAAAAATAAGTGAGGGTAAAACATCTTCGAACAAAACACCTTTCTTTCATCACATCTGATCTGCAATAGGATATTTCTTCTTACGTAGATTGATTGTCAGCCACAACTTTGGATAAGTCTTACTATTGTAACAATTCCTTCCGCCCTATAAGACCATCCTGGGATATCAAAAAGACTTTCGGATTGTGGGTTGACAGCAGGCTATATAAATAGTACGAACTACGAATCATTATTTTTAGTCGCATGCAACTCTATATCTCACTTTGTCAGTCGGTCTGTCCCCGTTTTGCTTTTTTTTTGTTTTGATAATAACATTGTAACTATTCAGCCGATTCTAACGAAATTGGAAACCCTTATACTTTTTTTACAATTTCCTTCAATGATATAATTGCCAAAGTTCCCCTAAGGTTAGCTCGGGAATTATTTTGTTTTGGCAATAAAATCATAACTATTTTGCCAGTTCTAACGGAATTTGAAATACTTATGTTGTTTTACATTCCCTTTCGAATGATATAATTACCAAAGTCATCCGAAGGTTAGGTGTGGATTTATTTGGCAATAAAATTATAACTATTCGGCTGATTCTAACGAAATTTGAAACCCTTTTGTTGTTTTAAATTCTCTTTTGGATTATATAATTGACAAAGTCCTCCCAAGGTTAACCAGAAAATTATTTGACAACATCATAACTATTCGGCTGATTCTAACGAAATTTAAAATCCTTATCTTGTTTTACATTCTCTTTCGAATGATATAATTGCCAAGGTCCTCCCAAGGTTAGTCCGGGAGTTATTTAAAGTAGTAGTGTCATGAATCAGAATAGGTGAGAGCACGCGACTTTGGTCAGCAGACATTAAGATATTAAAGGCATTTAAAAGAAAAACAAGGTCTCCTCCAGCGCGACCATTTCCAGTAAGGCAAAACAACCTCGTGTCTCCAACGAGTTGTTAGACTTACATGAGCCAAAGCCGCCGTGAGTTCTTCTCCGGCAACCTCATTGCCGTATGTCCAACTACTATTCCTACAACGTCTGTGAACTTAACACGCATGTCCTCACAGAAGTGATATGACTACATGCGCTGTAATCGCCGCTCGAACGACTTCGATGTCGGTAAATTTCGTCGAGTTAGGCTATATTTCGGTATATTACGAAGCATGCCCTTCTCTCTTTCTGGAAAGCATACGTTTCTTCACTTAACGGAAAAAATATCTCTTGGAGAGGTGTGGAGGCAAGTCGAAAGAATTGGGCAAGTTACGGAAGGATACCATTCCTGTGTTCCAGGATAACAGGACAAAAATCTCAGACACAGAGCCCGGGGCAGTCTTTCGCATTCGCTTGCTCCACATTCTCGCCCAAGATGCTGCACGCCATCATTCAAAGCACGGCTAAAGGCGAAGGACACTTCAACAAGAGGTTAAGTTAATTGAGTTGCGCTCCGCTTTCGCCGTATGCCATGCTTCAAAACCTATGATCTGGCCAGGAGGTCTCCTCCCAGACTACTTGTTAATCACTACTCTGTTCATTTTTCGCAAACCGGGGAGAGTGTTAAGATTACAGCCTATTGCCCCGTCTTACACATGTGTGTGTGAGAATGCATGAACGCATGTAAGTAAAACGAGGATAGTGTATTGGGTTCCATCCTCCCCCCTCTCTATGGCCAATTTTAGAGATTGAAGACTGATCATATGGTTTATGAATATTGCTGCTCTCCACGTCCTCGGCGATCAGCACCGTGGACCCGGACCCGGTAGTTTATGGCTTTATGACCGGCACAGGGAGTTACGCATTTTTAGATCTCGCACGCCTGCCTTCCTCGTGTCCTCCCCCATAATAATCTCCAACTCCGCCTTTCCCGGTTCCTTGAAAACCCACTTTCAGGAGCGAAAAACAGCCACTATAGCTTAGAAGCTGGATTAAGAAACAACTACCCTAAGCTCCTCGCAAATTCTTGCACTATTTGCGGGACCGCTCTAAAGCTTGAAGAAAGAATAATCAAACTCAAAACTCTCTTCAAACTCTTCGACTCGGCCGGACAAAACTTCTGAAGTGTGCTGCACCGTGAACGACTCCAACTCTTAAGTAGGTCCTCGCTCAGGTTCTCCGACCAAGGTAAGTTTTATACTCTCTTTCTTGAATTGGTTCTGCGAGTTTCCTGGAATTTCCATCAAACTCTCTCCCTATCTTTTGGGCCCCTCTCTCGCCTAAATTCATTTGACCTTCAGTCCTACAAACTCATAACCTTCTATCGATTTCCGAACCATCAAACATCTCTCAAACTCTCAAACTACCATTAAACTAAACTGTAACTAACGAGGGCATTCGGAACTAAACATCGTTTAAAATTAGTTCTCTGAAGAGACCACTGCAACTTTCCAAATCAATTGGAGACTAACGTCTCTCACTTAATTGCCAACAACCTGCTTAGCCCTGCCTTGCTTTCTGGGTAATAATTCTAACAAGATTGGAAAGTTATAATATTATTTCCATTAGTTATTTTAAGGGAAATTCAGATTGATTTAGAGAAGTGTGTCTTCCCAGAGATACCCTCGATGAATTAACTTTTTGCTTAACCGAGCTTCCCGTTTTCCTTTCCAACTCAAAATCGCAAAAAATCCTCAAATTTCCATTTCGAATCAAATTGAATTCCACATCAAAGTCTTGGACAGAAATAGGGCGTTGTTTAAACGTAAAATCAGCGTAATCCTTAATAAAATTAGCTCTGAGTTAGAAGAGGTGGAAGTCATTGTATTTTATGTATTACAAACTAAGATAGATACGGTCAAGTCCCACTTTGCTTCCGTGAATGATTTAGAGAGTCAGATTCTTGAGGCTGGCGAACCCCTCTGCGCAGAGGGAGGGAGCGAATCAATGGTAGAAAGAGAGCTTTCTGCTCAGGTCGAATACGATCTTGATTTTGAATCTAAATTAAATGAGTTTTCGATGAATAGGAAATCTCCTCCATCTCAAGCCTCCTTGGAGTCTAACGTTAAATTCTCGGATCTCAAAGAGATTTTGAGCGACTTGGGCCTACCCATAGTACGAGATCACCTTAATTATCATTCCTTTATATCACAATATGAAAACCTTGTAGATTCGAGGAGTAACCTTTCATCTGCCTCCAAACTTGCATATTTAAAGGGGTATCTTGAAGATTACGGGTACTCCATCGTCAAGCATCTGGGAAGTAGAGATGCCAAATATGCGGTTGCCCTAGAGTAACTCGAAATGGAATTTCTCGATAAAAACGCGGTTATCGATTTGTATTTGTCTACGATCTTAAACTCCGAGGTTAACCTCGAATCAAGTCTTCACAAACTATTAGTGTCCCTCAATGAAATCCGGCCATCTTGTACGAATTGGAAGGATTTGGGATTGATTCTTTCAAGGAAGACAGCGCCCGAAATATCATGATATCTCAGGTAATTTTAGTAAATTACCCTCAAACTTCAAAAGGAGCCAGGGTTGACTACCAAGACTGACTATCCTTCCCTGGCACAAATTTAATACAAATATAGCAGTATAATCAAAGGCCTCAAAAGTTTGAGGTGCTTTTCGGGCCCCGGCAAGGAGAGTTATCTCCGAGGAAGTGCTAAACATAACTCTTCTCGACCTCCTGCTTTCAAAACTGTTAATAACTCTCAGTACTCCTTCTCGAAGCCTTCATTATCTGTCAAAACTTTAAAAACTAATATTTCGACCCTTCTCGGCGGAGAGGCGCCACCTTGAAAGGGCTAGTCTAAACCCAATCATAATATCAAAACTCAAACTCCAAATTTAATCCTTCCTTTAAACTTAAACTCAAAGTCCCTCTTTTCTAAGTGCGATTTGTGCGCCGGAACTCACAACATGGTGAATTGTTACGAATACGAAACTCCTGATTGTAGGATTCAACGTTGCTTAGAGCTAAGCATGTGCTCTCGTTGTTCTTCCGCGCGACATCTCCCAGAATTGTGCCCCGCGCTCAAACGCTTCCTGTCCTAGCCGTGTAAGTTCTGCCAGGAAAAAACGCACATATCTGCCCTTTTCCCAATCTTTGGCAAGCGATGTAAATTTGTGACTAAACCTGTGGCAAATTATGACTAGAGTCAGATGTGGAAGTAGCCAAAGGTTCCCTTAATTCAAAACTCTATTCAGATTTCTTTCTTCCATCTCTGACCGGGTATCTTGGATTGGAGGGGTACATACTTGCCTGTGCGCTGCATACTTGATCTAGCGAGCCAAAGTTCGTACATCTCTGAATCCGTAGCTTTCCAAACTGGTGGAAATCTGGATGAATTACTCTCGTATTCTTGTACGATCAAACATTCATCGAGTCAAAAATCACACGCATAGGGGAATTACAGGCGGTCTTTCGCTTCGGATCTCTCCAAATGTCGATCAAATTCTTGGTAGATTCCAATTTAAACTTGGATTTTATGGTGAAAGGAGTCGAAGGTGCAATGTTGGTCTTGAGAAAAAAGGGCATATGACTGGCAGAGGAAGCATTTTCCCACCCCTTTGTTCAAGGGGATAGAATAACGGGAATAGGGTGTCTGCTGGGGGTTGACGCCATACAAAATCTGAAGTTCTCAAATAAGCATTGCATGGGGTTGATCCTCTTTGGAAACGGAGAAAGGCCTGATACCTTACGGACGTATCAACCAAATAAGCGATACCACAGAGGGTATCGCTTATTTGGTTGATACGTCCGTAAGGTATTAGAGGCTCACTCGTGGTACCTCGTGCCTCAGGCCACCACGCTTCAGAAAACATCCAATGATCCTCAGTTGGTTGCAACTACCAATTCACGGGTGGGCTGGTCCGTTGGGGAGCACTTTATGCCAAATAACTACAACTCTGCCCCAACACTTAAAAAACTCGCACACGGATAATGGTTATCCTGAGGCGGCCGGCTCGGAAATGAGGCAAATTTGCCCTAACGGCCTAATTTGCAACCGAAGGCTGACGAAATTTTCGAACATTTAGTCAACTCTGACCTTAGTCCGTCGCTTTCTTAATTCCACCCTTTTACGTTCACCAAATCGGAACTTGAATTAGATTTGGGCCTAGAGTATCTCCCTCCCCCCCTGTTAAAGGAAGCCGATGCTGGATCGATCGACAAATCTAAAATTGAACAGTTCAAGAGGTTGATAGAGCTTAGGAATGGGAGGTATTTCGTTGATTTGCCCTGGTTCCACGATGTACCTTCCCAAGTTCCATCCAATTTCATAGTTTCCTTGACAACAGTGAAGCGTAGTAAAGAGAGTTTAGAGAAACAGTAACTAGATCAAGCATGTAGCGAAGTGTTTCAAACCCAATAAAGGCTCGAATT
Organism: Ceratothoa steindachneri; assembly: GCA_963969495.1. Taxonomy (NCBI): domain Eukaryota; kingdom Metazoa; phylum Arthropoda; class Malacostraca; order Isopoda; family Cymothoidae; genus Ceratothoa; species Ceratothoa steindachneri. The sequence goes on along the minus strand of OZ018323.1, from coordinate 19,540,165 downwards.
CTGGGCGAAATTGCGGTTGCACCAAAGACTATCCACATATAATTGGACCCCCCATCGCCTTTTCATACAAACTGCTCTTAAGACTACTACGAAAATACAACCTATTTTTAATTGCTCTCTAAAATGCTCTCAGACGCCTTCTCTAAACGAGGCTTCCTTCGGAGGAGTAAATTTACTTGCCTCTGTTTCCTCTTCTTTATAGATTTCACTCTAACAAATTTGTTCTACTTTCCGACATTAAACAAGTCTTCCTTCAAATTCGATTGAAGTCAGAGAGCGACAAGAATCGTTTCTGATTTTTCTGGTTTAAAGAAAGCAGATTCGTTTCTTATAGATACAAGTCGCTCGTCTTTGGTCTAACCTTTGCCCCCTTTGTGTTAAATTTCATATTAAAACATCATTTCGAGAACTTCCCTAATGTCTGTTAATCTCGATAATTTTGTGTATACTAAGTCGGATGCTGACTTGGTCAAAGAAATGTACTCTCGTGCCAATGAAAGGTTGGCTCAAGGGGAGTTCAAGCTCGGATCCTGGAATACAAATCTCAAACAGTTAAAAACCGTTTTCTCAATTGTTTGACCCCTCGGATTATATCTTCTGGTTCTTATTCGTGGTAGACTACTTATGAGAAAGCTCTGGTCCCAGAAGTTGGATTTGGATAGCCCTATTTCTGGTCTCTATGTCGCTACTTGGGAAAAACTTCGCACCGATTTGGTGAAGATGGTCGAAGTGAAATTTCCACGATTTGCATTTGAGGATGGCGGTGGGGCAGAACTTAAAATATTTTGCGATGCTAGCACGTCTTGCTGCAGATTCTTGATATATTCTGTTTTCCAAAATCGATCTAATTTAATCATGCCTAAGTCCAAGGTCTCCCCATTTTCTGGGAGATTTCGAAATCTACCTTTTACGACTACGACGTCGTTAACCAATTACTGTTGGGAAAGACTCACTATTTTACACGTTTAATCATTCAAAACCTTTATTTGAAATGCAAGCATCTTGGGGTTAACTCCACTCTCACCCTCCTTAGGAGCGAAGTATTTTGCCCCATCCCCGCCAAACTGTTAAAAGAATTCTTAGCGATTGCTTTATCTCCAAGAAGTTCATTTCATTTGCTTTTAAGTACTGTAAAATGTAAAATGACCAATTTCACGAAGGCTCAGATGGACCTAGTTAAACCTTTTAAGGTATGCCTTCTTATCTTAACCTGTTTGAACATGAGAGCGGTGCACATAGAAGTTGTACGTGATATGTTCAACTCTCAGTTCATCAAAACCTTTTAGCGGTTTTCAAATATTTATGGGGTACCTGACTATATTTACAGCGATAATGATAAGAGATTCGTAAATGGGTGTCATGTTCTCAACGAAACCTTGAGGTCTGATGAATTCCAAGCTCACTTACTTTCTAGTAACATTAAGCACCTTGCTATTCCAGTTTATTCAGGGTGGGTTTGGGATTGTTGGGAAAGATTAATTTGTGTAATCAAATCATGCCTTTAGAAAACCATGAGTCGAGCCACTTTGGACTACTTTGACTTTCTCACCTTCATATCTTCGATTCAAAACGCCGTGAGCGGACGCCCTCTCACTTTCCGAACTTCAGAGATAAATCTTCTCCCTCTCACCCTCAACTCCTTCCTTAACCCTTAATTCGTATCTTTTTTTGCGCGTTACATAATTGGTATTGTGGGGTCCACATGAAGGAGAGTGGACATTTCCTGTTCCTAGAAGCATTCTTGCAATGATCAAGGGGGAAATTGGCATTGGCTGGAGCAGGGTTTGCACCCATTTAGCTACCAGGTGTATTAAGATGGTGCCTGGAAACCATTTGGGGCAGGAGCTACCACACTTATAGGCTTAGAGTGGCTAGGAGAGGAAGGTATTTGGGAGGCATAAGCAGTCCTTTTTTTAAAAAATGCTCTCCAGGTCTACTTCGCAGAGAAGTCCCTCACTGGGATGGCTTTAGGCTGCTTGGTGATATACCTGAGAGGTATCAGCCGTACTTTACTGACTATTTTATGTAGTTTTAGTCTATTTTTAATAAAAAAATCCATTAGTTTTATAATTCATACCCAATTAACAATGAAGTAGATAAAAAATTAGACATATTTTGGTATAAATATGAGTTTGATCAAATAGTGTTGTAATTATCACAGAGAATGACGTGAAACCTGGCATCCTTGCTGGTAATGCATAATAGTATTTCTGTTATTTGTTGTGAATGTAACTCACCAAATCATAAATAAGTGAAAAAAATCCTAAAATAAAAGATGTAAAATGTGTACTCAGCAAAATAAATTTTTCTGTCCTTTTCTATAGTTGGCTATTCTTTTTTTTCTGTAAAATTAAAATTGAGGTAAAATGTTTTTTATTTCTAATAAAGATGCACTTGTAATGGTTTTTAAAAGGTAAAAAACTAAAAGTAAAATGTTTCCTTTTCTTTTCCTTACACACTAGAGGCCATATTTCTTATGAGTTCTCATACAGTCAAGGCACAATGGGGAAGAATGTAGCCTACAGACTGGCTTTCTGCACTCTCGTCTTTCTATCTTCTTGTCTTGTGCAATGTACACAGCGTTTTTTGACATCTAACCGTTGAGTGATTGTCTTGGAAGGGAGATTTATATTCAGCACATTTGCAATGGTTTTCTTGAGGTCTCTTGACAGTGGTGGTTGTGTCAGTCTATTCTCGTAAATGAACAAGTTCAAGCAGTCCTCATGTTGGTTGACCCTTCTTGCAAGAACCTTTGGACCAACAACTCCAATATTTAGGATGTTTCTCTGCAATGTTCTACTGGTTCTGGGTTGAACGGTCCTCGTACTCCATATGTACTTAATGGTGCTTTCAATGCTTGGTTTGGAGAATTTTAACACAGAGAAACTTTCGCGTACCGGTTCTTCTGGACGTCGTTTAGCTTGTGGACGAGAAGGTGCTGGTATACTTGATCTGCTTTCTCCCTTTGATCGTGCCATCTGCATCCTCTCGGCATCATCTAAATCTTTGTCACTGTAGAAAAGTTAAAACGTAACGCCACCTAGAGGGCCAAGCGGATATATATATATATATATATATATATATATATATATATATATATATATATATATATATATATATATATATATATATATATATATATTAAAATCCCTCTTCGGAGAGAGCGAGAGAAAAGAACAAGAAATTGAGGTGAATGAGAACGGTAGGCGTTTTACTAACAGTCAAACTGCCGAATGGCTCTGATTTCTTCGCCCGGTGGGTATCGACTCGATCTGCCCTTCCCAAGGAATCTGCAAAAGGCCATTAAGCAGCTCTAATGAGAAACTGGCCCCAGTGAAATGGCTGAAGAAATCTATGTAGCTGACGGTTTGAACAACTCGCTAGGAAAACCGCCCAGTTAATCGACGATCTCAAAAGATCCGATTACCTACGAGGTCAGGAGGCCCGCGGTTAGAGCGCCAAAGAGCGGCGTAAGAACAAAAGACCACCAGAGAGAACTAGTGGGACGATTGTCGGTGCCTCTCCTTGAGAAGCAGACCTGAACTCCGTTGTGACAACCACCCCTCCCCCCTCGCGCTCCCCTCAGTGTCATTAGCTCTTCCTCCTTAGTTGGGGCGGTCACCGGGATATAAATAAGCTCCGTAAGGAAGGAGGCAAGATTATTCTGTTAGAGACGATAGAGGACTAGATATTTGGTGATCAGGCCCTCGCCCTTTTCCGAACTCGACCTCTAAGATTTAGAAGTTCGTCTCGTCTTCGTATCGGTGCCATACCGATTCATTCATCGCAGACTTAGCAAGAGGTCCGGCTGGAATAAAATTCGTGAGTGCCAAAAAGGAATTTCGGGAGCAAGATAAAAGAAGTTATCAGCTTACCCTCGAGGGACTCTCAAGTCGAAATCTCATTAATTTGGAAAGAAGAAGAATTGATTCCCAAGTAAGTTCCCTTTAATTACTTTCAGGATCACCCCATATACCAAAACGCAGTTCGGTAATTCTGCAAAGTAGACGAGGGTACAAGAAGAACTCGAGAGCTACAAAGAAAAGTACTCCTTGCGCCAGAGAGCTCAAGATAAAGTAATCACAGCAAGTGTTTATAAGCTGAGAAGTCTAAGGTCGTCGTTTAGACTTATAACTGGATCGATAAAATCATAAGAAGCGATCGACATCGGTTTCTACTGTCACTTTGACAACCCCCTCATTCCCCCTTTCAACGTTATAACGGGACACCTGAATTTCCCCTTCATCGTGAAGTCTTGAGTCTCCCGAAGTCTCGCTGAAAAATCCAGTATAGCGACATCCGTCAACCCCTGTTCCGATCAAGGTCATGTAAGTCCGAATGACTATATATATTCCTTTGGCTAATTAGGATTTTTAAAACTGCTCCAAGCTAACTAAAGAAGAAATACTATTACGTGACTTCTGTATTATTTTAATTAGATTAGGGAGAGTAACTGGTGGTTTAACTCTGTAACTTAGATGCCTCCAGAAATTAGCTATCTGGCATTTGGTTTGTTTACGTAAAGCCTAGTAAGTTTTGATCTGAGCTCTCGTCAGGAATAGGCCAATATTCGAATCGTGTGAACCATGTTAAACTGAATGAATTTCTTATAAATATAAATATTCGAGTGTATGGGTAAATTAAAAGACATATTTTCGTTAATTCTTGGTGTTTTACTGGATCCTCACGTGCTGACCGGCTCTTTCCTTAAAACTGATTAAACGCTGTGGTACTCTCATAATTCAGTGATTAGTTTCCTTTAGACGAATCCGGAGTCCACTCAGCCAATAGAGGAATTATTTCCCTTCCTAAGGGGTGTCAGAGTGGCTATTTAAAAGTCAGTAAGTAAATCAATACTTTGACAAAAAGGTATTGAATCTGACTGAATATTAAACGACCAACACTGGAAGAATAATCCTCCGACAAAAGTGGGAAGACGATTCCTCGACAATTCCTCTCAGAGATAACGTGGGAATGTACGTATCTTCCTCGTCGCTATAGAAGACCTCTTCCAATAGAAGGTTGTCTTCATTTTCAGAATCTAGACTGAGATCCATAAGTTGCCTCTGAATATCCTCATTCGTTCTTATCTTTCCCCGTGAAGTGCTCGCCGTGGTCTGAAAATAAGTTGCATTATTATAGTGTTTTAGATTATATTTTTTCATTATAATGTATATATGTTATATATATATATATATATATATATATATATATATATATATATATATATATATATATATATATATATATATATATATATATATATATATATATATATATAAAATATATATATATATATATATATATATATATATATATATATATATATATATATTTCTTATATATTTATTTATTTGATAATTTCATTATTATTATATAATTTCCTATACAGATAGATATTTCATTACAAAATGTGAAATATAGCACGTTTTAGGGATGTCTATCAAAAATTATTACTGTTACGTAAATGGTATCGTGGGTTCCAGTAGACCTTAACTCACCTGTTTTTGTTCTGTACCGAGACTAAGTATTTTTTTTCAGATATTTTTTGCTTCTATTTTCTTATCGTGCCGTGATAGAAAGGTACCTGGACTTTGAGAATTATCGCTTAATCAGAACCTGTGAATATAAGAAAGTCAGCGGTATCGTTGGGTCCACTGGATCCCACGATACCAATTAAGGGTTAAGCTACATGATAATTCGAGTCTCACTTCAAAGCATTCAGACAAGGATTATCCAATTTGGATTCCGAACTCAAACCCTCACGATCATCTCAACGCATCCTTCCAACGCATATCAGAAAAATTCGAAGCTTTCAGAGACAGGTGGTTTCAGTCGTACCTTTTGAGTTTGTGTGAAGTAAGCAAAGATCTCTACCAAAGTTCCTGGGCGAATCGAGTGAAGGTAAAGAATGTAATTCTATTACAAAACTCCTTAAAGAAGAGATATTTTGGCAAATGGGGCGCGTACTTAAACATTTCTCAGGAGAAGATCATAAGGGACGAATAGTTAAACTGCAGAGAGGCGATGGTCATATTTTGCAGTACCAAATCAAACATCTGTATCCACTAGAACTGTCTGTCACCCATTCCGGATCCTCGGACACGAACCCCCGCTCGGTAACTGCATGTAACGAGCAGATACACGAACGATCCAATCTGACTCAATGTGAACCTCTCGTAGCTTCGAATTGGCACCATAGAGCAGCAGCGAGTTTGGCTAAGGAGAGAATTCTAAAGTTTGCTGCTTAGTCATTAGGCTCATTGCCCTTCATCTAACTCCATTTCAAATATATGACCAAGTAAAATGCTTGATCTCCTCTAACTTCTTCTGAAAAAAAGAATTTCAAACACATGATCAATTCGAAGGCTTGATCGCTTCAAAACTTCATCAAATTCATGATCAAGTCGGACACTTGATCACTTAAAACTTCTCAAACCTCCTTCATAACTTAAAAATTCAGGATCAAGTCTGACAGTTGATTACTTCAAACGTCTTAAACTTATCAAATATCATTCCAAAACTTCATCATTCATGATCAAACCTGACACTTCATCACCTCAAAACTAATCAAATTTCCTTATAACTTCATCAAACACTTGATCAAGTTGAATACTTGATCACCTCAAAACTTCATCAAATCCATGATCAGGTATAATAGGTGATCGTCTCAATTTCGCAAAAATCACTCAAAACTTCATAAGTTCATGAACAAGTCTAATACTTGATAGACTAAAAAATTAGTTAAAATCCATGATCAACTCAAATATGTGATCATTTCTATTACTTCATTAAAATTCTTTAATTTGGATGTTTCAACATTCTAATAAATTCCTCTCAAATGTTTCCCCTTTAAATATCTCCCCTTGACTACTTATTCAAGTACCACCTTCAAGTGTCTCATCAAAAATACTCTGTTCGGTTATCTGAGTTTTACCCTAGCTAAATTTCAGGAATCCTTGCTTAAGCTTCACAACTTTATGAAGTTGTTAAGCTTCTCTAGCCGGGAGGTTGTTAAGATTACAGTCTATTGCACCGTCTTATACAAGTGTCTGTGTGAGCGTGCATGAAGCGTAGTGGGTTCTCCTCCCACCTTTCTTTCTCTCTATGGATCATTTTAGCGATCGACGACTGACCATATGGTTTATGAATATTGCCGCTATCTACCTCCTCGGCAATAGGCACGGTGGACCTGGACTCTGTGGTTTATGGTTTTAGGACTGGCACAGGGAGTTACGTGTTTTCGGACCTCGCACGCCTGCTTCCCTCCTGTCCTCTTCCCATAATCATCCCCCACCTCCGCCCTTCCAGATTCCTTGAAAATCCTCCTGCAGGAGCGACAAACAGCCACTATAACTCAGAAGCTGCGTTAAGAAACTACTATCTTAAACTCGTTGCAAGCTCTTGGATTCTGGGCGGGACCGTTCTAAACTTGAAGAAAGAAAAAACTCCCCTCAAACCTTTGGACTCGGCTGGACAAAACATCGGAAGTGTGCGGCACCGTAAACGACTCCAACTCACACGTAGGTCCTCGCCCGGGTTCTCCGACCAAGGTAAGCTTTTATACCCTCTTTCTCGCATGGGTCTTGCGAGTTCCCTCGAATTCCCATCAAACTTTCTCCCTATCTTTTGGAACCCCACTTTCGCCTAAACTCCTTTAACCTTCAGTCCTACAAACTCAACTTTCTATCGATTTCCGAACCATCAAACATCACAAACTCTCCTTAAACTCTCAAATTACTCTTAAACTAAACTAACGAACGATAGCATTCGGAACTAAACATCGTTTCGAATAAGTTCTCTGGCGAGACCACCAAAATTTCCAAATCAATTGGAGACGAACATCTTTCACTTAAGCGCCACCAACCTGCTCAGCCCTGCTCTGCTTTCTGGGTAATAATTCTAACAAGAGATCACTCTACCTCAGCTGGTTTATTGCCCAATTTCTCTACCCTGCTGCGTGTGTAAGTTGATGGAAAGATCGATAAATGTTGGGTTTGTCTTTTGACGCCCGTCTTCTGCACAGTGAATCTTCCAAAAGTTCTACTTCACGTCGGAAGCCCTGCTCCTGATTAAAAATGCTACCTGCGAGGCATTCTATTTTTCGATCTTAAGAAGTCCTATGATACCGTATGACGATACGGTATCATTAAGACATTCCACAGGATGTTGCTTAGGAAACGCCTCCCAATTTTTATCTCTGAACTTCTGCGTGATCGTCGATACACGTGGGGAGCTCTCTCAGTTCCAACGGGGTCGGAATAAGGAGTGCGGATGGAAGTGTCACGAGTGTCGCACTCTTTGCTAAAAGCATCACCGGTATCATTTCGGTAATACAGAAATATATCATCACTACGTTCTCCGTAGTCGACCATTAGATCTCTTTTAGTGCATCCCAGATTCCAACCAGGAACGTCGACTCCACCAAGCGTTGAATCGCATTTCTCACCAAGTCGAAGTGCACAAGTATTTTTTCTTTAATCAAGACTAAGGTGGTGCATTTCTGCCTCTATTAATGGCTCCACTCCAAACCGGACTTCTTTATAAATGGGGATTGGATTGTGAAGGCAAACTAGGAACTCTGTTCTCTCGGCCCCAAAATATACACAGGAGAAAAGTTACTAAAAAGGTTACCAGGACGGTGCTCAAATATCCGCAAGGGTAAAATAAATACAAAGGAAATTCAATCGTATTATTTACAAAAAGGAAAAATAACCTGTCAATGGAGTACAAGAGGGTACCAAAAATAATAAAAAGTCACAAACTTCGAAACCACCTAACAACACGTCGTTATTAAATAAAATCCGCGTATATTAAGGGACATTATAAAAATAAGCACTTTACGCCGAAACGACACGCGTCGTTAAAAATAATTAACTATACTACTTGGGTAAGAGGTATAAAAAGAATACCTCCCCCGTCCTTAGTCCTTCAAACAAAAGCAATGAGTCTCGACACGAGCACTGAAGAAATTAAAGGGCGCAAGACGAAGGAAATATTCCAAATACCAATACGAAAGCAGTGGAGCGACACCCAGGTGACGGAAATCCAAGGAACGAAGAACACACGGGTGGTGACGATTGAGATGACCAGTGACCAACGGGTGGAATAGATGCTCGAGAGGACGCAGGAGTCCTGCGGCAGGACCCACGGGCGGCGCGATCTAGAGGATGAATGACATACGGATGAGTGAGGTCTAGATGACGACGGATCCACGGGTGACTGAAGACTCTATGGCCAAGTATCCAAGGGTGTAGGTGGTCGAGTTTGCGGAGGTGCTAGAATGACGAGGGATAACCTTAACTTGCCCACGGTAATCGGCTTTCCAACGGAGAACGAATGCCGTACAAGTCTAGAGACAGCAAATATCGTTGCAGCAACCAAATGAATCAGCGTCAAAGCTGGCAGGGTATGGTGGCAGAAGGTCCTCACTGAACGATGTCCAGAACGGTTCTCTCCCGAGTAAAGAAGAGGGCTCCTATTTATACGAGCTCGCCAGAGGAGCGTTCGTGACGTTGGTCACGCAGTCGGGGGCTAGATACACTGCCTTCCGATAGTAGGTTATTCGGCGCGCGTGCGCGTACTTTTCGCGAGAACTGTCACATTTACAAGACGAGTCAGTCGTAGGTTGCTCGCGAGCGGAACAGGTCGAAAAATATGATGAACCATGCGGCTAGGTTGAGCTGCCCTTACAGGGATCCTCTCGAAGTTGTGGATTTGCACCATTTCTTTTCGTGCCAGGACAACTGATACCTGGATAACTCATATCGGACAACTCGTACCTGGAAAAGTGATATCTAGGAAAACTCGTATCAAGGACTACTCATACCAGGTTCCATTTTTTAGGTGCTACTCTAATAGGTTGTCATACTCGTAGTTTGCCTTAATCCTTGAATAGATTAAGTCAAATTTAAGGTCAGCATTATGAAATTTATAATCAGCTAAGCTTCACCTTAAGCCTCAAGCAGAGTAAGTCTGACTTCCAGTGAAACAGTCACCACCTATCCGTGTTTGTGTTTGGCAACGTTTTGGAACACTCTTAAAATTTTCTTTAGCCCTAACAATGCTATATTATAGAAAAAGTCAGCGAGAGTCTAATAAACTTGTAGATAATAATAACTACGTATATAATTTTCACAGGCAGAATGCAGATAAATCAAGAAAAGTGTGGCTATGCAAAGTAAAGGAGTGCAATGCGTGTCTTCAGACGATGACTGAGGAGGACCCGTTAAAAATAGTATCTTTAAATGCAGAACACTTCCATAGCGCTGATGTGGCTAATGTGCCATCGAGAATTGTCCCTAGTGCTATAAAAGTCAGAGCACTGTTATCACCAGAACTGTGAATGCAACAGAATGTTCTCCTCTGCAGGATGATGCGTTATCTGGAATACCAGCTACATCAAATTTATCACGAAATATTCGTCGATGGCAACAGCAGAATAGTAAGGCTCCTCCTATTCCTTCAGAAAGGTGTGGTTTTGATATCCCACTTGAGTATTTCAAATTTGAATCAGAAAAACTGTTGGTAATACTTTAGTTTAAGGGTGCACGATAGGAGGCGCTATTTCTGGGCTACAATTTCGGGCTACAATTAATGGGTGTTTGGTGAAACTTCAGAAAACCTACGCTGTGTTTTTTTGTAGAAAAAACAGCACTAATAGTGTTTGTGGCATTCTAGTCATTATTTACGGCTTCGATTAGGCGCCGAAAGCACTTATTTTTAAGATACTAGCACTCTCAGTACGACTCTATTTGCAGCGATACTATCTCAAAAATAACTGCTTTCCGCGCGAAAACGAAGCCGTAATTGATCACTAAAATGTATATAAACACCATTAGTACTGTTTTTACGTACTTGCTATTTATTTATTGATTATTTGTATATACGTTTGATTACTGGAAGCCATTGTCGAGCCGCGCACCGGGTTGTTATTCTGTGGGGGAGCTCCGCCTCCCCATACCTCGCCCGCTTGCCTTGTACTCGGGACGAGTGCGTGCATATTGACTGGTTGACTTGTTGACTTTTGGGGGCGAGGCCGGCCTTCTCCCTATTATTTAAGGAGGGTTTGTTTTTTGTTTTGTTTTGTTTTTTGCTTTTGTTTTTTTTTCCTTTTAGGTGCATGCTCCTGCGCCGGGGGGGACCTTCCCCTATTTGGGGTGTTTTTCGTCTCTTTAATTTGATTTTAAAGTAGCCTAGAACTAGGCCAGTTTTAATACGGCGACTAATGCCCAAGTAGGCAGTCGCCAGATGAGCTCTTAAAAAAAATATAAAAAAATCGCCCACTTGCTTCGCTCGCGCCTCAGGAACAAGTTTGTACAACGAAACCTAAAACACCTCGTAATATCAATTTAAAAGCCTAGTATTAGGTTCGAATCCAGAGACGAAACAAACTTACTATTTAGTTTCTGGGATATTATAATCAAGCCGTACCTGTCGCCACCCTTTCAAAATGAGGCTATAATTTCAACAAAAGTCTATTAAATTTACCGAGTAATTATGAGAAGTCTTATTAAAGATTAAAAATGTAAATATGCAAAGAACACACAACTGTCTTAACAGCGTTAAATAAACGGTTGCCGAAAGCTAGGTGAATGGCGAGATTATCTTCTCCTGGGTTTCTGGACAAGTGAGAATTGCTGGGAATGAGCGTGTAAAAGAGTCAAGGACGACTGGGTGACCAGACCAGTTGTTTCGCTCATCCTCAGAATGACGACATAGCAGAAATACGAGCAGCCTTCTGAGCTGTTTGGGAAAGAAGATGGGTAACGGCGAGGTGAACTTAAAGATTCGTGTCATTGCGCCGTGACTGTTTCCTTGGACCTAACCCCCTAAGCCATGCTGGTTTCAGGTCGATTTCTGTCGTTTTTTATTTCGGCACACTCGCCAAATGCACTGCCATTTGATGGAGCGTTCGTCTGCACCTTACTGCGTCCATTGCATTTTCCACAAGACTGTTCAGCACATTCTTGTTGAATGGCCCAGTCTAAGTGAGCTTTGCACACATTACCTCTCCCGGTCCCGGGACGAGCGGTGTTGTCCTGATTGTCCCTTGTATTCGGGACGGATTCGTGCACACAGATTTATGGAATATTTGATTTTTGGATGAAGTTGTCCTCCTTCCTTTTATTTGACTCTCTTTTATCGGTCGCACGTTCCTGCGCAGGGAGTAGGCGGGCCTCCCCCAGAAACCCGAGTGTGCTTCCTTCTTCTTTTCCCCTCTATTCTGTTTCTTATTATTTTTGCGTATTTCGAAATTTAGTGTTTGATTTTTTCTTCGTTTGGTTTAGTTTCGTGAAATATAAAATACCTTAGTACTAGACTGAAATTTTAATAGGAACGGTTCAGGAGGACTTTAGATCCAACTAATATTTACTGACTGAGGTGGGCCATACATGTTCACTTTCTATACGCTCAACATTTTAGTTTTCTTCAAATTTTACAAATTCCTCTTTAAGTTCCAGAAAACCTTACGCACTTTAGAACTTATTTTGCTGCAGATCTCAGTTTCCCCTTTAATACATATTTACATTTGTAAAAATTTCCAGTCTTAGATCTTTTTCGACCTTCTGCACTCTAAATGAATTCGGTCAATGATTGATACGACTTTCGACCGGATATTAGCAGAATTATCGTCGTATCATTCTGAGTCATAACTTTAGGAATAATTCGGGTTCATTTTCCGTCTTGGGCTAACAACTAGAACTCGCTCAAGTTCTTATTCAATTTCAACATATTTTGAATCCCATAAAATGGTTTACAACTGTGAATAACTTTGGCATGGTTCAGTTTTTTGCTGCTTAAAACCGATTTTTTAAGTGTGTATTGTCAGTTCTCGTTACGCCCAGATTAAAATAAGATTGGTATACGAATATATAAACAAAACAAGAAAGAAATTATTATCTAATATTTTGCTTTAATAACTTTGTTTTAAATTTCAAACCACACTTTTTTAACATCTTAGTTAAGGCGAGTTTGCAGATTTTCATTCGAAGAATTTTTCTATAGTATTTGCTCATATGAGTTTTATCTCGGGCAAGTCGCCCAAGGAAGTCGTTGGTACAATTTGGCAACTTTTCTTTCGTTCTTTTGTCAGTGTCTCAGGTGCAGCTGTCGTTTACAATTCAATTACTACAAAATATTAGCCTAAGCCTTTCTGCGAGGGCACTTTTTTCTTGCTTTTATCCAAACTGTCGCTACCACCAACACACCTAAGATGCAATATAGTCCACACTCTGAAATATCCTTACTAAAACATAATAGAAACAATAGCATATCGGACTGTTACTAGTTTTGGTCTGTTTATTTAAAAAATGTTTGCTGAATAGGTATAAATTTATAAAACGACCCTCCTTAAAAGAATATAAGAAAATGAAAAAAATGGTTCGTTAAAGAGTAATGATATAATGGAAGTCTAAATGCGCTGAAGGTGGATTATTAAGTTTGTTAAAAAAAAAAAGTTTATTTGGGATAATTCTCTTGAACCAGGGTGTCTTCCGAAAAAAGTGCCGAAAGTTTCAGCCATATTTAAGAGCCGTTAAAAAAATTATTTCTGTTTTGGGCTGATTTAATGAGATTACGTTTGGCCTAACAAAGCTTTCATTCGAGGAGTCCGTCCGCTATTGAATTTGGTGTTTAATTTTTGCGGTAAAATGCATACTCAATCCACTCGGAAAATTTGATACTAAAATTGATGTTTTCCATCTGTATTTGATGGGTTATGAATAAATCTGATGTTCATTGAGTGCATGGAAGCGTCATTATGTTTTGGTAGCCTATTATCTAGATTGCCATGAGACTTTTAATAGAGAAACAACAAAACATTTTATCCACGCAGACCTAAATTGCTGGAAATTTCATTAATACATTAATGCATTCAGATTTATTTTCATTCATTTTTATTCTCTTTGGAAATAATAGACAGAATATCATGGACTCAAAATATAGGTTTCTCTTGATATAAATGGATAGAAAAATATCTTCAAATGTAATTAATAAAAAATTACCTAATATTTTTTCCCTATTTATAACTTTCTGAGAAGTCTTTTTTTCGAAGGAACAGTGCTTTGATGGTTTGACGTAACCTAACCTACTTAACTTAAAAACTAGACTAACCGAATCCTATTTTTTCCAGAGAAGTTTAATAATTTAATGTCAGAAATTATACGGAGCCTTTGCTTTGATTGCATAAATTGCTTTGTTAATAAAAACTCCCCCATAACCCTAGAAACTAAAGATATATTTTTCCGCCACCTCTATCGAGTAGGTAAAGTTGCTAAAGACAAATGTAAACATAAAATATAGACATTTAAACCCAGTTAGTCAGTGGACAAATACTGCAATAATATCATTTTACTTCAGCTATTCCACGAAATTAAAGCCAAAGTCAGAGTATATCATCATGATCATCATGATCATCATCATCACTAACTCTTTAATTTAAGACGGGGATTTTTTTGAGTATTGAATAATAATTTGATCTTAGTTTGGTTAGGACTTATAGTTTTTATAAGTATCAAAATTTTGTGAAATTTTTAAAACCCAAAGAATTACAAATGGTGAAGTTCAGAAAATTTATTTTTATATATCTTCTTCTATAACTCTAAATTTTAACAACGTGATATTTTGAAAGGGGGGAAATTTAGTTTAGAGTTTCGTTTTAAAATTATTATAATTGGCGAAGTTCAGAAAATTGCTAAAAATTTAATCATGGCTGCTTTTTATAGTATTTAAGTTTTAATCTTAGTAACGAAGCCATTGCCTGGTTAAATCTATAGATTTGTTATAGAGGCTATTGCGAAGTAAGGTTAGGTTAAAAGTTAGGTTAGGGTAGGTTAATACAGGGCAGTGACTTTGCAAAAATGAAAATATTTTGAAACTTTCATTAGCATCTTCGCGTTGCCATTGGTGCTGTAATAACCGCGAATGCAATTTCAGTGTTGAATTTCGAAAAGACACTTGGTTGGAAGAATCAAAATGATCTTATCGAGACAATCACATATTTCATTCACGCATGGTACAAAGGACCCCGTAAGGGGCACGGCGATTTGCTTTCCTAGCCGCCGTGCTGACGGGACTCAGCGCCCCGTCCGGCTCCAGTTTAGCCTCTTCTTTCTGACACCCTGTCTTCTAAGCCTGCTTCTTCACTTTCCCTACAACTTCTCCCACAACTTTCTCTGGTCGGCCTCTAATTTCACAGGGTAGACGCCGCCAAGGTTCCTACAATCCAACTATCCCGGATCAGGGTCGACGGCGGAGGAGACAACGCCCACCTCACCCCTGAACTCTGGTTTGGGATGGTGGGTTTTTAACAACCTGCTCTACTCCAACCCTCACCTTCTACACATACCCTTTATTTCTCTTTTCACTATCGGGCCTAAGGTGGAGCCGCCCTGCCGATTTGCCTCCAGGTCACTAGGTTGGAGGTATGGTCTCAAATTGCGACAGCTGGTTTTGCCGGCCCCGTATTCACCCCTTAGAGAGCGGGCTGCTGCGTGGGGGGATGAGCGTGTGCATCCGGTGAATTACATAGGGTCACCTTGACCAATGATGAGTCCATAAAAAAATAATCCCTCTTTACCTTCCCCTCTACCATAACCGGAGCCGCCTTCAGGCAGCTCCACTGAAAGAATGGAGGTCCCTCCCCCACTGTGCTGTCTCAGGGGTCTCTCCAAATTTCTTCTCCCGGAGAGGAGGCTTACTCTTCTCTTTTGCCTACAGGTGCAGGGGACTCACCCATCACCATCTTTTCTTTCACTTTTCACTAGGGTCGAACCCGGGTCCGCCCATATGCAAGCTCCCCTAAGGGACGGTTCGAGTGCTCGAGACCTCACAACGAGAGGAGTGATATCATCCCACGGCTGGTATGAGAGCCAAGACCTTCTCCAAATCGGAGAAAGATCTGTCTGAGGCCGGTCCATCTGGCCTAGGGACTCCGGCCGGCGTAGGGGAAAAGCGAGTTCACTCCCCGCCCTCCTCTCCTAAAAAGATAAGACAAAGGAACAGGACTAAAAATACTAAGGGAACCTCTCCCTCCGTGGGGGCCACGGAGAGGGATGTGTCCGCTGCCGTTTCGGCAAGCGACCAAGCTAAGATCGGCACGTCCTGCCCCGTTGCTCCCTCGGGCGGGGAGTCCTCAACCAAGCCCAAAGTTCGCAGAGCGGAGCCTCAATTACGCCAGTGCCCCTCATTTAGAGGCTACCTGGTGTTTTTGAGCCTGCTGGCTTGAGACACTCCCTTGTTATTCGATCCACTGATGGCAGCATGTTGTTTAAGGGCAACATTATCCATCAGAGGAGAGCACTTCCTAGTGTGATCGGTAGAGAGCCAAGGGTGACATGTTTCTTGGCCAGGAGCCTTTTGGAGAATGCGTCGAATCTCTTAGAGGTGGCCATGATTAGTGCCCTTCTGACACTTGATGGTACACCGGTGAGTGTGACGCCGTACTCTACCATAAACTTTGTGAAAGGAGTGCTTTATGGGAAGGAACTTGCGGACTACTCCATAAATTAAATCACCTTAGAGCTGGCCGACCCTGGAGCGGTCAAGTTCGAGCGAGGGAAGGGCCTCGAGACCCGCCCCTACACTTTTCGTCAAGTTCGATTGTAACAAGCTCCCTGAGTCGGTTTGCGCCAGTTGGTATCGCTAGCGCATGATAGCATTCGTGCCACTGCCAATGAGGTGCTACTACCTCCACCGCATCGGCTATACGAATCGCTCCTGTCGACGTACAAAGTCGGGGTTAACCGAAGTCTGTGTAAGTTGCTCCAAGGCTGTAAACGATTAGTCAAAATCATGTGTTGTAAGGCTGTCAATTGCAAAGAGCCGCATCCGATTGTTCGATGCAATGTGTTGCGTATCTGCTTGAAAAGGAATTCCTGGCTGTTCATGCCCAGGATCGTCTCTCATTTCGCGAGGATAAGGACGTCCTATGCCTCAATGCTAAGAAAGACACCCTCTGCCCCTGGCCCCTCCAGGCATACTAGGGGATCGTTTCTGCACCCACTCAGAACGCATCTGTGGGTTCCACCCACCCTGGGCGCTCCTCTGGTAAAGCTGGCGGCACAAAGGGTTCACACCAAGACTTGGCTAAAACAAGGGCACCTCCCACTCCCCCTAGTGTGACCGTTTCTCTTAAGGCGAAACAGCCGCCCCCCCACCAACTCGTTAAAATCACAGGAGGTTACATCCCTGACGTTGGTCGTGAAGTTATCTTCCGGCGTTCTTAAAGCTACCCCCCGAAAGGAGGCCAACAATAGAGAAGCTTCGGCTCCTTCGCCCACACTCAGTAGTAGCCATGGTGGCTCGGAGACGGTGGATCCTCAAAAAGAGGGACCACCACCTCTGAATCCGCCATGCTCGCCTAAGGTTTGAGGCGGGGGAGGGGAGTAAAAGACTCGCATGGCAAGCCTAAACTGCCCGGAAGCTCGTCTCCTCCCGTTCCCCGTTAGCTATCCCTTTGAAGGAGACAATGCTGGGCACATGCATCCTGCCCACCCTCCCAGGATATAATGGTTTTGCGACCCAATCACCAAGGGATGGGGGTTGAGCGGGAAGATCCGCGCTTTACACCCGGCATGATGTATCCGTTATTTTCTTTGCTTTTTCCACTTCGTGATGTCTATCCTCTCATCACCGAATACGTAGTCAACTTATGGCAGAAGATGTGGGATGAGCTTCCTCCCACCAAGCTCCATTCCATAAACCCTTGGTCTTCCCATGGCCACGTACCATGAGACCACGTAGACTGGAGGTTATTTTGTGCTGACTGAGGATAGGCCATTGCCGCCTCACTCATGGGCACTTGATGAATGGGCAGCCCCCACCTTTGTGCATCCTGTGCGGAGGGCAACTGTCTATCCTTTACATCTCTGCCGAGTGTTCCCTTCTGAGAAATCTTTCATTACTGGGCAGATGCCTCCCCAGTAGGTTCTGCGGGGCATCTTTTCTGAGACTCATGCCTCTTTTAGTGTGAATAGGATTTGTAAATTTTTAAAAGAATCTAATCTTTTAGTCAAAATTTAATATAGTGTTTCATGTTCTTATATTCTATGTTCTTGTATCTATTGTTGATCCATCTATAGTCTATGTTTTTATCCTTTGTCTAGTTATCAATAGTTTATTTTTGATATCCTTTTACACCCTTTGATGGTTTTAAATTCCTGTACTTCCATTCTTTTGATTTTAATTTCATAGCTATATTTTTGTATATTCTCTAGATGTCTATATTTTTATTGAGAATTTTAATGCAAATTACCCGTCCTTGAATTTGGCTGCGGGCTAGTCCGTTTGGGCTTTGCAGCATTTATTTTCGCACTATTCATTCATTTTCTTTTTGTTTTAGATACCACCTTTCAGGCAGTATTTGTGCAGTTACACCTGAATAGAAGGTATACTGTTATTTCTGCAAAACATTCCACCGTCAGCAGACGTCAACGGGGGGGTGGGACCTCCGCCACATTATGGCACGGTTGCCGAGGGGCTTTCTCATGCTCGGGTATCTAAACAGTAGTAAACATCCCGTCTGGGAAGACTACTCTATCAATCACATGGGTGAGATCTTTTCCTACCTTATCAACGAGCAAGATATAGGTTTCCTAGAAGTCGATGAGTTTACGCAACACTGCCTGAGAACCGCTTCATTTTCTTGTCTCGATGTATCTTTGTGCTCTCCGGATGCACAGCTTGAATTTTGGTGGGAAGTGTGGAAGAATAAAGAGAGAGAAGGAATTTCCCCCTCCCCCCTGAATTCCCCAGGTCACCATTGACCGCTCTAAATTCGTCTGCCCTATATACTACGAAAATTGGAACAATGGAAAGCCAATTAAGGGGGCATCGCGACTTCTCGCTATGGGCCCTTATCGCGACCCAAAGCAATTAAGGAAGTATGATGGCGATGAATCTCTCTCACCATCTAGATAATTTCGGAGTATATATTCGATACTTCGAAGTTCACATACAGATTGTGTCTGAAGCCGCCGTCCAGTACGTTAGCCGTAACCTCATCGCTAGTCGAGAGGGAATCGACTACCTTCTCGTCCAGAGAAGAATTGAGTGATTGTCGAACAGCCAAGGAAGATCTAGTCATCACTCGGTGTTGTTCGTGGAGATAGTTAGGCGCGCTTCAACCCTTCTCACCATGTCTTGGGAATTTAGGGATCCGAAAATCCACCACCGAAGCACCCTCCGTTTGCCTACTAAAGATAAGAGGACCCCCAAACTCAGTTTCGCCGCACATCAAGGTAAAAGTGATTTAACCTCCGCTTCGTCACGCTGCTCCCACCTTTACTGCGTCTAACCTCAAGGTCCCCTTTGCTCTAGAACTTGCATAATCGTAAAATCATTACTTAATTATATTATCCCTCGGTTCAAACTCAATTGATAGTGTTACTCATCTTAGCAGTGAACCGTCAATATTTAATTGCATTGCCATTTAACTTTCCCTATATATATATATATATATATATATATATATATATATGTAATCTTTAGTCCTATTAAAGTATATCTTTGTAGCCGTGTTTGAATATTCATTGGCCTAGCAACTGTGTATTTAAAGCACTCTTAAAGCCATCACCATGTGGAGCCTTAATTTCCGTCGAACAGTAGGCGAGTGTGCGTATAACCACGTACACCTGGTCATACCACGAAAGGGAGTAATTGATGACCTCCATGGTAGTGATCACTTTCCCATTCAAATAACATTATATGGGCCGCTGCTACCCGAGAGCCCGCCCCGGTGGTGCTTAGAACGGGCGCGGTGGTCCGCATTTCAGGTCGATAGATAAGGCCGTTGATTTCTTCTCGGGCAACCTCTTCTGGGCATTTTGCACGCTAACCACTCCGGTGGTGGTCAGCCGAGTGTGAGACGGCCCTCAAACAGAAGTCTTATGCCTACATGTGCTATAAGCGGAGCCTGAATGACTTCACTCTCGTTGAATTTCGTCGAGCTAGGGCTAGGTTCCGGTACATTTCGGAGCATGCCCACCGCTCTTCTTAGCGGGTATACGTGTCTTCATTTAACAGGAAGACCCGCCTAGGGGAGGTGTGGAAGTAACTCAAAAGGATTGGGGGCAGGTTCTCGCAGACCCCCTTCCCGTTCTCCAGGAAAATGGGCCCGCAATCTTGGACACCGTGTCTATGGCGGAATCCTTTGCGACCACTTTCTCCACATTCTCTAGCCGGGATGCTGCTCCACCAGCAATCAATGCGCGTCGTGATGTCGCTGAAAGCCGCCGACTGGACTTCCCCTGAAGAGACGAAGAACCCTTCAAAGATAGGTTTGCTTTGAGTGAGTTGCGTTCCTTTTCGCTTCGTGCGCGTACACCGCCGCTGGTTCACACGATGTCTCGTACGCCAAGCTTCGACACTTGAGTGAGTGCGGGATGGCCTTTCTGTTAGATTTTTCGAAGAGGAACTGGGTAGAGGGTATCCTGCCCGATTCCTGTCGAATCGCTACTGTGCTCACTTTTCGCAAACCGCGGAGAGATAAAATCCCGGCCGGTTACCGCCCAATCTCTCTAACCTCCTGCGTCTGAAAGTTGGTGGAGGAATTAATAAATGTTAGATGAGCCTTTTTTATGGAGAGCCGTAGCTATCTCTCTTCTGCGCAATGCGGCTTTCGCAAGTTCCACTCCAGGTCGGATGCTCTGCTCTGGAGATTGCCGTCTGTGAGGCCTTCCTTCACAGACAGCACTACACGACAGTGTTTTCTGATATAGAGAAGGCCCATGGTAATGCATGGCGATACGGTATCATGGAGACACTCCACATGATGACGGCGAGGTTACGCCTCCCAATCTTTATATCTGAATTTTTTCGTGATCGACGAATAGAGTAGAAAGAAGGTCTCCCACAGAGAAGGTCCTCAGTGTCACACTCTTTGCCCTGAGCATTAATGTCATCCCCTCGGTGCTGCCGGAAGATGTTCTCGCTACTCTATATGTGGACAACTTTTCAATCTCTTTTGGCACGGCACAGATGCTAACTATTGAGCGTAGACTCTAACAATCATTGAACCGTGTTTCTCCCTATGCCGAAAAACACAGGCTTCGGTTTTACTTTGCTAAGACTAAAGTGGTGCCCTTCTGCTGCCATCCACGGATCCACCCTGTCCCAGATTTGCTTCTAAACGTGGTTCTTCTAGAAGTGGTAGATTAGTACCGTTTCCTTGGTCTTGTGTTTGACCGACGCCTCATCTGGCAGCCTCACATTCACAGCCTTAGCTTAGGGTCTCATGTATCCGCGAGATAGTGTTTCTTTCTTATGTGACGTTCAGTCCCCTTATCGCTGATAGGGCTACTGCCTTACTTTTTTATCGCTACTTTGTCCGTTCGAATCTCGACTACGGATGAGAGTTTTAGGCATCAGCAGCCGAGCTTGTATTGCGGAAGATGGACTCGATCCACCGGCCTTTGTCTGGCGACCGGTGCCTTCCACACTTCTCCCATTAGAGACGACTTGTACAAGCTGGGGAGCCGTGTAAAGTGTATAATTCGTATCTACGTGTGAACCCGACGCCTTTCTCAGTCGCAAATAGCTCTCACTGCATTCGCAGCCTATCTTGACGGTGTCTATGCCACCGAGAGACCCAATTTAGACACTAAGCCCTTTGGGTTTAGGGCTACGAAACTCGTTCGAGAGCTAGGTATAGCTCTCGGGCCTTTGGCACTCCTCGTTCATCCAAAGATGCCAACCTGGAGAGTACCACCTCTGACTATTTGTCGCTACGCTTCTGCTCCCAAAGCTTCGACAGCCCGGGAGTATTACGTTCGGCCTTTTTGGAGCACATTTTGTGTCACGCTGGAACCGTGCCAGTGTCTACAGATATTTACAAGTGCCAAGGGAAGGTAGGTTTCCACCCCGTATCCCCTCTGATTGTGATTTATGGTTACTCACAAAGCGCCCTAGGTGCTCTCGAAGCATTCAAATCTCCGCATTCCCTGGTTCGCGATATCCATGACGCCACGATTTTGGCGAGCCGGGTGGATGACAAGATTATCTTCTGCTGCGTTGCAGTACATGTAAGAATTACAGGGTATGAGCGCGCCGATGACGCCGCCAAAGAGTTCGCGAGGACTGGGTGACCAGAACAGCTTTTCGTTTATCCTCACAATAAATTACAGAGCAGGAATACGGGCAGCTCTCCAGGCTGCTTGTCCTATGTAGAATATTGGAGACGGTCGAGGGTAACTTAAAGTTGCTTGCCATTGCGTAGCGACTGTTCACATGGACTTAACCTCTAATGCCGCGATTACTTCAGGTTGCTTTCTGTTTTTTCCGAATTGGACCTACTTGCAGGAGGCACCACCATTTGATGGAGCACTTGCCAGCACCATACTGTGAAGACTGCGTTGTCCCTAGTCTGGGTAATCTCCGGGCATGTTACCTGCCCCGGTACCGGGACAAGCGCGGTTGCTACCGCTTGTCCCTTGTACTCGGAACGGCTTCGTGCACACCGTCTTGTGGACTTTACGACTTTTTGGAGAAGGCTGGACTCCTCCACTTTTTTTGTCCTTTTCTGTTTGTTTCTTTTTGTAGGTTGCATGTTTCTGCACCAGGGGGAGGCGGGCCTACCTCGATACTGGAGCACGCTTCCTTTTTGCCTTTTTGCTTTTTCTCGTTGTTGTTATTTTTTAGGATTTGTTTTTAAATATAGGCTAGTAGTAGGCTGTGTTGTGTACGGCAACTTATGCTCAAGTAGGCAGTCGCCAGATGGGCTACAAAAAGGGGAAAATAAAATCCTAGGTTTTCGTGATTGTTAATTTTGCATAAGGGTTGTGGGAGCCCTTGCCGGTCCAATGAGGCAGGAAGAGGGTCACCGGCATGGGAGTGTCTTATGAGTCATACACTTTCCCCTAAGCATCAAAGCTATAACCTTGGTGCTGCCGAAATATCTTATTGCTACGCTCTACGTAGACGACCTTTCGATCTTTTTGGGCGCGGCCCAGATGACAAATTGGAGAGTCGAATACAACACCCATTGAACCGCATCTCTTCCTATGCCGAAGTGCATTTGGTTTTCTTTGGCCAAAGCTATGGTGTTGTACTTCTTCTGCCTTTGACCAGTTTCTAAAGAAGGTTCGGCTGGAAGTGGTGTATTTTCACCGTTTCCATGAACTTGTTTTCGTCTAACCCTCCACCTTTGAGGCTCATATTCGCGGCCTTAGGTTCTTTTGCACCAACGCTCTAGACTTTCTTCGTTCTGTGACATTCAGCATTCCGGAGTGCTAATAGAGCTACTGCCTTGCTTTTCTATCAATCCCTCATCTTTCAAAGCTTGACTACGCATGTGAGTTTTATATATCTGCAGCCTAACGTCAATTGCGGAAGGTAGACTCAATCTACCAGAACAGTATCCACCGGGCATCTCTTGCCTTACGTCCCCTCGTAAATTGCTACTTGTCGATTCTGGGTAGATAGCAGTTACTCTTTACCCTACACAGTGCATTGTGCCCCTGTATACGCGAGCCCGGCACTTCCCCCAGTCGTAAATGGTTCTCACTTCATCTGCAGCCAATCTCGTCGGTGCCTTTCCTGCCGAGAGACGACAGTATTACAGTAACCCACTTGGGTGTAGGGCTAGTAAACTTTTTCGAGGGATCGCTGTAGTTATCCTGACGTTGGCTTATCTGGTTCTGCCCAGATAACCACTCTGAGATTACTACCTTTGACTATTTTCCGACCCGCCTCTGCTCCAAAAGCTTCCACGCATTGGAACGATTGCGTTAGTTCTTTGGGAAGCACACTTCCTGTTTCGCTGAATCCGTGCCAGTGTATACGGATGGTTACAAGTTGCAAGAGGGTGTTGTTGTTCACACAGTATTCACACTGTTTGAAGTCAGCGCGGCACTACTAGGTGCTGGGTCTGTCTTCACGTCAGAGCTCATTTCAATACACCGCTAAGATAACGCTTCATGTCTGGTTCAACCTGTGATATCAACCACTAAACAAGCACCATGATTACTCTTGAAGCATTGTAATCCCTATACCACCTAGTTCGTTATATACATGAAGTCACGGTCTTCTCGAGCCGGTGGGCTACAGAGATTATCTTATGCTGGGTTCTTCGAGATTTGGGAATATCGGGGAATGATCATTGTTTCCTGTCCCGGTATCGGGGAAATCGGGATCGCTACGGCTTGTCCTTTGTACTCGGGACGAGCTTCTGCCCCTAGACACGTGGACTGTCTTACCTTTTTGGAGAAGGCTAGCTTCCTCCATTATATCTGACTTTTTTTGTAGTTCACAGGAGTGTACTTCCTTTTTCATGCTTTTTTGCTTCTTGTTGTGTATTTGATTTAGATTTGGGGTTTTTGTTTTTTCTGTATTTTTTAATTTGCTTTGGGAATTTTGAGTAGCTTTCCACTAACCTTTTTCGAATTATCGCCACTTATGCCCTTGAATGCATTCGATAGGTTAGCGTTGAAAAAAAATTCGTTGACCAGTCGAAACAGAATTACTCAACAGCCGAGATGAAGACTTGATCCAAAATGATCATCTGTGTGTATGGTTTGATATTGAAGGAATTGTTCTTTACAAACTGTTAGATAACAATCAAAGATTTAATGCTAAACTCTCCTGTAATCAACTTCATCATTTGACAGCCGCTTCGAGCCAAAGATGACGACCTTCTCTATGGAAGAGAAGGGCTTTCATCCTCCATCACGATTTTCCCCTCCCTTACTCAGCTTGAATGTCCAAATATCTCTTGAAGAAGCTCCCATGGGAAATATTTCTTCATTCCTCATATTTTCCCAACCTTGCTTCTTCTGAGTATCACTTCTTTATTGGATTACAATACCATTTGGATGGTATTAAGGGAAGAAGAATAGGTCGAAAACGAGCCCGATTCATATTTTGCATGAAAACCTAAAGAATTTCACAATCATGGCATTTATAAACTCTTTGACAGATGAAATGAGGTTCTATGAAGTATTTCAGGTTATGTTGATGATAAAATTATTTCCATAGTCTTAAACTTATAATTTTTTAATATATGCCCTAAAATCGGATATTAGTTTCGTTTCAACCTATTATATGTATATATATATATATATATATATATATATATATATATATATATATATATATATATATATATATATATATATATATTCATATTAGAGGTTCCTTGCCGCCATGTGCCCCGTTGAAACCGCGAGGTCAGGCACACGCAACGCTAAGCGAGAGCCGTGGGAACAGTCCGAATATCAAACTTATTTCAGCGATAAGAGAGAGAATGGAATGTCAAACGCGCGCCTCTGTCGGCTCCTGGGGCATTATCAAAACCACCCCGGGGGGGGGGGGGTTACTTCTCATCCGTCAGCGCCGTGTTAAATTTCCCTCGAATAACCGACCAATCCCAGTTTCATCTCTTAAAGCCTCGAACCCAAGCCAGGCTGAGACGAATCATCTGTGGCAGCCTTACCAGTCATCCCTGTGTAAATACGCACCGAGGCTCGTTATAACCTCCTGAGCGCTCACGTAGAGCTCGCCCCTGTTCGTTCTAAGTAGCTCTGTTTGATCGATTACTGTAAACATTGAGTATCCATTGCCATTATTTCATTCTAAATATTTATTGTGTATTTTGTGTAAATTATTAATGTTTATTTTTGTTTCTACCTTTCCATAAGCCTTATAACCCGCAGTGTTCAGCAGTTTAGTGACGCCCAACCGCACTCTATTATTTGTTATTCAAATCCCTCGTACTCATTTTTAGGAAGGTTGTTCCCCCCTCCCCCACTTCTACTTCCATCTCTGTCGCGACCAGAATTGAGCCAAGGTCACTCATTTTACCTTGAGCGCCCACTCATTTCGGATAGAAGTAAACATATATGTTGTAGATCATTCTACGACAATATACATATTGGTCTTTCACCCTTGAAAGAGTTAAATTAATTTTTTTTAGCCTAACCCTCTCAAAAATTTACTGATTTATGTAAATTGATGTGAAGGATTTTCTAAGTATAAAGAACATCTAAAGTTCCCTCAAGCTTTGTAAAATTTAGCTTGCATAGGTACAATTTATAAATAACTACATTCATAACTTTAAAATCTTGAGAATTTAATAACAATTTATTTTCAACATCATATGCCGTTATTTAGTTATTTATATTCAAATTACTTACTTATAAATGTAAAATTCGGTACATAAATCTCAAAGAATTTCTTGAAAATTCCATAAATTTGAATTCATGATGCAATTTTCTTAACAATTGCGAGCCTTCTAAAACCGAATTTTTTCGAAAAGTCAGTAATTTTTAACAGTATACATAGTCATTTAACGAAAGACGGAAATCACATAAATATAACACATAATCTTGTACTACACAAAACAAGAAAAGTTAATATTTTATCCGCACTTTCTCAAATCAATTTGATATAGCTCACGTTGATGCAGCAAGACTCATAAAAATACCGAAACAAAACAAAAGGCAATGATGAATCTTGATCTCTGCACAACTCTAAAGTACACAGAACTTTCATGGCTGTTCATCTCCTAACGTCACTAATAATGAGTCAAGTGATTCACTGAACTGAGATTTCCCTCATGGATATTCTTCTTTTCCTGACGTTCAGCGCCTGGGACTCTGATATGGCTACTACCTTACTTTTTTATATAACCTTTGTTCGTTCGAAGCTCGACTACGAATGCGAGTTTTATGCATCTGCAGCCGAGGGTTTGTTGCGGAAGTCAGGCTAGATCAACCACACCGGCCCTTTGCCTGGCGACCGGTGCCTTCAGCACGTCTCCCATTGAAATCCTATTTGTCGATGCTGGTGAGATGCCACTCGCCTTTAAGTGCTAGCCCGGCGCCTCTTGAGTCGCCAACAGCTCTCACTGCATCTACAGCTGATCTCAGCGTTGCCTATGCCGCCGAAAAAAGCGCTATAGGCCCTAAACCCATTTTGGTTTAGGGCTTGGAAACTCGTTCGAGAGCTCGGTATAGCTCTAGTGCGACCGGTGGTACTCGTGTTTCTGCCCAGGAAGCCACCTTGGAGGGTACAGTCTTTGAATATTTGTCACCCAGCCTCTGCTCCCAAAGCTTCTACAGCGCTGGAAGTATTGCATTCGGCTTTTTGGAGCACACTTCGTGTCACCCTAGAACCGTGCCAGTGTTTACAGATAGCTCCAATTCCCAAGAAAAGGTCGGTTTCCACCCCTTATCTCCTCCTTCTGAGGTCAGCGGGGCCCTGCCATGCCCTGTGTCTGTCTTCACGGCCGAGCTGGTAGCAATGCATACGTAGGTATGGAAGATAACGCGACGTGCCTGGTTCGGAAACCAGATTGTGATTTTTAGCGACTCACAAAACGCCCTGATTGCTCTCGTGGCATTCGGATCTTCGCATCCCTTGGTTCACGAGATCCGTGACGCCACGGTTTTTTTAAGCCAGGGCTATGTCGAGATTATCTTCTGCTGGGTTCCTGGACATGTTTGAATTGCGGGGAATTAGCGCATGATAACGGCGCCAAAGAGGACGCGAGGACTGGCAACCGCCAATTGATGGAGCACTCGCATGCAACGACTGTGTTGTTCCCCAGATTGTCCGGCACATTCTTGTCACAGGTCTCAGTCTGAGTGTTTTTTGCTCACGTTACTTCTCCCGGTACCGGGACGACTGAGGTCGCTACTCGTGACTGGTTCGTGCACACATACTTGTGGACTATACGACTTTTTGGAGGAGGTTGGCCTCCTCCACTTTATTCGACTGTTTTTTTGTAGGCCACATGTGCCTGTGCCGGTGGGAGATGGGCCTATCACCGAGGCCAGATGGCGCTTCCTTCTTGTCGCCTTTTTGCTTTCTTTCCTTTTTTAATTTGTTGGTTTTTGTTTGCTTGTTTTTTTCTATTGCCTTTATCTTTCTATTTACTTTGTTCTTTATTATTTACATATTGTTATTTGAGTTTAAATCTAGCCTACTAGTAAGCTTTAGTGTGAGTACAGCGACTTATCTCCTAGTAATCAGTCGCCAGTAGAGCTCTCAAATTTTAAAAAAGAAAATCCCAACGCGTCTCAACAATGATGATCATTAAAAGGGATCACCAAGCTTTAGTTTTTCAATAGATTATCATTACACGTCACCAAGCCTATAAATAGTAGTACTAGATGGATGAAAACCTTATGATAAACAAAATCTTCCAGTTAGCACAGAATTCAATGAATATGCAATATTATTTCGCTGATCAAAACTAGGGCTGAAACAGATTCGTGGCTTACTTTTCACCTTTGGTTCATGATTTCATTTTAAGTTCCCTATTAAACGCCTCTACTTGTTCCCTGTCCTTATTTATCATCTACGCTGGTGCAGGGAGAGCAATTCAGTGCGAGCATATACGGTCACGTGCTCCCTCGGCTGTAACACGTTAGACTACGTGTCGTGGTTTAGGAAGGACCGACTGAATGGTGTTCGTACGTATCGGTTGGTTACGTATTACAAAACTCCTTGATTACGTTTTCTATCTAAGAGTGCTGTATTTTGATTATGATTATGATTATTATTATTAATCTTTGAGGATTCCTAGTGCCTTGCTCAGCGTTTCAAGGATTGAATTTTAAAAATGTTTCTAAGAAAACTAGACCTTTAATTAAAAACATGAACCAAGATTGAACTTTAACACACAAACTACACAGAAATGAATTAATCAAATTTAAGTGAGGATTAATAAATTACACAATAGAATTGACAGGAACAGTTGACCCACAGCTCACCTTAATATTAAATGCAAACTGACCTTCAATGAAACAAAGACCGGGAGTTTAAATACCTTTCATGATTCCTACGAGAATCGGGTTTGAGTCTGAACTTAATTGTTATGTCACCTCAAGAATGTTGTTTCTGGACCGGCGGATGACCAGGGCGACCAGATGGTTAGAAGAAGAAGGCTTTAAAGCCGTAGAGGAACTCGGAGCGTGCAACAGAAGTAGTGACGCACGCCTTCTGGAGGAAATAATTTCACCACGGGACCGGGAAAGTATGTTTTTTCTAATCTTCTTGTTACTCTAGGAATAATTCGCACTAGCAAGCGATGAGCCCAAAGTGTGAATCCTTTGACGCAGGGGAGGGCTTGAGGGAGTTTACTTAGGGTTATTCTTCAAGGGTGAGGACTATCTCTGTTTTTTGGGGATACACCAGGATAGGGGGTTTCTCTGACGAGAGTTAGCTATACTTGCTTCTTAAATCAAATTAACTTAAAGTTCAGTGTGACCACCAGGAACTGATTCGAGGATGAGCTTCTTCTAGTTCCCTCTCGTTGGTTTGCCGGGCTCTTTGCCAGTCTTTGCACTCTAGATCTCTCTAACGATCTAACTCTGACAGGCTTCTAAATTCGGCGTGAACACCAGGGACTAGCTCCTGATGAGCTTCTTCTAAGTCCCTTTTGTTGGTAGCCGGGCCTCTTGCCGGTCTTCGTCGCCTTGATGATTAACGTAATCTACCACGTTTTTCCAAAGTTTTCGGCATATATACTTCGCCACCCCACTGGGGGTAGGGGGAGGAGGGGCTCGGATGCGTGGACAGGCTGCCTTAAGTCTCCTCCACAAACGGTTTTTCTCAGAACCTCTTCCAGCTAGCCCTAAGGGACCTTCTGGTTTTAGGACAACGCTCTCCTAATTTCGCATATGCGGTGAAATTGAATATCAACAATTAGGGGAAATCTTGCTGTTTTAACCAATGTTCGACTCACCTGGGTCCGCCATGCGAGGATTAATGCATTCTGTGGTCTTGGGCGGCCTTTCAGGTTCTCTTTAAGACGAGGGGAGAAAGGGTGGGACGTTAAGTGGTCGGGCTATGCCACCTCCAATGCCAGGACGTTGTGGTAAAAGACCAGTGGCTCAATTGGGAGGGTGAAGTATCGATTCCCCTACACTACAGTTTTGATTGTTTTTAGCAGCATGTTAGCAGTCAACCCACTTTAGAAGAAACCAGCAAAGCGCCTGATCGTGTCGCATACACGCCACCCCGTCATAACAAGATTTCATTTCTAATACTAGTTTGGGAAATATTTGTTTTCATTCGAAGACTAGGGAAGTGTATCCTGCATCAATTTTTCACTTTATTACTTCATGCTTATTAAATCTCGTAAATATTTTACGTATTTCCTAACGTTTTAATTCTCGAAACCATCCCAACCGTAAGTTCATAAAGTGATGAATTTTCTGGCACAAATTTCGTCTCCTCAGCTCTTCTAGTATTGTGCTCTTTGCTTTCTAATTAATTTAATCAATCGCTAATCTTCTTTGTGTGCATTCTTGACTTGTAACAAGTTTCACCACTATCACCACCATTCATCCACTTTCCTCCCCCAATATATTTTATTTTCGTCGCTTCTCTTTCTTTGCCACTTAAACTATACAATCATCTTTACCACCACCTTCCTTTTGAAGAACATCTATACGAGGTGCGATACAACCCATCGCCTCAAGTTGCCTTAATGCAAGGGTAAAAATCCACGTCTCACAGAGCTGGGTGAATTCAACCCGTGTTGACTGGTCTGGGCGTTACTCACAGGGCCTTATACTATTTTATTAGACAAAAAATGAAAAAAGTGGTAGTTCGCCTGTGCCGTCACGTTTTCTAGAAGTGGTTCATAAAGAAAATAAAGTTAAATGAAAACTTTTTGTAAGCTAAACCTATATAGCAGTCAAAGAGACTACATATGATGTTTGTCCGGATGAGGTGCGTCGATTGCACTAATGGAAAGGGCTGGAATTGATCCCGTGAGAAAACGATCAGGAAGATGGGAGGAAAATAGGAGGCGGCGACAGATAAATAAACACTTTGATCTGAATCTTGGAATTTCTTTCCACAACCTAGAGGTTTGAGGGAGATCCCCACCACTCCTCCGGGAAAAGGATTAATGAGAAAAACGGAATTAATCTCAAACGCTACCAAAAGTCATGGGGAAGTTTGAATTGGTCTTAGAGATATGAGACAATAGCTTCTTATAATCGGGCTGTGGAGAACCCACACCAGAAACATTAGACAAGAGAATGAGGTTGAAATTGAGGAAAACGTTCTGGGGTTCCCCTTGAGGATTCCGAATGAGGAAACTATTTTTCAAGGTGAGCGACGCGCTTCTCACCATAAAACCAAATTAAGGAAATTCAGACTTGTGCCACATCCGCCTCTCCCTAAATGAAGGGGAGAAGGGGGCGCTGTGGTATGCTGCTGTGGTGTAACACTTGGTTTACGATGCGGTGTTTGCCCTTTTGCGCTGTTTCTGACCATGTAAGAGGGAGGTGAATCTGTATAATAAAGTCTCAGGTGTCCGGGAACTTTGTGTTTTTGGCCGGACTCGGAGGTTTCTTTCCTTTCTTCTCCAAGTCCCTGAAGTCAGCATCACAGCTGTGATGGTCTTACCAATCTTCACGTCCCCCGCTCTTAAGGTGAGGGCCATCTCCTTCACAGTGTTGTTCAAGTGTTCCCACTTTCAGTCTCTATGAGACAATGTTCTACACCTGCTATCATTCTCACCCATTAAATTACCGGCGGGAAAAAGAAGCGCTATGGTTTCTAGCGCTTCTGCTTTTATTTGATAATGAATGTCTTGTTCAGAGAATGACCTAAAATATTACAACTTACCGCTCAAGAGCCATGTGAAGCTCCCCTCAAGTCCCTCCTCCCTCCCAATCCGTCTCTTTTGCTCGATCTGCTCCAACTTCCTCCTCTGCTCTATATGACAATATTTTTATCGGTGACTCTGAAGTTTTACCTGGGCACCAGCCCTTGCTTTCATGGCTTCCTCGATAAATGTCGACAAAACATGATGTCACATTAATGTTTAAGCAGGTTCCTAGTCTTTCTAGTAAAAGTAGAGAGGTGAAATACAAGGAGAAAGCTCACTCAGGGACAAAAGTGTAAAGATTTCGAATAGGATCCGGTGGAAGTAGAAAGTTAATTGAAAACTTGGTTAAAGATTGTTGGAAGATATCAGCACTGTGATAGAACGAGTTAATTTCAACTCCTATCCCATATTATTAAAAACCACGATGCTGCCCACGTGCATCTTCGATTCGAGGCTTGGAATCTTATCTTAGCTACCGGATGCCAATGTTTAAACAAGGAGGTTATCGTCCCCCCGTTCACCCCCATACGCCGACCTCGCCAGATCGAGTTAGGCTTATGAACAGATAAGGCATTTTTCTCCGGCCCGGCTGTGCGTTCCCTCCAAGCTTTCACTCCATTTTCCCCCACGCCAAGGAGATGTCCTGGCTATTTATATGGAAACTTTACCACTAAGATCAGATTGGAGATCCAGATTTTCGTCGCGAAACATCACCACGACCCTCTCTCCCTTTGTGCGCCAAGGGACCTCGACCTCGAGATTCACCATCACTTGTCCAGAAGGAGGACAATATTCCTTGAGTGCCAAAGGTTCGAGCCTTTCCGACGTCAAGTCCCCAAGGCTTCCCCCCCCTGTTGTTCAAGGAGAACAGCATTAGAACAGCCATTGTTCGTTTTGAGCCCTTCGCCAAGAAACGGTTCTCATCCCCCCCTGTTGTTGAAGGAGAACAGCATTAGAACAGCCATTGTTCGTTTTGAGCCCTTCGCCAAGAAACGGTTCTCTTCCCCCCCCCCCTGTTGTTCAAGGGAGAACAGCATTAGAACAGCCATTGTTCGTTTTGAGCCCTTCGCCAAGAAACGGTTCTCACCCCCCCTGTTGTTCAAGGAGGACAACATTAGAACAGCCATTGTTCTTGAGCCCGTAGACAAGAGACGGTTCTCATCCCCCCCCCTTTGTTCAAAAGAGAACAACCTAGAACAGCCATTGTTCGTTTTGAGCCCTTCGCCAAGAAACGGTTCTCACCCCCCCCTGTTGTTCAAGGAGAACAACATTAGAACAGCCATTGTTCTTGAGCCCGTAGACAAGAGACGGTTCTCATTCCCCCCCCTTTGTTCAGAAGAGAACAAAGTAGAACAGCCATTGTTCTTCAAGCCGTTCGTCGAGTAACGGTTCTCCTTTCCAAGACGCCTCGTCGGGATCCTTTTATCCCCCCCCTTCGGCTGGAACTCGCCAGCGGACCGAATATTCCTTCAAGTACCTTCCACTGCACCCTAATGAAAAGTTACGTAAGCCAAACGTCACCTTTTGAGTATTGATCCCTTTTTGTCAATTCTATCCTGTGCTTTAAATTGTTTATCGAACCATCCCATCTCTTTAACTCTATATTTGTTTGACCTTTTTTAATCCCTTAAATCCTTGGATTAGCCCGAGTCTCCACGACCCTTTCCATTCTGTTTATGTCAATATTTTCCGTTTTTGTGTTTTGTTTATAGTTATTATTAAT
Organism: Ceratothoa steindachneri; assembly: GCA_963969495.1. NCBI lineage: Eukaryota > Metazoa > Arthropoda > Malacostraca > Isopoda > Cymothoidae > Ceratothoa > Ceratothoa steindachneri. The sequence continues at coordinate 19,506,875 of OZ018323.1, read as the reverse complement.
AAAACTCTATTTTATTAATGATAGCAATATTATTATCCTTGAGCTCAGTTCCACTTCTTAAGCATATCGAAGATACATAATATCGGCCGCCAGACAGTAACGCACTCTAAAGATAATTAAGGAAGTTCCCTCAACGAATAGTGTAATATATGGTATCGTCGGGAGTCATTCTACGACATATATATATATATATATACAATTTAATTTGGTATCAGGTGTGTAAGGTTTAACGCTATATCTTTGCAAACACTGGTCTCAGTCGAGTAAAGCATAGTGTTATTCGTTATAATAATAGAATATAGTAGTTCCCTTTTGTTTTAACGATTGCTATCCCCTTTTTTTTGAAACTTAAGAAGCTGGAGTAGCTCAAGGAACAGTTATAATAATTGTTTTTTTTTTTTTGTGATTTTAGTCAGTGGTTATTTAGATTGAAAAACCAAGTACGAATAGGTCAGTGCCCATATTTAGGTAGGCTAATTCTATAGAGGCATAATTCTTGTTGCAAGGAATTTTAGTTGGTTGACTAGTGCGCCCCCAAGTGCAAAGATGAGTCCGTTCGAAATCTTTAAAGCGCAAGGAGAGTCCTGTGGACTTTCCGGAAAAGAACTAACTGAGTACATTCTAGAGGAGCAAAGAAAAGAGGAAGAAAGAGAAATACAAAGAAAAAAGGAAGAAAGAGAAATACAACGAGAAGAAAGAGAAATACAACGAGAAGAAAGAGAAAGAGAGGAACGGATAAGACAAGCTGAGCTTCAGATTGAATTAGCTCGGATTAAAGCAGAAGTTCAAAGAAAAAAGGTAGAAAAAGAAAGAGAAAGAGAGGAACGGGAAAGAGTAATCCAACGAGAAGAACGAGAAGGAAAAATCCAACGAGAAAAACGAGAAAGAGAAATCCAACGAGAAGAAAGAAGGAAGGATTCGCGCCCCTTCCCAGGAAAGCTGACAAAGTTTCCGAGCCCCGTAAAACCCCCAAACTTCTTTCCCCAAAACCAACAACGGGACTCCAAACCTCCCGTTAAGACTTCTCCTCCATTTCTCTTCCCGAAGCGACCAACCATATGCTTCACCTGTGGTGTAGAAAACCACATGAGCTGGAATTGCCCCCAAAATTCTAGGCTTAAAAGCGGACCAGCCCACCAAGTTCACCAGATTAATGCGACCCCGGCTCCTTCGGTGGTGCAGACCCAAGCAGAAACTTCTCCCCCTCCGTCAGGCCACCAGGTAAATTTTGTTTTTGGTAAAAGTTCATGGGGAACTTTGAAATATGAGGAGGGCAGCGTGGACAGCTGTCGAGTAACGACTCTCGTCAGGGACACAGGATGTACGTGCTTCATCGTGTCCGACGAACTCCTCCCAGTGGCCTCTAACCACGAAAATTTGCGGTGGTACATGACCAACTTGGGCGGGCGAACCGATTCCCCGTCGCTAGATGTTACCTGCAGTGTCAATATTATAATGGCTGGGCTGAAGTCATTGTAGCACCCATAAAATTCTGTTCCGTACTTATAGGACAGAGCCCCCAAGTAAGTTTCGACCCTGTGTTTCAGGCCGCCCTTCCTCAAGGCCGAGATAAGAAAGAAGCCCAGGAGCCCGTCCCCATCAGAACCCCGATACCGTCCGATTTCTCGGAAACCTTTAACCAGGACTTTAGGACGGCACAAAAGGAGTGTAAATCACTAACACCCTTAGGTGATAAGGCCCCAGACAAGGACACGTAGACTGTCCGTGGACCCCAAGAAAAAAAGAACCCCCAACGCGCCCATGGAGATACCTTCGTAGAACTGGACGAAGCATCGGTGCTTGAAGAGGATTGCCCCGCGGAGTCCCTTAAGGTAATCCAGACAGTGTGCATCCAACCTGATGCCGATTACCCTCCTCCTTCCCTACCAGGCAAGTCTTTGGAACCCTCTGACCTGGATAGTGACGCGCAGCTGACACCACGTCAGAAGAGTCAGCTCCAAGAACTAATTAAATGGAATCACCATTTATTCACCCTATTAGCTCTTTTCGAGCAACTGCGTGAAAATGGCCTCACCATTGGCCCCAGCAAATGCCAGTTTGCCCACGAAACCATCAAATATTTGGGTTTCAAAATAGGACAAAGCAAGTCAGGTCCCCACGAGAACAAGATTAAGTCAATCGCCGACATGCCCCTCCCGATTACAAAGAAGCCATTAAGATCGATCCTAGGATCAGCTTCTCCCTATCAGCGATTTGTTCCGAATTTCGCTGCAATTTCGGCCTCCCTATGCCCCCTTCAGGAAAAGAATTTCTCCGATCGTTTACGTTGGAATGATGTCGCTGTTTCCCATTTTAATCAGCTCAAAAGTAAGTTCATTTCTGCCCCCATTTTTAAGTTGCCCAACCCGGAAAAATCCGTAGGGGTTAAGACCGACGTGATCAACGAGGGCATTGGAGGTGTACTCCTTCAATACGTGGATGACAGAACGAGTCATCCAGTTGCATATGCTAGTCGTCAATTATTACCACGCGGAAAGAGATATGCCACGAGAGAAAAGATAGCTCTATCAATTATCTGGGTCATAGACAAATTCAAGCTGTACTTGATATGTAAAGAATTTCGAATAGGAACCGACCACCGTCCGTTAGCCTATATTAGGAATTTGAGACACTCAAACGGCCGCACCATGCGCTGGAGTTTACTCTTGCAAGAGTATCAGTTTAAAATAAATTAGATAAAAGGTTCCGATAACCAGGTCGCTGACGCCCTCAGTAGAAATGCGTTACCGAATAGCGTAGAATAATTGTATTCATAGGATTAGTATCTCCATGTAGGTATATACCGTCTTGTACGACTTAATTTAAGATTCTTTTGTAATATAATTAATTAATGTATATGTCTGAATTTTGTAACGCTCAATGTCTAATTTTTGTATGTATATATATTTGTTCTTATTAATTTACGTATAAATTATTTTGTCCCGTATGTACTAAGTTTATATCATTTCATTGTTCCATGCCCTTTTTTTTTCTCTCTGATTAAGTTGTATTAAAGGTTATTTTCCCCTGTAATCTAAAGATCAAAATAATCATATGTATTGAGGTAATACTAGTTAGGTGCAGGAAGGTACGGTTGGTACAAGAAAACGAGTTCCCCACAACGGAGCTCTATCGTTGTCCCTTCTCTCTTTTTTTCGAAGTGACAACTTCCCCTGGAATGGAGGGGTGTGATAGAACGAGTTAATTTCAACTCCTATCCTATATTATTAAAAACCACGATGCTGCCCACGTGCATCTTCAAATCGAGGCTTGGAATCTTATCTCAGCTACCGGATGCCAATGTTTAAACAAGGAGGTTATCGTCCCCCCGTTCACCCCCATACGCCGACCTCGCCAGATCGAGTTAGGCTTATGAACAGATAAGGCATTTTTCTCCGGCCCGGCTGTGCGTTCCCTCCAAGCTTTCACTCCATTTTCCCCCACGCCAAGGAGATGTCCTGGCTATTTATATGGAAACTTTACCACTAAGATCAGATTGGAGATCCAGATTTTCGTCGCGAAACATCACCACGACCCTCTCTCCCTTTGTGCGCCAAGGGACCTCGACCTCGAGATTCACCATCACTTGTCCAGAAGGAGGACAATATTCCTTGAGTGCCAAAGGTTCGAGCCTTTCCGACGTCAAGTCCCCAAGGCTTCCCCCCCCTGTTGTTCAAGGAGAACAGCATTAGAACAGCCATTGTTCGTTTTGAGCCCTTCGCCAAGAAACGGTTCTCATCCCCCCCTGTTGTTGAAGGAGAACAGCATTAGAACAGCCATTGTTCGTTTTGAGCCCTTCGCCAAGAAACGGTTATCTTCCCCCCCCCCTGTTGTTCAAGGGAGAACAGCATTAGAACAGCCATTGTTCGTTTTGAGCCCTTCGCCAAGAAACGGTTCTCACCCCCCCTGTTGTTCAAGGAGAACAACATTAGAACAGCCATTGTTCTTGAGCCCGTAGACAAGAGACGGTTCTCATCCCCCCCCTTTGTTCAGAAGGGAACAACCTAGAACAGCCATTGTTCGTTTTGAGCCCTTCGCCAAGAAACGGTTCTCACCCCCCCTGTTGTTCAAGGAGAACAACATTAGAACAGCCATTGTTCTTGAGCCCGTAGACAAGAGACGGTTCTCATTCCCCCCCCCTTTGTTCAGAAGAGAACAAAGTAGAACAGCCATTGTTCTTCAAGCCGTTCGTTGAGTAACGGTTCTCCTTTCCAAGACGCCTCGTCGGAATCCTTTTATCCCCCCCCTTCGGCTGGAACTCGCCAGCGGACCGAATATTCCTTCAAGTACCTTCCACTGCACCCTAATGAAAAGTTACGTAAGCCAAACGTCACCTTTTGAGTATTGATCCCTTTTTGTCAATTCTATCCTGTGCTTTAAATTGTTTATCGAACCATCCCATCTCTTTAACTCTATATTTGTTTGACCTTTTTTAATCCCTTAAATCCTTGGATTAGCCCGAGTCTCCACGACCCTTTCCATTCTGTTTATGTCAATATTTTCCGTTTTTGTGTTTTGTTTATAGTTATTATTAATAAAACTCTATTTTATTAATGATAGCAATATTATTATCCTTGAGCTCAGTTCCACTTCTTAAGCATATCGAAGATACATAATATCGGCCGCCAGACAGTAACGCACTCTAAAGATAATTAAGGAAGTTCCCTCAACGAATAGTGTAATATATGGTATCGTCGGGAGTCATTCTACGACAAGCACCATTATACTGTCAAAGGCAGAAATGGATTTTACCTATGAAAGGGCGCTTATAAATTAGTTGCAGTTGAAGAAACAACTTTGAAAACTTGTGAAAGATACCTAACAACCTGGGATATAATGAACTAAATAGAAAAAGGTGTTAGAGGGAATTTTATAATGACCAAGTAAAGATTGCCATTTGACAGCTAAGAATTGCATTAAAAATAAGGAATAGCCAAACGGCAGAATATAAAATTGAATCTGAGAGATTGAAAAACAACAAAGAAAGAATTTACTCAACAATCTATAATAAATGTTTGAAAGTTGATAAAATGGAGTAGAAATGAGTAATACAGGGTGATTTAAAAGTGGCTTCCTATTTAAAATTCTTGTACTTTTTCTAAACTATAAATTTTACAAGAAATGAATATGAGAAGAATGTGTAGAGCATGGAGTTAAATTTCAAATTTGATATGGGCACCAGCATTAGCCATCAGCTTCTCAAGTTGCCCGAGAATAGCATAAACTGATTTCACTAGGAACTCCATTGGGATGAAAGACATAACTTCCCGTATTCACCTTTCAAGTTTTTCCAAAGTCGTTGGTTTGTAGAGTAGACTTGCTCCTTTATAATCACAGTTCGTACACAGTGATAGGCAAACCCACTTTCTCTTGGATGTTGTCCGTCCATGAACCTGCAGAAGGGGTACTTATAACCAGACAAGCCTTAAGTGAAACGGGTTTCCTCCCTCCCGTAGGTCACGGAGAGAACGCTGCCCGTTGCTATTAAAACACAATCTTACCCAGCATTTCATCCCCCAGAGGTCCTGCAGAGTTAGAGAGAGAGAGAGAGAGAGAGAGAGAGAGAGAGAGAGAGAGAGAGAGAGAGAGAGAGAGAGAGAGAGAAGAGAGAGAGAGAATCAGAGAGAAAGAGAGAGGGAGAGGGAGAGGCAGAGTCAAACAGACATAGAGAGAGGCAGAGGCAAGCAGAGAGTTACATAGAGTTACATAGATACACAGATCACACGGGCCTTACGGCCCAGACTAAGGTGATCTGGCCTTAAATCTACTGCCACTTACACATAGAATAGTAGAAGTAAAGGATAGAAAAGTTTTAGGCTCTCCCCACCCTCCAATCCCTCCGGCAAAAGACGTACATGAAATAATTTGGGAAAAGTACCTTGCAGATGTAAGAAGACAGTACCTGAAGGAAATTTGCATTGAATAGTAATTAAATGAAATGAATATGAAAACCACTTACATACACCTCAAAGAGTTATATTTTTGTAATATTATTTTATTTTGTAGCTTATGCTAAACAATTCCAATATTTGCTAAGTGTTTGTCTAATCTCATTTTAAATGAGTCTATATTTCTGCTGTCCACTACCTCGTTTGGCAAATTATTCCAATCATTAATAATCGAGTAAGTGAAGAAGTTTTTTATTACATCCATAGTGGCTCTTTTACCCTGAAGTTTTGAATCATGTCCACGGGTGGGACACTCCCCTGTCAGTGTGAACAAGTTATTGGCATTAACGTTGTTAAATCCTCTAAGTATTTTAAAGCGCTCTATAAGCTGCCCCCTTAGCCTTCGTTTTCTGACAGAAAATAGATTGAGTTTTTTTAGCCTCTCGTGGTAAGGTTTGTTACGCACTGACGGGATAAGTTTTGTCGCTCTGTGTTGTACAGCTTCTAATTTATCTATGTCTTTTATTAAGTAAGGGGCCCAGAACTGTACAGCGTATTCGAGATGGTGCCTGACAATACTTTTATATAGTGGCATAATAATATCCTCGATTTTATAAGTAAAGTTTCTTTTTAGAAATCCTAGTGCTGTGTTAGCTTTGTTTGCAGCAGCTGCGCATTGGTTTGATGTTTTTAAGTTTTCTGTAATAATTACTCCTAAATCGTTAACCTGCGGGGTTGTGTTTATTAAGCCGCCTTGCATTGTATAGATGTATTTTTTGTTTTTTGTTCCGCACTGAAGGATTTGGCATTTGTCGAAATTAAATGGCATTTGCCATTTCTCAGACCATTCGGTAATTTTATTTATATCAGCTTGCAGGCTAGCCCTGTCCTCTTCGCATAATACTGAGTTACCTATTTTCGTGTCATCTGCAAATTTAGATATGATATTATTTATTTCAACGTCTATGTCATTGATGCATATAGTAAATAAAATAGGCCCCAGGACTGATCCCTGGGGAACACCGCTGGTAACAGATACCCAGTCCGATTCCACGCCATTTATTATCACTCTCTGCTTCCTGTTTTTTAACCAGCTACTAATCCATCCGTATATATTACCGTTAATTCCTAGCGTACGCACTTTGTTCATGAGTTTCTGATGGGGAATTTTGTCAAATGCCTTTTTGAAATCTAGGTAAATTATATCAAATGATTTAGTATCGCTATATAGGTTAAAAAGGTTATGGTAAAAGTCAATTAGGTTTGTTAAGCACGATCTCTTAGACCTAAAACCATGCTGGCTATCACGTATAAGGTTATTGTTTTCGAGGAATTCTACTAGCTTGTCTCTAATGATCGTTTCGAGCAACTTTCCAACTATTGAGGTTAAGCTAATGGGTCTGTAATTACTGGCCTGGTTTTTACATCCCTTCTTAAAGATAGGTGTGACGTTAGCTTTCCTCCAATCATCAGGGACGACCCCATGCTCGAGAGATTTGTTAAAAATGAGAGCAAGTGACTCTGCTAACTCATTATGGACATGTTTTAAGATTCTCGGGTAAAATTTATCAGGACCAGGAGTCTTGTACGAGTTCATTTTCTTTAATTTATCAATTACTAGTTGCGGATTTACTTCCAGGCTCCTTAGTGATGGGTGTCTGACCTGTAGAGACTCGTTGTTATCGTTATTAGTATATCCTAAGGTTAAGACTGAACTAAAAAACTCATTTAAGATATTAGCCATACCCATATCATCTGAAATAATTTCACCCAACTGGTTTTTCAAGGGGCCAATCCCGCTTCTCATTTGCCTATTTCTATTGATATAAGTATAGAAGTGTTTGGGATTAGTGGTGCTTGCTTTCGCTATTTCGATTTCGTATTGACGTTTCGTTGATCTTATGAGTGTTTTAACCTTTCTTCTGCTAGTGTTATATTGTTGCTTAACTTGATAGCTTCTATTGTGTTTTAATAATGTGTGGAGACGGTTCCTATCTCTAATTGCTCGTTTGATTTCATTATTAAACCACGGCGGCTTGCCTCTATTCGCGTTACTATTCCTTGTCTTAAGAGGAACATGGTTTTCTTGGGCTATAAAAAATAGTTTTTTAAATTTATTCCAAAGTTGATTTATATCTTCTATTTCTATCAGCTGCTCGTGAATATTTCCCAGGGCTTCTCTGAGGCCCTCTAAGTTAGCTTTACTGTAGTCTGGTACTTTTGAATAGTTATTGGTAGTTGAATACCTGGTATTTAGATCAAAGCGGATTAGTTTATGGTCACATGTACCTATATGTTCCGCTACGGCCTAGGGTTGATATTAAATTTTCCTGGGATGCAATAACTAGGTCTAGTATATGTCTTCCTCTGGTTGGCTCCCTTACGCATTGGTGTAAATAATTAGTATCGATGAAATTTGTCATTAATTTTTCTTGTTGGCTAGTCCCTATATTCAAGTCCCGGCAGATATTTGGTAAATTAAAATCTCCCAGTAATAGCGTTTGTTCCTCGTGTAATGTTTCTTGTAAGATTCTATATATTTCCAGGTCTTCATTAACGGTAGTATTTGGGCGACTGTAAACAGTGCTTATGTTTATTTTAAAATCTCGTAAATGTAGTTTAACACAGATCAGCTCCAGTTCATTATTTGTAAGTTCTCAGTTACTTTTAATTCTGATCTTATATATAGTCCCACTCCTCCTCCAAGCCTTCCATTGGCCCTGTTTTTGTAAAATAATCTATAGCCTTCTAGCATGTATTCACATAATAAGTCTTTTATGCCAATTTGTAGATGGGTCTCAGTTAAGGCTATGATGTCAACCTCTTCCGTTGCTATTAGACATTTAAGTTCTGTAATATGTTTTCTAAAGCTACGTGCATTAAAAGTTATTATTTTGATTGTACTGATTTCTTTTAAAAGAGGTAGAGATGAGGGCAAAAAGAGATAGATAGAGAGAGACAGAGAGAGAGAGGGAGAGAGAGAGAGACAGAAAGAAAGAGAGAGAGAGAGAGAGGAAGGAAGTGAGAGGAGAGGGAAAGATGCAAATCAAGAGGTAGAGATGAGGGAAAAAAGAGGTGCAGAGAGAAAGAGAGAGAAAGACAGAGATATAGACAGAGAGAGAGAGAGAGGCAGATAGAGAGGATGAAAAGGATGGAGAGGTCGAGAAGCGCATATGAAATGAGAGAGAGCGTGAGTTGCGGAATGAGAGAGAGCTCGGAAAAGAGGGAATAAGATAAAGATTGAATGAGAGAAAGAGATGAGGAATGAAGGATAGAAAGATATGTAAAATGAAACGGAGAAATAAATAGAGAATAAAAAATATAATAATGAAATAAAAAGGTTGAGCATGAAAGAGATGGATGGAGCATGAAAGAGATAGATACAAAATGAAATATATAGAATTTGGGAGAGAGATAGACAGAGAATGTATGTGAGATTAATTGATAATGAGAGAGTGATAGAGAATTAAATTGAGCCATAATAAGAGTGTGATGGATAATCAGATAAAGAAAAAAAGAGTTACGAGGGCAAACTAGACAGTGCTTGTCTCCTTTAATTGTTGTTTCGTCATTTAATGTTACATACGAAGATAGGCTAAGATAGAGGGACGGAACGAGCATTGATGCTTAAGCGGATACTGTTGAATAATTGAGTAAGACGAGAAAGCCTTATCTTCCTTTCCTTTAATTCATATTGTCTTCATTATCTATCGTGTTCAGTAACCCTTAGTTAGGAAATATAACGTCTACAGTTTCATTTTAAACGATAATAAGAAAAAGACGGAATAAATTGTTATTATTACTAAATCCGCCAAGCTTTTCCCCAAATTTCGAATCGTATGTAGATTTCCTAAACTACTCGCGTAAGAAAAACTTAGGTAATAAAAAATATTCCATTTCCATACACAAATATTACTGAATAAAAATGGGTTGCATATTCGAGTTTTTATTTGGCCTGACTCGTAAATTTGCAATTTATGCATTGTATAATTAAAATAATAAAAGGTGAAGGAAATTGAGAAAACACGCTGGCCGCTCTATAATGGTATTGGGCTTCATTTCAATTTCAGGGGTAGATCGTCTCACCGTTTGTGATGGCAATCTCAATTCAGACAAGTAACAAGCTGTCATGAGAGATTACATGCTGCTCTTAGTCTTGCACCTCATCTGAAATGCCCGTAATGTGATTTTCCAGCAAGAGAATACCAATATGTCAAGCATAGATCTACCATATAATGGTTATAGCATAATAATATAACAGCAAGGGATTGGTCACTTAGGCCCCCGATATGTATCTACTGAAAAACCTCGGGTATGACCTGAAAGAGGTCCTAAGACATCTTCATACACACTTCGATGAGCAACTGAAGGGAAGTCATCACCGATAGGTGGGTCAGCATTACACCTCTCAGGTGTCACAGCACGCTTGTGTAGATCTGGCCTAATTTGGAGTGGGGAGTGGTCGATTACCCTCATGGCAATGATCACTTTCCCATTAAAATATCATTTCTGGGCCGCTGCCGCCCGATAGCCCGCCGCGGTGGTGTTTGGCGCGAGCGCGGTGGTCCGAATTTCAGGAAATGACTGATTTCTTTATCTCAGTCGAGGAGTTTAGGTCGGTGGATGAGGCCATTGAGTTCTTCCCTGCCAACTCATCACCGCGGCCCTAACTAGTATTCCTAGACCGTCTGGTTGTTTTGCACGCTGTCCACCTCCGTGGGGGTCAACGGAGTATGAGACGGCCCTAAACAGTAGCGTTATGCCTATATGAGCAATTTGCGCAGCCTTAACACCCTCACTCTTGGTGAATTTCGGCGGGCTAGGGCTAGATTACGGAATATTTCGAAGCACGCTTGACGCTCTTCTTGGGGACATACGTGTCTTCACCTAACGGGAATATTCCTCTAGCAGAGGTGTGGAAGCGAGTCAAAAGGATTCGGGGCAAGTTATAGCAGGACGCCCATCCTGTTTTCCAGGAGAATGGGACCGCAAACTCGGACCCCGAGGCCATGGCAGAATCCTTCGCAATAGCTTTCTCCGCATTCTCTAGCCGGGATGCTGCTCCACCAGCATTCAATTTGCGTTGTGATGTCGCGGAAGGCGGCCGACTGGACTTTAATGACAAGTTTACCATGCTTTAACATCTGGGTGAGCGAGGCATGGACTTTCTGTTAGATTTGTTCAAACAAATCTGGGTAGAGAGTATCCTCCCAGATTTCTGGTGAATTGCTACCTGGGAGAGATCATTTTCCTCCGGTCGGTGTCCGTCCAATGTCTCTAAACTCCTGCATGTTTAGGTTGATGAAGAAATTGATAAATGTTAGATTAGCCTTTTATCTAGAAGCGGAGGTCATTTGCTTTATGCACAGTGCGGCTTCCCCAAGTTGCACCGTCTCCACGGCCCTCCTTTGACAGCACTACCCCACAGTGTTCTTTGATGTTGAGAAGGCCTATGACACTCCATAGAGATACGGTATCATGGAGACACTCCATACGATGGGAGCGAGGGGGACGCCCCTTTAGTCTTATATCTGTATTTCTGGGAGATCGTAGATTCCTTGTACGGGTGGGGGGGAGACCTCTTCCGCCTAATGGAGCAGAAAGAGGGTGTCCCGCAAGGAAGTGTCCTCAGTGTCACACTCTTTGCACTGAGCATCAACGGCATCATCACGGTGCTGCCGGAAGATGTTCTCGCTACGTCACACGTGAAAACCTTTCGATTTCTTTTGGCGCGACCCAGATGCCAACTCTGGAGCGTCGACCCCAACTGGCATTGAACCGCGTCTCTCGCTATGCTAAAGCGCAGATACTTCGGTTTTTTATTTCCAAAACTAAAGTGGTGCACTTCTTTCTCCATCCACGGCTCTATCCTGACCCAGACTTTTTTCTCAATGCCCTTCGCCCGGAAGTGATAGACTCGCACCATTTCTTTGGTCTTGTATTTGACCGACAACCCACCTGAGAGACTCACCTTAGCAACTTTAGTGTCCATTGTACCCACGCCATGGATATTCTTCGTTCCGTGACGTTCAGTATTTGGGTCCCTGATAGGGCTACTGCCTTACTTTTCTATCGATCCTTTGTTCATTCGAATCTCGACCACGGATGCGAGTGTTATGCATCCGCAACCGAGCGTGTATTTCTGAAAGTGGACTCAAAACACCACCCCCGCGTCTTCCGCGCATCTCCCATTAAAAGCCTACTTGTCGATGCTGTGGAAGTGCCACTTGCTCTGCGCTGTGCATTATTCGACCTTACGCGCGATCGCGGCACCTCACTGCATCTGCAGCTGATCTTGATGGTGCTTATGTTGCCGAGAGACGCCACTCATACCCTAAGGACTTTGCGTTTAGGGCTAGGAAACTCCGTCTAGAGCTAGGTATAGCTCTCGGGCCGGTGACGCTCCTGGTCATGCTCCAGAACGCCACCCTGGAGAGTACCACCTTTGACTCATTGTCGACACGCCTCTGCTCCCAAAGGTTCTTTAGCACCGGGAGTATTGTGTTAGGCCTTTTTGGAGCTCACTTCATGTCATCTTGGAATCATGTCAGTGTATGCAGGTGGCTCAAATTCCCAAGAGTGGGTCGGTTTCCACACTGTATCCCATCGGTTTGAAGTCAGCGGGGCTTTGCCAGGCGCTACCTTGTCTTCAAGGCCGAGATGGTTGCAATACAGCGCTCAGTACGGGAGATAACGCACGCCAGGGGCCTGACTTAAGGACCGGAATGTGATTTATAGCGACTCACAAGACGCCTCACCTCCATCCTAAGAATAATGAAAATTGATCGTTTTTACTTAACGAAAATATTTTATAAAGTTATTCCTTTAAAAGTATTTATTAATTTACTCCACTTTGTAGCAAACTTCGTGCTAAGAAATCCCATTTCAGGCACACCGAATTTGTATATCTTTTGGAATAATAGTGTAAAGGTCTTTAGAGATATAAATATAATTTCAAAACTTTTAAATCTCACTTTTAATATGAAATATAAGGAAGGATTTCTTATCTAGATACAACTTTTAGAGGTAGAGGAAGACAAGAAATAAGAGAGGGCAACAATAGATGGAAGGAACAAGAGGTAAGTTGCTCTAAAGGACTCCTCGGAAAATACGTTTTGTTTTTTTATTAAAGCAAAATGTTGAGAATGCAACAAATGACAAGTCAGTGTATTTTCTTGAATTACAACTGTGTGTTGGAGGTGTTTTTTGTCACCAATGATCGTGGTTTGGTAGTCTACTACCACGAGACGATATGGGGAGGCGAGATAAGGATAGGATAGAAAATTGGATCCAAATATGATAAATTTGATGCGATTTGAATTTCTTTTGGATAAAAGTGAGTTGTAGAAACGACCGTGGAATTTTGAAACCTGAAAAATTCCAATCGTCTTCATGATGGGCGGGCGGAAAGGGGGACCTAGACGACAACCAACAGATGGGTGTAAACTACGAGTATTATAAACACGAGAGCAGAAATTTACCCATTATTTTACTTTTTGTCCAAAGACAACGGACGTCACTACAAATAATTTGAATGCTTAGTTTTCGTTGTTTTCTTGATTGAACTCATAACGTGGCATCTTCATGGTCGTGTGGTTTGATTATCTCCCGTTTAACCTGTAAAAACCCTAAAATCCATTCGAAGTTAGTTCAAAAACGAGTAAAGGTGTAAGTCAGAGGGAAAGGATAAGTACTGTGACGGCAAAAGTGAACTTTAACATACTCAATTCATACAGTCCTTTTAAGGCTGTTAGATGGGTCTATATCGGTCTAAATATTCCTGTAAGGTCATATTAAAAGATAATATTTTTTTAAAGTATTTCTAAGCAAGTAATTCCAAGATGGTTTTATTTTCTACGAAAAGAAATTTTGTGCTATCGCAGTGTTATATCTTTTGTTTACTAGTTTGCAACCGTTATTTCTAGTGCCCGATCGGTTATCTAGCTCAAATATTGAGTCATAGTTTATATTAGTAGACCGGTTTTGTATTTTTAAGATTACTAATTTCCCCGCGCAGATGCCGATGTTCGAGTTAAAGGAATTTGAGTTGTCTCATTCTTTCTTCGTACGATCTATTTTTATTTTCGTGAAGTAATATTGTTCTTATATGACAATGTCTTTTTGAATGCATGGGTACTAGAACTCTACCTCCTACTCAAAATAATGTGTTACAAACGATTTATGTGAGGGAAGTATAGTATCATTTGATTTACATGTTAATGTCTACCTTTGTATCCTAAATCCTTGTGACGCTACAGTGCATAGTTTCGAGACTTATAAATCATTCGAGATTAACCCCAAAATCCTTCTAGGTGTTAAATATTTTGAAAATGTGACTATTCATATTTTAATAATCCCTTCGGAGATTATTATCACCTATGTCTTTTACCTTACACTTATTCGCGTTAAATTGCATCTACCATCTTTCTGACAATTTTGACTATTCTATCCAAGTCTTTTGCAAGTTAACTCAGTGATTAAATTTTCCTTAGTACCTCGTTTTCCATTATGACTAAATTTTGAAAATTTTCATTATAATACCATGTCAAGAATGTTTATATATATATATTAAAAAAACACAACAAGGGTTCCAGAACAGATCTTGAGGAAAGACGCTAGTGACCGACGGCCACGATGAAGTATTTGTATTTCCAACAACTCTCTGTCTTCTGTTTTCATGTCATTCTTCAAACTATTCAATGTGCATGTAGCTTTATTAGGACTTTTATGATGAAGGGTATCAAAGCGTTTTGGACACATGATAAATTACATCTACAGACTTAACTTGTTCAAACGTAAATTTTTCATGAAAAAAAGTAAATCAAATTGGGTATTTATGAGCGTCCTGGTCAAAAGTTGTGTTGTGTCATTTATTTACCTCCAGATGCTCCACAGCCGTATCTCTAACAAAGGATTCCAAGAGTTTACCAACGGTTGAGGTAAGGGAAATTGGCCACAAAGTTTCAGGATCAGTCATTAGACCTCTTTTAACGATAGGCGTTGCATGTGCTTCTTTAACTAATTAGGAGCTATTCTCTTGCTAATTTACTTTTTTGAAAATTGTACAGAAGGGTTTTAAAACTTAACTTCCCAAATCTTAAAGTGACTATTTCAGTTTTAGTTATGTCAATATGATTAAATTCATTACAACTTGTGAGTAAGTTATTTGTATCTTCGAGCGTAAAAATATTCGAAAAATATTCATTATATGTCTTCACTACGTGGTCTGGATCGTTTCTAAGGAAAACCTCGGCATCCTAAATAGGCCCTATGATATCTATAATTGGATTGCAATGATTTGAAAATTTAAACATTCAGTGGCCTCGCATTTTGACAACGATATTACTTTCTTTTCATAGTTTCTTTTTGTATGTTCTTATTTTGCATAAAAAGGCCATCATAATAAAGGTATCGGCTTCAATAATATTCAATACTATAGCTGTTTTTCAAAATTTTATTGAATCGGTTATGTCTTCTTAATTTTACTATTTATATCGAAGTTTTATTCCTATGCTAGATTATAATTACCAATTTCGAAGCAGAATTACTTCGTTTCTTATTTTACTTGAATTCGGACAGTGAACGGCGATTCGTCGCTGTATTCGTGTAGCTCCCATCAAAGAGTCTCGCACTGACTCTTTTTAGGTGTTTGTCTAGTACTAACGGTTACCTAAATGTTGCTCATTTTCTGTTTAGATTCCATAATGACAAGATGTCATTATGATCTTTAGTTTAGGAAGTTTGCAGCCGTGGACAGCAGATTTAGCTAAGAGGCCTCATCTCCCTTTCAAAATTTACCAAATATAAAGCCTTCTTCTGGTAAATAATATTTTCAATTAATTTCCGTCTTATTTCATATTGGTACGGTAGGGCATCCTGTTTGGTTCGCAGGTACATTCTATTTTACTGCTTTCTTCCACAACATTACGGTCATGTGAATGATTAAAAACATCATTAAAAAAGTAGGTTCAAGACATTGTGTCGCACTCATATACATATATAAATCAGTTCTCTTTATACTCGTACATTGAGGCAATTGCACTAGGTTCAGTGAATCGGCTCGTTTTCAATTGGTAATCAAGACGAACTGCTACAAGTAATCTCTGATAGGCAATGAGCTTATCTTAAAATACTTTTATTTCATTATTTACCATGATTAATCTTTCTTGTGGAACCTAAGTATTTTTACTTGCAATGGTTTACCTCCCGACTGATTAACGTACTTAAATCACTATTATAACAGAGCAGTGTTGGGTGACGAGGGTGCGATTAGTTTCTTTTTCTATCACTCTGTGGAGCTACAGTCTAAGCTAACTTTTGAACCAGGTTGTTGTCTTGATTCCACCTCTGGGCAGGTTCCTTGTGTCAGACGAGTGATCTGGGAGACCACAGGGATTTTCGCGACAATTTATTCACAGGACAAGGTATGATCTATTATAACATGTAGGTTTATAGCGTACTCTTTCGAATTTTTTAATATAAAATGAAAACTGAAAATCATTATACATTTTCTGGGCGTTTGCATCTTTTAAAATTTTACCCCAATTTCCAAGTTTTAACGTGGAGTGAAAAAGATCAAAATTAGACGATTTAAAGTTAGGAAAGAGATGAGAGCTCTCGTGAATTGAATTATGTTGTAAATGTTGTTTCTAAGTATTTCACCAACGTTATTACTTTCTACTAATTTCTCATGAATTTTAAAATTAAGGTCAGCGTTCATATCCTTGAGGTTTTGAGTTTATTAGATATGACGAGCCCTTTTGCCCTTGATCTTCACCTCTGCACTCGGTGTGCAGAAAGTTTGCTCTGCTAAAATGTCTTTGCCATTCTAGAATGCTTGCCTTATGCTCTAATTTCATTTCTCTTTAATAACTGAAAGTCTTTTTCACTCCGCTAAATACGATGCTGCCTCTTATTGGCACCACACATGAGACGAGGCCACCTTTCTTGATAGTTATGGGAGAAAACACCGATTCCACTCGTGACTTTTCTTTTGCAATTGCAGAACAGGAGAGTAACTTGTTTTATCGCGCATTTGTAGTCATATCAAAAATGTTGAAATTACTATATCTTTTCCTAAAAGAAAATTAATAAAAATAATCAAAGGTTGCATTTTGTTTTAATGTTTTTACTATAACTTGAAGGTGAAATACGAATATATAGAAATTTAGCCCAAACTCATGTTATTAATGAATACAATCAATTGATACGCGCAGTCAGTATTTACAATAATGTCGCTTTTTCTTCTGGTTTGCCTTAATTCATTTTAGTATGCTGGAGTCCAAATTTGTGATAATACCTTGACTGATATTGACTCATATTTGTTCACTAAAAAATGGCAGCTGCTCAAGATTGGATGGCTTCTGTTTATCAACCGCCAGTTTGATTACTGCTCTAAATTTTCTATTGGCTTCAAATATGTCAAATTTCTTGGCCAAAGTCACAAAGGTTTGATGTTATTTTCAGCCAAGAACTTTGCTATTGCTTTTGTTTTGTGACAAGGGGCGAGATCATGCTGAAAAGAACAGTTATCATCAAGAAATTGGTCATGAACTGTAGGGAAAAGTTGCTGATGAAGCACGTTTTGGTACCATTTCGAATTCATGACAGTGTTCTTGTGCACAAAATCGTTAGTGCTTTATTTATATTAATTAAGAAGCACAGCCAAGCATGGGGAGTATCCTGATGCTTCACTCTCGGCACAGCACAGGCCTCGTAAAGCGCGCTCCTTTTCCACAACTAACGAAGGATTTTCCAGAAGCTCCAAACAAGCGGAAGGAAGCTTCATCAGAGAATATCACTTTGCCCTATTCTTCAACAGTCAACTCTTTTATTTTCTACAAAAGTGGAGCCCATCGGTAAAGGTCCTTATTTTTGGCCAGATGAACCTTGTTTGTAGCCCTTCTCAAATTGCGATCTTTCTCAAAATGTCTCCACCATAGTGTGAGAGTTGACGCATTCAAACCTACCTCTTTTCAAACTTGAACAAGCTTAACACGATTCTTGAGCTCTGACCTTACCAGGAGAAAGACTTGGCGCTCATTTGAAGCTCTTGGGGGTCCTGAAGACTTCTTTATTAAAGTGCAAGTTTTATAAAGTTATTAATGATCTTAAAGATGGTGCTCCTTGATGCAATATTTTTAGCAACTATCGTTGCATTTCAAGGCGCTTTAGTGCATAGCAACAATGGTTATACGTTTTTTTTCTTTGCAAGGAACCATTTCTAGAATTGAAAAAGATTCAAATAATTTTTTTTTGCCAAAATACATTATAAAATAGATTTTACTTACACATCATTCATTTAACCCATATTTGCCATTTGACATCATTTTAGCCTTCTGATCGAATAATCAAGCACCAGGGACTGAAACTTATCTCTTAGGAACAAGATTAAAGCGCGATTATGGATTCAGGGAAGGACTGCCGTTTTTTTGGTTATTACTTTTGATTATTTTTGAAAGGCTGACTAAAAAAAACCCTGCAATAATGTAAATATCAGATAATTATTCTTTTCACGTAAAATTTGAAAACAAATGAAAAAAAATAGATGAGTCTCAAGTACATTGGCTATGACTGTATTGTACCTGTATAATATTTATGTGTGTAGGTATGTATGAGTAAAAGGAAAAATACTCACGTCGTGTTAGCATTAACGATGTTGTAACATCTTAATTGCGCGTCTCTTTCTTCTTTAAATTAATTCTAAAGGACGTTTTCGGCTTAGGAGACGCTGCCATGAGTGAAGAGCTCGTTAAGATAAATGAAGTTAATTCAACGATTGAAGAAATCGTTGTCGAATGGGAGGGTTTTTGATTCAGAGGCCAATGATGACTTTGTAATTAATTCGAGAATGGAGAGTAATTATAAGGGTCTCAGTTCAAAGTGTGTTCGGCTGTAGTCCAGTATTTATACACGTGTCGGTTTGGGTAGTGGCCGGTGTACTCGGCAAAGTGGAGGGGGAGGGGGTGAACTAGCAGTCTGATAGGGATGTAGCCCCTATGTTGCTGGATGGATCTCTATAGAGCTGCCTTTGTAGTCGCCTTTTTCAACCATTCGAGTAATGTTCCTCTCATATATTTTCACCATCCTCAAATTCACCAATCACTTCTTTTCAAAACTTTCGGGCATGACTGCTTTTGATGGTTTTGGTCTTTTTTTTAACAAGAAAAATGTGTAGAACCTTGTAAAATCTGGGTATCGCAAGAGTTTACAGTGTTTTCTCTATGATTTCCTACCCACAAGGACAGGATTTTTATTGATATCCTTTGCGGGAAGAATTTTCGCATGGTTCAGGACTTTGTTAGTCTTGAATCCTGGTGCTCGCGCTCATTTTAGCCCCAGTGGTTCTCATTCCATCGTTAGTTTCTTGAAGAGAGATTTTAAACAATTTAAATTGTTGGCCCTTTAAATATATTAAAAGAACTGAATTTTAAAGTATTTTCAAGTAATTGGATGAAAATTCATTGCAATCGTTTCGAAGATTAGCACGAGATATGTCGTTTTTAAATGGAAAAATTAATTGTAACCTCAAACGAGATATCTTGGTGGCATTTTACTGGCTATTGTTGAATTTTGAGACAAGCCCAAGCTTCGTCCGCGCTGTCCTACGCTTGATAACGAACGAGTAATTTTAAGTTGGATGATCGTACAGCTGTAAAATGAAAAAGGTTGATCCGTTATAGCAGATTTTCCTAAAAATAGTATTTGTGGTAGGTGCTAAATAATCATAATTAGCTTTGGAATAATAGACGAGGGATTTTAAAAATGCCTTTAAAATATAAAGAAGATTTGTGGCTAAAAGTATGGGCCTTAATTGAAACTTGAAAATACCCCTAAAATTGAAGATCTTATATCAGCCAAACTCATTATTCGGCAAGAGGTTATATAGCCTAAATTTGCTTAATTTTCAGTTAAATTAATTAAGTTAAGGTATATATAAATATATATATATATATATATATATATATATATATATATATATATATATATATATATATATATATATATATATATTGAGAGAGAGAGAGAGATAGAGTTACAAGGAAACTAAGTATCCTACTAGACCTTACAGTTCATTCAAAGAGTCTACCTTTGGCCTAACAGCTGAGCAGGCTTAGTTCTCGAAAGTGTAAATTGACATCCTCGAGGAACAAACGCACAACGGTTTATGTGCCTAATCAGCGACTTTTCAAGACTTTGTCTAGTCTCGACTTGAACTGTTCAGCAGAATTGCAACTGACAACTTCCAGTGGAAGTGCATTCCAAGTACCACAGATGCTATATGTGAAAAATTTCCCACACAGATCGTGGTGGTAACGCTTCAGTTCAGGTTTGTATCTTTGATTTCTATTCTCGCTTAGCTGCAAAATATCCGTGTAGTCCACATTAGCGAAGCCTCGAATTATTTTAAACACTTCGATAAGCTGACCACGTACTCTCTGGGTCTCCAACGAGAACAAATCTAATTCCCGTAACCTATCTTTGTAACTTTTGTCTGATAGAGGGAATCCGTTTGGTTGCTCTGGCTTGCCCACGTTCCAATCTCGCAATATCATTTCGTAACGAAAGACTCCCAAACTGTACGGCGCATTACAAATGCGGTCGGAGAAGAGAGTTGTACAAACAGCGTACTATCTCCTTGTTCCGATATCCAAACTGTCGCTTTATGTAGCCTAGCATCCTTTGGGTTTTCTTCTCCGCCTCTATGCACTGTTTCGAGAACTTGAGTTCACTCGTGATAGTTACATCCAAGGCCTTCTCGTTATCAGTACATTCAAGAGCGGTGCCCTTAAGGATATACGGTGATTTGGTGTTTCAGTGGCCGATACGAGTATGCATCACTTTGCATTTTTTCATGTTTACAAGGCATTTGTCACGTGTGCGACCACTCCCCAATCTTCCGGAGATCTTCTTTTAGGCGGGCAATATTTCCTTCTTTCGCAACGCTTTCCTAAGCTTGTTGTCGTCGGAAAATTTTGAAAACTTCGCAACTATGTCACCATCCATATCCTTGACATAGATGATGAAAAGTATTGGTCCCAGGGCAGAACTTGAGGAACACTCCTAGTAACGAGCATCCACTTAAAAGCCTGTCGATTGAACACCACCCGTTGCCGCCTGGCACTTAGCTAGTTCTCTATCCAACCTGCTATATTTCTGACCTATGCCCAGCGTACGCACCTTCCGGAGGAAGCGGCGATGTGGTACCTTATCAAAAGATTTTTTAAAGTCTAAGTACATAACATCCACCGCTTTATCCCGGTCGTGTTCACTGAAAACAAAGTGGAAGAATTCCACAAGGTTCGTTATGCAGGACCGGTGCTTTCGGAAACCGTGCTGAGAACTCTTCAATAGCAAGTTTGACTTCAAATAAGACGATAATTTGTCTACCATGATGCTTTTCATAAGTTTACCCACTATTGAAGTTAAACTAATAGGTCAGTAGTTCGACGGCTGGCTATGGTCTCCTTTCTTGAAGATAGGAGTCACATTCGCCTCACGCCAGTCTCGAGGAATGCATCCAGTCTTGATTAAGGTGTTGTAGATTGTGTCCAGATATCATTTTACATCATCACGCACTTCTTTCAATACTTTAGGTAGAAAACAGTTCAGGCCAGGAGACTTATTCGTCATTAGGTCGGTGAGTTTTTCCTCTACTTCGGTTTGAGGGAAGACCATTTCCTCCAGCTTCTCAGCCAAGTAAGAATCCGTGGGCTGGGGGATGGAACCACACTCTTTAGTTAACACTGAAGAGAAGTAGTCGTTCAGGAGGTTTGAATTTTCTGCATCTGAGTGGTTTAATGCCCCATCCTCATTTATCAACGGGCCAATCGTTCGGTGGATTGGTTTACGGCTATTTATGTATCTAAAGATCTCCTTGGGATTCTCTTTTCAGAGTCTCGCCACTCAAAGCTCCTCTGCACATTTTTTTGCCCTTATTCTGGTCTTCACTCTACTAGCTAGCCTCCGGTACTCATCAAAGTCATCAGAAGTTTTTGCCTGCCGGTACACAGTTCTCTCCTCCCTCAGCAGTTGACCAATTTCTCGATTAAACCAACTTGTTTGAACGGAAGACCGATGTAGGCTTTTTACAGAGATAAATTGAGTTTTAAGAATCAGGAACGTAGTTTTGAAACTCTTCCACAAATCCTCAACATTATTACACCCTTACAGCCTCACAGCAGCCAATCTTGGATGAAGACCTGCAAAGTCTGCTCTTCTCAAATCAAGTTTCCCCGATTCATGAGCCGCAGACTCTACCTGGGGAACTTTGACTATAAATCTAACTAATCTGTAGGCACTGCCACCGAGTTCCTTGCCTACAAAGAGATCCTCAACGATGTCATCCTTAAAGATAAAAACCAAGTCGAGAACATTTTCGCCTCTCTTCGGCTAACTCACCAATTGAGTCAGGAACTCGTTGTTCTCGAACTACATGAGCAGCGCGTTCTCGGTACAAGGTTCTCTGGTTTCCAAGTAAACTTGGGTGTTGAAATCTTCCATGGCGATACACACTCTGTCTTCAAAAATCCACCCAAGGGTGACACTAAGTGAACTATAAAAGGCCGAAAGCAAAGCTCGCGGCGCTGGAGAATCTTTGGGAGCAGAGGCGTGGCGACAAAGAGTCAAAGGTGGCAGGGTGGCATCCTGGACAGAACCAGGAAGGTCACCGGCCCGAGAGCTATACCTAGCTCTCGACGGAGTTTCCTTGCCCTAAACCCAAATGGCTTAGGGTATGAGTAGCCTCTCTCGGTGACATACGTACCATCGAGATCAGCTGCAGATGCAGTGAGGCACCGAAATCGCGCGTACAGGCAAATAATGCACGGCGAAGAGCAAGTGACACTTCCCCAGCATCGACAAATAGGCTTTCAATGGGGAAAGCGCGGAGAACGCCGGTGTGGTGTTTCGAGTCCACCTTCAGCAATACCCGCTTGGTTGCAATGCCTCAAACTCACATCCGTGGTCGAGGTTCAAACGAACAAACGATAGATCAAAAAGTAAGGCAGTAGCTCTATCAGGGTTCCAAGGGCTGAACGTCACGGAACGAAGAATATCCATGGCGTGGGTACAATGGACACTAAAGTTGCTAAGGTGAGTCTCTCAGGTGGGTTGTCGGTCAAATACAAGACCAAAGAAATGGTGCGAGTCTATCACTTCCGGGCGAAGGGCATTGAGAAAAAAGTCTGGGTCAGGATAGAGCCGTGGATGGAGAAAGAAGTGCACCACTTTAGTTTTGGAAATAAAAAACCGAAGTATCTGCGCTTTAGCATAGCGAGAGACGCGGTTCAATGCCAGTTGGGGTCGACGCTCCAGAGTTGGCATCTGGGTCGCGCCAAAAGAGTTCGAAAGGTCGTCACGTGGGGCGTAGCGAGAACATCTTCCGGCAGCACCGAGGTGATGCCGTTGATGCTCAGTGCAAAGAGTGTGAAACTGAGGACAATTCCCTGCGGGATACCCTTTACCTGCTCCTCTGAGCCAGATAAGGCTCTCATCACCCGTACACGTAATCTATGATCTCACAGAAATACAGATATAAGGATAAAGAGGCATCCCTTCGTTTCCATCGTATGGGGACTCGATATGATACCATATCACTATGTAGTGTCATAGGTATTATCCAGATCGAAGGACAGTCTGGCGTAGTGCTGTCTACAAAGGAGGGCCTCACAGACGATGGACTTGCGGAAGCCGCACTCTGAAAAATATAAATGGCCTCGGCTGCCCAGAAAACAGGCTAATCAAACATTTACCAATTTCATCAACTTGAACATGCAGGAGTTTAGAGACATTGGAGGGAAACGGACTGGAGGAGAATGATCGCTCTTTGTTAGCGATTCGCCAAAAATCTAAAAGATACCCTTTACTCAGATCCTGTTGAACAAATCTAACAGAAAGGCTATGCCTAGCTTACCCAGATGTCAAAGTATGGTGTACGAGACATCGTCAAGACTAAAGGCAGTGTTCTCGTACGAAGCGAGAGCAGCATCCCGGCTAGTTAATGCGGAGAAAGCTGTCGCGAAGGATTTCGCTACGGCTGCGGGGTCCGAGTTTGCGGTTCCATTCTCCTGGAGAATAGGATGGGGGTACTGTTATAACTTGCCCCGAATCCTTTGGACTCGCTTCCACACCTCTGCTAGAGGGGTCAAAAACACAAAGTTCCATGACACCGGAGACTTTATTATACAGATTCACCTCCCTCTTCCATGGTTAGAAACAGCGCAAAGGGCCAACAATCGCATCCTAACCAATTTTCACCATGGCAGCATCCCACAGCGCCACCTTTTCCCCTTCATTTAGGGAGAGGCCGATGGGGTAGAGGTTTGAGTTTCCTTAATTTGGTTTCATGGTGAGAAGTGCGCCGCTCACCGACAGAAAAATAGTTTCCTCATTCGAATCCTCAAAGGAAACCCCAGAACGTTTTCCTCAATTTCTACTTCATTGTCTTCTCTAATGTTTCTGGTGTGGGTTCCCCACAGCCTCATTATAAGAAGCTATTGTCTCATATCTCTAAGACCAATTCAAACTTTCCCATGACTTTTGGTAGCGTTTGAGATTAATTCCGTTTTTCTCATTAATCCTTTTCCCGGAGGAGTGGTGGGGATCTTCCTCAAACCTCTAGGTTGTGGAAAGAAATTCCAAGATTCAGATCAAAGTGTTTATTTATCTGTCGCCGCCTCCTATTTTCCTCCCATCTTCCTTATCGTTTTCTCACGGGATCAATTCCAGCCCTTTCCATTAGTGCAATCGACGCACCTCATCCGGACAAACATCATATGTAGTCTCTTTGACTGCTATATAGGTTTAGCTTACAAAAAGTTTTCATTCAACTTTATTTTCTTTATGAACCACTTCTAGAAAACGTGACGGCACAGGCGCACTACCACTTTTTCCTTTTTTATCTAATAAAATAGTATAAGGCCCTGTGAGTAACGCCCAGACCAGTCAACACGGGTTGAATTCACCCAGCTCTGTGAGACGTGGATTTTTACCCTTGCATTAAGGCAACTTGAGGCGATGGGTTGTATCGCACCTCGTATAGATGTTCTTCAAAAGGCAGGTGGTGGTAAAGATGATTGTATGGTTTAAGTAGCAAAGAAAGAGAAGCGACGAAAATAAAATATATTGGGGGAGGAAAGTGGATGAATGGGGATAGTGGTGAAACTTGTTACAAGACAAGAATGCACACAAAGAAGATTAGCGACTGATTAAATTAATTAGAAAGCAAAGAGCAGAATACTAGAAGAGCTGAGGAGACGAAATTTGTGCCAGCAAATTCATCACTTTATGAACTTACGGTTGGGATGGTTTCGAGAATTAAAACGTTAGGAAATACGTAAAATATTTACGAGATTTAATAAGCATGAAGTAATAAAGTGAAAAATTGATGCAGGATACACTTCCCTAGTCTTCGAATGAAAACAAATATTTCCCAAACTTATATTAGAAATGAACTCTTGTTATGACGAGGTGGCGTGTATGCAACACGATCAGGCGCTTTTCTGGTTTCTTCTAAAGTGGGTTGACTGCTAACATGCTTCTGAAAACAATCAAAACTTTATTCTAACGTCTTACAGCCGAGGAAGCACGTCACCGTATATGCTCGCACTGACTTGCTCTCCCTGCACGTAGATGATAAATAAGAAATAAGGACAGGTAACAAGGATAGGCGTTTAATATGGAACTTAAAATGAAATCAGGAACCAAAGGTGAAAAATAAACCCTTAAAAAATGAACAGAAACCAGAGTGAATCCTGTACCAAAGACTGCCACAAACCTGTTTCAGCCCTAGTTTGCATCAGCAAAATAATATTGCATATTCAATTTTGAGAAGGTATATTAAGTAAATGGAAGATTTGGTTTATCATAAGGTTGTCATTCATCTTGTAATACTGTTTATAGGCTTGGTGCCGTGTAATGAAAACACAGAGGAACAATTTTAATCACATTTTCTGGTGACTTGGATTTGTCTGCCAATTTTAATTCTTTTTCATGCTGATTTTAAGTATATAATCTATTTTGACCTAGATGCTATAGTTATTCTGTAATTTCTATTTACTCGTTTTGGCGAAAACTGCCCTCCGGACGGACAGAGAGGGTGCTTGTAGAAAGTAAATACTTCACAGTACATACTAGTAAGATAGTAATAAGTGTTATTGTGCAAAATATTGACATTATTGTTTCTTTTTTCAGGTTTCATGTTAGAGTGATGGGTTCGTCAATAGTAAATTGCGTTAATGATCTAGACACCTTCTGCTACATATGTAGCTGTTACATGCTAGTTCGTCAAAGGCACAATATATCAAACTTTGTGATCCGCACTTATAAGAAATATTTTGATGTTCACTTGGCGATCTAGATAAGAAGTGGGCCCCACATGCTGTTTGCCATAGTTGTGTGGAACATCTTCGTGAGTAGAAGAAAGGAAAGAGAAATGGTCTTTCTTTTGGAATTCCCATGGTGTGGCAAGAACCAAAGGATCATGTATTGGACTGTTATTTCTGTCAGGTGAATACTAAAGGGATTGGCAAGAAAGATCGGCACAAGATCGACTACCCCAACATTCCCTCGGCGATCCGGCCAGTACCTCATTCAGTGGATATGCTTCCTCCGAGGATGAAAATGATGTATCTGATATGGAGGTCGACGGAATGGATTCAGAGTCTGCAGATCCATCATCAGATGCTAAACAGTCATTAGCTCTTCACTGCTTCAATCAAGAGGATTTGATGCTCTCCAAGAAAGCTGCAAAACTTTTAGCCTCCAGGTTGATTGAAAGACATCTGTATGCTTGACAGGTTGGTATGGGTATTATATTACCAAACAAGGGAGAGTACATTTGTTAACTATTTCTCTGAGGACAAACAATTTGTATACTGCAACGATATTCCTGGTCTGTTTACCTAGATGGGACTTGGCACCTATAGCCCTGCTAAGTGGAGACTGGTTTTGGATATCTCCGAGCGTAGCCTTAAGTGTGTCCTTTTGCATAATGGCAATGACTTTGGTGCAGTTCCTTTCGGTCACTCTGTCCAGCTGCGAGAAACTCCCTATGACATAGGAATGGTCATGGATTTATTTAAGTACCATGAACACAATTGGATCATATGTGTAAACCTTAAGATGGTCAACTTCGTCCTTGGCCAGAAGAAGGGATATACAAAGTTTCCATGCTATATCTGTATGTGGGACAGTCGAGCCCGTGACAAACACTGGTCACAAAAAGATTGGCCAGTTTAGGAAATTTGGAAGCAGGAATGCCAAACATTGTTAATGAGCCAATCGTAAGTAGAGAGAAGATTTTTTTTTCTTTAGAGCCCATCTGGCGACTGCCTACTTGGGCAAAAGTCGCCGAAAACACGACAGCATAGAACTAGGCTACTTTGAAACAAGAATATGAAAACATAACAATGATAAAAGTGGGAAAAACTTAAAAATTAGGAAGCAATCTCCGGCGTCGGGGGGAGGTCTCCCTAACCCTGGTGCCGGAGCGTGTAACATCTAAAAAAAACAATTAAAAAAAATAAAACCTACTTAAATAAAGGGGAGAAGCCCGGCCTCCCCCCAAAAGTCAACAAGTCCACAAGTCAATGTGCACAAACTCGTCCCAAGTACAAGGGACAGGCGGTAGCGACTCCGCGCATCCCGGTACCTGGACAGGTAACGTGCGCGAAGATCACCCAGACTGGGACATTCGACAAGAATGTGCCGAACAGTCTGGGGGACGACGCAGTCGTCACAATATGGCGCAGGTGAGCGCTCCATCAAATAGCGATGCGTCACACGAGTGTGTTCGATTCGGAGACGACAGAAGGCGACCTGAAGCCGTCGCGAAATTGGGGAATAGGTCCATGGGAACAGTCGTGCCGTGGGTCCAGAGAAGATCGTTTTCCCTCCACTTCATCTCAAACTGGAGTTGGTGAAGGAGTATGTCAAGGCGTTGAGCACTGACAATGATTGTTTTCAGTACATAGTATCGGCGTTTTCTGCTTTGTCATACGAAAAAAATAAAAGCAGGAGTATTTGATGGTCCCAAAATCCGAAGACTTCTGAGTGATTCTAGATTCGTGAACACCATGAATGAAAAAGAGAAGGCAGCCTGGCTCTCATTTTCTGCCGCTGTTCGTAACTTCTTGGGAAACAAAAAAGCGCATAACTACGAGGATCTGGTTGCTATTATGCTTTTAGCACATCGTAAACTGTGATGCAACATGAGTGTGAAACTGCATTCCCTAAATAATCACCTCGACCGATTCCCAGAGAATCTGGGAGCCTAAGCGACGAAAAGGGGAACGCTTCCATCAGGATTTGATGACGATGAAAGAGCACTACCAAGGTCACTGAGATAGACACATGATGGCGGACTACTTTTGCACGATTAAAAGAGATCAGCCAGAGAAGACTTACAATCGAAACAGTTACAAACGCAAAGTTTTGCCCGATTGAAATCAAGAAGAGGTCTTCCAGCCTGATGTACGGTCATTAATAAATTAGCCTCTATTTGATTACAGTATTTTTAATCCTAATGTGCAATTCAAGTTTCTTCTCATATGCAATAAAATGTTTGTGAAAAAATCCTGCTTTACTATAAATAACGTAAAAGGGTGATTCAAAATTACTTCGGGGCATGATAAAATGAAAATTATTGTATAATATTAGTTATTGATATTACGAAAAATCTGTAGCATTGAGAGATAATCTGATTTCAGATTTGAATTCAGTATGCTCAAATTAGGTAGAAAAATGTACTTTCGTCAATTCACCAAATACATTATTCCCCAGTGTAATCTATAGAAAAACTATAGTGTTCAGACGTGTTGGGATTTTCTTTTTAAAATTTGAGAGCCTGTCTGGTGAATGCCTACTAGGGGATAAGTTGCTGTACTCAAATGAGTGACATTGGCTCAATTCTGGTCACGACAGAGATGAAAGTCGGAGTAAGGAAGGGGAGAAAAACCTTCCTAAAAATGAGTACGAGGGATTTAAATAACAAATAATAGAGTGCCGTTGGCCGTTACTAAACTTTAATAATTTACACAGAATTCCCCCAAAATATTTAGAATGAAATAATGACAATGGATACTAATAGGCTAGATTAAAAATCAAATAACAATATGTAAATAATAAAGAACAAAGTAAATAGAAAGAGAAAGGCGATAGAAAAAACAAGCAAACTAAACCAACAGATTGAAAAAAAGGAAAGAAAGCAAAAAGGCGACAAGAAAGGAGCGCGGTCTAGACTCGGGGATAGGCCCATCTCCCACCCGCTAAGGCACAAGCAGCCTACAAAAACAGTCAAATAAAGTGGAGGAGGCCAACCTCCTCCAAAAAGTCGTATAGTCCACAAGTATGTATGCACGAACCAGTCACTAGTAGCGACCCCACTCGTCCCGGTAACGGGAGAAGTAACGTGAGCGAAAATCACCCAGACTGGGACATTCGACAAGAATGTGCTGGACAGTCTGGAGAACAACGCAGTCGTCGCATGCGAGTGCTCCAGCAATTGGTGGTCGCCAGTTCTAGCGTACTCTTTGGCGCCGTTATCATGCGCTCATTCCCCGCAATTCCTACATATCCAGGAAGCCAGTGGAAGATAATCTCGACATCTCCCCGGCTTGGCAAAACTGTCGCATCACGGATATCGCTATAAATCACAATCCAGTTTCCGAACCAGGCACGTCGCGTGATCAATCCTGTCGACGTATGTATTGCAACCAGCTCGGCAGTGAAGGCAGACACAGAGCATAGCAGAGCCCCGCTGACCTCAGAAGAGGGGATAAGGCGTGGAAACCGACCCTCTCTTGGGAATTGGAGCTATCCGTATACACTGGCACGGTTTTAGGGTGACACGAAGTGTGCTCCAGGAAGACCGAATGCAATACTTCCAGCGCGGCAGAAACTTTGGGAGCAGAGGCGTGGCGACAAATATTCAAAGGTTGTACCCTCCAGGGTGGCTACCTGGCCAGAAACAGGGGCGCCACCAGCTGCAAGAGAGTGGCCTATGCCGCGTCTCTCGGTGGCATAGGCACCATCGAGATCAGCTGCGGATGCACTGAGAGCTGTTGGCGAATGAGGAAGCGCCAGACTAGCACGTAAAGGCGAGCGATATCTCACCAACATCGACAAATAGGCTCTCAATTGGGAAAGTGCGGAAGGCACCGGTCGCAGGCGAAGGGCTGGTGTGGTTGATCGAGCCTAACTTTCGCAACAAACGCTCGGTTGTGGATACATAAACTCGCATCCATAGTCGAGCTTCGAACGAACAAAGGTTATATAAAAAAAGTGAGGTAGTAGCCATATCAGGGTCCCAGGCTCTGAACGTCACGAAAAGGAAGAATATCCATTAGGGAAATCTCAGGACAGTGAATCACTTTACTCATTATTTGTGACGTTAGGAGATGAATAGCCATGAAAGTTCTGTGTACTGTATAGTGGTGCAGAGATCAAGATTTATGATGGCTTTTTGTTTTGTTTTAGTATTTTTATCAGTTTTGCTGCATCAACGTGAGCTATATCAAATTGATTTGAGAAAATGGTGATCAAATATTCACTTTTCTTGTTTTGTGTAGTACAAGATTATCTGTTTAATTTATGTGATTTCCGTCTTTCTGTAAATTGACTATGTATACTGTTAAAAATTACTGACTTTTCAAAAAAATTTGTTTTAGAAGGCTCGCAATTGTTAAGAAAATTGCATCATAAATTCAAATTTATGGCATTTTCAAGAAGATTCTTTGAGATTTATGTACCGAATTTTATATTTATAGGTAATTAATTTGAATATAAATTACTAAATAACGGCATATGATGTTGAAAATATATTGTTATTAAATTTTCAAGATTTTAAAGCTATGAATGTAGTTATTTATAAATTGTACCTATACAAGCTAAATTTTACAAAGCTTGAGGGAACTTTAGATGTTCTTTATAGTTTGTAAATTCCATAACATCAGTTTACATATATCAATTAGTATTTTGATAGGATGAGGCTAAAAAATAAATTTAACTCTTTCAAGGGTGAAAGACCAATATGTATACTGTCGTGGAATGATTTACAACATATATGTTTACTTCTATCCGAAATGAATGGGCGGTCAAGGTCAAATGAGTGACCTTGGCTCAATTCTGGTCGCGACAGAGAAGGGAGTAGAGTGGGGGAGTGGGGAACAACCTTCCCAAAAATGAGTACGAGGGATTTAAATAACAAATAATAGAGTGCGGTTGGCTGTTACTAAACTGATAAACACTGCGGGCTCTAAGGCTAATGGAAATGTAGAAACAAAAATAAACTTTAATAATTTACACAGAATACACAATAAATATTTAGAATGAAATAATAGCAATGGATACTCAATGTTGACAGTAATCGATCTAACAGAGCTACTTGGAGCGAACAGGGGCGAGCTCTACGTGGGTGCTCGGGAGGTTATAACGAACCTCAGTGCGTATTTACACAGGGATAAGTGGCAATGATGGCACAGATGATTCGTCTCAGCCTGGCTTGGGTTCGAGGCTTTAAGAGATGAAACAGGGGATCGGATGGTTATTCAAGGGAATTTAAACACGTTGCTGACGGATGGGAAGTAACCCCACCCGGGGTGGTTTTGATAACGCCTCAGGAGGCGACAGAGGCGCGCGTTTGACATTCGGACTGTTCCCACGGCTCTCGCTCGGCGTTGCCTGACCTCGTGGTTTCGACGGGGCACATGGCGACAAGGAACCTCTATTCTCGAGATATATATATATATATATATATATATATATATATATATATATATATATATATATATATATATATATATATATATATATATATATATTGCTGACCAGCCTGATCTTCAATTTCACGACAAAGGTAAGGACAGGCAGGAGGCTCAGGTACATGTGATTTATTTAGTATTAAGGAACAACGTTTCGGGTGTATCATCCATCTTCAGGTTCTAAAATCATAACACAATAAAATAAAGTTAGATTTGAGTAAATTGTTATTGTCAGAAAACTTATTAAGAACTTCTGAAATTCTGTTAAAATTAAAAGTTGAAATATTTTCATAGGGGATGGGGGTTAAAAAAAAAGAGATTTTTTAAAGGCTAGAGTAATGGAATTTAATTAAACTAAATAAATTAAGGTGAGTAAAAAAAGACAATTAAGATCTTATTAAGAATATAATATTCTAAAGTAAAAGATCCATATGGCAGAAAATTACGATATAAAATACAAGTTAAGAAAACTAAAAAAAGACTAGAACAAATTTAAACTTACAATATTAAAAATAATCAATTTAAGCCAATGTAGACAAATTAAAAAATAAAAAAAATAACATGGATTTAAAAGGCAAGAGTATCAAAGTATCAATCTAATGTAACCACTAATGATACGAAAAAAAACAACCCAAAACAACATAAGTAAATAATTAAAGTATAATATTGCTTACCGATGAAGTTCTGGAGAAATGATAAAGTGAAGAAATTATAATGGAAGTGGCTTAAAGAAGGATAGGATTTTGATTGGTTAATTGTTGAAGTTGGTTGATTGTTGAGTGAGGTATTTACAATTAAGAAATAAGAAGGGAAACAGCGGTATTATCTATGTTGAGTGTAGGAGATTTTGTACCTATTAGTAGGGATTCCAAAATTCTTAGACTATATTCATTGTTATTATGACCAATTATTATATGGAACATTCTGTCTTGCATTGTATAATATGATTTCTAATTACAGAAGCTTCCTTCTTAGACAATATTTTTCCAGTGCGATGGCTTATTCCCATGTGAGAACAAAACCTCTCTTTCAATGAGCGAACCGTGCTACCAATATAGGTTCCTTGCAAACAACAAGGACAAGTAAAAGCGTCCCTGTTGTGTGCACATGCACCTCTTTATTTATGTACAAAAACAGTGGTCATGAATGTATTGAACAAACGAGACCACACAGAAATTAAACTATATAAACAGGCCGAAAACAAGAGTCTCGACCGGCGACCCAAGCGTCCGTTATATATGCGGAGCGGGAGCGACGTCATAATTGTCATGACGTCACGTTGAGTCGGGTAATGTCGTCATTAAAATTCCGCCACCAAAGATTAGGACGACTCTGGAGGTCGGCTGGGTTTTCTTTGGAGGGGACCAATGTCCCCGCTAGTCTCCTGTGAATATTCAGAAAATGATAAAATAAGAGGAATATAGTAGGCAGAAGGCCTATGAAACAAAG
The DNA here is from genome assembly GCA_963969495.1 of Ceratothoa steindachneri. Taxonomy (NCBI): domain Eukaryota; kingdom Metazoa; phylum Arthropoda; class Malacostraca; order Isopoda; family Cymothoidae; genus Ceratothoa; species Ceratothoa steindachneri. Next base: position 19,473,778 of record OZ018323.1, on the reverse strand, counting down.
CAAAATAGATCTCTTTAACAAAAGGGCCAAAGCGGCCATAGAATCAGAAAATAAATGGGCATCGGGGTTAGTACAAAAAGCTATCAACAGCGCGATATAATCTGCTCGCATGGCGTGGGTGGTGCTTCCAAGTACGATCGTAGCTGGCTCCTGATTTGAGAGAATCCACCCCGTAAGGGGCGCGGTGATTTGCAATCCTGGCCGTAGTGCTGATGGGAGTCAGCACCCCGTCCGGTCCCAGCTTAGCCTCTCTTCCTTCCTTTAAAACACTTGTTTCCTCTCTTTTCAAAAAAACCTCTCCCACAACTTTCTCTGGTCAGCCTCTAATTTCACAGGGTAGATGCGGACCTTCTTCTCAAGCCAGCCGTCCCGGATCGGGGCTGAGGGGACAACTTTCCCTAACCCCTGAGCTCCGTTTGGGACGGTTTTTTTTTAACAAACTGCTTCATCCCCACCAATACATTCCTCACATCCCTTTTCCTCTCCTCTTCACAATCTATCCTTTTACGCCGCGTTCAAGGTGGAGCCGCCATGCCGATGGACTGCCAGGCCACCAGGCGGGAGGGGTGGTCCCGATAGGTGGAGCCTGGCTCTGCCAGGCCTGTAAGCACCTCTTGCAGTGCGTGCAACTGTGAGAGGTGGTGAGCTATTGCGGCCCGTGTAAATAAGAGGGTCACCATGCCCAATGATGAGTATAAAAAAAACCCCAACTTCCCTAAGAACAACGGAGCCGCCCTCGGGAAGCTCCACCAAAAAAATGGAGGTCCCCCCCCCTTGTGCTTGCGCAGGGGACCCTCCATACTTCTTCAACCGGAGAGGAGGCTTACTCCTTTCCTACGCCTACGGGTGTAGGGGACTTCCCCTCACTCCCTTCTCTGGAGGTGCTTTCGGGCACCTCCCTATTTCCAGCGGCAGTCCCTCCTTTGCTTTCTAAGGGGACTGCCAAGAAAGCCAGCAGGCAGCCCATTACCGACCGCCCCTCTTGTAAGCGGCTCGGTAGGGCAAACCCCCTTAGGGGGGAGAGGGAAGCCAGGCCCCTTCGGTCGCTTCCCTCAAAAGACCTGCTGGCAAGGATATTAAACCTTGCCGGGGTTAAGGCCTGTGCCTCCCCACAAAAGACTCTTAACGCTGCCAAGGGGACCTACGATGTCCTGGGAGAAGATGGCAAACTGGAGGTCCCTCCTGTGATAGACATGGTCCTTGAGGTGAGACCCAGCCTCAGACGGTAGGACCTTTCATGGGGGGGAATCCCAGCTCGGCGCCAAGCACCGAACCCGAATCCGCCTCTATACAAGGTCCTCCTCAATCGGCTGAAGGTTCCGAGGCAGTACAAGGAGGAGAGGGATCTCCTCCGACAGGTGCCCCTACGACTACCAGAACCTTCTCCATTTCGGAGAGGGACCTGGCTGAGGCCGGCTTATCTGGCATGGGGACTTCTGCCGGCGGAGGTGAGAAGCAGGTTCATTCCCCGCCCTCCTCTCCAAAAAAGAAAAAGACTAAAAAGACAAAGACTAAAAAGACAAAGAAGACTAGGGGCTCCTCTCCATCCGCGGGGGCTGTGAGGACGAATGGGTCTGCTGCCACTTTGGTAGGCGACCAAGCCAAGATCGGCACATCCAGCCCCTCTACCCCCCCCCCCGTGTGCGGAGCCCCTGACTAAGACTAAGACCAAGAGTGCACAGGGCAGAGCTGCGATGACATCAGGGCCCCTGATTCAGAGGTTACCTGGCGTTTTCGAGCCCACTGGCTTCAAGCGCTTCCTCAGCACCCCGTCCGGCCCAAGCTTAGCCTCTCTTCCTTCCTTCAAAACACTTGTTTCCTCTCTTTTCATAAAACCTCTCCCACAACTTTCTCTGGTCAGCCTCTAATTTCACAGGGTAGATGCTGACCTTCTTTTCAGCTAACCGTCCCGCATCGGGGCTGAGGGGGTGGAGAACAATGTTCCCTAACCCCTGAGCTCCGGTCTGGGGTGGCTGGTTTTTAACTACCTGCTTCATCCCCACCCATACCTTCCTCATATCCCTTTTCCTCTCGTCTTCAAAATCTATCATTTTTACGCCGTGTCTAAGGTGGAGCCGCCATGCCGATGGACTGCCAGGCCACCAGGCGAGAGGGGTGGTCCCAAATGGCGGCGCCTGGCTCTGCCGGGCCTGCAAGCACCTCTTGCAGTGCGTGCAACTGTGAGAGGTGGTGAGCTATTGCGGCCCGTGTAAATAAGAGGGTCACCATGCCCAATGATGAGTATAAAAAAAACCCCAACCCCCAACTTCCCCAAGAACAACGGAGCCGCCCTTGGGCAGCTCCACCAAAAAAAATCGAGGTCCCTCCCCCTTGTGCTTGCGCAGGGGACCCTCCATACTTCTTCAACCGGAGAGGAGGCTTACTCCTTTCCTACGCCTACGGGTGTAGGGGACTTCCCCTCACTCCCTTCTCTGGAGGTGCTTTCGGGCACCTCCCTATTTCCAGCGGCAGTCCCTCCTTTGCTTTCTAAGGGGACTGCCAAGAAAGCCAGCAGGCAGCCAATTACCGACCGCCCCTCTTGTAAGCGGCTCGGTAGGGCAAACCCCCTTAGGGGGGAGAGGGAAGCCAGGCCCCTTCGGTCGCTTCCCTCAAAAGACCTGCTGGCAAGGATATTAAACCTTGCCGGGGTTAAGGCTTGTGCCTCCCCACAAATGACTCTTGACGCTGCCAAGGGGACCTGCGATGTCCTGGGAGGGGATGGCCAACTGGAGGCCCCTCCTGTGATAGACATGGTCCTTGAGGAGACCCAGCCTCAGACGGTAGGGCCTTCCATGGGGGGGAATCCGGGCTCGGCGCCAAGCACCGAACCCGAGTCCGCCCCTATGCAAGGTCCCTCTCAAACGGCTGAGGGCTTCGAGGCAATACAAGGAGGGGAGGGATCTCCTCTGACAGGTGCCCCCACGACTACCAGGAACTTTTCCATTTCGGAGAGGGACCTGGCTGAGGCCAGCTCATCTGGCATGGGGGCTTCTGCCGGTGGAGGTGAGAAGCGGGTTCATTCCCCGCCCTCCTCTCCAAAAAAGAAAAAGACTAGAAAGACAAAGAAGACTCGGGGCTCCTCTCCATCCGCGGGGGCTGCGGGGACGGATAGGTCTGCTGCCACTTTGGTAGGCGACCAAGCCAAGATCAGCACATCCAGCCCCTCTACCCCCCCGTGTGCGGAGCCCCTGACTAAGACCAAGAGTGCACAGGGCGGAGCCTCGATGACATCGGGGCCCCTCATTCAGATGTTACCTGGCGTTTTCAAGCCCGCTGGCTTCAAACGCTTCCTCGTTATTCGCTCCACTGATAACACCATGTTTCCAAGGGCAAAATGATCCATCAGAGGAGAGGATTAGCTAGTGCAATTGGTAGAGAGCCGAAGGTGACCCGTTTCTCGGACGGCAGCCTTCTGGCGAATGCGGCGAATCCCGCCGAGGCGGCCAAGATAAGTGCTCTTCGGAGACTTCATGGCACCCCGGTGAGTGTGACGCCGCACTCTACCATGAACTTTGTAAAAGGAGTAGTTTATGCGAGGGAACTCGTTGACTACTCCATTGAGGACATCACCCTAGAGCTGGCCAAACATGGGGGGGTCAAGGTCGAACGTGTGATGAGAAAACAGGGAGGGGCCCTCAAGACCCACCCCTACACTCTTCGTCACGTTCGACTCTGACAAGCTCCCTGAGTCGGTGCGGGCCGGTTGGTACCGCTACCGCGTGAAGGCATTCGTGCCACTTCCACGACGGTGCTATTACTGTCACCGCTTTGGCCATACGAATCGCTCATGTAGACGTGTAAAGTCGGGTCACCCGAAGTATGTGTAAATTGCTCCAAGGTCGCACACGATAAGTCCAAATCGTGTGTGGCCAAGTGTGTCAATTGCGGAGAGCCGCTTCCTGCTTCTTCGAAGCAATGTGGTGCATATCTCCTGGAGAAAGAAATCCTGGCCGTTCAGGCCCAACATAGACTATCATTCCGCGAGGCTAAGGACTTGGTCCTGGCGCGCCCAGCTCTGCCTGGGACGTCATATGCCTCAGTATGCTAGAAAGGCACCCTCTGCTCCTGGCCCATCCAGGCCAACGAGCACGGTTGTTTCCGCGCCCATTCGGAGCCCTTCTGCCGGCTCTCCTTAACCCAGGCGCTCCCCTGGTAAAGCTGGCGGCAAAAAGTGTTCATACCCAGCCCCGGCTAAAACCAGGGCTCCCCCCCTTTTCCCCTAGCGTGACCGTTTCCCGCAAGGCGAAACGGCCACGCGCCTCCACCGAGTCGTTAGACTCACAGGAGGCGACACCCCTGAAGATGGTCGCTAGGCCATCTTCGGGGGTTCCTAAAGCTGTCCCCCGAAAGGAGGACAGCAACAAAGAAGCTTCGGCTCCTTCGCCCACGCCCCAAGGTAGAGCGAGTGGCTCGGAGACGGTGGTTCCTCGAAAAGAGGGCCTCCCGCCTCCGAAGCCGCAGCGCCCGCCTAAGGTTTCGAGGCAGAAGGAGGAAAAGACTCGCATGGCGAGCCCAACCTCCCCCAATAAGTCCTCGAAGGCGACAGCGCCTCCAGCGCTTTGTCCGGCCAACAGCTCCCGGGGTTCTGCCCCCGGGAAGCGTACGGCCATTCCCGTGAGGGTCTTCAGTTCGAAGAGGGCCCCCGCGTCTCCTCCGAGCTAGGCCTGCAGGGCATATTCCTTCAATGGAATTGCCGTGGACTCCGGGCTAACTGGGAGGAGCTGGGGAGGCTCGTCTCGTCCCGCTCCCCATTAGCTATTTTTTTGCAGGAGACCATGCTAGGCGCGTGCCCCCTGCCCGCCCTCCCGGGATACAAGGGTCTTGCGACCCCACTACCGCGGGATGGCCGAGCTTGGGGATGCGCGGTTTATAACCGGCATGAAGTCTCCGTTCTTCCTTTCTCTTTAGATACCTCCTTGCAGGCAGTGGCTGTGCAGCTGCACCTGGATAGGAGGTATACTATCATTTCTGCGTACATTCCACCGTCAGCTGACTTCGACGCGGGGGACTTCCGCCGTGTCGTGGCACGGTTGCTGAGGCCTTATCTCTTGCTTGGAGATCTGAACGGCAGGCATCCTCTCTGGGGAGATTACTCCATAAATCCCAGGGGACAAGTCCTTGCCGATCTGATTGAAGAGCTTGAGATGGGTGTCCTAAACGTGGATGAGTTTACGCATCACTGTCCGAGAACCGCTTCATTTTCTTGCCTTGACCTATCTTTGTGCTCTTCGGATGCACAGCCTGATTTTGATTGGGGGGTGGTCGATGACCTCCATGGTAGTGATCACTTTCCCATTCAAATATCATTTTCAGGGCAACTGCCGCCTGAGAGACCACCTCGGTGGTGCTTGGCAAGGGCGCGGTGGCCTGCATTTCGGGAAATGACTGAATTCTCTATCTCAGTCGAGGAGTTTAGGTCGGTAAATGAGGCCGTTGAGTTCTTCTCCGGCAACCTCATCGCCGTGGGCCTGACTACTTTTCCTAGGACGTCTGGCCGTTTTGCACGCCGACCACTCCCATGGTGGTCGGCCGAGTGTGAGACGGCCCTCAAACAGAAGCGTTATGCCTACATGCGCTATAAGCGCCGCCCGAACGATTTTACTGTTGCTGAATTTCGTCGGGCTAGGGCTAGGTTCTTTTATATTTCGAAGCACGCCCGCCGCTCTTCTTGGCGGGCATACGTGTCTTCATTTAACGGGAAGACCCCTTTAGCTAAGCGGGGGAAGCAAGTCAAAAGGATTCGGGGCAAGTTCTCGCAGGCCCCCCTCCCGTTCTTCAGGAGAATGGGACCGCAGTCTCGGACCCCGCGTCCGTGGCGAAAACCTTTGCGACCGCTTTTTCTGCATTCTCTAGCCATGATGCTGCTCCGCCAGCATTCAATGCACGTCGTGATGTCGCGGAAGGCCGCCGACTGGACTTTCCCTTCAGAGGCGGAGAACCCTTCAACGACAAGTTTACTGTAAGCGAGTTGCGTTCCGCTCTCGCTTCGTGCGCGGACACCGCCCACTGTCCGGACGATGTCCCGTACGCCATGCTTCCACATCTAGGTGAGCGAGGCATGGCCTTTCTGTTAGATTTGTTCAAAAGGATCTGGGTTGAAGGTCTTCTCCCAGACTCCTGGCGAATCGCTACTGTGCTTGCCTTTTGCAAACCGGGGAGAGATCACTCTGCTCCGACCGGTTTCCGCCCAATCTCTCTAACCTCTTGCGTGTGCAAGTTGATGGAGAAATTGGTAAATGTTAGATTAGCCTTTTTCCTGGACAGCGGAGGCCATCTTTCTTCCGCACAGTGCGGCTTCCACAAGTTCGACTCCACGTCGGATGCTCTGCTCCGACTGGAAAATGCCGTCTGCGAGGCTTTCCTTCGTAGACAGCACTACGCCACGGTGTTTTTCGATCTGGAGAAGGCCTATGATACCGCATGGCGATACGGTATCATGGAGACTCTTCACGCGATGGGGGCGAGGGGACGCCTCCCTATGTTTATATGTAAATTTTTGCGAGATCGTCGATTCCGCGTAAGGGTGGGGGGAGCCCTCTCCGGCTCAAAGGAGCACGAAGAGGGTGTCGCGCAGGGAAGTGTCCTCAGTGTCACACTCTTCGCCCTGAGCATCAGCGGCATCACCTCGGTGCTGCCGGAAGATGTTCTCGCTACGCTCTACGTGGACGACCTTTCGATTTCTTTTGGCGCGTCCCAGATGCCAACTCTGGAGCGTCGACTCCAACAGGCATTGAACCGCGTCTCTCGCTATGCCGAAGCGCACAGGTTTCGGTTTTCTTTGGCCAAGACTAAAGTGGTGCACTTCTGCCGCCATCCACGGCTTCATCCCGACCCAGATTTGTTTCTTAATGGGGTGCGCCTGGATGTGGTTGAGTCGCACCGTTCCCTTGGTTTTGTATTCGACCGACGCCTTACCTGGAAGGCTCATATTCGCAGCCTTAGGGTCTCTTGTACCCGCGCCATTGACATTCTCCGTTTCGAGACGTTTAGCGCTTGGGGCGCTGATAGGGCTTCTGCTTTACTTTTTTATCGATCCTTTGTTCGTTCGAAGCTCGTCTACGGATGCGAGTTTTTTGCATTCGCAGCCGAGCGTTTATTGCGGAAGGTGGATTCGATCCACCACACTGGCCTTCGCCTTGCGACCGGTGCTTTCCGCACTTCCCCCATTGAGAGCCAGTTGGTCGATGTTGGGGAGATGCCACTCGCTCTGCACCGCGTGCAGTGTATCACTCGACTGTACGCGCGAGCCCGGCGCCTCCCTCAGTCGCCAACAGCTCTCACTGCATCCGCAGCTGATCTCGATGGTGCCTATGCCGTCGAGAGACGCCAGTCATACCCTAAGACTTTCTGGTTTAGGGCCAGGAAACTCCTTCGAGAGGTAGATATCGCTCTCGGGCCGGTGGCGCCCCTGATTTTGCCCAGGACGCAACCCTGGAGGGTACCACATTTGGCTATTTGTCGCCACGCCTCTGCTCCCAAAGCTTGTACTGCGCCGGGAGTATTGCGTTCGACCTTTTTGGAGCACACATCGTGTCACGCTGGAACCGTGCCAGTGTATACGGATGGCTCCAAGTCCCAAGAGAGGGTCGGCTTCCACGCCGTATTTCCTCTGTTTGAAGTCAGCGGGGCTCTACCAGGCGCTGCGTCTGTCTTCACGGCTGAGCTGGTGGCAATACACCACTCGGTTCTGGAGATTACGCGACGTGCCCGGTTCGGAGACCGGATTTTGATCTATAGCGACTCACAAAGCGCCCTGAGTGCTTTCGGGGCATTGTAATCTCCGCATCCCCTGGTTCGCGATATCCGTGACGCCATGGTTTTGGCGAGCTGGGCAGATGTCGAGATTATCTTCTGCTGGGTTCCTGGACATGTAGGAATTTCGGGGAATGAGCGCAACGATGAGGGCGCCAAAAAGTCGGAGAGGACTCTGCGACCGGACCAGCGTTTCGCTCTTCCTCAAACCGACTACATGGCAGGAATACGGGCAGCTCTTCGGACTGCTTGGCAAAGAAGATGAGAGACGGTCGAAGGGAACTTGAATTTGCGTGCCATTGCGCCGCGACTGTTCCCATGGATCTATCCCCCAATGCCGCGGCGGCTTCAGGTTGCTTTCTGTCGTCTTCGAATCGGACACACTCGTGTGACGCATCGCTACTTGATGGAGCGCTCGCATGCGCCCTATTGCAACGACTGCGTCGTCCCCCAGCTGTTCGGCATATTCTTGTCGAATGTCCCAGTCTGGGTGATCTTCGGGCAAGATACCTGTCTCGGTACCGGGATTAGCGGGGTCGCTACCACCTGTCCCTTGTACTCGGGACGAGTGCGTGCACCATGACTGGTGGACTTATTGACTTTTTGGGGGAGGCCGGCTTGCTCCCTTTCATTTAACCCGGATTTATTGTTGTTGTTGTTGTTTTTGAAATCGTTTTTGTTATTGCTTTGTTATTGTTATTTCTTTTTATTGTTGTTTCCTGTTGAATTATTTTGAAGTAGCCTAGAACTAGGCTGTTTTTTACGTCAACTTATGCCTAAGTCGGCAGTCGCCAGATAGCCCCTTAACTAAAAAAAAAAAAAAAAAAAAAAATTCAAGCGCTTCCTCGTTATTCGCTTCACTGATGGCACCATGTTGTCCAAGGGCAACATAAGCCATCAGAGGAGAGGATTAGCTAGTGCAATTGGTAGAGAGCCGAAGGTGACCCATTTCTCGGACGGGAGCCTTCTGGCGAATGCGGCGAATCCCGCCGAGGCGGCCAAGATAAGTGCTCTTCGAAAACTTCATGGCACCCAGGTTAGTGTGCGCTACACTCTACCATGAACTTTGTAAAAGGAGTAGTTTATGCGAGGGAACTCGTTGACTACTCCATTGAGGACATCACCCTAGAGTTGGCCGACCAGGGGGGGTCAAGGTCAAACGTGTGATGAGAAAACAGAGAGGGGCCTCGAGACCCACCCCTACACTCTTCATCACGTTCGACTCTGACAAGCTCCCTGAGTCAGTGCGTGCCAGTTGGTACCGCTAACGCGTGAAGGCATTCTTGCCACTTCCGCGGCGGTGCTATTACTGTCACCGCTTCGGCCATACGAATCATTCATGTAGACGTGCAAAGTCGAAGTCACCCGAAGTATGTGTAAATTGCTCCAAGGTCACACACGATAAGTCCGAATCGTGTGTGGCCAAGTGTGTCAATGGCGGAGAGCCGCATCCCACTTCTTCGAAGCAATGTGGTGTATATCTCCTTGAGAAAGAAATCCTGGCCGTTCAGGCCCAACATAGACTATCATTCCGCGAGGCTAAGGACTTGGTCCTGGCGCGCCCGGCTCTGCCTAGGACGTCATATGCCTCAATAGTTAGAAAGGCCCCCTCTGCTCCTGGCCCATCCAGGCCAATGAGCACGGTTGTTTCCGCGCGCAAGCAGAGCCTTTCTTGCGGGCTCTACCAAACCTGGGCGCTCCCCTGGTAAAGCTGGCAGCAAAAAGGGTTCATACCCAGCCCCGGCTAAAACCAGAGCTCCCCTGTCTTCTCCCAGCGTGACCGTTTCCTGTAAGGCGAAACGGCCACGCGCCTCAAGCGAGTCGTTAGACTCACACGAGGTAACACCCCTGAAGATGGTCGCTAGGCCATCTTCAGGGGTTCCTAAAGCTGTCCCCCGAAAGGAGTACAGCTCCTTCAAACACGCCCCGAGGTGGAGCGAGTGGCTCGGAGACGGTGGTTCATTGAAAAGAGGGCCCTCCGCCCCCGAAGCCGCAACGCCCGCCTAAGGTTTCGAGGCGGAGGGAGGAAAAGACTCGCATGGCGAGCCCAACCTTCCACAATAAGTCCTCAAAGGCGACAGCGCCTTCAGCACTTTGTCCGGCCAACAGCGCCCAGGGTTCTGCCCCCGGGAAGCGTACGGCCATTCCCGTGAGGGTCTTCAGTTCGAGGAGGGTCCCCGCGTCTCCTCCGAGCTAGGCCTGGAGGGCATATTCCTTCAATGGAATTGCCGTGAACTCTGGGCAAACTGGGAGGAGCTGTGGAGGCTCGTCTCATCCCGTTCCCCGTTAACTGTCTTTTTGCAGTAGACCATGCTAGGCGCGTGCCCCCTGCCTGCTATCCCGTGGCATCAGGGTCTTGCAACCCCACCACTGCGGGATGGCCTGGCTTGGGGATGCGCGGTTTACACCCGGCATGATGTTTCCGTTCTTCCTTTCTATTTAGATACCTCCTTTCAGGCAGTGGCTGTGCAGCTGCACCTGGATAGGAGGTATACTATCATTTCTGCGTACATTCCACCGTCAGCTGGCTTCAACGCGGGGGACTTCCGCCGGGTCGTGGTACGGTTGCAGAGGCCCTGTCTCTTGCTTGGAGATCTGAACGGCAGGCATCCTCTCTGGGGAGATTACTCCATTAATCCCAGGGGACAAGTCCTTGCCGATCTGATCGAAGAGCTTGAGATGGGTGTCCTAAACGTGGATGAGTTAAAGCATCACTGTCCGATGACCTCCATGGTAGTGATCACTTTCCCATTCAAATATCATTTTCAGGGCAACTGCCACCTGAGAGCCCACCTCGGAGGTGCTTGGCACGGGCGCTGGGGCCTGCATTTCAGGAAATGACTAAATTCTCTATCTCAGTCGAGGAGTTTAGGTCGGTAGATGAGGCCGTTGAGTTCTTCTCCGGCAACCTCATCGCCGTGGGCCTGACTACTATTCCTAGGACGTCTGGGCATTTTGCACGCCGACCACTCCCATGGTGGTCGGCCGTGTGTAAGAACGGCTCTCAAACAGAAGCGTTATGCCTACATGCGATATAAGCGCCGCCCGAACGATTTCACTGTGGCTGAATTTCGTCGGGCTAGGGTTAGGTTCCGGTATATTTCGAAGCACGCCCGCCGCTCTTCTTAGGTAACATACGTGTTTCACTTAACGGGAAGACCCCTTTAGCTGAGTTGTGGAATCGAGTGAAAAGGATTCGGGGCAAGTTTTCGTCGGACCCCCCTCCCGTTCTCCAGGAGAATAGGACCGCAATCTCAGACCCTACGTCCTTGGCGGAATCCTTCGCGACTTCTTTTTTCGCATTCTCTACCCGTGATGCTGCTCCGCCAGCATTCAATGCACGTCGTGATGTCGCGGAAGGCTGCCGGCTGGACTTTACCTCCAAAGGCGGAGAACCCTTCAACGACAAGTTTACTATAAGCTAGTTGCGTTATGCTCTCGCTTCGTGCTCGGACACTGCCCATGGTCCGGACGATGTCCCGTACACCATGCTTCGATACCTGGGTGAGCGAGGCATGGCCTTTCTGTTAGATTTGTTCAAAAGGATCTGGGTGGAAGGTTTTCTCCCAGACTCCTGGCGAATCGCTACTGTGCTCGCCTTTCGCAAACCGGGGAGAGATCACTCTGCTCCGACCGGTTTTCGCTTAATCTCTCTAAACTCTTGCGTGTGCAAGTTGATGGAGAAATTGGTAAATGTTAGATTAGCCTTTTTCCTGGACAGTCGAGGCCATCTGTCTTCCGCACAGTGCAGCTTCCGCAAGTTCCACTCCACGTCGGATGCTCTGCTCCGACTGGAAAATGCCGTCTGCAAGGCTTTCCTTCGTAGACAGCACTACGCCACGGTGTTTTTCGATCTGGAGAAGGCCTATGATACCGCATGGCGATACGATATCATGGAGACTCTCCACATGATGGGGGCGAGGGGAATTTTTGCGAGATCGTCGATTCTGCGTACGGGTGAGGGGGGAAGCCCTCTCCGCCCAAAGGAGCACGAAGAGGGTGTCGCGCAGGGAAGTGTCCTCAGTTGCCCCCCCTTTTGCCCTGAGCACCAACGGCATCACATTGGTACTGCCTGAAGATGTTCTCGCTACGCTCTACGTGGACGACCTTTCGATTTCTTTTGGCGCGTCCCAGATGCCAACTTTGGAGCGTCGACTCCAACAGGCATTGATCCGCGTCTCTTGCTATGCCGAAGCGCACAGGTTTCAGTTTTCTTTGGCCAAGACTGAGGTGGTGCACTTCTGCCGCCATCCATGGCTTCATTTCGACCCATATTTGTTTCTTAATTGGGTGCGCCTGGATGTGGTTGAGTCGCACCGTTTCCTTGGTCTTGTATTCGACCGACGCCTCACCTGGGAGGCTCATGTTCGCAGCCTTAGGGTCTCTTGTACCCGTGCCATGGACATTCTCCGTTCTGTGACGTTCAGCGTTTGGGGCGCTGATAGGGCTACTGTCTTACTCTTTTATCGATCCTTTGTTCGCTCGAAGCTCGCCTACGGATGCGAGTTTTTTGCATTCGCAGCTGAGCGTTTATTGCGGAAGGTGGATTCGATCCACCACACCGGCCTTCGCCTTGCGACCGGTGCCTTCCGCACTGCCCCCATTGAGAGCCTGTTGGTCGATGCTAGGGAGTTTTCACTCGCTCTGCGCCGCGTGCAGTGCATCACTCGCCTGTACGCACGAGCCCGGCGCCTCCCTCAGTCGCCAACAGCTCTTACTTCATCCGCAGCTGATCCTGATGGTGCCTATGCTGCCGAGAGACGCTAGTCATACCCTAAGCCCTTTGGATTTAGGGCCAGTAAACTCCTTCGAGAGGTAGATATAGCTCTCGGGCCGGTGGTGCCCCTGGTTCTGCCCCGGACGCCACCCTGGAGGGTACCACATTTGGCTATTTGTCGCCACGCCTCTGCTCCCAAAGCTTGTACTGCGCTGGGAGTATTGCGTTTGACCTTTTTGTAGAACACATAGTGTCACGCTGGAACCGTGCTATTGTATACGGATGGTTCCAAGTCACAAGAGCTGGTCGGCTTCCACGCCGTATACCCTCTGTTTGAAGTCAGCGGGGCTCTACTAGGCGCTGCGTCTGTCTTCATGGCCGAGCTGGTGGCAATACATCACTCGGTACGGGAGATTACTTGACGTGCCCTGTTCAGAGACCGAATTGTGATCTATAGCGACTCACCAAGCGCCTTGACTGCTCTCGGGGCATCGGAATCTCCGCATCCCCTGGTTTGCAATATCCGTGACACCACGGTTTTGGCGAGCCGGGCAGATGTCGAGATTATCTTCTGCTGGGTTTCTGGACATGTAGGAATTGCGGGAAATGAGCGCGCCGATGAGGGCGCCAAAGAGTCCGCGAGGACTCTGTGACTGGACCAGCGTTTCGCTCTTCCTCACACCGACTACATGGCAGGAATACGGGCAGCTCTTCGGACTGCTTGGCAAAGAAGATGGGAGACGGTCAAAGGGAACTTAAAGTTGCGTGCCATTGCGCCGCGACTGTTCCCATGGACTATCCCCCCTATACTGCGGCGGCTTCAGGTTGCTTTGTGTCGTCTCCGAATCGGGCACACTCGTGTGACGCATCGCTATTTGATGGAGCGCCTGCCTGCGCCCTATTGCAACGACTGCGTCGTCCCCCAGACTGTTCAGCGCATTCTTGTCGAATGTCCTAGTCTGGGTGATCTTCGTGCACGACACCTGTTCTTGTCCTGGGATGGGCGGGATCGCTACCGCCTGTCTCTTGCACTCGGGATGAGTGCGTGCATCATGATTGGTGGACCTGTTGACATTTTGGGGGAGGCCGGCCTTCTCCCTATTATGTAAGCAGGGTTTGTTTTTTTTGTTTTGTTTGGTTTTTTGCATTTTTTTTCCCTTTAAGTTGCACGCTCCTGCGCCGGCGGGACCACACCCGATGCAGGAGCTTGCTTCATTTCACCCATTTGGTGTGTTTTTTTCGTCTCTTTAATTTTATTTTAAAGTAGCCTAGAACTAGGCCAGTTTTAATACGGCGACTAATGCCCATGTAGGCAGTCGCCAGATGAAGTCTTAAAAAAAAAAAATTCGGAGAATTCACCCCATCGCATGAGGCGTAGTGTCAGGTTAAATCGTTCCCCTTTTCTCAGGCGGGAACCAGGGTAACCATTTCGAGGACAATGAAGCACTCAGGACGGAAACCCTGTTAGAACGGGCATAGGTAAGTTGGGTTCAGAACCTGGGCAGGGAGGAGGCCCCACAGATGAAGTTGAGGAGTTCCCCTAACCTCCCCAGAAGGGGGAAACCTTGGGTACCTTGGTGTCCCATTCAAGCGCTAGGCGGGTCTGCCGGGCCATCTTGTCGGTGAGGTGGGTAGATCTTGAGCGCAGGTCAATTTCCACCCCGAGGTATATGAGGGACTTGGTGGACAGCAGGGTACTCTTAGGGATATTAATGGCTAGCAAGGATGCTCGGATATCACTTAATAATAGCCTGAAGTTCCTGCACGAGCCAATCAGGAGAATATCGTCCAAGTACGTGAACGCCGTGCATGCCCTTGCACGGGCCATGATCTGAGAGATAGGGGCCATGCGCTGCTGCATTATGTAAGGGCTCCCACTGAAACCCATGGGCAGTCTCCTAAACCTGTATGTGCGGGCTTCACATTTTATCATGAACCAACCCCGGGCCCTGGGGTGGAGGGGGATGTGGTAAAAGCCGTGGCACAAGTCAATCTTGACCGCCCACGAGTCCCAAGGAACCTTAGAGAACCTTTCCAAGGGACGGGAGCTGGAAGGGATGGTGGGCAGAATAATGATCGGAACGTTAATGGGGGCATATTATAAACAAGACGGTCTTTGGAGGCGTTCTTAGGGACCAGAATTACGCGATGGCAGCATCTAACCTCCGAGGATTCTTGCAGAACCCCTAACGAACAAACCAGAGTCCGGACAATGGGTGCATGACGGGTTGGGGGAAGGAAGCATAATGCTTATAGCCTCCTAAGTAAACCTTAACATCTTGCCCGGCAGCCACCTTGGCAATGTTAGAGGGGTGTGGCACGCCCCGGCAGACACTGCCAGGCACAGTCACAAATGTGGCGTTGCAGGGGATCCCTTAATACCTTTGCTAAGGGGTCGAACACACTCGCCTGCTGCCCCTCCTCGACACCTACATCATCACCTTCGGCCTCCTCCGGGAAGGAGCAATTGGTTCGGGAGCGACGTCGGATTCGGGGGGGCCATGCAGCTCGAGCGCCTCCAAGGCAGCGCATAGTCCGGTATCCTCATCGATTAACCTTTACTGGTCGTATAGTCTACGGTGCAAGGCGATGTTGAGAGCCTCCATAGCAGCCGCTAGGCCGGGGTCTGCGGCCAATAGCCGCTCTTGATCGTCCAATTGAAAGTCGTCCAAATCCGCCTCTGTGGACAGAGGGCTGGGGGAACCTGCGACGGGTTGCTCGGGTGAGAGAAGGAAATCGATGTCTATCCTCCGGGGAGGGATGGGGGAGGGGGTCTCCGGTCCGAACTTTCGCTAAGGATAGAGTCCAAGACAGATCGTCAGCACCGAGCTCCACCACGAGGGGGAGGGTTACCCCTCAGGGATCGGAACAGAGAGCCTGGGAGGAGAGGGGGAAGGGGCGGTTAATGGGTATGGACCAAACAAAAATTCTTGTATGGCCCAGGACTCCTCGGCCCATTCATTAAGGCTTACGGAGTTTAGAGCCCCCTCCCCCCCCCCTCCCCTTGCCGCGAGACCGGTTTCTCGACCTACGTTGTTACTGCTGGCCCTGCTGTCGTTGGCGGCTATTGTCGTGGTCTAGAGGCATAATCCGAATACTGTGTGCGGAGCAACGCACGGTTATACAATACTTGGTTAATGTCAATGCCAACACCTTGGGTGGACTCCAGACATGAGTCCTCTAGGGCATATGCCCAATTAACCAGGGAAACTAAATAATACAGTCAAAGCTAGGTATTAAGTCGGGCTTCCTCCGGGGTTCTCAACCTGTCCCGAAGGTGGTGGAGGATAATTAAAAGTTCAATTTCCTCAATGTCCCGGGTACGGAACGATCAGTTGGGGGAAGTGATACGAGCGCGGAGATGCTCTACAATAAGATCCAAGGCAGAGACGACTCTACGAGTCTGAACGATCTGAGGGAGACCTAGGGCTGGCTGAAAGCCCGCATCGGAAAGGTTTAACTCTTAAGGCCTAGGTTAGGTCCCTACGCGGGTTCAACAGACTCGAGGTGGCCATGCTGTTCAGAGGCTAGGGCGGCACCTCACGAGTCGAGCGCCTGACGCCTAAAAGTGTCCTCGTTCTCAGATTCGAAAGCAGAGGGAGGATTTTAGAGAGGGATGGGGCAAGGATGGCACGTGTAGTGTCTCGAAGTTCCAGGATCGGAACTTATCAAGCGGCGAGCACGGCACCACGTGGCAGGCTGGGCCCTCTTCTTCGGGGTGTATATATATATATATATATGTTGGTTGGAGCAAAAGTAATATCCGATTTTAGGGTATATATTAAAAAATTATAAGTTTAGGACTATGGAAATATTTTTATCATCAACATAACCTAAAATGCTTCATAGAACCTCATTTCATCTGTCAAAGAGTTTATAAATGCCATGATTGTGAAATTCTTTAGGTTTTGATGCAAAATATAAATCGGGCTCGTTTTCGACCTATTCTTCTTAACTTAATACCATCCAAATGGTATTGTAATCCAATAAAGAAGTGATAATCAGAAGAAGCAAGATAGGGAGAATATGAGGAATGAAGAAATATTTCCCATGGGAGCTTCTTCAAGAGATATTTGGACATTCAAGCTGAGTAAGGGTGGGGATTATCGTGATGGAGTATGAAAGGCCTTCTTTTCCATAAGGAAGATCGTCACCTTTGGCTCAGAGCGGCTGTCAAACGATGAAGTTGATTACATGAGGGTTTAGCATTAATTCTGTGATTGTTATCTAACAGTTTGTAAAGAACAATTCCTTTAATATCAAACCATACACACAAATGATCTTTTTGGATTAAGTCTTCTTCTCGGTTGTTGAGTAATTCAGTTTCCTCGACTGGTCAACATTTTTTTTAAACGCTAACCTATCGAATGCATTCAAGGGCATAAGTTGCGATTATTTAAAAAAGGTTAGTGGAAAGCTAGTCAAAATTCCCAAAGCAAATTAAAAAAATACAGGCAGTCGTCGAGTAATGTATAGGAGAGCGCTCCACAAATGGCGTTGCTTCCCATGAGTGTGCCGAATTTCAAGACGAAAGAAAGCGACCTGAAGCCGTCGCGTCATTACGGTCAGGGTCCATGGGAACAATAGCGGCGCAATGGCACGCCATCTTATGTTCCAAACAGACATCCCCCATCGTCTTAGTCAAGAAGCCCACTGAGGTGTCTTGATAGAAAGAGGAAAATTGTGTCTGGTTACAATATTCTCGCGGACTCTTTGGCGCCCAAATGGGCGCGTTCATTCCCCGATATTCCCAAATCCCGAGGAACCAGCATAAGATAATCTCTGCAGCTACCCGGCTCGAGACGACCGTGACGTCATGTATATAACGAACTAGGTGGTATAGGGATTACAATGCCTCAAGAGTAATCATGATACTTGTTGAGTTGTTGAATATCACAAGTTGAACCAGACATGACGCGTTATCTTACGTACCGAGCAGGGTATTGAAATCAGCTCTGATGTGAAGCTTTGAAAGATAAAGGATTGATAGAAAAGCAAGGCAGTAGCTCTATTAGCACCCCCAAATGATGAATGTAACAGAACGAAGAAAGTCTAGAGCGTGGGTGCAAAAGAACCTAAGGCCGCGAATATGAGCCTCAAAGGTGAAGCTTTAGACGAAAACAAGTTCATGGAAACGGTGAAAATACACCACTTCTAGCCGAACCTCCTTTAGAAACTGGTCAAAGGCAAAAGAAGTACAACACCATAGCTTTGGCCAAAGAAAACCAAATGCACTTCTGCATAGGAAGAGATGCGGTTCAATGGGTGTTGTATTCGACTCTCCAATTTGGCATCTGTGCTGCGCCAAAAGAGATCGAAAGGTCGTCTACGTAGAGCGTAGCAAGAAGATATTTCGGCAGCACCAAGGTTATAGCTTTGATGCTTAGGGGAAAGGGTATGACTTATAAGACACTCTAATGCGGGTCACCCTCTTCCTGCCTCATTGGGCCGGCAAGGGCTCCCCCAACCCTTATGCAAAATTAACGATCTCGAAATAAATATGAATTTCTCTTCCCTTTGTGGTAGCCCATCTGGCGACCACCTACTTGGGCATAAGTTGCCGTAAACAACGCAACCTACTACTAGGCTATATTAAAAAACAAATGACAAAAAACAAATCCTAAAAAATAACAACAACAAGAAGAAGCAAAAGCCAAGAAGGACGCGTGCTCCAGTGTTGGGGGTAGGCTCGCCTCCCCCTGGTGCAAAACATGCAACCTACAAAAAGAATCAAACAGAAAAGGACAAAAAAAGTAGAGGAGGCCACCCTCCTCCAAAAAGTCGTAAAGTCTTCAAGTAGGTGTGAACAAACCCGTTTCGAGCAGAAAGGACAAGGGGTAGCGACCGCGCTCGTCCCGGTACCGGGGCAGGTAACATACTCGAAGATTACCCAGACTTGGATATTCAACAAGAATGTGCCGAACAGTCTCGAGGGACAACGCAGTCTTCAGAGTATGACGCAGGCAAGAGCTCAATCAAATGGCGGTGCGTCCCGCAAGCAGATCCAATTAGGAAAAAAACCAGAAAGTAATCTGAAGTAATTGCGGCATTGGAGGCTAAGTCCATGGGAACAGTCGCTACGCAATGGCAAGCAACTTTGAGTTCCCTTCGACCGTCTCCAATCTTCTAGGCCAAGCAGCCTGGATAGCTGCCCGTATTCCTGCCATGTAATATGTGTGAGAAAAAGCGAAAAGCTGGCCTGGTCACCCAGTCCTCGCGGACTCTTTGGCGCCGTCTTTATCGCGCTCATTCCTCGCAATTTCTACATCTCCCGGAATCCATCAGAAAGATAATCTCGGCATCCTCCCAGCTCGCCAAAACTGTGGCGTCACGGATATCGAGAACCAGGGGATGCGGAAATTTGAATGTCTCGAGAGCACTCATGGCACTTTGTGAGTAACCATAAATCACAATCCGATGTGCAAACCGGGCACGTCGCATTATCTCCCGTACTGAGCAGTGTATTGCCACCAGTTCGGCCGTGAAGACCCACACAGCGTCTCGTAGAACCCGCTGAATTAAGAGAGGATACGGGGTGGAAATCGACCATTTATTGGGACTTGGAGATATTAGTATACATTGGCACGGTTCCAGCGTTAAACAAAATGTGCTCCAAATAGGTTGCACGTAATACTTTTGACGATTTCAAAGCTTTAGGAGCAGAAGCGTGGCGACAAATAGTCAGAGGTGGTACGCTTCATTTTGGCATCTTGGGCTGAACCAGGAGAGCCACTGGCCCGATAGCTATACCGAAATCTCGAACGAGGTTCGTAGCCCTAAACTAAAAGGGCATAGGGTTTGACTTGCGTCTCTCGGCGGCATATGCACCGTCGAAATCAGCTGTGAATGCAGTGGGAGCTGTTGGCGGGCTCGCGGGTACAGGCGAGAAATGTACTGTCACGGCGCAGAGTGAGTGGCATCTCACCAGCATCGAGAAATAGGCTCTCAATGGCCGGTGTGATAGATCGAGTCCACCTTCCGCAACAAACGCTGGGGGGCGGATGCATACAACTCCCATCCATAATCGAGCTTCGAGCGAACAAAGGATCGATAAAAAAGCAAGGCAGAAGCTCTATAACCACCACAGGCGCTGAACGTCACGGAGCGAAGAATATCCTTGGCGCGGGTGCAAGAGAACCTAAGGCCACAATATGAGCCTCCCAGGTGAGGCCTCGGTCAAATACAAAACTAAGGAAACGTTGCGAATCTACCACTTCCGGCCGCCCACCATTTAGAAACAAGTCTGGGTCAACGATCTCGCAAAAATTAAGATATAAGGATTGGGAATCATCCCCTCGCCTTCATCGAGTGGAGAGTCTCCATGACCGTATCGCCATGCGGTATCATAAGCCTTCTGCAGATCGAAAAACACCGTAGCGTAGTGCTGTCTACGAAGTAAGGCCTCGCAGACGGCATTGTCTAGTCGCAACAAAGCATCCTTGGTGTAGTAGAACTTGGGAAAGCCGCAATGTGCAGAAGATATATTGCCTCCGCTATCCAGAAAAAAAGGCTAATCTAACCTTTACCAATTTCTTCATCAACTAGCACACGTAGCAGGTTAAAGAGTTTCGGCGGAAATCGACCGGGGCAGAGTGATCTCTTCCAGGTTTGCGAAAAGCGAGTACAGTTGAGATTTGCTAGGAATCTGGGAGGATTCCCTCTTCCCAGATCCTGTTGAATAAACCTAATACAAAGGCAATGCCTTGCATACCTAAGTGTGTAAGCATTGCGTACGAGACATCATCCGCACTAGGTGCGTTGTCTGCGCAGGAGGCAGGAGCGGAGCGCAACTCATTCAGAGTAAACCTGTCGTTAAATGGTTCTTCTCCTCTGGAGGTAAAGTCTAGTCGGCGGCCTTCCGCGACATCACGACGCGCATTAAATACTGGCAGAGCAGCATCCCGGCTATAGAATGCTGAGAAAGCGGTCGCGAAAAATTCGCCACGGACGCGAAGTTAGATATTGCAGTCTAATTCTCCTTGAGAACAGGAGGGAGGTCGTGCGATAACTTGCTTCGAATCCTTTTGAATCACTTCCGCACCTCTGCTAGAGGGGCTTTCCGTTAAGTGAAGACACCTATGCCCGCCAAGAAGAACTGCGGGTGTGCTTCAAAATATACCTGAACCTAGCCTTAGCCCGAAGAAATTCGGCGATAGTGAAATCGTTCGGGCGGCGCTTATAGCGCATGTAGTCATAACGCTTCTGTTTGAGAGCCGTCTCAAACTCGGCTGACCACCACGGGAGTTGTCGGTATGCAAAACGGCCATACGTTCTAGGAATAGTAGTCAGGCCCAAGGCGAGGAGATTGCAGGAAAAGAACTCAACGGCCTCATCAACCGACCTAAACTCCTCGCCTTAGAGAAATCAGTCATATCTTAAAATGCGGACCACCGCGCCCGTGCCAAGCACCATTGGGTCGGGCTCTCGTCCGGCAGCGACCCAGAAAATGATATTTGAATGGGAAGTGATGTTTGGAGGGTCCCCTGCGAAAGCACAGGGATGGGGTGTCTATTTTTTCCGTTGAGCGGCCCGAGGGTGGCTCCGTTCCTGGAGAAGTGGAAAGGGAGAGGGTTTTTATTTTATTCTTATCATCGAGTATGGTGAGCCTATTTTTTTAAGCGAAGAAAACCCTAATCACTCCACACAGTAGCCCACTATGTGAGGGGTGATTATGGGTCCAACTGAACCAGCTCCCGCCATTTGAGCCATTTCTCCCGCCTAATGGCATGGTCGCCCATCGGCATGGTGGCTCTGCCTTAAGATAGGCCTAAAATGGATAGATAGTGAAAGGAGAAAGAAAGGTGATGTAAGGAAGGTGTGGGTGGGGATGAAACAAGTTGTTAAAAAAACACCACCTTAGCCCCGATTCGGGGATAATTGAGTGAGAGGAAGCTGCCTGGCATCTACCCTGTTAAATTAGAGGCCGACCAGAGAAAGATGTGGGTGAGGTTATAGGGAGAGTGAGGAAGTAGGGTAAAAACACAGGATGTCAGAAAGTAGAAAAAGAGGCTAAGCTGGGACTAGACGGTTTGCTGAGTCCCATCAGCACGACTGCCAGGAAGGCAAATCTCCACGCCCCTTACGGGGCCAATTATCACAAAGTCCACGGCGATTAAATTGAAGGAAAATGAGATCCAGACATGGGCGACTAAGATTCGGGGCCCCTACTATAAGTAACGAGCCTCGCAAAAAATATTTCTATCCTTCCTAGAGAGAGAACTAAAAGAAGTGTTGATCTGGGAAAGCTCTGATGCGCTGCTGACTTCGAAAGCTTCTTAAGAGTGCTTAGCTCATCGTATGAACTTTTCAATTATCCCGACTTAAAACCTTTGAAAGGCGGGTTAGTTTCCGGGTTGGAGTCGCTCTTCCTTTGTTAGGGGAAGAATTTGGAATACCCAGCTATGCCCTCACTATCACCTTCCGCTAATTTGCCTCCCGTTAGTTTTAAGACTCGGTAGAGGCGCGGGGAGCGTGGTTAAGAGAGATAGTTCTGTTTTGTTGGTGTTTTCTTGCGTTTGTGTGCAAAAAATATTTTTGCCATTTTGCATTTATCCGGGAAGTATCCCTTTTTAAAATGGGGTTAAATTTCTCTTCCAGTACTTTGATAATACTTGGTAGAACCTCTAAAACAATTTAATTTAGTCATTGGGGAGTGTTCAGGCGCTCTCCATTAAAAGTTCTAGAGAGCGTTTTCATTTCTGCCGTGGTAATTATGGCCGCCTGATTGCCTTCTTGGCAGTCCCCTTGGAACGCAAAGAGAAAGGAGACTGCCAATGTGAAGATGAAGTCGCCCAAAGGCGACTCCAGAGCAGGGGATCAGGCGGAGTCCCCTGACCCGTAGGCATATGGGAGGAGTAAGCCTCTCATGGGCATGGTGACCCTGGTCTTTTCGCGAGACGTAAACGCTAATCACCCCACGCAGTAGCTCGCTCTGCAAACGGTGAGTACGGGGCTGCCAAAGCCAGCTGCCGCCATTTGAGACCACTCCTTCCGCCTAGTGGCTTGGCAGCCCATCAGCATAGTGACTTCGCCTTGGACTCGGCGTAAAATCGATAGAGATTGAAAGGAGAAAGAAAGGGGATGTGAGGAAGGTGTGGGTGAGGATGAAGCAGGTTGTTAAAAACCCATCACCCACAACCGCAGTTTGGGGGTGAAGGGACGCTATTCCCTTCCCCTTGGTCCCTTTATCGAACTATTCGGGATAGTTGGGTGAAACGAAGCTGGTCGGCAACTATCCTGTGAAATTAGAGTCCGGCCAGAGAAAGTTGTGGGAAAGGTTGTTGCAGAGTGAGTATGTAAGTTAAAAATCCAGCGTGTCAGAGTGAGGAAGAAGAGGTTAAGCTGGGGCCAAACGAGGCACTGAGTTCTGTCAGCACGACACCCAAGAAGGCAAATCTCCGCGCCCCTTACGGGGACTTGGTGAGAAATTCAAACTTGTTGACTGTCTCTCCAACTGAAGTTGGGTGAACTCAGGTATTTGATTCGCTTTACTTAATACTTTCAAAGGTTTTCTTGCTAGCATGTTTGCCACGTCAGTTAGATATAATAGTGTGTTTCCGTTTGTGCGAAGTACGAGAGTGAGGTCTCCACTGAACTTGCCGTACAGGCCTCAGATTTTATGCCATGTATGGTGGATGGGAATTTTTAAATTTATTGTGGATACGTAATCTATCCATGATCTTCTGCTTGTTTATCTAAGGAGGTACCTATATTTTGGTCGTTCTTATTAAATTCTATCTTCGTTGCCTGACTTGGTATCGTTTGTACGTCTGGTATGCTTGCCTTTGTGCTTTCAATGCGGCAGAGCATTCCAGGTTCCACCAGGAAACAGATCGCTGGCGAGGTTGCCCTGAGCTGGGTGGAATAGATTCTTCGCCTGCTTGGTATAGGATCGATGTGAATATCTAAAGCGCTTCGTTTGTTTCAGGGATGTCATTTACCCGAATGCCTTCGAAATTAGTGAGTTTGGTTAATTTTGGCCAGTTAGTCCTGTCCAATCTCCAGCTGGGCATAACCGAGGGGGGTACTTCCTCACCTGAGGAATGGATGATTGGAAAACGGTCGCTTTATTTCAGGTCGCCGGGTATAATTCAGTCGAAATCTGACGTAATGTCTGCTGAACAGAGGGCCAGGTCAAGCTCTGATAAGGTGCCCGTTTGTAAGTTGAATCTGGGCCCTCTCCCACGTTCATCATTCCGAGTTTGTGGGTTTTCTTTTAATTTCGATAGTTCATTCCCTTTCGCGTTAAAAATGCTTTCGCCCCACTCGGCATTGGGCTAGGAAAGTCCCCCATTAATATAAAGGGAGTAGTCAATTGTGAAATTAAGTGTTGTATATCGGCTGTTGGGAGGGGTCCTGTGGGTGGGAGATATACATACCTCCCAGTTTGCTCCGATTCCGCGGATGTTCCACTGGATTATCTTCACTATTCTTTTAGTCTTATTTGTGAAGCGAGCGGTTTGGTTATCGCAGAAGTCGTGGCACTTTTCGATTTATTAAGGGCTTGTGACCAACGTATTCTGCTGTGGGCTTGTTTTAGGGGTTTTGGGTCTTCTCTGTTGGTTGTTTTCTTGCCTGCGTTTTGGGTATCTGAGGTATGGGAGTGCGTTAGCGCTCCATCCACAAAGGGCGGAATATCTCTGTCATCCTCAACATTTGTAGAAAGACGATTGGCTTTCAATTTTTCTGCTGTTGGGTGGGCTGGGAAGCCCGTCGGTTGTCTGATCCGAGCTTTTGCGCGCTCGGTGGGAGAGCCTCGCTTCCAGGCGGATACTGGGCCCCCTTCATTTTCCTATCGTCTACATTTTCTTTGTGGATGTCTGGGGTTGGTGATTTTGGTGTGGGGCCGCAACACTGTGCGGAGGTGACTGTAGTTGTGGGCGAAAGGTCTCTGGAAGATCATGGGCGCCCATCCGTTTGGAATGGAGGTTGATGGGCTCAGGAAGCTGCTGGGGTTCCGTTTGCGGTTTTAGCTGTCTCCCGGAGATGGAGTTAAGCGTTGAGCTGTAAGGTGCCCTTTCTCTAGACTCTTTTAGGTTGATGTTGAGGCGTTCCTTTTCTTGGAGGGAAACCACCTCGTCTTCGAATTTGTAAATGTTGCACTTTTTGCTCGATGCTAGATGGAGTTCTCCATAGTTTTCACATTTTCAAGTGCACGTTTCGTTTGATTCATGGGTGAAAGTCATTTGCACAGTTAACTCAGGTAGGCGCGAAGCCCTGTTCCTTGCGACGGCGGGTCTTTATAGAATGTCCATATGTTTGACAGAAGTAACATCTTCTGGGGCTGGGTTTAAATTGTCTTACTAAAAATCGGACTAATGTGCTTAGGCAGGATATCTAAGTCGAATGAGACAAAGTAGGTGTTTTTTGGACCTTTTTGCTTGTTTACTACTCTTTGTACTCTGTGTACTTGAGTGACAGAGTATTCACCAAATTCTTCAATTAATTGGGTTTCTTTATATTAGGCGAAGTCTGGCTCTATTATCACACACTTACGCATGCTGAAGGAGGGGTGTAGGATCACTACTACTTTGTCTCCTGCCAGCTCTGTTAGCGGTAATACTTTCTCTGCCTTTTCTTTTGTTTTAACTTCTACTAATATGCTTCCGTCTCCTTGAAGGCGAGAAAGGGGGGAATTGAGTCCTGCGAAGCTGGAATAGTCTAACCATACACGTCTTCATTAAATTAGTTTGTGGATTTTTTGGTTTTATTAGATAGAATATTCTAAAAGAGCTGTCTATGAACTGACCTGGGAGAATTCGTAGAAAGAGTAGTTCAGCAATGCCTTTGTGGATCTTTCTTAACCTACTACTAGTGGAGGTTTCGAAGAATCCTATGGGTTCCGTATAGATTTTCGTTCTTTCTGCGGTGGTGAGGTTTGGTAGTTTGGACGTCTTACTTGTTCCTCGGCTGATGTCTTTCCCTATCTGTCTGTTTGCTTGGGAAGGAGATCTTGTGCTAGATGCCATACCGTTCGCTTTGTCCAGAACTTGCGTCCTTTTCGTTCCTCGGCTTATGATACTCGAGGAGGGGATGCGCAGCTTGTTTCTTCTTTAGCTGTTATTATTGGGTTTTGAAGGGATTATCTAAAAAGGAATTGTTTAGGTATAACCAGACCGACTACTGCTTTTGAACGCTGTCTTGCTAGCTCGAAAAGGCGAACGGACCCAAACCTCGAGAAAGGGACTGATAGCTTTGTTTCTATCCTTCACGAGAATACCCGTTGGCGCGGACAACGGGCCGGTTCTAAATGGCACAATCGGAGTGTGGGCGCGAGGGCATATGCAAAGGTCCCACAGACAACATCGCAAGGGTACCTCACAGTAGCCCAAGCGGACCATGAAAGATACACCTGGTGGGTATTAACCCTTTCATCGTCCCCTTTGTTTCCGGCCCGGTCCCGCAGACCGAACGCGGACCACGAAATTCCACCCCTTCTTGGCAGCTAAAAAAAGGGGGGAGGTTGGGGATGGTTTGATAGCAGCCAATATTCCGCAGATGTTGATGAAAGGTTCAGTCGAGACCAATCCTAGAGAATCGGACCACTTGTCTACCAATAGTTAGCAGAGGTCCAAACCCAAGCAGAGCAGTGTAATCCTACTGATTCAAACGCTTTGGAGAGAGGGAGTAGTAGAGCTTGGAAAGAAAGTGCCAGAGAAGGCTAAAAGGTTTGTTAGTGGAAAGGAAAGAAGAGGCTAAGCCGGGGCCAGGAAAGCAAATCGCCGTGCCATTTACAAGGGGTTGTGGTAGGATTCAATATTCTTCTTCATAGCATGGTCGATAACTTTTGAGGGAAGCAATAATTGACGAGCACCTGAAATACTCTTTTTAATTCAACATTCACGGCTGTTAAAGTAGAAGAATTAGAAAAAGCTTTGTTGACGAGATCGTATTTTAGAGAATTCTGGTTAGGTTACGTACAATCGAAAACAGTTAATGGAAAGCCTTTTCGTCGCTTGACGAAAACTTCAGTCACGAAGCGAGGCTGTTGAAAGTGGCCGAACACGTCAAGAAGAGGAAGATGAATTTTACTTGAAAGTTTTGTTGGTGATAGGGACAAGGTCAAAGTTATTTATATTTGTGAATATATCATCAATGTATCTGGCGAAGATAGAGTTTCAAGGTAAGATCATTTCTAAAAATGGGTTTTCCATGGTTATCTTGCAAAAATAGGCGAATAGGACTCCATTTAGAGATTTCATAACTTCTCTATCGACTTGTCAGAGCATATGGCCATGCGAGTCATAAAATGCAACTTTATTGATATAAAATGGCGTTGTTGTCCCCAAATTCCTTCAGATATGGGAAAGGTTGTTCGTTTATTGATTGCTTCCTTGAATTTTGGGGTCTCTCTGAACTACATTTAACTGGTTCTACATCTTTTTATCTCTTTCTCAATTTTTGCATATTGTTAATGATATATTTTGGCCAGCGTAAGTGGATTTTGATGTTCCAATATCTTGTTCCTTTTGATATTCCTACGTTTAGTCTTGGTTTATCATTTCATATCTACGTTGAGAATACCCGAGTCTCTTTTTTTCATTTTGCCCAACTTCTTCTGCAGAGACTCTTGAAAACATAGCATCAACAACTCCCTTCTCGGCGGATCAGAGGCTTCCACACTTCGACCTGTCCAACTGGTTTAAAAACCTTACAGCTCTTGTTCTTCTACGCCGAGAAGTTTATTCGTGCACCTCCCTGTTCCTTATCTGCAACGCCTCTCTATTCCATAGAGAAATACCTAGAAAGTCCTTCTGTTTACATATAAGTCCTTTATGCCACTCTTCCTTCCTCTTAACTGTACTCCTCACGGATCCTTTCCCAGCCCCCTAGAACTATGGGTTCGGTGTTTGTTCCTCCACTGACATTCCTTATCACAGTCTCTGCTACATCGGCCATTGTCTTTCCTCTTTATTTGCTCCCTGAATGTATAATGATCTGCCTCCTGTTAAATGCTTATCTAGCTCCCTTGGTGCCTTCAAGCGTGTCTTGAAGGCCCATCCCTCTTCTCACTTTTCCTTATTTGGTATTTTGTAAGGATGAGACATACCAAGGTTTTTTTCAACCCTAAAATAACCTAAGAGATTATAATAGATTATTTTGGTTAGGTTAGATTTAGTTAGATTATATATTAGAGTCGAAAACACCTTGGGAAGCCTCATCTTTACAAGATCCCTATTTGGTTGAAGGCCTATGGCCTTAGAGCACTCTACAAAAATCTTTATTATTATTAGCCAGCCAGGGTAGCTTTGCTTATAATTCTCATCGTTTACTGCAGGGGATTCACAGGTTTTAGTCTCCCTGGATGAATTTTAGTTTCAGAAGAAATTTATACTCCTATGATTTCGGACGAGATGGGTTTTTAAGTCGTTCGTAGAGACTCGGTTTCGGGTTCGCAACTTGTTTGCTCACCTCTGATTGGTGACCCTGATTCTTTTGTTTATTTAAAGTGTAAAAATGACAGGTGTCATTTTTCATTCACTTCACGAATGACAAATATAAATCAATGTATGGCTCGGCTCGCGCCTTTTCATCGAATATACACGCAGAATTTGGCGCTTCCAACGAAATCACCAGTGTTCCATATTTTCCTGCCCTGAGTATTAAAATATTACTTTTTTAAGAGAAGGGACGATTTTTATGCAGGCCTAAAAGCTCATAGCCACTCTTAAAGAGGAGAGGGAAAATAAAAGCTTATTAATTAAATATGGAGAGGTAAAAGTGGATACGGCTCCCCCTCAACCTGCTGCAAGGTTGCTCCAACCCTTCCAATCGAAATCGGCACTTCATTAAATTCTTCAATTCATCCAAGGAATCCTAGCAATGTGCCATTCAGACCAAGATCGGGAAAATTGCTCACAAAGACGGCTACTGACCAACTAAGCGAACTGAACCAAGAGATCATTGTATATCCAGAAACCATAGCCCAGAGAGTCGTCGCCTGCAGCCAACTGGGCCCCATCATCGGAGAACATACAACTGAGGATACTACAGGAGAAATTGGAGACCGTTATCGAGTTTGTTCAGCCGGAATGACCATTAAAATAATATTTACCGATACCATCATGGCAAGGAAGGCCAGGGAATCTGGCATCCTCGCCTTTAAACTGAGGTTGACCCTTGGTCAGATAGAGAAAAGACTTCGTGCATATTAAAACATGTATGAAGTGTTTCAAACTTGAAGATCACGAGACGCGTGAGTGCCTTAAGGGACAGAAGCACTGCTTTCAATGCTAGGAACCTGATCTCCTGCCTCAAGGCGCAGATATAGAACAAGCGACTGCGGTGGCCCCACTCTGCACTAGCCATAAGATCCCTCTTCCCCGAAAATGTAACTCTTCAAGATAAAAAATAAAAGACATATAAAGATACAAGATGAACGTCTATTATTCGAGCGTCACGACGAAAGCCCAAGAACGAAGCAGCATCGCGAGGCCCCAGCAAGCACAAGACAGCAACCAGAGCTAGGAGGTGATGATGATGCTAGTGCTGATGTACGCGCACGTCGTCAACATCACACAGCCTTTGCCGTAGATATAACCAGCTACCTAGGAGACATACACTCAGTGATAATATTTTGTTCCAAGCCCGTCCCCCCCATTTCCATCGACGTACTAAAGAGGTACATAACAAGAGAAGAAAAGAAGAACAATCAAACGCATTGCAAAAAGAAAGAGAAGAAGAGACATGAGAACATAGCGAAAACAACACAGACAAAAAAAATGAACAGGGGAAAGAAGAAACCACTCAGCGAAAAGAAAGAAGAAATCCCTCGATGACCAGGAACTCGAAGCGATCCTGGAAGAAGTGTGATAACAAAATGCCAAAATACCCCACCAAATGAACCAGAAATCGCAGCAGACAAAATAAAGCTAGAACCACCCATTCCTCAGGGGTCTGAGGTCGACCCCTTGCTATTTTTAATATTTATAATCCATTTTGATATGGTCTTATTATGTATAATTTCAAAATTTGCTGATGATACGAACCTTTACTAGAGAAAAATATCATAGATTATTTGAATGGTCGAAAAAATGGCAGCTTAAATTCAAAGTGGAAAACTTTAAGGTCATTCATGATAATCTATAAAGAGATAATAATATAGATAGTTCAATTTTAAACTTGGTCAACATGGAAAAGGATTTACACATGTGTGTAAAAATATAGGCAGGTCATACACGAAATCTAATGTAGAACTCTTAGATTTGAATCCATTTTACGTATTTAAATTGTAGTAGGGACATTCAGTTTCCTGAATAATATATTTAAATAATTTAAAACATAAGATTATAGTAAATAAATGCTGGTTTAGTATACGAGTCAATATTATGCGAGTGAAAAAGTATAGGCAACATGTATAGTTTTTGTTTTAATTATTACATAAGCATTTTTTCAACTAAACCGAAACTGGAAGTTTTTAAAACGTTTCGAGATGATTCTAGAGTAAACTAGAACGTTTGAGAAACATAGGCTACTTGCTAATTTACGTATGAGAGTTGTCAATTTTTATCACGAGTTCGCCGAGGAAACATTTCCAAGATGGCAATCGTGAAGATCGCTGAGCGGTTCAGGATAGGAAAAAAAACACTTAAACTGCACAAGGTCGTTAGGGATATAGAAAAAATTCCTTTATTTTGAACATTATAATTTCTTCTATAAGGAACATTATTGTGAAGGATAATTCTAATTGCATCGCAGTAAAATGTCCGGGTGAAGGCCGAACAAAGAAATAGCCATAGAGATGTTCGGTCAGTGATTAAGGGGGTTAGAAACAATCTTTATATTTCATCAAATGAGTTACAAGCAAATCTTGCAACACTCTTTTGAAGAAAGCTCATAAAGACAGCCGTTTGGAGTTAGTTAAAGAGCATCTGAGAATTAACCAAGAAAAATTTGATAAAATAATTTGGTCGAATGATATAAAAATCGAGTCCTTTAGGTAAAAACAACGAACGGACTTTTCGGCGGAGATCTGATGAAGCCCTTATAGAAACAAGGTCTGCTGACCGAATTCGCGTGCTCTCACTTATTCTGATTTATGACCTTACGACCTTTAAAACTTTCAATAATTCCCGGACTAACCTTGGAAGGACCTTGCCAATTATATCATTCGAAAGAGAATGTAAAACAACATAAGGGTTTAAATTTGGTTAGAATCGGCCGAATAGTTACAAATGTTATTACCAAAACAAAAACAAAAAAAGCAAAATGTGGACCAACATTGTGAGATATAGAGTCGCCCACGACTAAAAATGGAGGTGGTTCGATTATGTTGTGGGGATGTTTCGCTGCTGCTGGAAATGCCACATTAAAATGATAGATAGGACCATAATTTCTGAAAACTTCAGCGTATACTTGATTAAAACGTAAAGCAATTGGCCAGGAAATTAGGATTTAGAAGGCCTTGTGCAAGTGAATTTTAAAGCAGAAAATATCTTTTTAAATAAACATCATATAGATGTTCCCTATACTTATTCATACCCCTATAGTTCTCTCAATTTCGAGTGATATGAAACTTTTAAAACAATATAATCTAACTTCACAAAGATAAAATAGATGCAGAAGGATATTGCGAGTGACGAAATTGATTCCTTAGCTTAAAAATAGATTGTATGAAAAAAGATTAAACCATCTCAATTTAGTTCACTGGGAGATAGGTATCCGCGCGGCCAAATTATCGAAGTGTTAAAATACTAAACTGGTTTACTAATATAAACCATAATCTATTATTTGAACTACATATTGCTGACTAGAAATAACACAGACATAGAATAACTTGGCTAAGAATGTGGCCGAAAGCAGTACAGTAAAGAGGTTTATGAATAGAATTATTTTCTATTATTGTCGAGGTTTAGTGAGTGGGTAATCCCAGTCCCACTTCCTGAACATATATTTTATTACTGTACCAAGGTAAAGCAGAGGTGAAGTGTATCCAATACACCTAGTGTAGCCACTTCCTGAATAGAAATAACCCCGGTGCTTCACTTTTGATCAAAATTAAGATAATGATCCCCTGAGTGTGTCCTCACTCAGTAAAAGCCAGTCATGGGTGGACTTGTGTAATATTGAGATTTTAGCCGAGTGGGTTGCTTATTAATTGCCAAAGGATCGTCCAAAATAGTTAAACACACAGATACAAAAATAATCTTTAATGTAAATGAATTAGAAATATGAAACAGCATATATAGGTATAAATAGAATTAATCTTTGCACTGAATAAGTAAGTCTACATAATGTCGTGGGGATTATACTTGAAAATTACTCACTAGGATGCTTGCGTCTTAATGGCACCCGACAGAATGAATGGAATAATATTATTGAATTAAGCACGGAATTAATCACTTCTAACACTCGAGGTTATGGGCTCGGGATGGGAATTCTAGTTAACGAATAAACGGGTGAAGTTAGGGGAGGGGATAATTCACTTTAACGATACCTTTGAGTTCGTAAGTATTTTTGAGATTGACGGTGAAGATCTTCTTCTAATGACGATGATCGCACTCAGTCCGGCCGTCCGAAGTTACCGAATTAGAAGGTAATCCTAGACCGGTGATATAATGATCCTATGCTGGACCACAAAGGCGAGCCAAACTGTGGCTTAAATCGAACTTCTTCCTCGAAGTGACTGTCCGATTATTCGGCTCCTGGAGTGGGTAGCCAAAATCGATTACCTAGCTACGTCTAGGGTAATCCGCAGAGGGAGGTCCTATGTAACCTCTGACTCTGAAGGAGGGGTGGTCTGCGAGAAGTTTGGCACCTACAAGTACCGTGATGGCAACACACCAATTCCCTGAGAAGTTTCTTCCTTGCAACGGGCGAACTGTTTCTTTTGTGGGACTAGCTTTCCTTACAACGTAGGTGCAAGATCTTCTGCCCGACTCCAGGGAGAATTTTCCCTTTTATTTCCCTCACGAGCAAAAATAGGGAGAGAGCAGCGAATTTTCATAAAATCTGTATCGCTGCGCGAAAGACCTTTTCATCTGCTGCCAGACAGAATAAATCTTTCACACCTTCGAGCTATCCTTGCTCCACGTCGCGGTTTACGACAGCCTCAAATTTGGTCATCTCTTTGGTGCGAAAAGGGGCAGAGGGAATTCGAGGCGAAAGGCGAATTTGGAATACGGAAGGGACAGGCAATGTGTTAGGGTATTTCTGCATACACTAATGTACGTGGTATTTAGACTTCTACAATTATATTAAAACATAATGACTAGAGACGAGATTTATCAAATTAATTACTTTAGCAAATCGTCTATTCCTTTCAACTTTTCATTATATTTGACTTCTACTCTTTGTTTCCATTCTCTATTCAAATAGCGTCCAATGGATATTTGTGCTTTTGATGGCTTGTTACTCTGTATTAAAGTAATTACGCTCGGTAAAACGAAAACGCTATCTAGACCTTTAAACCGAGAGTGCCTGAAAACTTAGGGATAACTAAATTAAATTATTCAAAAGGCTCCATCAAGTATATTCATTCAAAAGACTGAACAGAGATTTAACGCCAATTTGAATACTGGATACTTCCCGGATGAATACAACATCGCCAAAAAGATGTTTACACAAAAACGCAGAAAAAACACAGACAAAAAATAGTATCACACGATCTGCAGATAAGGGTGAAACTATTTGAACAACTATTAAATAAGAGTATTAGAATTTATAGAGGAAAAAGAGCTATATAACGATAAAAAAGTGGTTCAGGAAAAGAAATACTGAAAGCCTAATCAATATCATCACCGAAAAAGTAACCCAGGCAAAGGAAAGAAATTATATAGACATCGGCGGCAAAGTCTCAAAAGCCTTTGCTAAATGCATCTTCCTTTAACATTTTAGCAGTTACTTCTGGCGACTGCGAACAAAGGCATAGCCCCTATAATTAGTCATAAGCCGATTTTAGGTGTTTAAAAGACTAAAGTATAAAAAAATATTAGAAAACTATCAAAATAACGAACCCAACACAAAAAGAAAAGAAAACAAAAGAAGACAAAAGCGAAAAGCAAATGCAATGAAAGAGATCTGAAAGATTGGCAAAACTAAAACTTAGAGACGATCCTAAGCGACTATGCTATATATGCAAAGAAGGAGATTCATCTGTAATCCTCATTAATCTGTGGGCATCCCCCAATGCCTGCAAAAATAACAAACCCCACTGAATATATTAGAAACCGGATGAGACATCGAGGAAATCTTAAGATAAAAACGAGGTTGTAAGTATACAGTAAACAAACCTTCTATCAAAAGAAGAACCTTAGGGTTAAAGGTTCGACGCCAGTGGTAGAAATAAGAATAACAAGGTCTGCTGACCAAAGCCACGTGATTTTACAAATTCTGATTTATGACCTTACGACCTTCAACAATTTCAATAATTACAGAACTAACCTTGACCTTGGGAGGAGCTTGACAATTATATCATTCGAAAGAAAATGTAAAAAAACATAAGAGTTTCAAATATCGTTAGAATCGGCCAAATAGTTACAATGTTATTACCAAAACAAAAACAAAACAAAACCGGAACGACCGACCGACAGTGTGAAATATAGAGTCGCACAGGACTAAAAACGTAACTCTATAAAAGTTTACAGTCAATAACAATGAGGTGGAGAAAAAAAGGATTGTTCAAACTATCCTGCCTCTTTAGCTCAATAAGGAAAAATACGAAATAATACTGGAGTTAAAAGGGTATAGATTTAGAGTTTGAAACTTTAAGTTTAATTATACTCGGCGTGGCTTAAGGCTCATTTTAAATTGCACTTCAGCCACTCTGAATGACCTGGGATATACCTCTTGGCCTTCAGTAGGGTAAAATGCAACTTTTTGCTTGATTACTGGATTTTTTACTTTTAAACTTTCGACTTTTCCAACTCTCATCTACTACATTCAAGTTTCCCCGGCTGTGCCTTTCCTCTATAAAATCACTTAAGCTTTGGAAAGGTGAGGCAAGGAGATCATGCTGGAAGTTCGAGTTTGTTTTGCTACTCTTTCCAACACCCAACCATGGATAGGATGGAGAGGGAGTAGTGGAACTTAAAAATACAGGTTTTCACTCAATTCGACCTGAGGATGACCAGCGAGAGGGTTGAAAGATATCTTGGCTAATAAGTTTTTGCTCTCGTCACTATGCTGCTGAGAAGTGAGAAGAGAGCATCTTTTTAACCTATCTGCTCTGCTCTTCTCTCTCTCTCTCTTAATATATATATATTTATATATATATATATATATATATATATATATATATATATATATATATATATATATATATATATATATATATATATATATATATATATATGATGAAAATTAATGCAATATCGCAAGAAAAGATGAGGAATTAAACCACATTTTCCGAAGACAATTTAATTCAGAACAGTTTCGGTGTATCTCACACCCTTTTTCAACTGACACTGGATAGAAAATATTTTAAAATGCTTAACTACATAACACAGATTCAGGTCGTGAAAGATCCCCTCTTTTCCCCTCAATCCCCTACTTGTGGCTAGTCAAAGGGGAGGGTTAGGCCTAAGCATATTGAAGGGCTGACATTTGGCTATTTTGTTTATTTGCTTCCGTATTACAGGATTAAAAGAAAATTGACCCTCAGATAGATTTAAATTAGGAACTGACGATATCAAGCTCGATTCTACGATTCTTCTCTTAACATAGTTAGCCGATTTGAATACCATTTTACTTCCATTGAAATCGATCGAATGATTCAAATCTCTAACATGACAATATATTCCACTGCTTTGACTGCCCACTCTAATACCTCTCTTGTGTTCATACAATCTCTTGTCTAGATTTCTCCCCGTTTCCCCTATATAAACTTTGTGGCAATCGTTGCATGGTATTGCATATACTCCTATGTTATGATATTCTTTGGGTTTCCTGGCCATCATCAATTGGTTTAAGGAATTATTATATTTAAAGGCTAGATTAATACCCGCTTTTCCAAATATGTCCTTTAAACTATTTAATTTATTATTAAATGGCAATGTTATACATTTGTTGAAATCGTTTTTGCGGGAAGGTTTATTGCCATAGAATGTTTTCCTAGCTGCAAAATGGGCAGACGATATGAACCAATCGGGGTAATACAAATTAGAAAAAATGGTCCTGATAATGACAATTTCTTCATCTAAATAGGAAGGATGACATATTTTGTATGCTCTAAGGAAAAGGTTAGAAATTACCGATTTTTTAACAGTATTATCGTGAAACGAAAAATAATGTATATAGGCATTCGAGTGGGTAGGTTTTCTATGGACGTCAAGTTTTAATTCATGGTGATCTTTATTAATGAGGACATCTAAAAAGGGTAATTTATTATCATATTCCCATTCATATTTAAATTTGATGGAGACATGCAAATTATTCACATTATTAAAAAAGTTATCAAAATCATGGCCATTAGACCATATGTACATATATATCTCTCAAAGTAGCGCGAGAGAATGATGAAAATGAATCCATTAAACCACATTGAAAGAGAAAACGGAATAATTTTTCCTTGCAGTAATATTTTTATTACTTTTTTACGAAAAAATCCGTACCATAGTGTACTAAGGGCATACTTTTAACTGTGATCAAAGCGGTGCTCGCTGCCTCAGTGTGTCCGGTTCGAATCGCTTCCCTGCACGGATTTTTTCGAAAAAAGGTAAAATAAATATTACTGCAAGGAAAAATTATTTCCTTTTCTCTTTCAATGTGGTTTAATTGATTCATATATATATATATATATATATATATATATATATATATATGAAATTAAAAACTCACAAAGTAAATGAATGCAATGTCCCGCAGGAAAAAATGAAACACCTTTTCATTTTTTCCTGTGGGACATTGCATTCATATATATATATATATATATATATATTTATATATATAATAACGCCTAAAGTAGCACGTAAGGTAAGCAGTGAATGTAATGTTCCACAGGAAAAAGGAAAAGGATTCCTGAATACTTTCAAACTTTATTCAGTTCGAAATTACTCTGAAATGCCTTTTCCTGTTTACTGCGGGACATTGAGGAGAACGAGGGCCACACTGGTCTTCTATCTAACTGGTCTATTCTGCCGCATTGTTCATTCCTTGATAAGGTCTTAGCCAATAAAGATAAACGCGCTTCGAATCTCCTTTCCTTGTCGCTCTCTCTCTCTCTCTCTCACCCTATTTAAATGGACCGTAAGGTCTTCTTGGGTACTTTCTTTCATTGTTCCTCCTTGTTACTCTCCTTATCTATCTATCTCTCGCACTCGCTGTCTCTCTCTCTCGCTCACGAGGGGTGACTTCAATACTAAACAAGGAACAAGGATCATCTTTATTGGCTAAGACCTTATCAAGGAATGAACAAGGCGGCAGAATACACCAGTTATATAGAAGACTAGTGTGTCCCTCGTTTTCCCAAACCCTAATTAAGGGAGACTAAATAGAGGCGAATTTTAATTTGAGGCCAGATGTAGATGTAATAATGGGATCTGACTAAAATAATCCTGGGTTCAAATTAAAATTGGAGAAAGTCTCAATACATAAACCATCTAAACTCTTTCTGCAAACGTAATTATTGAATTTGATAATAGATTTGGCGCTGTCCCAAATATTTCAGAGTGGCGAAACTTTGAAAAGAGAATCCCAAGGAGTTCTTTGGTTATGTAAACAGCCGTAAACCAATCCATCGCACGAATGGTCCTTTAGTGAATGTAGAAGATGCAGAAAATGCTAACTTCCTGAACGACTACTTCTCTTCAGTGTTTACTGAAGAGTGTGGTCCCATCCTCCAGCCTACGGATTCTTACTTGGGGAAAAAGCTGGAGGAAATGGACTTCACTCAAGGAGAAATAGAAAAAAGGATCACTGATCTAAAGACGAATAAGTCCCTTGGCCCGGACAGGTTTCTACCTAAAGTGTTGAAAGAAGTGCGCGATGAAGCGGAGGTGACTCCTATCTTGAAGAAAGGAGACCCAAGCCAGCCGTCGAACTACCGACCTATTAGGTTAATCTCAATTGTCGGTAAACTCATGGAAAGTATCATGGTGGACAAAATGACGTATTATTTAGAGTCTAACTTGCGATTGAGGAGTTCCCATCATGGGTTCTGAAGGAAACGCTCATGCCAAACGAATCTTGTGGAATTCTTCCACTTCGTTTTCAATGAGCACGACCGGGATAAGGAGGTGGATGTTATCTACTTAGACTTTCAAAAAGCCTTCGATAAGGTACCACACAACCGCCTCCGCCGGAAAGTGCATGCGCTGGGCATAGACGGAAATGTAGCAAGTTGGATAGAGAACTGGCAGACAGCAACGGGTGGTGTTGAATGGACAGGCTTCTGAGTGGGTGCCCGTTACTGATGCGAGCGGGAAGAATGTCGAAAGTGTCTTCTGCTGGGTTTCTAGACATGTAGGGGTATGTGAAAAGAAGCGTCCTGAGCAAGACGCCTAATAGATTGTATTGATTAGGTGATCGAGCCAAGGCAGTAATCAGGTCAGCTATTTACCTAGTCTGTAAGTATGAAGGGAGACCGAAAACGTAGGCAAAGATTTCGTGCCATCACGCCGCGACATTTTCCGTGGACCTAATCACCAATTATTGATCCTTACTGCGATGACTGCTCGCTCTCCCAAGCAGTCCTGCACATTCCTTTTAAATCGCTTTGTTTGAGGGATTTTCGCACAAGTTAAGTGTTGCGCTACAGGGACGAGTTGGGTTAATACTCCCTGTACTTTGTATTCGATATAGTTTTCCAATTTTTGGACTAGCAGGAGGGACTGTTATCACCAGGCAGTGTAAAAATTATGAACGGCCCCATCACTGGGTTGAATATGGCCTGGGGAAGGTGTTGATGCGCTTCGTTCTCGCTCTCTCCCAGCACTTCTTTTTTTCTCCACCACTTACTTCTCAACCCACTATCTCGGCTTAAGGACCTGGCCAGCTACATCACGCAGTGTCACATGAGAGGCTTTGGAACCTGTATAAACAATGCCATTTAACGCTTCTAGTTTGCAAGAGACCAGGCTTTGATGGGATCTGGGCGTTGGGAGACGAATAATGGTAATATCGGTTTTTCCTCAATAAAGACATCCTTTAGTAGCAGTTCTTGGGTGCATAAGGCTGTACTCCTTGTGGCTGGCGAGATTTATTAGTTTGTGAGCTGCTAGGCCAACTAAAAGTCTCGGCACCGTCTCTGAGTCTGGCGTTGCCTAGGTCTTCGCCAACTGTGTTGGTTAGAGGGGACCTACTACAACCACATTAATGGGTAAGGGGGGTATCATCCTTTGTGCTTTGCCAACGCATCTCGTCAATCCGAGACCTGTCACTCTGATGGGAGATGACATGCTCGCTCCCCTTTTCCTACAATTGCGGGTCTCCATGCCCGCCCCAGTGACGTTCGTGACAGGCCTTAGAGCCTTCGAGTCTCCAGCCGGAGTCCTTTATAACTTAAATGGGGTCCGTTGGATGCCTCTCCTGAGGTGGAGATGATCTCAGAGGTAACCTATCGACAGAGGTTCGTGTTACAAATAGGTGATCTTTGGTTTGGTTTGGTGACAGATACCACACCTGTGTAAAGTACTTGTCAGGTGGCACGGGCCTCCGAGGACTCACAAAGAGAAGATCGAACCCCTTTTCCCTCCTGGTGCCCCTTTGACGTCCAATATTTTCTGAATCTTAGAGAAAGATCTGGTTGAGGTTGGTCTGTTTAGCCTTGGAGTCCTTTCCAGTGGAGGAGAGAAGTGTATTCGCATGACAAGAATAAATCAAAAAATGACAAAAGGTTATTTTACCTCCGCGGGAATTCCGGAGACGGAACTATCTTATGCCGTTTCGATAAGCAACCAGGCATATATCAGACCCCTATGCCCCCTTAAGCGGTTAGGGCCAGGCAAATACTAAATTCGCACGTGCGGTTACGGAGACTTGATTAACTTAGGGCCCCTCAGTCAGAGATTACCTCGTGTTTTTGAGTGCCCCTAACTTTAAACGCTTTTAAGTTCTTCGCTCCGCTGATGGCAATTAGCGGCCAACTGCCACTTGCTCCATCAGATGAGAACTCTAGCCAGATTGACTGATGGAGAGCCGAAGGTGACCTTTTTCTCGAACGCGAACCTTTTGGACAAGGAGGCGGATCATTTTGAGGGGATCAAGATCAGTGCCCTTCGGATATTCGATTGTTAGTCGGGGAGTGTAACGACGCAGTCTACCATGAATTACGTGAAAGGAGTGATTTAATGGAGGCAACTAGTAGACAACTCCATAGAAGACATCACCGAAGAGCTGCCAAACAGGAACATACAGAATCCCAGAGTGGGTGTTTGCCGGATGGTATCGCTCCTGATTGATATCATTCGTGCCACTACCGCGCAGGTGCTACTACTGCAACCAATTCAGTTATACGAATTGCTACTGTAGACGTACAATTAGGTTTTACCAGAAATATGTGTAAGCTTCTCTCAGGCCATACACGCTAAGTCTTTACCGTATATGACCACAAGTGTCAGTTGCAGAGAGCCGCACACTGCTCCCGTGAAGCATTGTGCCGTAAGAGGCGTGGCGATTTGCCTTCCTGGCCGCCGTGCTGACGGGACTCAGCGCACCGTCCTGCCACAGCTTAGCCTCTTCTCCTTCTTTCTGACAGCCTGTGTTTTCAACCCTGCTGCCTCAATTTCACTACAACCTCTCCCACAACTTTCTCTGGTAGGCCTCTAATTTCTCGCACCCAACTATCCCGGATCAGGGCTGAGAGGGAAGGAGACAACGTTCCCTCACCGCTGAAGTCCGGTCTAGGGTGGTGGGTTTTTAACAACCTGCTTCATCCCCATCCACACCTTCCTCACTTCAATCTCTATCTATTTTATGCCGAGCGCAAGGTTGAACTGCCATGCCGATGGTCTGCCAGGCCACTAGGCACGAGGATTGGCCCCTAATGGCGGCAGCTGGCTCTTCCTGCCCCGTACTCACCCCTCACAGAGCGGGCTACTGTGTGGGGTGAATAGCGTTTGCATCCCGTATATAAAACAGGGTCCCCTCAGTCTTCTAATTATAACTCCACGTGGAGTAATCTCTGAACCCAAAGGGAAAAAAAGAAAAAAGAATTTGAATATTCGTCAGCTGCCTCACAGGTGCAGTTAATTAAGTTGGGCGTGCTAAAAGCTTTTCCCTTAGGCAAAAAACATTAATCTCCGTAGTAGGGAAGCTGCTAGTCAAAAGTTACCTGCCACATTGTAAAAGCCATTAAGAACTGGGTCAGGCAACAAACACTAATCCCTCTGGCCGTCGAAAGTGGTCAGCCAGTCGTCTGAGTCTGCCAACGAGGAGAAACCCCCCGAAATGGCCGTCATATAAATACCCTGGGTTTTCGAATATTGCGAGATTGAGTTTGAAAACCCATCGCCTTCGGTTCAGATCATGTATCTGTTACCCTAAGTCCTTGGTATTCGCTTACACCATCGAGGTTGGATCTTACCAGACAGATCCATCTCTTTTGTGAAGGCTTATCTGTTCAGAGCAAGCCTCGAATCATTTTCGTCCCGGAAGGATTGGCCAGAATTCCTTTTGTCTCATCTGGAAGCCCTCCTCAAGGATCTCTAGTTTACCGTGTACGACTTCGTGCCGAGCCACGCCAGAGTGTCGATTCTTAAAGGTTGCACTTCTCTGAAGCAGAAGTGCTATGGTCCGGCTTTAAGAGGAATGTGAACTCTTCTTCTGGTCCATCTTTCCCCCTTCATCCTCGTCACCGTCAGGATATTCGGCCGAGAGTCACGTCCATTGTCTTTCTCTATTTCCCCGCGCCGACTCGCTAAAGGATTCCCCTTCCTCGAGGTGTCCCCATTAAGGTAAAATGACCCTTGCTTGTATCTCCCGTTAATCGACCCACTTTCCAGCATATAAATATTCCCTCTTTATAACTGATTTATAGTATCCCATTTAAAAGCTGATTAACGAGTAATTAACATTATCCGATTGCTAATTAATCTATATTCTGTCAAATGGTCCTTATTCCCATATGTATATATATGTTAACTAGTGACATATTAAAATTATATTTTGGTTTTTACTATTTAAATGTACCCATAACTGCAACTTGGTAAACTCATTAAACGCTACCTGCCCCTTAGTAAATCGCACTCTTATACCTCGTAATCAACGGATTGCTCTTAGGAAGTGAACCTACTTGTACTTAGCCCAGGAGGCGTACGTAAATTAGAGGATATATGTATATATAACTGTATATATACATATTTTCGTGGCTTTTATTTCTTTCCTCCCAACCAATAGATTGTCTAGGGAAGTGACCTATTCCTCGACATATATTTACTCGTGTATATATATATATATATATATATATATATATATATATATATATATATATATATATATATATGTATATTTAATAAATTCTGGTATCAGGTTAGTTGGGTTAATTGAGGACCCTTTTCGTTTTCAAGTCTCTCAGTTGAATTAATAGAAAAGTTACGAAGTTGGTTCAAGTTTATTTAAAGATAGGAAAATAATTGTTTTTCTAATATTTTTATTTTATTTTGAGCATTCGGTCTTTTGTGGTGCCTGTGAGGCCATATTTAGTAACAAGCCTTATTTTGAGGTATGTTTTGGAAGAAAATCTTTCAAACTCCGCTCCTTATATTCCCCGTGACGGATTAAGAGGTCCTATATCAGGTACTCATATAGGAATTAGTATATTTATCATAATTTATTGCTTTTGTCCGTGTGTTTGATCACAAGGGTAAGATTTCATTTAGAATTTTGGGGAACTATTGCAAGAGCCCTATTTTCTT
Source organism: Ceratothoa steindachneri (assembly GCA_963969495.1). Classification (NCBI taxonomy): domain Eukaryota; kingdom Metazoa; phylum Arthropoda; class Malacostraca; order Isopoda; family Cymothoidae; genus Ceratothoa; species Ceratothoa steindachneri. Next base: position 19,431,520 of record OZ018323.1, on the reverse strand, counting down.
TGCTGTAAGATTCTTAAACGGGTGGAGTGCTAAGGCTCGCGTAAGGAAACAAGATGACGTCCTTCGGAGATTTAGGCAACAGGGTGAGATGCTTGGTCTCTCCGGTAAAGAGCTAGTTACCTATATCCAGGATGATGAGAGAAACAAAAGAGCAAAGAAGTAAGACCTAACAGAAACTGAGGAAAGAAGAAGAGAAGCTGGAGATGAGGAGAGAAGAAGAGAGGCTGAGAAAAGAAGAGAAGCTGAAGAAAGAAAAAGGGTGAGGCACCATGAAAGGGAGTTGAAAAATGAATAACTTATAAACCATCTCAGTTAGTTTCAGAAATGAAGCCCCCTCCCCTCCAGATCCCCGCTTTAAAGCTCCCAGCATTTAAGGACGGTGAGGACTTCAGTGCTTACCTCACTCATTTCGAAAATATTTTTGAGGTAAATCACTGGGATATCCAAAGTGATTGAGTCGCCGGACTTTTGCCTCTCCTTAATACTCAGCTGCTAAAAATTTTCACTTCACTAGCCGCTGAGGCTACCCCCGACTATTCGACCCTCAAGTCCGCACTCTTGGCTGCGATCAACATGAATCCTGACTTCTACAGGGCAAAGTTTCGTTAGGCAAAGTTGCTACCTGGCCAGATTTACCGCCAGTTCGGATTCACCCTCAGAAGAACTCTGTAGCTTTAGGTGTACTCTGCCAAGGTAAACGGACACTATAAGTTTCTGTCTGACTTCATTTTGGGGGATCAATTAATGGCTACGCTTCCCTTGAAATCCGTGCATTCGTGAAGGACCGAAGAGGTGCTTCCTTCAAAAAATGCATCGAAGAAGCGGATTTGTACGAGGCCAGTCATAATCTCCACCCCAAAGATCCAAAAAAGAGTCATACTCCCTTACCTAACCGTAAAGGTCAATTCCCTAAATTTCCCCCGGAGAACGCTCCCGAATTCGTAAAGGTCCCAGGGTCTTCCAAACTAAAATATCATCCCCCGTCTGAACTTAGGGATGTTAAGCCACCCGTCTTTTATCCTCCTGCGTCGGATTAGCCCAGACGACCCATCGTCTGTTTTTATTGTGAAACCCCTGGGCAGGTGAGGACGAACTGTCTTCCTAATTCTTAGTTCCGTTCTTTTCCCATCCACCAAGTCCACTAAGTAAGCGCCTCTCTTTCTCCTTCGTCTGCTCCTCCCGAAACGCCTGCTTCCCCACCAGCAAATAGCCATCCGGGACCTCAGGTTATTTTTTATTTAACAAGAGCTCCTCCGGTGAACTCGAATTTGAAACCAGATCAGGTAATGGTTGTCGGGTTTCAACCCTGGTCAGAGATATGGGATTCACGTGCATCATCGTATCGGAAAGGTTGCTGCCCCCAGTGAACTTCGACGGCGATAAATTTGCAGTAGTCCAGGACTTCTTGGGACGAGCCAACCGCTTCCCAGTGGTACGTTGTTTCATCGAATGCCAATATTTCACCAGGTTGGCTGATGTAGAAGCCCCTATTAAATTCTGCGCCATATAAGTCGGCCAGAGCCCGCAGCTTTCCCCTAGTCCCATTACCTAGCCCGCCATCACAAGGGCCCAAGCCATAAAGAATGAAGTACCCCCCGTGACTTTAGAACCCCCTCTGTTTTCCCCTGAGTACGAGACTCTGAACAACGAGTCTTTTGTAAAGGACCAGAATGAGTGTTCTTCCATAGAACCATTGTGGAAAAGTCGAGGACCAACGAGCGCGGATCTGTTCATGGTCACAAGGAAGTCTCCTAACTTGTTGAGGGTGAACTGTTTTTCCGTTCCACCTCCGTTCCTAACCACTCCCCTACGCGCTCATTCTGTATCCCCCGCTCCTATGACAGGGCCCATTTTGACATTAAGTAGAAAGAAAGACAGTTCAAGCCCTGTGACGAAGTCCTGCTTCTCCTGCCCACGGAGCCAAATAAGCTTCTTTCCCAATGGAAAGGCCCCTTTTCTGTCGTCGAAGCCCGTGGCCCCGTGGACTACCTCATCCAAACACCCTCCGGTAACAAATTGTTTTACGTCAACATGCTCAAACGTTACCACCACCGCGCCTGCATCAACAATATTGTTGCCTGGACGGAGAGGCCGTGATGGAAGCCTCTTATCCCCCCGAACCTCTTAACCTAGTCCAGACATTTTGCGTCGAATCTGGCAATGACTACTCACTCCCGTTGCTCCCCCGTTCGTGTAAAGACTCTTCCCAGGAGATCGATCTCGCTACGCTCTAAGTAGTGGATCTTTCGATCTCTTTTGACACCAACAACCATTAGTTAGTAAACCACTCTCGCTATGCCGAAGTGCACAGGTTTTTTTTCCTTGGCCAAAACTAAGGTGGTGCACTTTCACCGCCGCCTTTCACCTCTCCCCCTGTCCTGGAGTTGTTTCTAAACTGGATTAGCTTAGAAGTGAAGTATTTGCACTTTTTCCCTATTTGTGGCTTCTACCGAGGCCGCCCCTGGAAGACTCATATCCGCAACCTTAGGGTCTCTTGTACCCCGCGCAATGGACATTCTTCGTTCAGTTACGTACAGTAATTGGACATTACTTTGGAATCGATTGTTTGTTCTTAGAATCTTGACTACCTATGCGAGTTCTGCATGCATTGCAGAAGGTAGACTAGATCTACCACAATGACCTCCGCCTGACGATCGATGCCTTCCGCACGTCCCCATTGAGACCCAAGTTGTCAATACTGGGTAGATACTATTTGCTCTACGTCGTGCGCAGTGCAAAATTCGCCTGCAGGGGCGAACAAGGCGCGTTTCTCATTCTCCAGCAATTCTCAGAGAGTCACCAATCGTACCTTAAGCCCTTTGAGTTTAGGAATAGGAAACTCCCTTGATAGCTAGGTGTAGCTCTCGGTCAGGGTCTGCCCAGGAAGACAGCCTGAAGAATGCCATCTTTGACTATTTGTTACCACGCTTCTGCTCCCAAAGCTTCTACAGATCTGGGAGTATTGCTTTGGCCCTTTTGGAGCACACTTCGTTTCACGCTGGAAACGTGCCACTGTATACAGATGTCTCCAAGTCCCAATGCCACAACGGATTCAGGCTGCTTTCTGTCGTCACTCCTTTGATGGACTGCTCACCTGTACCCTATTGTGTCGACTGAATTGTTTCCAGGACTGTTCGGCACATTATTGTTGAATGGCGCAGTAAGGGCAATCTTTGCGAACGTTACTTGTCCCGGAGCCGGGTCGCTACCTCTTGTTCCTTGTATTAAGTACGGGTTCGTCCACACAGAATTGTAGACTATCTGACTTTTTGGAGGAGACTGGCCTCTTACTTTTCATTTGATTCTCTCTGTGTTAGGTCCCATGTTCCTGCGCCGGGGAAAGGCGGGCCTCTCTCCGAAGCCGGCACATCCTTCCTGCTCATTTCTTTTTTGGCCTTTTGCCTATTTGGCATAAGGCTGTAAGCTGATTGCATAGCCTTTAGCTTAGTACACAGTAGCCAAATAGGCTTTTTAAATAAAAATGCTCCTTTTTTTTCTTTTTTCCTCCCCCATCTTCCATTTTTCTTTCTCGCACTTTCCCTTTCCTTTCGTCCTCCTCCCTTCTTTCTATTTCCCCCCTTCTCCTTGCTCTTTACCTTTCCCTCCTTCCTCCTCTTTCTACTTCCTTCCCATATCCCCCTACAACCTGTTATATTTGGTGGCCCTAGAAATTTGTATAAGCGGTCGTGGGATTCATAGAATCGTTATTATTAATATTATCGTCATCCTTGCTTTTCCTTTGGTGGGAGTTCTCTCTGCCACATAAAGAAAACCAACATAAAAATGAGTATGACCACCAATGTGTATCACGTAACCAATATGAACCTATCCTCGTTGGTGGAGAGGGGATGATAAGGAAAGCCTTTTGTGGCCCTATGGATTGCTAGCTACCTTTTCCACATCAGGTGAGTCTGGAATAGGAACCTCCTCGGAAAGCTCTGTAGATGGATGAGTGATGTGTTTTGTGTGCAAAAGAAGAGGGGATGGAAGTGACAGTTATATTGTAGTTTACTTATATGCATAACGACGGAAGTAGGTGAAAATGACGGGCGTTCCCTACTTCGCGGACTTGATTTGTATCCGGCTTCGCTGAAAATTGAGCCCTGTACTTAAGGGCCTTATCACCTTGGCCACTAGAGGTCCGGAGACCGTCTGTTAGGGGCCAGATCCCTCTTTGATGAGGGTTCACTCGGCATTCCCGTGTCACCTCGAACAAGTATTTATTCGTCGAAAAGGCTTGTCAATGCAGTCTTTATCATCTGTTGTCTTTCTAAATTGGTGTTTTTTACATGTAGTCTTTGTAATTCCTAGGTTTTATAAGCTTTGTTAAGTATAGTCTTTGTAATTCCTAGTATGCTAATATGTCGTCTTTGTTAGATGTGGTATAGTGTTTTAACCTGTAGTCTTTGTTACATGTAATTTTTGTAATTTGTGTTTCTGGCAATATGTTGTCCTTTTTTTAGTCTTCCTATTTTTCTTATTTATTTACAGTTACCCTTCCTATTTCTGTCCTTCGCCACATTAATTCTTGACCGTGGGATTGTGCCTTGATTGTTATGGCCATTTCCTTTTCCCGAAAAACAACTATAGTTTCCCATGACAAACTTCCTTGCATTGTCTGATTCGAATTTCTCTCTCACAGCTTCCATCCGCTCTCGTACATTCTCCTGGCGTCGAATCGAAATAACCCCCATTTCAACCTTTTATAGAGTTTCAGCATTTTTAAACGAGGAGGATGTGTCGCTCCCCCTCAATCGCTTTCTCTTTCACCGAGTGTAAATTGGACTATTTTACTCCATTTTTTAGGTGTGTGGTTACAAATAGGTTGTACCTATAAATAGAGGCACCTTCTGTTTAACCCAGGGGTGGGCAAACTTTTTAGTGGAAGGGCGACATTCAGAAATTCACAATTTTAATGGGCGCGTAGTATATTAACTCAAATAATTAATATTTCAAATAGCTAAAATAAAAGTTAAAAAGCAATTAATCTTTTAATTGATATTTTAAAGTAGAAGCTTCACATTGAATATATTTATTTGAAAAACAAAGTAACATAACATTTGCAGTCATTTACCGGTTTGAGTCTGTGAGAAAATCTGTTCGTTATCTTGTTATATTTCATTATAAAGAAAGTCTGTTCATAAATGTAAGTTGATGAAAATAGCACAAACATCCTTCTTGCAATTTTTTCAGATTTTGAAACATCTCTGATTGCAGAGATGCATAAAACATGACTATTGGTTGATATCAAACATCCTCTTTAAAGAGTTGTCAGCTTAAAATCACTCGGTTCCATCTACAGGTTTTGAGTAGCTGAATCAATGCACAGGCAAAAGGTGAGATCAACAAATCGAATTGTCCTTGACTTGCCTCCAAACCAGCAAATCATCTGCGAAATTCCTCTTTTATAGCCATCAACTGGGAACTGTAATTGTATAATAATAATGCTTGTGTAGCAGCTCGTGTTGTCGACAGAGGAAAATGAACAAAGTTTTGCTCATTTAGCTGATTGGCAAAAAGTTTAAGTTTCGATTGAAAGGCTTTCACTTACAGGTACAATTCATGAGCAAATAAATTTTCCCTTGTAGTTTTGTGTATGTATAGCTCATTCAGCTTTTGATTATGTCCACAATAAATGTAAAATCACAAATCCATTCGTTTATTTCCTTTGAAAAGTCACAAGAGACTTGTCATATTGGAAAACATAACATTCTCTGCTTTGAGATCTGCCTCGATGTCTTCCAAGAAACTTCGGAATTACCTGTGCCTCAGTCTCCATGGTCTTTTTGAATTCACTACACGTACCACTGTATCAATAACATGTTCGAGGTATAAAGAAGACTTACAGAGACTTTATGTATGATGCAGGGAAAAGACAACGCACTGTGCACTGGGAAATCTTTGATTTTATCATTCATCAATTTCAAGATGTCTTCCAAGAAACTTCAGAATTACCTGTGCTTCAGTCCCCGTGCTCTTTTGGAATTCACTACACGTACCACTGGATCAACAACATGTTTGAAATGTAAAGAAGACTTACAGAGACTTGGTGTATTATGCAATGAAAAGACAGCGCACTGTGCCGTGGAAAATCTTTGATTTTATCACTCATCAATTTCACGAGGCTAGAATGTCTACCTGTGAGTGAAGGAGTACCATCAGTTGTAACACTTGCCAGTTTATCCAGGCTTAATCCTAACCTGATTAGACTGCTAATGTCATTGTTTTACAAATTTTTTCAGTAATAGTGTCTTTAAGAAATTTGATAATAACAATTCTTCTGTTATCTAAAGGTTTTCGTCAATTCCTTTTGATAAATAAATAAGTAACTGAGCAGTATACTGAATATCTTTACTCTCATCTAAAGCAGTAGAGAAACACTGAAAACTACCACTGAATGTTGACAGCTGTGCTTTAATATTCATTGCATTTGCATCTACTTTTGACTTAATTTTAGGACAGACAATAGTTACAGCATCCAAATGTAATCTTTAATAAATTCTGCTTCCTCAAATAACTTGTAATCGTCGTAATCATTTAATACAGTTTATGTCGTATTCTAGGAATAATCTCATGTGCTCCATTTTTTAGCTACCATGTGAGACTGTCACATATAAGGTTACCAATAAATTAATTTCTTCTTTATTATACCTTACAAAAGGGCTTTCTAGAATACTATGAAATCTCTCAACACTAATATTAACTATTTCCAACAAGTTATTAATATGCAGTGTAATATTAAGCTTTGAAATGGTTAGAACCTCTATGAATGATGACAGAGAACAATCGCCCAACTGCGGGTCGTGTGAACCAGGGAACGCTATTTGAGCTTAATATCCATGTAAAGAGTGTTCCATTAAGACGGATCGCAGTTAGCAGTAAATATACATTGCACCAAAATGTATATTGAGTTTTCTGCCTCTTTTAACACTACTTTCAATCATTAATAGAAAGTGGTGTTGAAAGAGGCACAAAACTTAATATATATTTTGCTGTAATGTATATTTACTGCTAACTGCGATCCGTCTTAATGGAACACCCTTTATTAGTCAATTATACTGGTCAACAGTGATAAATTACACTGATCAACAGTGATTTTGCTTCTGAAAGGACTTGACATTTTATTGATTAATTCAATAGCGCTGATTTTGAATCGGACATCAGTTATTCTTCATCACGTACCTTTTAATCGATTTACTTATTATTGCTAATATTGTGTTTATTAATGTTATGTTCTTACAATACGTGATAAAAATGATTTGTAAGTTGATTAGCAAAAAATGCATGTTAAAACTAAAAATAAGAACAAAATAAAAAAATGTTTTAATGTTTAACGAAAAACAACTTTAACATCATTTATAAAATCGGAGTACCTAACCTAGCAAAAATATGCTGCAGAAGTGTTCTGGTTCGTTCAAATGTTTACGACGCTTCATTTAGATTCACTTTCCACAGTTAAAGAAAGCTTAATTTGAGCAAGAGTATTACAGTTACTACAATCTAATTCCATTAAGAAAGGGCACCGTAATCGAGACCCATACTGTATCAAGCTGTGTGAAGAAACGCATAAAAAAACGAGTCAGAGATTGAGTAAAAAAAAAAAAATGCCTGAGAATGAGAAAGACTATGAATAGCATAAAAAAATTAGTTTAGTTCTCAAAGGTTACACGCAATAGAAAACAAAAATAATGTCCTAATTGCATTCAGCTCGTTGCTCTTTCCTAGGTTCACATCAATTTATCCAATAACCATGAAATATTTTGAATTTTGCTGACTAGTGTAATCAGTTCTTTCGTTCATAGCAATATCATTTCAAAGTAAAACAACATCGTAAGAGCTGAAAAAGGATATCAATGCTTATATTGCATCCAAACCAGACGATTTATTTTGATTCCAGCACTACACCATCTAATTAAGTGTCGGAACGGTATTGCTAATAATAATTGTGACTATCTTTAGTATTAGGTTTATTTTAAATATAGAAAATAAATTTTATTTTTCATTTTCTAAAAAAAATTATTAACAATCCAATAAATTCTTCCATGTCAATCACTTGAAATTTTGAATTACCTTCGATGACAAAGATAAGAGATTCGTAAGTCAATTCCCTGAAGGGGGGCGGCGATTTGCTTTTCTGGCCGCCATGCTGACAGGACCTAGGGCTCCGTCCGGCCCTAGCTAGCCTATTCTCCTTATTTCTGTCACCTTGACTTCTTACCATGCTTTCTCACTTTCAATATAACCTCTCCCACAACTTTCTCAGGTCATCCTCTAATTTTACAGGGCAGACGCCGGCCAGCTTCCTCTCACCCAATCAACCCAGATCGGGACTGAAGGGAGAGGGCACACCGCCTCTCTCACCTCTGAGATCCGGTTTGGGGTGGTGGGCTTTATACATCCTGCTACATCTATACCCACACCTTCCTCATATACCCTTTTTTCTACTTTCACTCTATCAATTTTTACGTCGTGTCCTAAGTGGAGCCGACATGCTAATGTGCTGACAGGTCACTAGGCGAGAGAAGTTGCTCAAATGGCGGCAGCTGGTTTTGCTGGGCGCGTGTTCACCCCTCGCAGAGCAGGCTACTGTGTGGGTGAAGAGCTTTTGCGTCCCGTAAAAACCAGAGGGTGAGAATGCCCAATGATGTGAAAGTTAAAAAAATAAACATATCCACTTCCCTTATAAAATCGTCGGTGCCACCCTTGGGGAGCTCCACCGAAAAAATGGAGGTCCCCTCTGAAGGTGCTTTCGCAGGGGACCCTCCAAAAATCTTCGAACGGAGAGGAGTTTTACTCCTATCCTATGCCCACGGGTGCAAGAGACTCCTTCTCACCCCGTTCCTTGGAGTCGCCCACAGAACGTAGGGTATGCAGTTTGAGCTGATGGCGACTAAGGGAAGCGCTGGGTTTGCGGGTACGGGCAAATAATGCACTGTGCAGGACACAGAGCTAGTGTCATCTTTCCAGCATCGACAAATAAGCTCACACAGGCTGACGTGTGGAAGGTTGCCATGCGAAGGTCGGTGTGGTGGATCGAGTCCACCTTCCCGAATACACGCTCGGCTGCGGATGCATAAAACTCACATCCGTATTTAAGCTTAAAATAAACAAAGGATCGATAAAAAGGTAAGGCAGTGACCATATCAACGCCACAGGCGCTGAACGTCACGTAAGGCGAATATGAGACTCCGAAGTGAGGTGTGGATCAAAGACAAGACTAAAGAAACAGTGCGAATCCACCACTTCCAGGAGCACCCCAATTAGAAACAGGTCCACGTTAGGGTGGAGCAGTGTATGGCTGCAGAAGTGCACTAACTTAATATTGTCCAAGGAAAACTGAGCAGGTCCACTTCAGCATAGCAAGAGATGTGGTTCATTGCCTGTTGGTGTCGACGCTTCAGAGTTGGGATCTGGACCGCGCCAAAAGAGATCGAAAGGTCGTCAACGTAGAGTGTAGTGAAAACATCTTCCGGCAGCAGTGAGGTGATGACGTCGATGCTCAGGGCAAAGACTATGACTTTGAAGACACAACCCTGTGGGACACCTTATTGCTGCTCCATTGGGACTGAGAAGGCTTCCCCCACCCATACGCAGAATCAACGATCTCGCAAAATTTCAGATATAAAGATTTGGTTGGCATCTCCTCGCCCCTATCGTGTGGAGACTCTCTATGATACCGTATCGCAATAGGGTATCTTAGGCCTTTTCAAGATCGAAAAACAACGTGGCGTAGTGCTCTCTACGAAAGTAGTCCTAATAGACTGCATTTTCCAGTCGGAGCACAGAATCTGACGTAAAGTGGGTAGAACTTGCGGAAGCCGCACTGTGCAGAAGAAAGAGGGCCTTGGCTGTCCAGAAAAAAGCTATTCAAATATTTAACAATTTCTCCATGAACTTGCACAAGCAGGAGTTTTCAGAGATTGGAGGGAAACCAGCCGTGGTAGACTGATCTGTACTCGGTTTGAGAAAAGCAAGCACCGTAGCGATTCGCCCGGAATCTGGGAGTATACGCTCTACTCAAATCCTGTTGAACAAATCTAACAGAAAGGTCATACCTCACTCACCCAGGTGTCGAAGCATGGCGTACATTACACCGTCCGGACTAGGGTCAGGGTCCACACACGAAGCAACAACGCAACCGAACTCACTCAGAGTAAATCTATTTTAGAATGGTTCTCCGCCTCTGGAGGTAAAGTCGAGTCGGCGGCCTACCGCGACATCACGACGGCATTGGATGCTGGCGGAGCAGCATCCCGGCTAGAAAATACGCCATGGACGCATGGCTCGAGATTGTGGCCCCATTCTCCTGGAGAACGGCAGGGGGTCCTGCAAGAACTTACCCCAAATCCTTTTGACTCGCTTCCACGCCTCTGCTAGAGGATTTTCCTATTAAATGAAGACAGGTATACCCGCCAAGAAGAGCGGCGGGCTTGCTTTAAAATATACCGGAACCTATAGCTAGTTCGACGAAATTGACCTACAGTAAAGTCATTTGGTGGTCGCTTTTAGCGAATATAGAAATGACGCTTCTGTTTGATGGTGACAACCATGGGAGCGGTCGGCGTGCAAAACGGTGAGACTTTATAGGAATATTAGTTAGGCCCACAGCGATGATATTGCCACTGAAGAACTGAAAAGCCTCATCTACCGACCTAAACTCCTCGACTGAGACATAAAATTCAATCATTTCCTGAAATGTGGACCACCGCGCCCGCGCCAGGCACCACCGAAGCGGGCCCTTGGGCGGCAGTGACCCAGAAAATGATATTTGAATGGGACATTGATCACTTCCATGGATGTCATCGATCACCCCTCACCCAAAATAAAACTGTGCATCCGGAGAGCAGAAAAATAGATCGAGGCAGGAAAATGAAACGGTTCTCGGGCAGTGATGTGTAAACTCATCCAAATTATGGATACCTACCTCCAGCTCGTCGATCAGGTCTGCAAGGTCTTGACCCTGTGGATGAATAGAAAAGTTTGCCCAGAGGGGAGGTCTACCGTTTAAATCTCCGAGCAATAGAAAGTGGCTCAACAACCTTGCCACGATGCAGTCGAAGTCCACCGAATCGAAGTCGTCTGACGATGGAATGTACGCAAAAATATCACTAGATCTCCTATACAGGTGCATCTGAACAGTTACTGCCTGAAAAGAGGTATCTATTCAAAAAGAAAAACGAAAAGGACATTCCAGGTGTTAACCACGCATCCTCCTGCCCGGCTCCCATTCTATAGTGGTTGGATTGCACAACCATTATACCCCTGGAGGGTGGGCAGGTGGCTTGCGCCTAGCAGGATCTGCTGCAAAAAGTTAGCTAACGTGAAACGGGAGAAGACGAGCCTCCGGAGTTCCTGCCAGTTGGCGGAGTCCGCGGCAATTATATATAAGAAATATGCCCTCCAGGCCTAGCTTGGAGGTGATGCGGAGCCCTCCTCGAAGAGAAGACCATCACAGGAATGACCGTACGCCACACTGAAGTAGAACTGATGGTCACACAATGCGCTGTCGGCTTCGATGACTTAGCGGAGAAGGGTGGGCTCGCCATGGGAGTCTTTTTCTCCGTCCATCTTGAAACTTTAGGTAGGCGAGGTTCCCTCTTTTAGAGGATTCTCTTTCTCCGAGCCACCCAGCCTACCACTGGGTGTAGGCGAATGTGCCGAAGCTCTTTTATACTGTCCTCCTTTCGGGGGTAGCTTTATGAGCCCCCAAAGATAGCCTCACGACCAACTTCATCGCTGTTGACTCCTGTGAGGTAAACGACTCGGTGGAGGTGCGCTGCTGTTTTGCCTTACGATAAACGGGGCCACGGAGGCATGAGGAGAAACCCTGGTTTTACCCGGACTGAGTGTGAATACTTTATCCCGACAGCTATACCATGAGAGCGCCTGAGTTTCTTTGAACCTGCAGTAGGGAACTGACAGGGCGGGGAAACGACTGTGCCCGTAGCGATCGAGGGCCCAGGAGAAGAGGGTCTCTTTCTTGCAATTGAGGAATAGGACGACCCAAACACCACCGGACGCGTCAGGACCAATTACGTAACTCGAGAAATGAAAGACGATTCTGAAGATTAACGGCCAGGATTTCTTTCTCAAGGAGATATGCACCACATTGCTTCGAAGAAGCGGGGAGCGGCTCTCAGCAATTGGCACACTTGGCCACAAACGATTTGGACTTATCGTGTGAGGCCTTGGACCAACTTACACAGACCCTTGGTAATCTAGGATTTACGCGTCTCCTGGAGCAATTGGTAGGGCCGAATCGGTGACAGTAGTAGCTTCTCCGCGGCAATGCCAGAAATGCTCTCACTCGCTAGCGATAGCAACCGGCACGCACCGTCTCAGAGACTGTAGGGGTGGGTCTTGAGGCCCCTCCCTGTTTCTTCATTAAACGTTCGACATTGAACGCTCCATTGTTGACCAGCTATAAGGTGGTATCATATATGGAGTAGTCCATGAGTTTCCTAGCATAAAATACTTTCATGAAGTTCATTTTAGAGCGAGGCATCACACTCACCCGCGTGCCATCAATTGTCCGAAGGTCACTAATCACTGCCGCCTAGGAGACATTCAACGCATTCTCCACAAGGCTACCTTCCTAAAAAGGGGGCACCTTCGGGTATCTACCAAGCACGCTAGCTAGCGCTGTCCTATGATGGATCCTTTTGCCCTTGGCCAACATGAAGCTATCAGGGAGCGAATAACGGGGAAGCGTTTGAAGTCAGCAGAGTTGAAAACGCCAGCTAACCTCTGAATTATGGACTCCGACGTAATGGAGGATCCGTCCTGCGCACTTTTGGTTTTAGCCTAAGAATTTCCTCCTCAGGATGGTGCACTGGAGCCGGACTTGTCGATCTTGACTTTGTCGCATGCCAAAATTACAGCGGTCCCGTCCGTCCCCATGGGTCCCGTGTAGGGAGAGGTGCCCCATGTCTTTTTCATTTTTTTTTTCTATTTTTATCTTCTTAGGAGATGACACCGGAAAATGAACACGGTTCTCCCCTCCGCCGGCAGGAACCCCTAGGCTAGAGGACCGGACTCAGCAAGATTCTTGTCTGAAATGGAGAAGCCCCGTAAGGGGCGCGGCGATTTACCTTCCTGACCGCCGTGCTGACGGAACTCAGCACCCCTTCCGGCCCCAGCTTAGCCTCTTCTCCTTCTTTCTGACAGCTTTTGTTTCTCCCCTACTTTCTCACTTCACCTACAACCTCTCCAACAACTTTCACTGGTCGGCCTCTATTTTCACAGGGTAATGCTGACCTTCTCAGCCAACTATCCCGGATCGGGGCTAAAGGAAGAGGGGACAATGTTCACTAACCCCTGAGCTCCAGTTTGGGATGGTGGGTTTTAAACAACCTGCTTCATCCCCACCCATAGCTTTCTTACATCCCTTTTCCTTCTCATTTTAATATCTATTTCTTTACGCCGTGCCCAAGGTAGAGCCGCCATTTCGAAAGGCTGCCAGGTCACCAAGCGGGAAGGGGGCCTAAAATGGCGGCACCTGGCTCTGCCAGCCCCATACGCACCCCTCGCAGAGCGGGCCACTGCGAGGAGTGATTAGCGTTTGCTTCCCGCAGAAAGAATTTGGTCCCCATGCCAAATGATGAAAATCTAAGACAAAATCCTTTAGCCCTTCCCCCTTACCCCCACAAGATCGAAGGAGCGCCTTTGGGCATCTCCACTGATGAAAAAAATGGAGGTTCCCCCCATGCTCTCGAAGGTGACCCTACAAATCTCTTTAACCGGCGAGGAAGCTTACTCCTATCCTTTGTCTATGGGTGTAGGGGACTCCCCCCCTGCCTGGAGGTGCCTTCGGGGGCCTCTCTCTTTCCAGCGACAGTCCCCCCTTTACTTTCCAAGTGGACTGCTAAGAAAGCCAGCAGGCAACCCACAACTGACCGCTGCCCATTGAAGGGGCCTGGTAGGGCAAACCCCCTTAGGAAGGAGAGGGAAGACAGGACCTATTGACCGCTTTCCTCCAGAAACCTGCTGGCTCGCATACTAACCTTAGCGGGGGTCAAAGCCTGTGCCTCCCCATACTCTACTCGTGACACCACTGCCAATGGGAACTGTGATGACTAAATGTAGGCCCCCCGAGAAAGACATGGTCCTTGAAGAAACCCAGCCTCCGACGTTAGAACTTTCCGGGCTTGGCGCCAAGCATCGAACCCCAGTCTGCCCCTATGCAAAGTCCTCCTCAAACGGCTCGGGTCTACAAGCCGGTGCAAGGAGGGAAGTGATCTCCTCTTCCTCCCGGTGCCTCTGCTACCGCCAGGGCCTTCTCTATCTCGGAGAAGGAGCTTGCTGAGGCCGGTCCATCTGGCCTGGAGGCCCTTGCCGGCGGACGCGAGAAGCGGGTTCATTCCCCACCATCCTCTCCTAAAAATAAAATAAAATAAAAAGATTTGGGGCTCCTCTACATACGCGGGGGCTGCGGGGATGGATGGGTCTGCTACTTGGGTAAGCGATCAAGCAAAGATCGGCACGTTCGGCCCCGCTGCCGTCCCGAGCGCGGAGTTCCTGACAAAGAAAAAAGGTACAAGTAAAGTGCGCAGAGCGGATCCTCGATTATGTCGGGGCTACTCATTCAGAGAACACCCGGCGTTTTCGAGCCCGCTGAATTCAAACGCTTCCTGGTTATTCGCTCCGTTGATGGGAGCATGATGGCTAAGTGCAACATGATCCATCAAAAGAGAGCTTTAGCTAGGGTGATTGATAGAAAGCCGATTGGTAACTCGTTTCTCGGACAGGAGCCTTTTGGTGAATGCGTCGAATCCCTCCGTAGTAGCCATGATTAATGCCTTCCGGACACTTGTGGGCACACCTGTGAGTGTGACGCGGCACTCTACCATGAGCTTCGTAAAAATAGTAGTTTATGCGAGGGAACTGGTAGAATACTCCATATATGACATCACCTTAGAGCTGGACGACCATGGGGCGGCAAAGGTCGAACGTATGATGAGAAAACAGGGAGGGGCCTCGAGACCCACCCCTACACTCTTCGTCAGGTTCAACTGTGCCAAGCCATCTGCGTCGGTGCGTGCCGGTTGATCTCGCTACCACGTGAAGATATTCGTGCTACTGCCGCGGAGTTGCTATTATTGCCACTGCTTCAGCAATACTAATGGCTCCTGTCGACGAGCAAAGTCGGGGTAACTCGAAATCTGTGTAAGTTGCTCCAAGGTCGCACACGCCAAGTCTAAACCGTGTGTGGCTAGCTGTGTCAATTGCAAAGAGCCGCATTCCGCTTTTTCAAAACAATGTGGTGCGTATCTCCTTAACAAGGAAATCCTGGCCGTTCAGGTCAGGATCGTCTCTCTTTTCGCGAAGCTAAGGACTTGGTCCTGGCGCGCCCGTCGCTGCCCGGGATGTCCTATGCCTCAATGTTGAAAAAGACACCCTCTGCTCCTGGCCTCTCCAGTCTTACGAGTACGGTCGTTTTCGCGCCCAGTCGAAACCCTCTGAGGGTTCTATTCACCCCGGGCGCTCCCCTGGTAAAGCTGGCGGCACAAAGAGTCGACACCCGGCCTAGGCTAAATCCAGGGCTCCCCCCTTCCCTCTGCGTGACCGTTTCCCTTCCTCGAAACGGTCACGCGCCTCCAACAAGTCGTTAGACTCAGAGGAGGCAAAACCCCTGAAGTTAGTCTCCAGTCCATCTTCTGGGGTCCCTAAAGCTGTGTCCCCGAAACGAGGACAGCACTAAAGGATCTTCGGCTCCTTGAAAAGAGGCCCCTCCCGCCTCAAAGCTTCCCCGCCAGGCTAAGGTTTCGAGGCGGAGGGAGGAGAAGACTCTCATGGCGAGCCCAACCTCCCTCAATAAGTCCTCGAAGGCGACAGCGCCTCGAGCGTATTGTCAGGCCAACAGCGCCTCGACTTCTTCCTCCGGGAATCGTACGGCCATGCCCATGAGGGTATTCTCTTCGAAGAGGGGCCCCGCATCTCCTCCGAGTTAGGCCTGGATGGCATATTCCTTCAATGGAATTGCCGTGGAATCCGGGCTAACTGGGAGGAGTTGCGGGGCTCGTCTCCTCCCGTTCCCCGTTACCTATCTTTTGCAGGAGACCATGCTGGGTGCATGCCCCCTGCTCACCTTCCACGGGTATAAGAGTTTTGCGACCCCACCACCACATGATGGGGGCCGGGCGGGAGGATGTACGATTTACACCCGGCATGATTTATCTGTTATTTTCTTCTCTTTAGATACCTCCTCTCAGGCAATAGCTGTGCAGTTGCACCTTGATAGGAGTTATACTGTTATTTCCGCTATATTTTACCGTCAGCCGACTTCGATGCGGGTGACCTCCGCCACGTCGTGGCACGGGGGCCGAGGTCCTTTCTCTTGCACAGAGACATAAACGGTAGACACCCCCTCTGGGGAGACTATTTAATAATCCCCGTGGTCCAGTCCTTGCCGACCTGATGGACCAGATTGACATAGGTGTCCTAAATGTGGATGATTTTACGCATCACTGCCCGAGACTGCATCATTTTCCTGCTTTTTTCTATCTTTGTGCTCTCCGAATCCACAGCCTGATTTTGAATGAGGGGTAGTCTATCACCCTCATAGTAGTGATCTCTTTCACATTCATATATCATTTTCTGGGCCGCTGCCACCGAAAGACGGCCCTGGTGGTGGTTGGCGCGGGCACGATGGTCTGCATTTCAGGAAATGACTGAATTCTCTATCCTAGTCAAGGAGTTTAGGTGGGTAGATAAGGCCATTGAGTTCTTCTCCGCAACCTCATCGCCACGGGCCTAACTACTATTCCTAGAAGGTCTGGCCGTTTTGCACGTCGAACACTTTCGTGGTGGTCAGCCAAGTGTGAGACGGCCCTCAAGCAGAAGCGTTATGCCTACATGCACTATAAGCGCCGCTCGAACGATTTCACTGTCGATGAATTTTGTCGGGCTAGGGCTAGGTTCCGGTATATTTCGAAGCACGCTCGCCACTCTTCTCGGCAAACATAAATGTCTTGACTTAACGGGAAGACCCCTCTAGCATGGATTTGGAAGCGAGTCAAAAGAATTCGGGACAAGTTCTCACAGGACCACCCTCGCGTTCTCCAGGAGAATGGGATAGTAATCTCGGCCTCCGCGCCCGTGGCGGCATTCTTAGCGACCGCTTTCTCCGCACTCTCTAGCCGGGATGCTGCTCCGCTAGCATTCAATGCACGTCGTGATGTCTCAGATAACCGCGGGCTGGACTTTACCTTCAGAGGCAGAGGACCCTTCAACGACAGGTTTACTGTGAGTGAGTTGCATTCCGCTATTGTTTCTTGCGCGGACAGCGCTTATGGTCCGGACGATGTCCCGTACGCTATGCTTCGACACCTGAGTAAGTGAGCCATGGCATTTCTGCTATATTTGTTCAACAGGATCTGGATGGAGGGTCTCCTCCCGAATTCCTGGCGAATCGCTACTGTGCTCACCTTTCGCAAACCGGGAACAGATCAATCTACTCCGGCCGGTTTCCACCTAATCTCTCTAACCTCTTGTGTGTGCAATTTAATGGAGAATTTGGTTAAGGTTAGATTAGCCTTTTTTCTGGACTGTGCAGCTTTCGCTGTTCTACGCTCCGTTTGGAAAATGCTACCTGCGAGGCCTTCCTCCTTAGATAGCACTGACCCAGGGGTTTTTTCTATCTGGAGAATGCCTATGATACCGCATGGTGATACGGTATCATGGAGACTCTCCACACGATTGGGGCAAAGGGACGCCTCCGATTCTTTATATTTGAATTTTAGTAAGATCGTCGATCCCGAGTACGGATGGGGGGAGCCCTCTCCCCCCCCAATAGAGCAGGAAGAGGGCGTCCAGCAAGGAAGTGTCCTCAGTGTCACACACTTTGCCCTGAACATCAACTGCATCACCTCGGTGCTGCCGGAAGATGTTCTCGCTACGAACTATATGGAGGACCTTTCGATCTGTTTGTGTGTGACCCAGATGCCAACACTGGAGTGTCCACTCCAACAGGCCTTGAACCGCGTCTCTCGCTATGCTAAAGTGCACAGGTTTCGATTTTCCTTGGCCAAGAAAATGTGGTTTACTTCCGATGACACCCACGGCTCCACCCTGACCCAGACTTGTTTCTTAATGGGGTACGCCTGGAAGTGGTTGAATCGTACCGTTTCCTTGGTCTTGTATTTGACCAACACCTCCCCTGGGAAGCTCATATTTGCAGCCTTAGGGTCTCTTGTACCCGTGGCATGGATATTGTTCGTTCCGTGACGTTCAGCATTTGGGGCGCTGATATGGTTACTGCCATACCTTTTTATCGATCCTTTGTTCGCTCGAATCTCGACTACGGATGCGAGTTTTATGCATCCGCAGCTGAACGTGTATTGCGGATGGTGGACTCGATCCACCACATCGGCCTTCGCCTGGCGACCGGTGCCTTCCGCACCTCCCCCATTGAGAGTCTGTTGGTCGATGCTAGGGAGATGCCACTCGCTTTGCACCGCGTGCAGTGCATTAATCGCCTGTACGCGCAAGCCCGGTGCCTCCATCAGTTGCCAACATCTCTCACTGCATCCGCAACTGATTTCGATAGTGTCTATGTCGCCTAGAGACGCCAGTCATACACTAGGCCCTTTGGGTTTATGGCTTAGGAACTCCTTCGACATATTAGAATAACTTTTGGGCCGGTGGCACCCCTGGTTATACCCAGAACGCCACCCTAGAAGCTACCACCTTTGGCTATTTGTCACCTCGCCTCTGCCTCCAAAGCTTTTACAGCGCCGAAAGTATTGCGTTCAATCTTTTTGGTGCACACTTCATGTCACGATGGAGCCCTGCCAGTGTATACGGATTACTCCAAGTCCCAAGACGGGGTTGACCTCCCCGCCGTATCCTCTCTGTTTGAAATCAACTGGGCTCTTGCAGGCGCTTCGTCCCTCTTCACGGCCGAGCTGGTGGCAGTACACTACTCGCTACGGCAGCTTACGTGACGTGCCCGGTTCGTAGACCGGATTGTGATGTATAGCGACTCATAAAGAGCCATGAGTGCTCTCCTGGCATTGAAACCTCCGCATCGACTGGTTCGCGAAATCCGTGACGCCCTGGTTTTGGCAAGCCGAACGGATGTTGTGATTATCTTCTGCTGGGTTCCTGGACCTGTATGAATTGCTGGAAATAAGCGCGCTGCGCCGATGAGGGCGTCAAAGACTCCGCGAGATTTGGGCAACTGGACCAGCGTTTTGCTCTTCCTCACGCCGACTACATGGCATGAATACGAGCAGCTCCCCGGGCTGCTTGCCAAAGAAGATGTGAGACGGTCGAAGGGAACTTAAAGTTGCGTGCCATTGTCTTGCGACTGTTCCTATGGACCTATCCTCTAATGCCGCGAGGGCTTCAGGCTGCTTTCTCTCGTCTCCGAATTAGCCACACTCGCTGGACGAAACCACCATTTGATGGAGCGATCGCCTGCGCCCTATTGTGAAGACTGCGTTGTCCCCCAGACTGTTCGCCACATTCTTGTTTAATGTTTCATTCTGGGCAATCTTCGCAAACGTTACCTGTCCCGGTACCGGGATCGTTAGCACCTCTCTCTTTACTAGGAACGAGTTCGTTCACACTACCCTGTGCACTATACGACTTTTTGGGATGAGGCTTGCCTCCTCCACTTTATTTGCCCTTTTTTCTATGTTTCTTTTTGTAGGTCGCATGTTCCTGCGCCGAATGGAGGCGGCCCTACCCCCGACGCCGGAGTGTTTCTTTCTTGTCCTTTTGCTTTTTGTCCTTATTTTTTCGTCCTTGTTCTTTTTTATCGTTTTTATTTGTCTGTTACATATTGTTATTTGTTTTTCAATATAGCCTATAATTAGGCTGTGTTGTGTATGGCGACTTATGCCCAAGTTGGCAGTCGCCAGATGGGCTACCAAAATAAAAAAAATTCTCTTCCTCTTTACGCCTGAAAATTATGGTTTCCTCAGTTACTATTGAGTATCCTCGAGTGCAAATATTGCAGTTATAAGTGAGCTATTTTATCTTTAGTATTTAGTCCTGTATAATTGGAAAATGTTCCATTGTTTGCCACTTTAATTTCATCATTTTTCTTTTCTACCCTAATTACCTTTTTAATGTCTCTCGTTATCTCATTATATCTCTTCTTTAATTGACGTTGAGCTTTTCTTTGCCTCTCACTAGGCAAGCAAGGGCTCTTTGCTTTGGTCGATGCGCTCTATGTTGTTTATAGTAGTTAAATGCCTTGGATTTTAATGCTTGTTATTTTGGTTAATGTATCTGTTGTGTTAACGAATTATTTGAGAGTCTACAAAGAGAGTTGTATTCTCATCCATTATTCTGAGGCTTTCTAAGTGAGCTTGTTGATTCCTCTTTGAGATTCCATGTTTGATACAAGCTTGTTCACTCCGTTGTTGGTCATCTATGTGTTAGTGATGGTTCTCATAAAAAGCTTCTAACCAAGTGAGACAATGTGAATTGGTTTGTAGTTTGTAATATTATTTTTTTCCCTTTATCTAGGAAATGTATTATAAAATTTTTAATACTTAGGAATTTTACAATCTTTGAGCCGCTTATTGGAGAGGCTGGCTAGTTTCATGGCAATCCAATTTCTGTTTTGTGTCCGTTTAACTAGGTAATTTCTCTTTTACAATATTTCCTATTATATTTATCTTTCTGGTTATTTTTAATGAATTTGTTCAATTCCATTATTTCAAATGGTTAGATAATATTTGATAACTTAAAGATTTGTATTTGTTCATAAGGTTTAGAATTTTCTCCACAGAATTTGTTCAAATTCCTTTTTTGTCTTTTCTTAATTAAAATTTCACTCTCACTAAGAAAGGAACTCATTTATCAGCCATTATGTCGCTCTCGCTGAAATTTTTCGTGTAAAATGATACACACATTCAGGTGCTCTCAGATGATAGTAATCAGAGAGTATGGTCTAGATTGCTGCCGTCTGAGACCCCCCCCCACCAGAGGGCTTGGCACCTGCACGGTGGTGGGTATTTCAGGAAATGACTGATTTCTCTCTCACAGTCGAATAGTTTAGCTCGATATATGAACCATTTGAGTTCTGCTCAGGCAACCCCATCACCGTGGGCCTGACTAATAGTCCTAGAAAGTCAGGCCATTTTGCACGCGTGGTGGTCAACCGAGTGTTAGACGGTCCTCAAACGGAAGCGCTAGGCCTTCATGCGCTATTAAGCCCCGCCCGAACGATTTCTGTGTTGTTGAATTTCGCCGAGCTAGGGATAGTTTCCGGTATGTTTCGAAGCACATCCACTGCTCTTCCTGGCGGGCATTAGTGTCTTCACTTAACGGGAAAGACCCGTTTGGCAGAGGTGTAGAAGCGAGTCACAAAGATTCGAGGGCAAGTTCTCGCAGCACTTGGCTACCGTTCTCCAGGAAAATTGGACCGCAATCTCGGATCCGGCGTCCGTGGTTAAATCCTTCGTGACCACTTTTCACGCATTATCTAGCTGAGATGCTTCTCTCCAGTATTCAAAGTGCCTCGTGATTTCGGGAAAGGCCGCCACACGACTTTAAATCTAGAGGTGGAGAACCCATCAACGACAGGTTTACATTGAGTGAGTTGAATTCAGCTCTCAGTTCGTGTGGGGAAACCGCCCCTGGTGGACGATGTCAACAGGATTTGGGTAATGGGTATCTTCCGACTTCTGGCGATAACTCAACCCCGGTAGGTTTCCGCCTGATCTCTCTAATCTCGCGTGTGAGAGTTATGGACAAATTGATAAATGTTACATTAAATTTTTTTAGGGACTGCGGAAGCAAGCTGTTTTTTGCACATTGCGGCTTCCGCAAGTTCCACTGCACGTCGGATGCTTTGCTCCAACCAGAAAATTCCATCTGCTAGGCCTTCCTTGGTAGAGAGCACTACGCCACGGTGTTTTTTGATCTGGAGAATGTCAATGATACTGCAGGGCAATACAATATACTGGAGATTCTCTACACAATGCGGTTGAGGAGACACCTATCTATGTTTATATCTGGATTTTTACGAGATCGTCGATTACACGTAAGGATAGTGGGAGCTTTCTCCGGCCGAATGGAGCAGGAAAAGGGTGCCCCGCAGGAAGTGTCCTAAGTATCACACTCTTTCCCCTGAGCATCATCTCAGTGATGCCGGAAGATGTTTTCGCTACGCTCTACGTGGAAGACATTTAGATCTCTTTTGACGCGGCCAAGATGTCAACTCTGGAACGTTGACTACAGAAGGCCTTGAACCGCATCTTTTGCCATGCCGAAGCAAATAGACTCCGTTTTTTTTGGCAAAGACCAAGGTGGTACACTTCTGTCCCTATCCACGGTTTCACCCTGATCTAGACTTGTTTTTAAATAGGGTTCGTCTGGAAGTGGTGGACTCGCACCGTTTCCTTGGTCTTATATTTGACCGACGCCTCACCTAGGAGGCTCAAATTCGCAGCTTCAGGGTCTCCTGTTCCCAAGTCATAGGTATTCTTCGTTCCATAACGCTCAGCGCCTGGATCGCTGATATGGTTACTAACCTTACTTTTTACCAATCATTTGTTCGTTCGAAGCTCGACTACGGATGTGAGTTTTATGTATCCTTAGCCGAGCGTGCATTGCATAATGTAGACTCGATCCACCACACTGGCCTTCGCCTGGTGACCGATGCCTTCCGCACTTCCCCTATTGACAGCCTACTTGTCGATGCTGGGGAGAGGCCACTTGCTTTTCGTCGTGCACAGTGCATTATTTGCCTGTACGCGCGAGCTCGGTTTCCTCCAGGTACCAACAACTCTCACTGATTCCGCAGCTTATCTCGACGGTGCCTAGGCCCCGGGAGACGTCACTCTAAACTTAAGCCCTTTGGGTTTATGAACTACTTCAAGGGCTAAATATAGTTCTCAGGCCAGTGAAGCTCCTTGTTCTACATAGGACGCCAGCCTAAGGATACCAACTTTGAATATTTGTCACCACACCTCTGCTCCTAAAGCTTCTACAGCTCCGGGAGTATTGCGTTCGGCTTTTTTGGAGCACACTTCCTGTCACGCTAGAACCGTACGAGGTTATACAGATGGCTCCAAGTCCCAAGAGGGGGTCGTTTTCTACGCTGTATATCCTTTGTTTGAAGTTAGGCGAGCTCTGCCAGGCGCTGTGTCTGTCTTCACGGCCGAACCGGTTGCAAAACATCGTTCTATAAGGGAGATAACCCGACGTGCCCAATTGGAGACCGGATTTTGTTTTATAGCGATTCACAAATCGCTCTGAGTGCTCTCCATGCATTGAGATCTCCGCATTCTCTGGTTCGCGATATCCGTGACGCCATGATTTTGACGAGCCGGATGGATGCCGAGATTATCCTTTACTAAGTTCCTGAGAAATGTTGGAATTAAGATCAATGAGCTGAACCCGTTGATGACGCTGCTGAAGTATGCGCGAGGAATGGTCGACCAGAACAACGTTTCGCTCTTCATCACACCAATTACATGGCAGGAATCTGGGCAGCCCTCCCCGCTCCTGCTTAAAGAAAATGCGAGACCACTGGGTGAACTTAAATTTGTATGCCATTGCGCCGCGACTGTTGGCATAAATATACCCTCCAATGCCGCGAAGGCTTAATGTTTCCTTCTGTCGTTACCCAATTGGACACACTCGCAGGATTCAGCAACTTTGATCGAATGCTTGCCGGTACCTTATTGCGATGACTGCGTTGTCTATCAGACTCTTCGGCAAATTCTTGTTGAATGTCCCAATCTGGGTGACCTTCTCGGACATTACCTATCTCGGTACCTGTACGAGCCGGGTCGCTCCCTCTTGTCCCTTTTACACGGGACGAGTTTCTGTACACGGACTTGCAAACTATATGACTTTTTGGAGGAGGTTGGCATCCTCTACCTTATTTAACTCTCTTGATTGTAGGTCTTCTCTTCCTGCGGCGGTGTGAAGCGAGCCTACCCCGACGCCCACCGCACTTCCTTGTTGTTGCTCTTTTGCTTGTTGTAGTCATTTTTAGCTTGTTTCTGTTTTTATCTCCGTTATTTGTTACATGATTTTACTTGTTTTTTTTTATTCTAGCCTAGTTCTACGCCGTAGCGTAAATTACGGTGACTTTTCCGTAGTAGGCAGTAGTCAGTTGGGCTAGACTTATTCCATCCTTTCTTTGCTCGGATGATCTTAGAGTTATATCGAGGCATCGCGTCTTTTGGTGATCCACGTCCTATCTGCCTTAACGGAGGCTTCAACAGTAATCATAAACCAGACATGCCTGGTCACAAGTCGTGATAAGACTAACTCAACACAATGCCCAGAAATGAGTCTAATCCCTCTTCAGCCCCTCGAATGGGGATTCTCCTCGAGTTTTAACGTGCTATTATGTAAATGAGATTCTTCACCTCCCTTAAGTCTCTCGTTTCTTTCTTTTTCCTTTCTTTACTTCCTATCGATTGCAAATTTTAATTCGTCGATTATTATTTGGAGAAAAATACAACTCCTTAGGTGGAGTTTTGTGTCACCTTCCAGGTCACATTTTGTGTCGGAAATATTGTCAGAGTGTCGCACAATATTATGGTTATCCATTAAGAGGATTTGAGTCCTTCGACGAAAAATTCTTACAAGGCGAAAATTCAACATTTTAAGCTTTGAAATTAAAGTGTAATATGGGGGGTGGGTGGGCGCTTCGAAATTAGAAAGGTTGTTTTGGGTGAGGAAGGGAGGCGAAAGCTTTGTTTTTATCAAAATATTCAATTGAAAAGAATTGTGATTAAAATATTTACCCCCACAGTTCGTTGCGTAACGGAGGTGGTGGTATGTCAATTTCTCAAATTTCACTTTCTCTAACTTCACCCTTCTCTACGAAAGGCCTCTTAAACTTGCAGAAATACCCTAGTTGGTCTTACATGTCATTTAAAGAAAGAAATTACAAAAAAAATAATAATAATATTTAGATCATGTTTGTTATTTTAAGGTTTTGAAAGGGTGTGCGATTCCTTCTTGGCAAAAGTATATATGCGACCTTTTGGTATAAGGAAGGAGGGAATAAAATGTTTCGAAACGTTAATTCCAGAATTTCACTAAATTTATAATTAGCATGTTTTATGTAATCACATAGAAGGCAAATGGAAACATATCTTCCCCTCAAAAAACCGAAGGGATTTGTAGAATCACTAGTTTAGTCCTTTTTTGCCTGCGTCGAAGCGCCAGGTCTAGGCGTCGCTTTTTTCAAAATGAGTAAAGTTCAATTGTATCCATTTAGAGCCATGAAATAACCAATATGACCATGGGATATATGGTCATCTAGTGGCGCCATCTAGTGGCAGAAGCCTCATTTAGCGATTCAAAGGCACTTGTGCGTGTTTTGAACCAGGGAAACCATCCATGCAATGATCATCTTATGCTACCTATAATTCTCTTTAAACTCTCAGCTGGGTCAATTTTTTTATTTATGTAATTCTATGGTATGATATGTGTCAATTTCTCACATTCACCCACAGCTTGTTCAGATGATTTAGATAAATATAGGTACAAGGCAATTGACTCAAACTTCCATTCTTGATTTGCTATACTTTTCATTATCACTTCTGCCTTACGACAAAGTCTTCCATCATGTGTGACTTATATCCCTATTTCATTTTCTGTTTCTTTTTTTCCATCTTCTCTTCTTCCTCTTTCCCTGTCTTGATAACCTCGAGTGGGGCCTAGGACTTTAGCTCTTCCTAATTCGGTAATCATCAAATTGCTTTCGCATCGTTGACTACAATCATATATGGAAGATATTTTGATTCTAAAAGAGTCGGATCAGTTGAGTTGTAGAAATCGAATGTGGTGGATTTTTAGATTAATTTTGTAAGAGGGCCGAAATAGCTAACTATAATTATGGAAGACATTTTGATTCTAAATAAATCGGTGCTGGGGTTTTTCAGATATTTGGAGTATCCCCAAGCCTTCTTCGACGCACTTGCACCTATTTGCCTGAACTCTTCATAATAATATTCGACAGCCCTTTCAGACTCAATATTTATCGCAACAATTTCACACCACATATTCCTCATAGCTCAAATCAGTGATGTTTGCATAAATGTTTTGTCGGACATCATTGCTAATGAAACGGCCATTCATGTTTAAGTTTTTCTCCACTTTAACAGCGTTTTGGGCTTAAATTTTGGAAGGAATTGAAAATGATTGATGTGTAAGATAATGATATGCCAGAGCCGAAATAGCCAGTATTGGGTTTCTGCAGTGATTTGAATTTTTATGCCAAATTGGTAACTTGGAATGGCCCCTACATTTATGTCCTGTTAAAATTGCGTCTCTGATCAAATTATGTTCCTGGCAGTAATTTAGTTCGCTCTGGTCGTTTCTTTGTCCTCCCGTTTAGGCAACCTGCATCTACATAATTTATATTAACGGCGTTGTGTTGCGTTTAATAGCTCTTGGAATATTGGGAACGGCAATTTGCTGAGGGTCACTCGAGGGTACGTGGGAATTAGGTTGGCGATTGGAAAGGAAATAAAATTCACTTTCAGCAGATTAAACTGTATATCGAGTGAGATCGAGCCAAAAAGAGTGGCTTGGTCTGATATATGGTGAGTACTGGCACACAAATAGGTTTTAGGGTGGGTCCGATTCTTTTAATTAAATTCGCAAGATTCGACATAGCCGATACTTTGAAAGCAATGAATGACCCCTATCTCCTGCATTCGGGGTCTCTCTTTCCGGATCTCGTCTCTAACTTGAACCAATGATCAGGGACATCTCGGAGATTTCCGTGTCTTCTCGAGTTTTTAAATTTTGTAAGTTTGTATTTTTCTTAGTATTTTTTAAAATAAATATAACTTGTATACGCTACAGCAACCAGGCATATGCATTGTTAGTTCCCCAAGTTTAATTGAGGCAGACCAGGTTAAATTTAGAATTTATTTTATCTTTATAATAACAATAAGCTAATAGTAGTATTAATACCTACAGTTTTAGTCGCGTGCGGGTCTGGTCGCGAGCGACTCTACATCTCACTATGTCGGTCAGTCAGTCCCAGTTTTGTTTTTTTTTGTTTTTCAAATAACATAAAAATTTGGCCGATTCTAGCGAAATTTGAAACCCTTATGTTGTTTTACATTCTTTTTCGAATAATATAATTGCCAAACTATTCCCAAGGATAGCCCGGAAATGATTTTGTCTTGGCCATAACATCATGACTATTCGGCCGATAATCTGCTGGACTAGACTAGGCTATACTATGGTATACTCTACTATGCAAGCCTAGAATAGGATATACTATGCTAGGCTATTATATGCTATACTATGCTAGGCTATTATATGCTATACTATGCTAAGATATACTGTACGAGGGTAAGATATACTATGCTAATTTGGGCTATGAAATGCTATGCTAGGATAGCATATAGTATGTTAGGCTAGACAATACTAAGCTATGCTTGTCTTGGTTATAATAGGATGGTATAGGGTATACTTGTCTAGGATAGTTAATGATAGGATAGGTTATACTAGGCTAGGATAAGCTATACTAGGCTAAGCTATAATAGGCTAGACAGGGGTTATACTATGTTATGCTAGTGTAGGCTAAAGTATAATAGACTAGAGAATACTATTTTAAGCTACGATAGATTAGCTAACCAAGGCTATAATAGGCTAAGCTATGCAAGGTTATTCTAGTCTGGAGTATGGTATGCCATACTAGTCTAGTATATTCTAGGCTAGGTTATAATATGATATGCTTGGCTCTATTATTAAAGGTGTGGTTATGCTAAGATAGGCTATAACAAGCTAGCTTACAGTATGCTAGGTTAGTCTATCGTATGCAATGATACATTGGCTAGGCTATAGTAGCCTATTCTAGCTTGGCTATACCTAGGCCAGGCTACTCTAGGCGACGCTAGGCTAGGCTATAGTGAACTATGCTACACTAGGCAATGCTAGACTAGGCGAGGCTATACTAGGCTAAGCTAGGTTATACTATAATATGCTAGATTAGACTAGGGTGTACTAAGCTAGGCTAGGTTATACTAGGATACGATAGGCTAAGCTATACTAAGGTAGGATAAAGTAGGCTATATTATACGAGGTTATACTAGGTTTAGGCCGGGCACAGCCAGGCTATTCTATTTTAGGCTAGGTTCTAACGAAGTTTGAAACCCTTATGTTGTTTTACATTCTCTTTGAATGATAGAATCGCCAATGTCCTCCCAAGGTTAGTCCGGGAATTATTGAAAGTTTTGAAGGTCGTAAGGTCATAAATCAGAATAAGTTAGAGTACGCAACTTTTTGGTCAGTAGACCTTGTTATTATGTTCTTCATTAATGTGGGCCGTCAAAAAACACTTATCTGCGTTCAAAGAAGGTTTGACTGTTTTAGAGACCGAAATATTAATTTTTAAAAGGATTTATGTGAAATATCATAAATATCACGAAGAAATAATACTCTGATTTAGAATAATTATATATAAAATAATGAAAGCAATATCTTACATCGATGACAATATGGTATAACTTTTTGTCACATATAATATTTTCCTTATGAACATGACAATTATTTCAATTGACTTATTGTTGTGCAATTTAAATTTCAAAAATAATTGTTAATAACTTCAAAATCGTGTAGATATTTATAAATCTTATCTAAAAGATATTGGCATCAAAGGAGAAAAAGAGGTTGTGGGAGCATGAAACTCAATACGCCGTTATCACAGAATTTCCCTGATCGAGACGGATCAGCGCAGCTGTATTTAATTTGGGGGGCTTTATTGTCGTCTTTCCCCAGTTTAATAACGCCGTCCCGCTCTGAGGCTCAGCAGCCATGTTCATCTTCCCCCCTTTTGGGGTAAAAGGGAATCTCGCTTATTTCCCTTTCGCCTTGTCGATGCTCCGAAATTATCAAGGTCCATGTTTGCTTAAGCCGCATCCGGTATCCCTTGGGGCGCCTTGCTGCGCACAACCTTCTGACGACCATGTCTGTGGCTCCTATTTTAGGTGATGTCTGCAAAGCTTCAGCAGATAGAGAGAGCCAGAGCTTCTTGCCGCCCAGATCCGAGTATCTGTCCTCCGTGAAGTGGTCCCCTCTCCCTTGTGGTCTTATCAGCAGATCGTCTTCGCGTAATCCGCCTTGACCAGAGGAAGATTACAAAAACCTCCTGGGTTTCTCTCGTCTCACTAGATTGGTTGAGACTTCCTGTCGTCCTGCAAACGAATCTCGATTTGTGATTACTTCCCTCTGGATCCGAAGTAATCTCAACCCCTTTCGGAGTTTCTCTGGAAGCATTCGCATCGGGACTCCATCGACGGAGACCTGACCATTGGTCTTCCACCTCCCCAGTTCATCCACCAGAGATAACCAGGAGTCCTTTCCTCGTAAGTCCCACCTCTCCGTTTCCACTCCTTAGACGAATTCTCCCATTTTCTGTAACGCCAATAAAAACGATAAGTCTTTCCTTCAATCTAACTTATTGGATCATTTATATATTTTTCCCGTACTTAGTTTCCTTAATTCCTTGTTCTTATTATTATTTGTATTAAAGTTTATTTTTGCAGAGGTGTTTATCTTTCGAATAACCCTTGAGACGAACCCAGCAAATGTATTCCCATTCAAAGAGCCAACCTTAATAATATTGCACTCTAGTTGGAAGGTATTTACTATCCCCCAATTCAATTGTACCCGAGCCAAGCACCGGCAGTGGCAGCCTGGCTTGCAGACATGTATACCTTTTTTAGACTTTTGGATCACACGCCTTCGTCCCTCGACAGAGGTTGTAAGTATAAAATAATCAAACCATATCTAAAATTTGCAATAATAATATTTAATGGTATATATAATCATATGAGTAAATTGCCCTCTATTTCTCTTTGAAAATAATCAAATAAAAAATTTCTAGTTAAGTTTTCCGAGGACACTGGAAATGAAATAATTAAATCGAGCTACACGAAGCACTAATTAAGTTGCTAAAACCTGAAATCATTTCTGTAATTAGCGGTCGATTGGCTTTTAAATATATTTAGTCGGGTGCAATGCACAACTCGAAGATCTGTCCCGCCATTATCTATGGTCCTTTAAGTGAAGCGGGTAAGTGTATGGTTGCTGAAGGCAGTTCTTCATATGTAAAGCAATTTTTATTTGATTTGGGTCGCTGGTGATTCATTGATTAAATAAATAATATTTTTGAGTAATCTCATTATTTAGGAAGCAACAACTTTTATGTCATGGGACCATGTGAATAAAAATAATTTATTCATTAATATCTTATTAATATTAGAATCTTTACCTATTCTTAGTATTCACCTAGAACTTAGGAATTAATCTACGCTAAACTCATTCTAAGGCTGCAATATCGCTCGTAGATTGGCCAAAATAGAATTCTGATCATTTCAAATGGGTTTTAATGAGACCTGGGTTCAATTGCTGCTCCTTTATTAAACGAGCAGCTTTCATTGTTTTTAATATTTTTTTATCATAACACTTTCCCTAATCCTACCAAATGTCTATTGGTGACTAATTTAAAAATACTGCTTTTATTTGCTGAAAAAAAAATTTTAGTGTAGAATTTCGGCCTAAATGTTTACTTTTGCCGTACGAGAAGTCAGATAAATGACAAACTTAATTTTTTTCAGCATCAACATAATTCTAGCATTTCTGCTCCCATTCATTTTTTTAATTCCACCATCATAAAAAAGGTGACTCGAAATCAAAGTTTCCCAATACATTTTCAATATTCAAAAAGTTTGATTTCCTCTCATAAGTTTTGCCGGACACCGAAATGATAATATCTCGAGTTTAAAATTCATTTTAAAACAGTTTTATATAATCATTAGATTCATAAATCAAATCTCCCCTACCTTAATAGATTTTAGCAATTATACACTCGCTAACTAATTTAAATTTTTAAAATCCTTCCCTAGTCTCTCTATTGTAAATTTGAGCCCCATTTCGAAATATTCCCTCTAACTCTAAATTTACAATTCAAAGCTAATAGTAGCTATTAAAGTTCTCGATGTAAATTTAGCAGTGTGCTCTCTTAACAGTGCAAAATATTTTGTTTTGTTTATTTGAATTTTAGGTCGAAACGTTGCCGGTAAATAAAAAGGATGATACCATCTATTTTCCTCGCTTTTGGATTTCTGTTGAACATTAAATTTAAGCTTTCTAGAAGCAATCTTAATCGATATATATATATATATATATATATATATATATATATATATATTATCCCGGATACCTATACGGTCGGCATGTCCTCTCGGCCCGACTGCAACATAAAGATATTTTCTCTTTGCCGTAATTTTCATCATTCTCTTTTGCAATGCGGATGGACAACACCCACGTGCACTATTCATTCCCCGCTGCCGGATTCTCAATTTCAGTGTTGCTTTTTGCCAGGATCGGTAAAGCAAAGGAATGATCTTCCTGCAGAAGTTATGCAGGAAGATCTTAATATCTTCAAACGAGGTTGCAATGCTAGATTAACAGCGGGTGCTACTGCCTCATAATTTTAATATTGATTTGATTTTAATAATTTTAAACTTATTTATTTATTTATTTACACATTTCAATTTCTTTCTTCTTTATTCATTTTTTCTTACTTGACATATGGACACTGTGTTCTGTGGGAGCTTGTTTTCAAGTTCATGGTCGCTAGGCTTTTCCCACAAGAATTTTGTGTTCATTATCTCAAATAATAATAATATAAGCCTTATAATAATCTTTTCGATGTATGGGATTGTGGACGTTATAGCATTGGCTTTGCCACTCCTATAACGTTCAAGAACTTTGCCATTGGGGGCCTTCATAAGTGCAAGTGATCAGAGTAGCTGACTATTGGAATTTAGGGATATTTTTCGCCACACTTGAATACATGAGTGAAGGACCATGTCATTTAAATTTGTCTTCTTTTCCCGAGGCGCTTTTGAAATGTACCTCTCTGAACTTGTACCGTTTGAGGATTAAGCCCTATTGAAGGAGCTGCTGTCCTGAAAGTATAATTTGATTCTTTGTTTGACATATGCTTAACATTCAAATTCTCAGTATTTTAATTAATTCAACGATACGAATGATAAAAAAATTTCTTTTTCTAGCGCCAAATTTCTTAATATCTTTAATTTGTTTCGCAAATGTCGCAATTAAGATAGCAATAAATGGTCGATTTCCTGCTTCATGAGGCTCGTCGATCAAATGCTTGGCATGTAGGTAACATAAAAGCGGCCACAGGATATGCAAATATATTTGTTGATACTCTGAAATGTGTTTGATTACGATTCTTAGCAAAGATGATTTATTTTATTTTATGAGCCCATCTGACGATTGCCTACTAGGGCATAAGTCACCGTACCTGAAACAGTATACTACTAGGGTATATTAAAATAAAAGAACACTATGAAAATAACAAAGATTAAAAAAGGACAAAGGATAAAATAATAGCAGAAATAAAAAGCAAGGAGGCAAGAAAGAACCACGCTCCGGTGTCGGGGGTAGGACCACCTCACCAGGCACAGGTACATGCGACCTGTAAAAAAAAGAAGAAAAAATAAAGCCCTAAATCCAAAGGGCTTAGGGTATGACTGGCGTCTTTCAAGGGCATAGGAACCGTCGATTATTGCACTAGGTAGGGCGCAGAACGAGTGGCATCTCCCTAGCATCGACAAGTAGGGGCTCAATGGGGGAGATGCGGAAGGCACCGGTCGCCAGACGAAGGCCACTGTGCTTGATCGAGTCGAAATAAAGCGGAGGAGGCAAGTCTCCTTCAAAAATCGTAGAGTCCACAAGTCTGTGTACAAGATCCCGCCCCGAGTACAAGGGAAAAGCGGTAGCGACCCCGTTCGTCCCGGTACCGGGACAGGTAACGTGAACGAAGATCACCCAGACTGGGACATTCAAAAAGAATGTGTCGAACAGTCTGTAGGACAAGACAGTCGTCGCATTATGGCACGAAAAGCGAGCAGAGTAGCGATTTGCCAGGACACTGAGAGGATACCCTATACCCAGATCCTCTTCAACAAATTTAATAGAAAATACACGCACCGCTCACCTAGGTGTCAAAGCATGGCGTCTGGGACATCGTCTGGACCAAGGGAACTGTCCGCGCACGCAACGAGACTGGAACGCAACTAACGCAGAGTAAACCTGTTTTTGAATGGTTCTCTGCCTCTGGAGGTAAAGCCCGGTCAGTGGCCTTCCGCAACATCACAACGCGCATTGAAGGCTGGTTAGAATAGCATCCCGGAAATAGCATGCGGAGAAAGCTGTCGCGAAGGATTCCGCCGCGGACTCGGGGTCCGAGATTGTGGTCACATTCTCCTGGAGAACGGGAGGGGGGCCCTGCGAGCACTTGCCCCAAATCCTTTTGACTCGCTTCCACACCTCTGCGAGAGGGGTGTTTCTGTTAAGTGAAGACACGGATGCCCGCCAAGAAGAGCCTCGTGCTTTGAAACATACGGGAACCTAGCCCTAGCTGACGAAATTAATCAACTGTGAAGTTGTTTGGGCTGCACTTATAGCACATTCAGACGTAATGCAGATGTTTGAGGGCCACCTAACACTAAGCTGGCCACCACGGGACTGTCCGGCGTGCAAAACGGCTAGACGTTCTAGGAATACTAGTTAGGCCCGCGGCAATGACGTTGCCGGAGAAGAACTCAACGGCCTCTTCTCTTGACCTAAACTCCTACACATTTCAGGAAATGCTGACCACTGCGCCGGTGCCAGGCACCACCGGGGCGGGCTCTCAGGTTCAATGGCCCAGAAAATGATATTTGAATGGGAAAGTGATCACTACTTTGGAGGTCATCGACTACCTCTCCACAGAAAATCAGGCTGTGCATCCGGAGAGCACAAATATAAATCAAGACAGGAAAGTAAAGCGGTTCTCGGGCAGTGATGCATAAACTCGTCCCCATTTAGGACACCTATCTATAGCTAGTCGATTAAGTCTACAAGGACCTGACCCTTGGGATTTATCAGTAATCTCTCCAAAGAGGGTGTCTATCGTTCAGATCCTGAGCAAAAGGAAGAACCTCGGCAACCCTGCCCCGGCGCTGTGGGGGGTCCGTCGCATCGAAGTCGGCTAACGTGTGAATGTACGCGAAAATAACAGTATACCTGCTATCCAGGTGCAGCTGCACATATACCGCCTCTAAAGAGGTGTCTAAAGAGAAGAGTAGAACGCAGACACCATGGTGGGTGTAAAGGTGCATCCTCCTGCCCAGCCCACATTCCGTGGTGGTGGGATCACAAAACTCTTATAGACGTGGAGGTTGGGCATGGGGCACACGCCCAGTATGGTCTCCTGCAAAAAGATAGCTAAGGGAAAACCGGACGAGATGAACCTTCGTGGCTCCACCTAGTTGGTCCCAAGTCCGCGGCCATTCCATTGAAGGATTGTGCCCTCCAGCCTAGCCCAGAGGAGATGTGAAGGCCCTCTTTGAAGAGAAGTCCGTCACCAGGATGGCCGTACTCTTCCCGGAGACAGAATACCGGGCGCTGTTGGCCGGACAATGCGCCCAATGTGGTGTTCCTTTCGATGACTTATTGGTGAAGGTTGGTTTTGCCTTTCGAGTTTTTTCTCCCCTCTGCCAAAATTCCTTTAGTGCTGTCCTCCTTTTGAGAGGCAGAGTTAGAAACACCGGAAGATGGCCTCACGACCAACTTCAATGGTTTTACCCCTTGTGAGTCTAACGATTCGGTGGAGGCGCGCGGCCGTTTCACCTTACGAGAAACTTTCACGCTAGGGAAAGGAAGGGGAGACCTTGATTAACCCGGGGCCGGGTGTGAACCCGTTATGCCGTCAACTATACCAAGGGAGCATCCTGGGTAGGTAGAACCCGCTGAATAGTTTCGAATGGGCACGGAAACGATGGAGCTCGTAGACCTGGATAGGTCAGAAGCAGAGTGTGTATTTCTTAACATGAGGCGTAAGACGTCCCAGGCAGTGCCGGGCGCGCCAGGACCAACTCCTTAGTCTCTCGAAATGAGAGGTGATCTTGGGACTAAACGGCCAGGATTTCCTTCTTACCACATTGCTTTAAAGAAGCGAGGGGGGGCGCTCTCAGAAATTTAAACACGATTTAGACTTATCGTCTGCGGCTTGGAGCAATTTACACAGACCACAGACGTCGGGTAATAGCACCTCCGCGGCAGTGCCACAAAGGCCGTCCCGAAGCTCTTCCCCGTTTTCTCATCACACGTTCGATCTTGACCACTCCATTGTCTGCCAGCACTAAGATGATGTCATCTATGAACTACTCCACGAGTTTCCACGCATAAACCACTCCTTTTACCAAGTCTATGGTGGAGTACAGCATCATACTCATCGGCGTACAATCAAGTGTCCAAAGGGCACTAATCATCGCGGACTTGGTGGGATTTGCCGCATTCGCAAGGAGGCTCCCGTCCGATAAACGGCTCACATTCAACTCTACAAATCACACTAGATAAAGCTCTCTTCTGATGGATCATGTTTCCCATAGCTAACCTTCTGTCATCGGTGGAGCGATTAACGGAGAAACGTTTGAAGCAAGCGGGCTCAAAAACGCCATCAGACCTCTGAATGAGAGTTCTCGATGTAATCGAGGCTCAGCTCTGCGTAGTTTTGATCTTAATATGAGACTGCCCACCTGGGGGAGCACCAGAGCTGCAGGTGCCGATTTCGCTTGGTTGCATACCGAAAAGGCAGCGTGGCTTCCACAGAGGGAGAGGAGGCCCGATCTTTTTGATCTTCCTATTTCTTTTATTTTTAGGAGAAAAGTGCGGAGAATAAACCCGCTTTTACCCTGCGCCAGCAGGAGCCCCTAGGCCAGATGGATCAGGCTCAGCAAGATCCTTCTCTGAAATGGAGAAGGTCTTGGCTATCACATGGGACCCAGGCGTGGGAGGAGATCCCTCTTCTCCTGTAAGGCCTCGCGGTCCGAGCTGTCTGAGGAGGACCATGCACAGAGGTGGACTCGGGTTGGTTTCAGTGCTTGGCACCGAGCCCAGGTTTGAACCCATGCAAGATCCTAAACTCTGGAGCTGGGTTACATCAGGGACTAAGTCCATCTTAGGGGTGGCCTCCATATGGCCATCCCACCAAGACATCCTGGATCCCCTGTAAACTTGCTATTCGCTCCAGCAGAACTTTAAAGGGCACAGACCGACGAGCCCTTTCATCCCTTTCATTTCTGGACATATCGAGCAGCTACACCTGGGAGCGGTCAATTATGGCCCCCTGGCGTACTTTCTTGGCAGTACTTTCTTGGAAAGTAAATGGGCACTGCTACTATAAAGGGGTAGTCAACCAAGAGCGACTCCAGAGAAGGGGGTGAGGGTGAAAGTAAAGGGGGATTGCCACTATAAAGGGAAAATCGACCAAAAGCGACTTCAAAGAAGGGGGTGAGGGGTAGTCCCCAGCATCCACTGGCATAGGAGAGGAGTAAGGCTCCTCTCGGGTCAAAGAGTTTTGGAGGGTCCTCTGCGGCATGGCGGCTCCACCTAATGCTCGGCGTAAAATTGACAGACATTAAAAGGGGAAAGAAAGGGGAGGTAACGAAGGTGTAGATGGTAATCAAGCAGGTTGTTAAAAAGCCACCACAACAACCCGGAGCTCGGGGTGAGGGGGAGCAGTCCCCTTCCCCATCAGCCCCGATTCAAGTTGGTTGAGTGAGAGGAAGCTGGTCGGCATCTACCCTGTGAAATTAGAGGCCGAATTTTGCGAGATATCTGATGTCACATTTTAAATTATAACTGATGAGTTCCGGCCAATCTGAGCTACTTGTCACCGCGATGATTTTGATTCGGTTTCTATATTAATTTTAGGAGTTCTTTGGCAGTTGTCAGGCATAATTCTGCTTGATTGATAAGCATTAAAATAATTAAAGAGAGCAACTTTCACCACTTTTGAGGTGGTATGAATGCAAATGGAAGATGAATTATTGTTTATGAGTTTAAAACACCATAAATTAGAAGATTTATTACTTCTACCGGTCATTGATCGCAGTTGAAGTATTTGAAGAAGTGATTGAGAGCTAATTAATACTGCATAGGGGTTTCTGTTCCTAACATATGGAAGATTGTTTACGTATCCGGCCGCAATGCATCTAATAGGATCTGCGACTGTATATCTTCCAGATACTTTTCATTCCTCAAATTTCATTAGTTTCTTTACACTCTCTTCTTAGAAACATTCTGGTTGTGGTTTTAAATTTCGAGATATGAAAACCACTGAAAGAAACGCAGCAGAAAACTATCGGCCTATGTAAGATGAGGTGTGGCGTAGTCTTGAATTCTCTGGTTATACAGATTAGCGCTTGATCCGTGATCACTTCGTAACTTTGTGCGTTGACAGTCTGGAGCTTGAGTCTGTTTGGAGAAACATCGGCTCTCGATCGTTCATTTAGAATGTTAATTTTGTTTAGGAGATCAGACCATGATACAAGACCATTTGGAAAGTTGTCGCAGTTTAAAGCTCGGAGTTCTCTTTCTATGAAGCGTTTGAACAAATAAATAATTAATTATACCTCTTTTATTTGGAATTCTCTTAGCTTAATGGCGTAGTTGCCATAAAAGTTTTGATTTACTTGATTCTAACCAACGGACGTCTTGTAATAATAGCCAATTTGAATCATATTTCTTTGAACGCAGTCACCGTTCTGTATAGAATATTTGTTTAGACAGATTTTCACTCATTTAGTGGGATTGTTTTCATTCTGTCTGTACTTAGTGATTAAAGGGATAACTCTAGGAAATCTAGTTGAATTTTGATTCGGTTAAAAAAAACATTCCTAGCATCATTTGGGAGTTAGTTATTTTATCGCAAGTGAAAGTATGAATACAGTTATTTATCTCAAGTAAATTGAAAATAGATATTTAAAACTTTATTTTAATTCTCTTTCGAGCTCGTTTGTGATGATTAGGGAGCATATTCTATCATTTGGACTTTCGACGTTATGTTCGATCGTAAGTGGTTTGTGACAAGGAGTTGGATACCTCAGCCCTCCTATTGCGGGTTCGTGTTTCGACCAATGCTCTATTCTAAAGCATGCAATGTTCAAGATCTGATACTGGATCTATTAGAACACAACGGTTACAGCCTTGCTGGATGATCTGTTTGCATTTTCTCAGAGTAGGCCACGGTCGTGTTTCCCCACACCCCATCCAAAAGCCCTATTTTCTTTGCAAAATAAAAATAAAATCTAGATTTTCCACTTCTGTATAAAACATTGATTCGTTTCTATCGAAATATGAGATTAATTTGTTCGCAGCAGAATACGAACAATGGAAGCTAGGGTCCCGGTCAGAGATCTGAGAGAGAAAGAGAGGAAGATACC
This sequence comes from Ceratothoa steindachneri, assembly GCA_963969495.1. Lineage (NCBI taxonomy): Eukaryota > Metazoa > Arthropoda > Malacostraca > Isopoda > Cymothoidae > Ceratothoa > Ceratothoa steindachneri. The sequence continues at coordinate 19,393,274 of OZ018323.1, read as the reverse complement.
CACCACCTTGCCCTGATTGGAAAGAGAGAAATAGATAACAGACACCTCAGGGACCCTTTTATCTGCGCTAATGGAGTTGCGAAATTATGAGACGCCGCGGTGACCTGAAATACTGCCATCACAGGAAGCTGCGACAAGTTTGAAAGCCCAGAATGGCCCATCTGATGTCGGACAAAGTTTGCCTCGCTAACTTAGGAACCTTTCCGCGCTCGCACAAAAAGACCGAGATTATTCTCTTCTGCCGATGTGTCTGACCCTAGAACCTTCCCCTTCGGATGGAGAAGGGAAAACCCCATTATACCCTGATGAATCCTCCGGTGCCAGAGTTGGAAGTCAGTATCCGCCACTCGCCCGTCCCGTCCGCATCCGCCGTCTGCACTTTCCCGTTCGTACCCGCTATTCGTGTCTCGCAGAACCCCTCAAGCCTCCGATATTCTCGTTAATTCACGCGGGTCTACCACGACCCGCTTCCTCCCACTCCTCAAACGCAGCTCGCTCAGTTTTGATTCGTGTTACTCAAAAGCAAGATTTAAGTTCACCCCGTAATAGTTATTGTCAAGAGACTATTGTTTGAACTTTGTGCCAAGGCAAGGGCTACTGCCTTGGACCAAATCATCGAGGTAACAGCAACGCACAACTCTACTGTGCAAGTGCTCTCTCTATGCACCCTTCTCACAGTGTAAAGCCTTCATCATCGGCTTAGTATACGCTCAAGGGTTTGTATGAAGTTGCGACTGAAAATGAGTGTCAGGGTAAGAAGAGTGGAAGCCCGAGCAATAGGTTGGTTGATTATGTGAATCAAGGTTTGAGAGAGAGAAAAGAAAGAGTGAAGAAGATGATATTATGTATGATAGGTATGCATGGATTGAGTTTGTGAGGGTGTGTGACTGGGATCTTTACCTAAGGATGGACGCGATGCTACAGCATATCGTACTCCATCACTTTAAGGGTCAATTTGGCATAACAAAATGATGGATGTCATTTTGTTTAATTGGTGGAGAAGATTAGTTTTTAGTGGTGTTGAAACGCACCAACCTACCTTCGTGAAGTCTTGAAGTGGTGAGGATACTCGGAACGACATCTGGCGACGAGCTTTAAAACTTGAGCTCCATGTTTTTCGCCAGCAGTGCTAGAGAGGATAGAGTGCAAAAAGGAACGAATTCGACAATGCTCGCTTTAGTTGGTATGATCTGACCATGGCTGTGAAATGAGAATCAATGGTTGAATTAGAAAGAAAGGACCAATATTCACGGTGAAAGTCCCTGCGGTCATCCATTGCAATTCAGCACTTCAAAATGAATTCAAATCCCTTTGGAGGGGACGGAACCATGAGAGGCGATCGCACAACTCTCCCGACGGACAGCAAACGCCGCTTAACCTCCGAGTGAAATTAATCCATATTGTTAAGAGTTGGTCGATATAAAAAAATGCAGATTTAAATCGAATTGACAGTGGTAAAAAACGTACAAATCTAACATTAAACTACAAGCCCCAGCTTTAAAAATGCCCCCACTCAAGTGCAAATAAGTGATAAATCCGTAACCAAACAAAAGACATCAGGACTTATTCACCCTATGGTTGCTACTGGTTCAAATGCGGCCTTTTTTCTAAATTAATGCTGTTAGTACCAAATATGCTCTCAGGAACGTTTCTCTTATTCCTAATTCCATTGGTCGAAATATTTATGCTATACACTCACTTTGGCAAAATTGCTGCGGTTAGCAAAATTTTAAAAAATAATAAATTTTCTGTAGGAATATTTGCCTCTCACAATGTTCAACTGGAAAGTAGGACAAATTTGCACATGATACGGAGAGCTGCAGCAATTTCTTTTCCCAAAACTTTTGACGTACAAATTTTCATTCAACATATATAATGAATAAGCAAAAGAATATTATTAAAAAATAAAATAGCATGTTTTTGAAAATAGCAGCAACAATGTAATAAAGTGAGAAACATTTTAATGCGTCGTAATCAACAAAAGGCGCACACACATATTAATGAAAAAAGGATTTTAGCAAGCAAGCAATATGCAGAGCGATGGGTAATAATATACAGGGAGCGGGACGATATGAGAGGCTTGGTTGATCATATGCATTTTTAATGGGACTGTCGTAGAATAGGGTCAAGCTAACCCTTTCTGCGTTTACGAGTGCGTGGTAGATTTATAATATAAGCAGAATGGTTAATAGTCGACTATCTTGGAGGTTCCAGGATAACGAAAAAACGGGTACAAAAATAACTTTACTAATATGCAAATTAATATTATTTTACAAGATTAAAAGGAGCTTTAAACCGAGCTATACACACGTTAGATGTACACGGGTAGGGGGAGGCTTCGTGAGGACAGTCACCGTACAAACAAACGAACAATATTGACTGAGGGACGCTCGAATGAACTTGAGCGTTAACTAAGCCTTCGTATCTTTTGAAATATTTTCACATTGTTACAGATTTTAGTAACATTGTGGGGTGGGGGGGTATAAACAAAATGAAAAAATGGCCCCCACTCAACCCTGTTTGACTCAAGGTAATGGAATCCTAACGATTTGCCGCTCGTCGACCCTTTTAGTATCCATGGGGACGACCTTCTTATTTCCGAGATAAAATAAACAGGGTGGGGGAGAAAGGGGAGGATGTTAACTGGGTCGTCTCCAAAAATATAAATTTGACCAAAGGGAGGTGAAAAAATCGATCAGTCAACCAATTTTTGCGTGGATTTGTGCCAAGCGACAAAGGGAAACGTGCTCTGTTTCCTTCTCACTCCTCTCCCGACGTTATTTTCCATTCCTCTCCCAAGGTTTTCTTTTCACTCCTCTCCCGACGTTTCCTTTCTATTCCTTGCGCGGCGTTTATTTCCATTTGTCGCCCGAGGTTCTTTTGTTATTCCTCTCCCGACGTTTCTTTTCTATTCCTCTCACGACGTTTCTTTACCATTCTTATCCAGAAGTTTCTTTCCCATTCCTCTCCAGACGTTTCCTTTCCATCTCTCGCCTGACCTTCCTTTCCATTCCTCTCCCGAAGTTTCTTTTCCATTTATCTCCTAAAGTTTACTTTTCATCCCTTTCTGACCTCATTTTTCATCCCTATCGCGATGTTTCTTTTCTATTCTTCCTCCAAAGTTTCTTTTCCACTCCTTTCTCGACGTTTTTTTCCAACCCTATCCCGACATTTCCGTTCTATCTCTCTCCCGACGTTTCATTTCCATTCCTCTCCCGAAGTTTCATTTCCATTCCTCTCCCGAAGTTTCATTTCCATTCCTCTCCCGAAGTTTCATTTCCATTCCTCTCCCGAAGTCTCATTTCCATTTCTCTCGCGACATTTTCCCCCTTGGAGTAACTTCCTTCGTTTCGAGAATTGCAGGAAAGTCTCGCGTCCTCCAGATAGCTTGTGTATCCTGGGTAAGTTACTATGGCTAAGTACTTCCCACGTATTTTGCCCCTCCCTAACTTTACCACTTTCTTAACCAGCCTCGCTTAAGATGCCTCCATGGCGCCTTTTTTATTTAAATAAATTCCCATGATCTGAAGCTCACCACTTGGACATAAATCCCTACGGATTTTCTCAACCAAAATGACCATAAATGAACTAAATTCAATTTCGAGTGTGGGAAACTGTTTAGGATTTTGCAATGGGGCGAAGCTTCCTTTTTTTCTCTCGGGGAGCTTCTTTTGACCCCCGAAAAATTGGCGGGGTTCTATTAAAGTGGAGGGGGGCTGAGAGTTGGGCGCTAAAATGTCGTACTAGTTCCTATTGAGTGGGTTCGAACTCCCTGAGCTAAGCGTGCGTGGTATAACGCCCAAGGTTTCTTCAGTTCTTGGTCATTCCCAATTCACGGGCGGACGTTGGTTCTAGGCAATCCTGGGATCGAAGGCTCATCCTTACTAGTGGTTGATAGGAGTGCTTATCTTTACTGGTTTAGGTAAAAAAAAATAAATGACGCCCCCAAAACTAGGTAAGCAGAATTCCCAAGTACTCGCACATTCGAGAAGTGTGATTGTTTATCGCTACTTAGTTAATTTGGAAATTAAAATCTCAAATAATAGTCTCTTTACCTAATTCCAACCATGTATGTTATAAAAGCTATCCCTTAAATAACGACCTCTTTTAATATCCTTCATATGAGTCATCTCTCCAGCCCTGCGGCGTTTTCTATTGCTTGACAATTGGTGTTACAATTGTCATCCTAAAATAAATAACTTTGCCATTTCTCTCGTCGCAAACCACCCCTTAATCGTATTATGAAACTATAAAAACGTGGTTGCCGTGTTTTCAGCTTCTTATTATCGGTAAAATGTGTGTCCTTTTGGATCATAAAATTGGCTTTAGAGCTCGAGTTTCGTGTCTAGCCGTTTTGAGGTCGCATCGGCTGTGAATATTCTCAGGCTACTTTCTTATATTCTTGTAAACCTCAGCCCTTTGATAACGCTGCTGAAGATGTTTGGGAGAAGGATTTTACTTATTAAATATATGAATTAAACAAAGGGTGAAAAGATGGGCTCTTGACGCTGAGAGTGTGTGTTGGAGGAGGGGATAGGATAGATAAAATTAATAGAACTTAAAATTAAAGATTGTAAGCACTGAAAGTTGACCATTATTACAAGATTGGGCAAAATTGGTACCTATGAGTATGTGTTATTTAGCGAAATCTGTCTCAATAGGATTCTAAAGTTGCTTTCTTATAGAGTTTTAGATTTTTATTGCTCTTTTTTACACTTTCTTATTTTCTTGTAATGTCTGTTTTCTATTTATTCTTTTAACATTTAGGAAATTACAGATCAGGGAGGTAGACGGTGCATCCTTTGTAAAAGTAAAATCTGAACACTACATTGTGGATCTTTTCTTAACAAAAGAGGTTGTCAAGAAACTGTTGTCGTTTTTAGTAAAAAAAAAGGCAAATATTATTAAATTTTGTGTGACCTTACCTTTACAGGTAACGTCAGGAAAGAAATATATTCGTGATGGATGAGTTGGCTGTAAATAAACCATCCCATACAAATCTATTCTTTCTTCTTATTGCTAAATTATTTTATAAATTCAGGGTCTATCATTTGATGTCATGAACACGGCGTTGTTTTACCAAACGCCAAGATTTCTTGCTTGGAATTTCTTTTGGTGGCTGTAGCGGGTGTTGTTTACGTGTATTCTTCATAAATTCAGACTTTAGTAGTTATTAAAAGCTTGATACTCTTTAATAGTTTGGCTGTGTCTTTGCCTTTTATGCTTATATTTCTGCTCTTTACGCTCCTGTGGCGATTCCCGCAGGGGGTACCATTTGTAGCATGTTATTATTATTATTTAAGCTATTCCTTTAACGTTTTTTGACGCACTTTGTAAGTGAAGGATCGTTACCAACTGGACAGAGTTCACTCCGGTAGGCATAGTGAATTGGTGGACTGCATGCCATCCTGGGAACAGCTAGTGCCACAGTATGATAATACATAATAGGGAATCTCTCACCTTACTCGTTAGTGAAGCCGCTTATCTCTACTTCTTTATTACATACCAGCCTACCTTTTTCAAAACTTGCTCTCCGATCCACAGAATTTCTTGTTGCGACGTTTCTGCTTCCAAAGCTTCCACACCACTTGCGCCTTTTGGAGTACACTTCCTTCACGTAGTATCCATGGCAGTGTATACGGATGGCTCTAATTACCAGGAGGAGATCGGTTGCCACGCCGTATTCCCTCTGTCTCAACTTAGTGGGGCTCTTTCAGGCGCTGCATCTGTCTTCATGGCAAAGCTGGTTGCAATCCACCGCTCGGAACGGGAGATAACGCGTCACGCTCAGTTGCCAGACCGGAATATGATTTATAACGACTCACAAATATCTTTGAGTGCTCTTAGGTCATTGGAATCTCCATCCTCTCTGGTATGTAGTAACCTTGACACCACGGTTACCGCAAGCCGGGTGGATTTCGAGATTATCTTCTGTTGTGTTTCTAGAGAAATAAATTGCGGGGAATGAGCCCTCCGCTGAGGGTGCCAAAGATTCCATGAGGATTGGGCGACCAAAGCAGTGCCTGGTTCTTCCTCACACAGATTATATGGTAGGAATTAGTGCAGTTATCTGGATTTCTTGGCAAAGATGATGGGAGATGGACAAGGGGAACTTAAAGTTACGCGCTATTTCGCCGCAACTCTCCCCATGGAACGAATCCCAAAGCCGCGACGGCTTCAGTTCCCTTTCTGTTGTCTCGAATTTGGCAAACTGGTGGGACCCACGGCCACTTGATGGAGCACTCACCCGCACCTTATTTGGACAGGTGCTTTGTCTTTCGTAAACTTCGGCACATTCTTGTTGAATATCCCACTGGGCGATCTATACGCCCGTTACCTGTCCCCGTATTGGGACATGCGGGGTCGCTACCGCTTCTCCCTTATTCTAAGGACGGGTTCCTGTACACAGACAGAGTTCCAGATTATCTGACCCTGTATAGGAGACTGTTTACCCTCATTTTATTTCACTCTCTTTATTGTAGCTCGTTTGTTACTGCCCTATAGTAAGGTAGGCATCCCCTCAGAAGCGGGAGAGGGGTTCCTTATTCTTCTTGCTTTGTTTTGTTTGTTTGCTCTTGTTTTGTTTTGGTATCTTTATTATTCCTGTTTGTTTGTATTTTTGTGTTTGTTAATATAACCTATTATTAAGCTGTAGCGTGATTATGGCAATTTTGGCCCTAGTAGGCACTCGTCAGATGGTCTCATTGAAAAAAAAAAATCATCTTTGCAGCGAGCCGGGTGGAATCCAAGATCATCTTTAGCTATGTTCCTGGACATGTGGTACTTGGAGGAATGAGTGCGCGCCTATGAGGGATCCAAAGAGGCCACGAGTACTAGGCGACCAGACCAGCGTCTCGCTCTTCCTAACATCAATTGTATGTTAGGAATCAGGGAAGCCCTCCCGGCTGCTTTGCGGAGAAGATGGGAGACCACCGAGTGATACTTAATCTTGCGTGCCATTGCGCTGCAACTCTTCCCATAGACATACCATCCATAATGCCGGGACGGTTTCAGGTTGCTCTCCGATGTCTTAGAATTGGGCGCACTCGTGGGACGCACCGCCATTTAATGGAACGCTTGCCTGCAGTTTATTGCGACGAGTGCGGTTGTCTTCCACACCCTTCGGCAGATTCTTGTTGGATGTTCCATTCAGGTTGATCTTAGAGCACGTTACTTGTCCGGGTAACAAGATGAGTGGGGTCGCTACCGTTTACCCCTTGTACTTGTGATGGGTTTGTTTACACAGACTTGTGGACTATCCAACTTTTGGAGGAGATTAACCCCTCTATTTTGTTTGACTCTCTTTTTTTTAGGTCGCGTTTTCATACGATGTTGGGAGGCTGCCCGCCCCCCCCTCCTCCTACAGTAGACGGAACTTGCTTACCTTTTGTTCTCATGGGGTGAGGGGATGACTTAAGAGAGCGCCGTGAGTTTAGGGCCGTGATACAACACGGGCGAGAGAGATGATGGAGGGTGCAAATTCTTAAACTCCATTAAGAGACTTCGCTCTCAAATCTGCCCTCAAACAATCTCCATATCTAAACCCGGGATACAAGTGAGGGGACTCATTGAGAAGCATATAAATGATCGTTCTGGTTTAAAAATCCGAATTTATGGGGACTCCTTTTCGTAACTGAGGATTTTGCTGCTCTTTGGGGTCCTATACCACTCACATAATATGAGTGATGGCTCTTCTAATATGATCGGAACGTGCGGATTGCTTGTGGAATACCTTAAATGCAGTTTCTCTCGTGGATTGTACCATGTTTGTTACTACCCTCGTTGATCAATCTGTATTATGCGTTTTCGTAAATTGGCAATGTGGGATTTATCTTCTAAGACGATAATTCATATATAATTGGTAGACCAACCCCTATTTATTTTATTTATTAGTTCACATTTGTATGCTCCATGCCTTGGTACATTTTCCTCTTTGTCCAAGTTGTTCAGTTCTTTCTCTTTATAGTAGGGTGGGGGGGTTTTGGAGGAGTCTTATTCTACGTCCTCGTTGACGCAGCTGTGTTTTACCTGTTTTTCTTTGCTTTGCTTCCTCATCCTCGTTTCTTTTAGGCCTTTTTTGTATGGTACTTACCGAACGCACGTAGTTAATTGGAGTTTAGATTGATCCGCACTGCTTCATTTTTCGTCTTTTTGAATTCGCTGGTTCATTTAGGCGTCGCACAAACCTAATGTATCTATGTTGCTGAGTATTAAAAAGGAGTAGAAATCATCAAGGAGCGATGTGAGTAATTACTCTCTTCAGAGGGGTTCGTATCCTGTGAAATCGAGGGATCACAGTAATCAGTCATGTTTCAGGAAACAAGTCAGAAGATGTAGCAATCAATTTAACCTAATTATTAAACCATTTTTTAGCTTCCCTACCCACCTGCTTTACACCCCTCCGTGCCTGTAGTTTGCATTCATCAGCCGTCTCCTGAACCCACTCTGTTTTCATGGATTGCCTTCAACATCCCTCTACATTTGCCTACTCTCTTTCCATGGATTACTTTCATCAACTCTCTGCTTGAACCCACACGTTTCCCAAGGTTTTCTTCCATTAACCACCTGCATGAAAACTGACCAAGGATTGGCTTCATAAACTCATTGTCTGAACTCCAATCTCACGATATGGGCTGCGTTCATAAACCCTCTGTCTGAACTAGAACTTTGCTAATGGTTTTTGTTTATCAACCACTTGGCCAAACCTGCATCCTGCTTATGGATTGCCTTCACCTATCTCATCCCTTTTTCGTATAAACAAATTTGCTCATAAGCTTTGGGACAACGAAATGTTTTTCTTTCACTCAACTTTCAGATTTATTCAAGATCTTTGTGTCGGCAAAAGTTCTTAGTATATCGATATATTCTGGATACACGAACGGTATTACTACCTTACCTTTTCTCTTTAAGCTTATAGATTTTGTCGATAAAAAGAAATCATCCATATCATCGCATCATCAAAATTGAAAACCAATGAAGCGAAGCGACAAATAGGAGAGGTTTTGGACAGCGAATATTGGAATTTTATTCCATTCTTGAAGTATAATCTATTCCAGCTCTTTCAAAATTATGACGGAATAAAGCGGTTCCTTATTCACTGGTCCAAAACACACCAGGTTTGTCTGATTATGTTAGGTTGTGGTGATTTTTGTCGGCCAACCTAATTCCTCTACATCAATACTGTGCTCTAGATGTCTGGTTTGAAACATTTTCAGCTGTATGAAACAGTACATCATCTCCCTGGAAGATGGCACCACTAGTGGTAATTTGTTTGTACCATTAGATGAATTTTATCAGCTCAAATTGACAAATCCTCTTTATGATTAATCCTAGCATTAATTGCTATACAATGCGTTTTAATTCCCTGCATTCTCCTTCACTGAGTTAGAGCTAGTTTCTTCTTGGTTTCGGTATGACAACATGGCTTTAGAAACGGTTCCTCTCGAGAGCTTAAACACTTGGCGGGTATTTGTTATCGAGGCCCAATAATTTACCCTCTTTGGAAGTCAGAAAGGTCACACGTTTTGACATATACTGATGAGATCTGTGAAAAAAACTTCGGAGTTATTCCATCAAGTATAAATAAGATTTCTGTACCAATGGGAGTCTTATCTATGTCTAGACGTTGACGAAAATTTAAGTTAGAAATATCGCAGGTTTCCATATTTTTGTTCAACTCCTCCCGTCTATAGAAGCTTTTATTTTGTTATGCCCAGATCTCTGAAACGGATAAAGACTAATTTTAAAATAAATTCTATATTTTTAACTGTTTTCATTTATTCACGTACGCCAAAAAGGGCTTAGTTTCTATTAATTATTCAGAAAAAATAATGATCAATGAAAGGAAACTGCGATTTCGGAGGAATCTATCTCACTCAATGTGGCAGGTTTTTATTATAATAGAAAGACAGAGAAATCTAACGAGAGCAGTTTTGCTAAAAAGATTTTTAAAAGGTTCAGAAAAATAGGAGAGTAGGGGCCGTAGTATATCCTATCTATCTTAATTCATCTCTTGAGCAACAAGGGATTAAATTTCATTGCAACAAAAATCGATAAAGAGTAGATGATGAAGTTGTGTGGATGACAATAATATGCCTCTCACGTGAGTGTAAAAACTAATAGTCCACCAAATCTACCACTTCACTGCTGATTGATTTGATTATAAAATTCACGATTCCACTGTTGGTTGTTCTTTATACGTAGAAATAGAAAAGAGTATTACGTTACAAAATTAACTTCCCCAAAAGATGAAAGAAATTGAATGGGGAGAGAAAAATATCACCTTGAGTATCCAATATTTGTGACTGGAAACAAAAATGGCCTCACAAGCTGGGTTATGAATGGTTCTGTGGAGCGAGCACGCCAAAGGAGTTCCAAGATATTTTAGGAATCAAGACCCAGAAAGAGCATAGCTTTCGATAACGCGTTTAGTTTGAATATCAGTTGTTCCTTACATTTTAAAACATAATAAGGTGTTAAGCTACACAAATGACATAATAAAACGGGCGAAGGTGAGGAACTGAAGAAAAATATTGGCTTACCTTGGAAGTCTCCAATATTTCTTCCTGGAGATATAAAAAGGGCCTACTCTGCTACGTATAATGGTGCGATGGAACGATAACACCAAAAGGTCTTCTGTGGTAAAGGATGAATGAAGCTCTGAAGTTAGCATAACTTATTTTGTAGGTTTAAATGGACACAATCGCACCATAGACATTCTTAATTCACTTTTTTATCTAACATTTATAAAAAATGAAAGGGAACAAGGACGAATCAAGTGAATTATGGCAAATCTAAGTTTTATTGCTGGGAGATGGCACTGCAGAGCTCAAGTGGACATTTAATACAAATACCCATGCACCTTAACCATCCAAGCAAAAAGAAATGAAGGGCATAAAGTGAAAGAACATATCCAAAAATAGTGAAATGTCTTACGGGGCTTTGCAAAAGTTTTGTTATACTTGTTTTTTTATCTTATTTGAGACTTTGTTTGTAATAAAAAAGTTATACTTTTCTAGTATGTGTCATTTAAACGTCTTTTCCATTGTGTGCAAGTGTGTCTAGTCAAAATAATTGAGATCTCTGTTCTCCTGCGCGTGGGTCATAACAAATCCGGCATCGTCCAGAGGCTCAACATAAGCAGGATAACTATCCACAGAGTCGCGGTGAGGTTCAAGAGCGGAGTAGACCTTAAAGATCAACCTCGTTCAGTCAGACCGCATGTTTCCAACCGTTTGGCTGTGAGAAATGCCTTCAAAGCTGTTCCAAAACTCCAAATGAATGCGATAGCGAAAGAGAAGGAAACCTCAGTAATTACGGTATACAGAGCCGGCAAGAATAAGGCGACAGGAGCCTTCGGTGCGAGGAAAGGCCTCTGCTCCCCGAACGTATGCCTAAAAAACCTCAGGATTGCTGTTGTCGTCTCTCAACAACTTAAAGAGTCATAGTAATCAAATTCACATTTTTTTCTAATGAAAAAACCTTCATGGTCAATCTGGTCATCAACAAGAAGAACAACCGCTTGCTAAGCAAGACAGTTCATTTATGGACTTTCTAATATAGAAGATTAATAGTTTTTTTTCTTGAATAAGCATTATTTATTAGGCAAATTATTTGTTTAAAATCCTATTATTCCCACCTGGTTTGGAAATTTCTTTCTTTTTTATTTATCTTATCTTATCGCGACATGATTCTATCGAGGAGGGGGTTGGAGAGCTTTGTTTGCTCCATTTTATGATTATCGTTTGTTTTTCGCATCTTTTGACAGCCAAATGTGGTCCAATAAATTAAGAAGTTGCTTACATTCACAAGGTTTACTCAACAAAGTGACATGCTTTCCTCGTGGAGGGAGGTAGCTTAGGAGCGTCACTAGCCCTTCCGGCTCCTACCCCAGTCTAAGGTCTTTCTTTAGGATACGTAATTTCCATACATTTTCATAACTCCATCACTTACAAGCTTCTCTTCACAAATATACTTGTGGATAATCCCTTCATACTGTTAGTTGAAAGATAGGTAACAGTGGTTATGGCACTAAAGTTCTCCGAATGTCTAAAAAATTAACTTAGGACAGTAGTCAAATAAGGTAATGCACCATCCTCCTCTCCCATTCTGTGTTGCCAACATTTTTACCTAATCTAATATTTCAAATCGGCAAGCTAATAGCAAAATGAACTAAGGATGCTAAATATTGATATTGACCAGAAGTACTAATGTTAGTTTCGGGACAGATGCAATATAAACTCCAAGAACACTTACCTGCAAAGAGACAATAATTCATGACCTTGAGCCACTTTTATGTATCTTTAAGGCAATCAGCTATTGAAGGCTATCTTCAAGTCACTCCTTCTTTTCCCTCATCGTTAGTGAGTCATAAATAAATAAAATTTAAGGGCAAAACAACCGCTAATAGAGCCTTATTCCCGGAGATAATCAGATTCGCTATTTTTTTTGTGCCAAACAGAGAGCAAAGAGAATGAAAGCAACACATTTCACCATTAACGTTTGTAATCTCCAACCATTGTTTTGTTATTCTTTGTATGTTTGGGAAAAAGAACACCCCAAATAATTATACTGGAGACTCTTTAGATTTTCGTAACAATGGATTATTTATATTTGAAAACTTTACACGAATTCAATTTAGTTTCTCTTCGGGCGCCTTTTTTAAATTAAAGGGGGTGTTATTCTTTGTGATTACAGTTCCCACTGAACGATAATAAGAAGTGTCTGGCACATCGCTTTCCTCTTGACCCACATAGACTGTCCGTACATAAGGCACCTCCCACCCATTCTCCTTTTGAGTACTTCTATCTTTCTTTTCATAATATAAACTACGAAGAGATGTCAGTTTAAAGTGTGTAACCATACTACGGTTGATACGTTCAAGATTATGGGCTCTCAAAGCACTAACTTTCGCAGTTTATATTACCGGCCCCAATGCTTGCAAGAAGAACTGCGCCTCTACTTTTTCTACTCTCATTTTCTCTTCTCCACTTTCTTTGCCAATCTTTCCCTACAAAATTTCTGTAAGATTCGCCGTCGTTGATTTTCCCTTTAAATTGAAGAGAAAAAAATCCACTTCATAAAAAAGCGAAGTCGCCTCCCTCCCTTAATTTCAAGGTATCATTCATGATGTGCATATTAATATATAGCTAAAAAAACATAAAATTATACCAGTCTACATATTATCTACTAGTACATAGATTTTCACTCAAATTTATGCACGCACGTAAGCATATAAAAGACATGCAGGCACGCAAAAGATGTTAAAGCACTTCATCAGCAAAACAGAAACGCAGTCTCGTATATTTTCATATTTACTCAATGGGTAAATATTGAAGTTATTTTTAATTGGAATTTTGGGCGTCATGTGTAATGACTTCCATTTACTGATCTTGAAAATTTAATACACTAGTGGTTTAATTTCAAGCAAAGAGGGAAATTGTATAAAGTTTGGGAGGTTTCCGTGAGCAAAGCACGTCACAAGTGAATATAAAACACTCCATGTTTGCTGTTACCAATTTTTCAAGAACTTGATAAACAAATATATTTGCCACACTCGTTAGCTTAAAATGAATGAAAGGATTTAAAATTTTCAGATATTGCTTTTAGGCTTTGGCGAGAAGGACTAAATAATTCTGTTATTTTTTTACTTTGGAATTAGGTCGCGAAGGATTTAAGTTTTCTACTAAGAACTTGTTCTTAGTAGGTTAAAATTAAGTCCCCAGGTCGCACTATTTATACTTAACTAAGTTTTATACTGTTGACTTTGTCATTTGTAAGCTCTTTAACATTCTTGTTCTATTTATTTATTTACATTTCATTATACTCATTGTATGCTCCACTGAGGTTAATGCACTTGTTGGTTTACCCGCCCCCTTCATATTATGTCGAGGCGAGTGGTAGATGGAAAAATGCCACTCCTCTTCAGAAGCCTTAATTCCTCCCCAGGAGTAACAGACCGGATGGTGAACCTGAGGGGTAATTTTGATCGATCACAGTGGTAAATTGGTTAAAATGGGTAAGAGTCATTTTGCCAGAGGTTCAAAATGCTTTCTGCTCAACTCGTGCGCTGAATTGGCGTCTTTAAGTGGACAAAACGAAACTGTCGGTCTGGAAACCTTAGATATTTGCTAAAAGACGACTATATTCTCATAAAAGAAAATTAATAGCATTAAACAAACGGTGCATTTTGTTTTAGTAAGTTTGTATCATAATCTGATGGTGAAATATACAAAAAAAAAATATAACGCAAACTCATTAATTAGTAAACACTGTTGATTGATGGGCGCAGTCAGCATTTATAATGATGTCCCTTGTATTTCACGACTGTTTTCTATCGTTTTGGCATACTGGCTACAAAATTTGCGATGATAGTACTCTATTTCACTAAGTAACAGCAATGCTCACAACTGGATGTAGTCTGTTTATAAACAGCCAGTTTGATTATTGAACACAAAATCTAAATTTCATTCAAATCTGGTAGAGTCCAGAGCCAAGGTCCCAAAAGTTCGATGTCATTTTCATCCAAAAGAATTGTTGCGGATTTTGCTTTGTGCCAAGGTACGTCATCATGCCAAAAAGACAGTTAGAATCCTTAAATTGGTCCTATATTGTTGAGAAAAGATTTGGATGAAGCACATTTTGTTACAATTTTAAGTTCAAGTCAGTGTTCTTTGGCAAAATTGTTCGTGATCCAGATCTCTTAGATGAGAAGCAGCTCCAGAAATGGAGACTGTCCGGATGTTTCCCAGTGGGCACGACACAGGATTTGTAAAAGCGCTCCCCTTCGTTCAAATTGAGAAGGGCAGCAAAAAAGTCTAATCTCACCAAGTTGAACCTTACTGATAGGCGTCACTATTTTAGGAAATATAAAGAATGGACTAGTGAAGACTGTATTAAAGTAATATTTTCTGATGAAGTTCAGTTCCACTTATTTGTTGCTACTGGAAGATCCCTTGTCATGAAAAGAAAAGTGTGACATTTTCCAAGGCTCATGTGTCGTATCCACGGTGAAGCATCTGGGCACACTCAATAATAGGCGTGATTTTCAACTAAGGGAAGTGGATCACAACAATTTTGCCTAAGAACACCATGATGAACTCAAATGGTTTAAAGACGTGCTTCATCAGTGCCATTTCCCACCAGTTCACGACTCACTTGGAGATGATAACCGTATTTTCACCATGATGGCGCACATTGTCACAAATTCTCGAATAAAATTACTAACAAACTTTTGGGAACTTGACGTAGGAATTCTTCAGATTTTAACTCAATAGCAAATTTGTGGGTGATGTTCAAACTTTCGGTTTATAACAGAAGCTATCCAATTGTGAGCAACTGTGGGTGCTTATTAAATAATAATTGAAAAAAAGCTTCGGGTTTTGTATTTTAGAACATGGTTAATATGGGAAACACAAGCGGACATTCATGATTTCATGCCCTATATCTATGTAGTAATTTAAAATTCAATTGCTATTCGCTTCAATTTACTCCTCTTTGGACATACTATATCATTAGTGGTCTGATTTAGATAAAACGAGGTACATGTGAGAGGTTCCTCATCTTTGCTAAGCACGTAATCATCCAATATTAGACATGATTACCCAATGGGTCTCACACAACTTTCGCAACCTGAATCATGATGGCAAAACAGAATTTTTACTACAACTAATTTTTAAGGCTGTTTTTTATTTCCATTTTCATCTAAAGTTTTAAAGACGCTCTGCCTAATATAAGCGAAATTTAAATATGGTTTATAATAAACCTCCCATTTATCAATGATTTACTATTAGATTTGTTTCAAATATCAAAAAGTTGTGTCTTTTTTATTTTAAATTTTATCCTGATATACCACGCTTGATTCCTTCTTAAAACTCTGACGATTTGATCGCTTACTAAAATTATATTTTAATATATCCAAAAAATCTTCGGCTCCAGTTCGTGGCTTAACATTAGTTTCCTATTTATTTTATCCGGTCTCTTGGGCTGATGTTTGTGTCTGATATGACTTACGAGATCCAGTCTGTTAAGAGAGGGTCTCCAGTCCGAGAAGGACGAATGCCAGTCGCTGAGAAATTTGTGTCGGGCGATCATGGCTGTGCGACGGCCACGCGTGCGCACTTGGCCAGTAACGCGTCCACTGCGGCTCAAAACATTTGGGAATGCGGTTTCGAAGAGGCTGGTTGCATCGGGCTGCCGTATTCTTCGTCTATTAGCGTCTGCCCGCTTAGAGCTGCGCGCTTTCGCCGGAGCCAGGCGAAGGAATCTTATTAAATAATAATTATAAAAAACTACTACAACTACTAATAAAAATAATTAATACTAATCATAAATAATTATAATACATAATATATCATAATAAATACTAATAACAAATAATATAAAAATCATATTAAATAATAATAATTATGATAAATAAAAATGATAATAACAATAATAATGCTAATAATGATAATTACTAAAATAATACCAATAAAGGTAAAGTAGTGCTGATCGGAGGCGAGGGGAAAGCGCACTAACATTTTCCAAGAACCATCAGAGAGTTCAAATCACACCAGTAACGACGGGGCTTCCCTAATTTACACTCAGCCTGGGAGGATGTGCAGCTACCTAGGGTACCTCCCCCCTCCCCCCCTGCGGGAACTTAAAAATTCAAACTTGTTCAAAGGCCTGGTCGTGGTATAGGAAGGACCGAGTGATGGAAGAGGTTGGTACGTAGGGGTTGTTTACGCACTACAAAAAAAAGAAGACTCCTTGACTAATGTTATACCTCTCTAAGAGTGCTATATAAGATTTGATTATTATTATCATCTAGGGTGTTGAATTTTTCAAACTTTAAAGGTTGCCTGTGCCAACGTAGAGATTCGAGGAGAGAATAAAAAAAATTGTTAAAACAAACTAAAACTTTAATTAAACACAAAATCAAAATAAACATGAACCACATAAATATTACGAATTTAAATACACAATAAGAACTTGAATAAGTTTTTAAGTAAGGCTTTTTAACTTGACCTACTTGACTTTATAGTGATGGTTAACACAGCACTCACTTCAATATAAAAATATAATAACTGTCTCTACTGGAGTTTAAATACCTTAGTTGCTCTGGCGGCGGGTTTGAGTCTGACCTTGAACTCAATGAGCCCAGACACCTCAGGAATCCGGTGTGTCCTTTGACGCGTGCCTCGGCTAGATGGTTGACGGCATACGGAATAACTTGACAGTCACAAAATACTTTGGCGAGTGTAGCTGATGGGAGGCCATACGGTACTCGCGGGGATGGTCTTCTTCAAGGGCGAGTAGTATCACGGTGCTTTAGGATGCACCAGGATAGGTGGGGTCTCTCTGACGGGAGTAAGTTGAACTTGGTTCTTAAACCAAGTTAACTTAAAGTTCGGTGTGACCACCGGGTAACGGGCTCGAGGAGGAGCTTTTTATTTTTCGTTTTGAAATTCCTCAAGGGCGAGAAGTGTACTCGGTGGGGGTCTTCTTAAAGGGCGAGGACTGTACTCGGGGGGTCTTCTTCAAGAGCAAGGATAGGGGGGCTCCTCTGACGAGAATAAGTTGAACGTGAACAAGTTAACTTAAAGTTCGGTTTGATAACCAGGAACTAACTTGAGGATGAGCTGCTTCTTAGTCCCTTCTCTTGGTAGCCCGGCCTCTCTTGCAGGGGACTTCGTAGCCCGGTTGACTCACGGATTCTACCTTGCTTTCAACAAGTGTTCGGTATTTATACCGCGTCACCTCACTGTGATAGGGGTAGGAAGGGGGAGGGGGGCTTGTGGACGGGCCGCAGGAGGGTTCTTACTCCAATGGTTTTTCTCAGCAAGATCTCTCAATATGCCGGTGGATCCCGAATGTTCCAAGGCATTCAAGGATTCTGTCATTAAGAGTAACACGAAATTAAAATCTGGAGTAGAGACTGCGATCGAAGCCCCCTCATCGGAAGAATCTGAGGAGGGAAAAGAGGGAGAAACTGAAGAGAAGGAACAAGAAAACGACGATGAAACCACCTCTTGGGACAGTGACGATGGCTCATGCATACACGAGCTACGAAGAGCAAATATATAACCCCTAGTACTCCTAGAGGAGTGAAAAGCCTAAGAAGATTAAGACTACATCACAGGCCTAGAAGAAGAATAAAAATAAGCGGAAACATAGATAATTACGTCTCATCATGCGAATGAACATACTAGGAATACTAGAAATTAACACCAACGGCTGGACGAAAAAAAGGACTCTTTATAGAAACGTATTCAGAGAAATTGATGCAGATATCATCTTAATTTCAGACCATGAAATCGTCTCTCGTAATTTTGAAATGAAAATCTGGAATTACGATGTGTTAATCACAAATCGCGACGGTGCCGCTATTGCAATCAAAAAAAGATCAAATAAAAGTCGATCAGAAATCTAGAAGTATCTTATCTCGCGATTGACGTCTAACTCAACATTAGAAAGCTGGTCATCGCCGCCGGGTACCAGCCACCAAGGAGAGGCTATTTATAGATACATTCTCTCACTGGCCCCTTTAGCAGAAGAGTCCCCACTATAATACTAGGGGATATGAACGCCAGATATGAGAATCCGGTTACATGAACTTCAATGGAATTGAAAGGTACCTAGACGCTATGCTAGACAGAAACATTGTCCACGGTTAGGCCCGGACTTTCCCACCTTTGTCAGAGGAAAAAGTGCTACTAAACCAGACATATGTCTAGCCAATCGTTAGAGCCATTCAATTACTACATGAAACCAGTCCAGATACCATGTAGTGACCATATGGGGATCCTTTTCGCCATCATCAGGCACCCTATACAAGTCTTAGGTGTATAAGAAAAACTACAAAAAAGCAGACCGGTATGCACGTCTCCTCGAGGCCTACCATCCGTCAAACTTGGATGAGAGAATTCTTGAAGAGATCGACGAGGCGCTTGAAGGACTCAATAACCATCTCATCAACGCAGCTAGAGCTTGTATCCCTAAATCCCAGTATAAGTCCATCTCAACCTACAGGTGGACTGAATACATGAAGGAACTATACCGTGAGCTAAAATTATTGTATGAAATTAACATCAAAAATGTATCAATTAACTCAATATAACGAAGTAAAGATATCAAAGAAGAGCTCATCCAATTGATTTTCGAACAACAGTGGAAACGTTGGGACGATGTGATCGAGAGACCCGATCATTATGCATCTCCCAAGGACTTCTGGAATAAAATCAGACGTCTCACAGGATTAACCGGGATAAAGGATCA
Source organism: Ceratothoa steindachneri (assembly GCA_963969495.1). Taxonomy (NCBI): domain Eukaryota; kingdom Metazoa; phylum Arthropoda; class Malacostraca; order Isopoda; family Cymothoidae; genus Ceratothoa; species Ceratothoa steindachneri. The sequence goes on along the minus strand of OZ018323.1, from coordinate 19,374,014 downwards.
AATGTAAATATTAAAAGAAGACGGCACCATCGAGCCCGAAGAAAGAGGAATAGAATACATATTCCGACGTTATTGGGAAAGAAATTTTATTATAACTTAAAAGGAAAACAAACATTTTGATATAGAGTTTGAGAATAATATCATAGACAAACCTAACGACCAAATGCATAGAATGCACACTCAGCACCAGGTAGTTGGATAGACAGCGCAAAAGAGACGCCGAGATCACGGACGAGGGACTACTCGGCGCGCTCCGCTCATTCCATCAGAAAGCCCCAAGACAATCAGGGTTTACGAAGCTAAACTTGGAAAAGGCACTAGCCAACTTCATTGAAAGAATGAAAAGAATTTTAACGCGTGTCTAAATACTAGATACTTTCCAGCTGCTTATAAAATGGCAATAATGATTTGCCATAACATGGAAAGGACACAACGTTTAGAGAGAGCTACCAGCCAATTTCAATTCTATAATTTGGCAGAAAGGTCTTCGAGAAGATCTTCAACCGAAGACTGGTGTCTCACCTGGAGGAAAACTTCCTCTACAACTAGCATTAATTTGGGTTTAGATAAAAGCAAAGTACGAAAGCGGCGATAAATGTCATCACGGAAAAGCTTGCCCAAGCCAAACGGGAAAGGAGTTACGTGGACATTGTTTGTCGAGATGTATCAAAGGCGTTTGATAAGGTGTGGTAGAGGGAAATTCAGTTTAAAATCCTACGGCTGGACCTAACTGAAAACTTGGAAAGAACTCTCTGTGACTATGTCATGGAGAGAGCGGCGTATGCCAGTTTATGGTCCATGGACGGACCAAAGTTTCTGCTTAATGCGGGCTCCCCACCCTCCCCACACTCTGCGTTATATAGAATTTCCCACTTCGCCTCTAAGGCTTAGCTTTTTTTCTTTGCATTTATATGACCTTACTTGTTTGCGGGATTTTTCTGAATCTCTTTTTATGTAAACTCTTTCCTTTGTTAACAGGAATTTTCTAATTCCCTCCTTTTGCATTCTCGTAATAAAAGAAAGGGCCCCCCTCCCCACGGGGCGAGGACTAAACTAGAGTGTCCCCCACTCTCTACTTGATATACACTGCAGATGTTCCTGCCCCTGTGAACCCTTCTTGCCTTAACATTCAATACGCCGATGATTTCAGCTAGATAATCATATGTCCTTGGAGGAATGCACTTATGCAAGCACTAGTATAACAGCGTCAGAAATGAAGAGATTGAACAACTACGAGGTACAATGGAAGATTCGAAAAAAACAAGAGAATTCAAGTATTGGCGGGAGACTACTCTCAGTACATTGCACCACGGAGTGCAATGAACTCAGAATGAAAATTACTTCATCAGGCTAGAGGAAGCACGTCCATGATAGAATTTTTAAAGCCTCAGTCGCAGTCAATACTCTGTATATGTTTAGAAATCTATGTGGAAGCAACAAGAAAAAGATCTAGAAGCCGATTGTAAGTTCTACATTGCTGTACCCAGCTTCTCCCCCTCTTGTGTCTCGAAGACACAAAAGAGGAGACGACAGAGAGTGAAAAATAAATGCGTGTACCTAATTACGGGTACACAGAGGCGAGAAAGAAAAGGCCAAAAAGAGCTGCACAGGAAAGCGGAAATAACTCCCATAAAAAGTCATAGAAGAACGGACACGGAACATGCAGTAAATGGTTAATCAAGAATTGCATGATGACGTCATTTAAATGATTAACCAGAATAGAACAGCCTTTAGTCGTGCCAGAATTACAAGCTCCGTTAACCTAGTGGCTGGTAGAGACGAAGTGCCGCCCCAAGCATGACAAGGATGTAGAATCATTAAGAATGTAACAACAAACTGATCAATAAACAGCAACTCCGAATCATGACAAATCACCGATTTTGACCAATACTCAACGAACAAGACTCGTTTTAACCAAATGTGACGTGAAGAAAGAGGAAAGAAGATAAGTAGGAACAGAAACACTAATTTACACACAGTACAAAATAAAAAAAACAATTAAAATAAACAATTAAAACTAAGCACAAATATTAAAAAAACAACAGTAAATTCGCATTACATACCTAAAAACATTAAGATTTTAAAGACAAATGGCTTGAACGCCAGTATAATAAAAACTAACCACAACAATAATCCAAAAATTCACAAAACAAGGAAATAAATGAAAGGGATAAGCTTGACCACCAGACGCCTAGCATCTCTTTGCAGCCCCCCACACTTTTTTCTCTTTTCACCACCTGTCTATTTCCATTTATCTATCCACACACCCCTTTTGTCCCCTACATGAACATACCAACCTATATTCATTTGTAATTGTAATGACATCGTTTCTATTCATTTAAAGTTAAGAAAAGAAAAAGAATAAGCATCATGGTGCGGCATTATTTTATCCTAGCCACTAGTTTTACCACCATATTAGCTTATTATAGTCCTGGCCGCTGTGAAATGTCGTCTCGTGGGAATATCTTCGTTAGTTTCTATGTAAACATAAGGCGGCGCCACCAGCTTGCTGATGCACAAAAATACCTTGTTTGGCTGCCTCAAATCAGCCCACGTTTCATGAGGTGCCACGACTGAAAAATTAAAACATATGGTTTCGTCGTTTGTTGGGGCATTAAAAATAGCATGGGAAAGAGAATAGATACAAAAGAGAATCGGTCAAAGAACGGACGCTTGCGCAACACCATAATAAACAAACGCTACCTGAAATATATAATTTCCAATATAAATACATTTAGTATAAAATAAAAGATATGATCACAACTAGTTAAGGTTTGTAAAGAGCTCCAGAAACTCACAGAAGGGATGAAGAAGAGCAGTGTCAAATTTGCTGAGGTGTCCCTAAGTACTGAATAAAAAGCTACCTATCGTCCTCCGTGCGCCAAAGGCTTACCATTGCATATAGGAGATCTTATTCAGTCTTGTGTTCTTAAAGATCTCATTGGCGTTGAAGGAGAACAGACGGTCTAGAATTTGGTCTGACATCAGTCGTTTTGGGAGATTTGATTAAATGGAAATTGAGAGTTTAGGCAGTAGCTTGCCGAATCGTTTGAGTTCAAGGACGGGTTCCTTAAGAGGGGGCGAAGAGTATCGTTTTTCAAGTCAGTTGGCGCTATTTCATTCGAAAAGGACTAAAACATCAGTGAATGAGAAGAACATGGAGGAAATGTCGGTAAATTCTTGGGAGTATTTTTCTCGCTAATTCTTAAAATATATAAGATGGTTAAATATTAGGAGACGTAAGTAAGCAACCAAACGTTTTCTTGTAAACTGCATAAACAGCTTTTTAACACCAAAGCTCCTTATAGGGCGGTACGTATTGTGTACTTACCTGAATACCACATTAACTGTTCCTGCAGCAGAGAAAAAATTTGATTTGAAATAGTCAGCTTACGTCAAAGAATAGAAAGATAAGATTGTATGTAAATGTCAAAGCATATGAGACAGGTGAGGATATTAAAAAGGAGGTGGATGGTAAAGAGGACAGATAAATCGAAAAGGATCAAAGAAGAAAATGTTGCAGAAGCAGAGAAGGTAGCCAGGAAGGAGGGTACAAGAATTTTGACGACGTTGATGGGGATCTAGAAATCAAACGAAGTGGTGCTAAAGATTAGTTTGTCTCTGAATATTATTTATTTATAGAAACTGACTCTGGGCCATCGGTTTCGAGTAAGATCCATCAAAACTCTGATGAGATTCCAAACATTGCCTTTGGTAGTGTAAAATATATGTAGGGCTAAGCCAAACTGCATTTATAGAAACAGCATATCTAATTGATGCGAAAATCCCCACAGCAGACATTATAATTGAAGTTACTGTTAAGAACAAGTTCAAGAAACCAATGGAAAAATTGTTGATACACCTGCTGGAAGAGGTTGAGAAGTATAGGGAGAAGGAGGAGGATCTAATAAATCTTCTTTCAAGGATGGACTGACTTGACTGATGTGATGATGGAGTCTGAGGGCAGTGGTCAATCTTTTTATGTAGAAATAAAGTGGTTAGTGACCTTAGGAGTTACTATCTGTTTGACTTTGTTCCAGAGATAGCAACTAAAGAGGATTTACATACGGAGAATATTGCTAAGGTCATGTTTGCCTAGCTGAAAGAAAGGAGTTTTAATAAGTCCTTTTTGGTCATGGGAGAAGACTACAAATGTCAACACTGGTGTGAAAGTTGGACTAATGTGGAAGCTGAAGTTGCCTTGCGAGAGGACGCTCGCCAGGTTGGTGTGAACTAGCACACTAGTGAACTTCCCCTGTGCCATCTCATTGTTGATCTTGATGGCTTCACTCTATGAAGCAACAAATTATCCTTGCCAATAGAAAACCTCGTTGACTCTGCTACAGACCTTTATATCAATCCGAACTTCAACTAATTTGTTTGCTTCCTACTGACTAAACAACATAACAAGGTCATTCAAGATATTTTAAGTGATCAACTGTATGGCAAAAAATTTGTCTGTGTAGTCAAGGATAGATTGCTTCCTGCAGGGCTGATGCTTCTGGAGATAGGGATAGTAAACCACAGCTACTGACTTACTGTAGCAAACAGACCTTTTAGTATCTGCTTGTCAAATCAAGGACTTAAAGAGAAGAATAGGAAATTCATTAGGGAATTCATCATTGGAATGTATTATGTATGTTGGTTGAACGTGAAAGTCAATCATTCATGGATCAAAAGGCCTAGGCCCATTATTTCTCAGCTGGACTGCCTGAGATGACATAGGAAGCAGGTGCTGTGAGGTGTGATACCGAGAGTGACAAGGGATGTTTCGTACGCCATAATCCAAACACTGAGGATTGAAGGGGTGAAAAGAATCATAGAAATTCTTTCAAGGACACCTGATATCAATTGGCAACCTTATCAGCTGGTCAGTAGATGTGTCAGAGACACCTCTCACCACGGTCTCTACACATCCCTAAAAGGAAAAGTTTCATCATCAATCCTAAGGAAGTGCTCAAATGGTTTTTCCAAACACAAAGCATTAAGAAGGTTTTGTATAATAGTGAGTAAGCCTTCTGCTTAGTAAGTATTGCAGAAAGAGAGATGTAGAGGGATCAAGAGATAAGTAACAAGCCGATGTCCAAGAATGCGTAAAAGTAGGACTTTTACAACTTTGCAAAGTTAAAATGTCATGTGAATGATCGTTGTATATCCCTGAAAGGTTTTACCTCTTCGGCGCTTGTCATAGCGTCACCACTGCCAGGTATGAGCGCCGCGGGAAGGCCCACTGTGTTGCTGCGCTTGTCACTTACCTAAACCCTCCTTATAGTGGCCGTTTGACGATATTCATATGTGACAATCCATATTTCAATCACCGTTAGACACTCACAGAACGTTACAAACACACAATTACTTATTTTTATGTCTTTGTTCCTCTTAGCTAGTCTCTGACACCGGCCAAGACAAACGCCACCCACGTGGTTGGCGTGATTGGTCAGCAAGGTCTGACAGGGCCCTAGCTGTCTCTGGTTATGGGTGCCCTTCTCTCGGCAGGTCATAATGCATTCTTCCTGCCAGTTATCAAGCGGATTCCTCCCTCTCGGATGTTTCAACCTACCGTGCCATAGTCATGATCTGATCTTCATGCAAGATCATGGCCCCGTAGGGGTGCCGCTATTTGCCTTCCTGGCCGCTCTTCTGACGAGGCTCTGCGCCTCGTCCGGCCTCAGCTTAGCCCTTCTCCTTATTTCTAAAGGCCTGTGTTTTTATCCTACTTCCTCACTTTCCATACAACTTCTCCCGCATCTTTCTCTGGTAGGCTTCTAATTTCACAAGGTAGATGCCGTCCTTCTTCCTCTCACCCAACCAACCCTGATCGGTGCTGAAGGGGGAGGGGACAACGCCCCCTCATCCCTGAGCTCCGATTTTGAGTGGTGGATTTTTAACAACATGCTTTATCCCCACCCTCACCTTTTCACATCCACTTTCTTTATCCTTCCCCCCTTTATCAATTTTACGCCTAACCTAAAGTTGAGCCACCATGCCGATGGGCTGCCAAGCCACTAGGCGGGAGGAGTGGCCTAAAATGACCGCAGCTGGTTCTACCTGACACGTATTCACCCATTGGAGAGCGGGCTACTGTGTACAGTTATCATCGTTTTTGTCCCGCGAAAATACCAGGGTCACCTTGCACATGAATGAGAAAAAAACAGATAAATTCTCCCCCTTTACTCGTCTTTCACCAGGGACGGAGCTGCCTTCGGGCAACTCCACGGAAAAAGTGGATGTTTTTCCCTAGTGCTTTCGTAGAAGACCCTAAAAACCTCTTCTAACGGAGAGGGGGTGTCACGTTGTCTGTATTTATAACAACTGAAAAAGCAATGATACAATTTGCCATCATTTATTACATATAGTTTGCACTCATCTAGACTTACTGGATTCCAACCTTCTTTCATCTCACAGTTTTTGCGCGACCATTCCTTTCAGGTCCGTGTCTACTCTTCCTAATTCATATTCATAATCACAGGAGTGTGTCGTTTCCCGGACCATGGGCCTAAGCGTCTTCCACTTCTCGTTCCTCCCCGCACCATTAACAGCACATGTTACTATGACGATCTAATCATCTACTATAGTGGTAGGTCTCTTTCCATGATAAGCAGAAAGGTCAACTTTTCATTCCTGATTAGCCTGCTTCTCATGTTTGCTCTTTCTCCACCGATAAGTTTTCCTCTCTTCTTGCGTCATATTTTGCACTTGCTACTACGAACATCTCAATGTTGCAACCTTATTTACAAAGGGTGTTCCATTAAGTCGGATCGAAGTTAGCAGTAAATAAAACCGTGTTATTTGTGAACATTTTGTGATTTCACTATTGGATCATGTTATTTAAGTCATGGTAATTATGAGGGGCAGTCAATAAGTTTTGGAATTAGGATATAAGGAAACGAGATATAAGGAAAAGTGTTTTATTTTTTTTCAATATAACTACCCTCGACTTTAATGCACTTGCGCCACTTGTCCCGGAGGCTTTAAATTCCCGACAACCAGCAATTTCCCGACTGCTGTTCAATCCACTCCTGGACGGCGAGCTGGACATCTTCATCGTCCCCAAACCAGCGTCCACGCAGTGCAGCCTTGAACTGGCGGAAAAAAAGGTAGTCACTAGGGGACAGATCTGGACTGTAGGGGGGATGGTGGAGCTTCTCAAATCCGCACTCGCGCAGGGCAGCTTGTGCAACTCTGGCCTTGTGTACTTTGACGGCGCTGAAGTCGATCATGGGGCGTGAGGTTTCTAGGGACCCAACGGGCAGAGACCTTAGTCATGGCCAAATTGTCTTGGATGATGTTGATAACACTTCCATATGATATTCCAAGTTCTCGCTCAATTTCTTCGACCTTCACCCGTCGATTTTCGAGGATCATCCTCTCCACACGGGCTATATTGTCCTCGTTGGTCACGTCTGACGCGCGTCCTGGACGGGGGTCATCTTCAAGGGACTCACGACCATAGCGGAACTCCCTATTCGAGCAAGCAATGGTTGCATAGAAAGGGGCGGTGTCGGTATACACTGCAACCATGCGTTCATGGATCTCTTTTGCATTCTTGCCTTCCTTGGTCAAAAATTGATCACTGCGCGGTGCTCAACCTTCTCTGCGATCAGCTACTGCTTCTTAAATAGACGAGGTAGGAGTGTGCGGCTGTAGGTTCTGACTCGTCATAACTGGTCCTAAAACCCCCACAAACAGCCATTCTCCTTCTTCTGTTTTGCCCTACCGATTCGCAAAACTTATTGACCGCCCCTCGTATGTGTGAAAAATAATATCGCCTAAATGTCCGCCAAGGCTTCAGCGGCACACCTCCACTCGATGGTCAAAATTTTGGCTGAAGTCTCAGCATAGTTGCTCCTCGATCTCACCAATATTCCTTATTATCTCATCCTTCAGCTGTTGAATTGTTGTTGGCTTGTTGGCATAGACCTTACTTTTGAGATGACCCAAAAGAAGAAATCTAAAGACGTCAAGTCACACGATCGTGGTGGCCAATTGACCTCGCTGTTTCGAGAGATGATGCGACCTGGAAAGTTCTCATTCAATGAAGCCATTGTTGCATTGGCTGAGTGGCATGTGGCGCCGTCCTGTTGAAACCCCAAACTTCGACATCCATAGAATTCAATTCAGGCCATAAAAAGTTGGTTATCATGGCACAGTATCGCTCACCTGTCACCGTAACAGAATTCCCGGCATCATTTTCGAAGAAATACGGCCCAATAATTCCGCTAGCAAAAATGGCTCACCAAATAGTGACCTTTTGTGGATGCAGTGAATTTTCAACAATCTTTCTGGGGTTTTCATCAGCCCAAATGCGACAATTTTGCTTAGTAACGAATTCAGCAAGATGAAAATGGGCTTCATCACTAAAGATAATTTTTGCGAAAAATCATCATCGGCTTGTCTTTGCTCGTGCACCCAATTGACGAATGTACGGCGCTTTAAATGGTCAGCAGTCTTCAGTTCGATGTAACGTTTTTGTGGAGAGGTTCAATTCCTGCGCGCGATGACGAATAGAGGTTTCTGGATCTTCTGCCACATTCTTGCGCACTGTAGCAATGTTTTCAGCTCAACGGCGTAAACGAGCACGTAATGGCGTTTTCATATCTGCCACCGACCCCGTTTGTTTTTTATTCACGAACAATTTTCCCAATTGCACTCGGTTGGTCGATTATGTTGACCAAAAAAATCGCGAAGTGCCCAAAAAGCGTTTCTGTTTGAACGTCCATTTTCGTAACAGGCTTCGATAACTCTAACTCGTTGTTCGATTGTTAATCTTTCCATGGTTGAAATTGCCAAAGACTGAAGTTGTTAAATCTGAAAGAAAAAGAAAAAAATCATTAGACGCTTAAACTTAACTCACATTTAAAATCGCTCCAAATTATTGGAACAGCCTTTATATGGGGATCACATAACATGAAGCAATCCATGAGGTTTCTATACCCCATCCTCGATGAATAGATCTCATGTAAGCTTATCGTCTTTCTTTTCATTGCCGTCACTCGGCCTACTTGTAACCTTCTGAGTTATCTTAGCCATAATACATGGGAGGCTGAAAAACACGAGTTTCTTCGCATCTACACTACTTTGGTACAGTTCAAACTGTTATTTCACTGTGCGAGGTAAATCTCCGCATCACCATCGAATCCCCGTTGTATTAATGTATTTGTGACTCTTGTTCCTTGAATGACTACAGAGATTTTGGTTTTCTTAGAATAACTAGCCTCCGTGCGGAATGTAACATCCTTTCCCCGACGGATAGTCCATCCTTCATCTCTACGACGAAATTCATCAATCACCAGTTTTCGCCACGGGTGTCTATTTCTCCTTCCACCACAGACAACTGAACAGCGACCACATTCTTCGATACCGTTCCATTCCCTCAACCACCAGTCGATCAGATCTATTTTACAAGTGTTGCTTTGTAGATGATGTGTTCAGCAAGAACTTATTCATTCTTCTGCTCACTCCCATAGCCTGGCTATATCCGTGGGATACTTTTTTTCTCCTCCCACAGCTCGTCTACTGCCGGTGTGGTAGATACGATTACTCCGAGGATACTTTTCTTTTCACCATTTACTTTTGGTTCTTATCATACAGCACATATATTTATGCTATCCGGTAGGCCTTCTAGAACGCCACCCTACTCAGTTTCACTGAATTCGTACTGCTCACAAAATCCAGGGGTTTGATTTGGGTATTATCTCATTAAGCCCTCCCCAATTTATTTATCCACTAGAACTGGTTCTTCGTGTATGAGCAATCGAGCGTAGTGAACAACCTTTTTATCTTTTCCTTGGCGCCCTCCTAGGTTGAGGTACGTGTTAATGGAGCAGCTGATAAAGCCGCTCGGCTGGCCTTGCCCCAGCACTCCTAATCCAATTCCAATTCACGATTTCATTTCACATTTAAGGCAGATCCATAATTCACAATGGTTATTTGCCTGGCAAACTATGCATCTCACGAATCTTCAGCGCCTAAAACCCCTCCTAGGTCCATGGGCCTCATTTTTCCCCTGTTCCCGCCATAATGAAGCAATGCTGCCCGTCAGCGCGTTGGTCATACCAGGTTAACCTACAGATACTATATGTCTGCGACCCTCCTACCCTCCACCTGCTGGTGAATACGGCGACTTATGCCCCAAGTAGGCAGTGGCCAGATGGGCTCCTAAATTTAAAAAAAATCCTGCTCCTGCTAGACTCAGCGTCTCTGGGTGCTCGTTGAGTGCCTCGTTTACTTTCATCCTCCGTCACCCTTTCTCTCCTTTTCTGATTCACCTGCGGTTCATCCTGCTGAAGACCCTGGTTCTCCGTTAGCAATATTTTCTCATTTCTCTTTACAATTCAGCTTTTCCCGTTGATAGAATTACGTTTTAGTTCTCCTCCAGTTCTATTGCCTCACATACTCTCTTACTACACCTCGATATTGATGAGTACGCGCTGAATAGGAATCATATGTTTCAATCGGCGCCATCTTCCATCTCAGGAAATAAATATCAAAGTTAACTGAAACTAATTTTAAATAATTATACTCAATAACTATTTCGTACTGCCTAAATTTCTGACTGTCCTGTTTTAAGACACTATGTATTTTAAACGAATTATGAAATGAATTGAAATATTAGCTTTTGGCACCAAACTTAAATCTAAGACGTGTGTTTGAAGATGAACCCGAGATTTATTTATGTCGCATCTGTGATTGTTGTATTTAAATTGCGGTTTGCAGATAAATTATTAGTGAATTATTTTCAAAAAACCACTGTTCTAATCAACATTTCCTTTTACTACGAATCTTTGTGATTAAAAAAAGTTTTTACTTTTTCAGACTATTCTTTTAACAAGCAAAAAGCACTAAATTTATTTAATCAATTGAAAAAAGACGTTTGTGACTTCTTGTGAAGAGGTGAACTTGAGTCCATCAGAAAATATCGGAAAATTACAACAAAAAGTAAGTATTTTTTACTATTAAAGGTGCATGATAAAAAAGTAAAACATGTACTAGTATAAGTTTCTGAAAAAAAAACAAGTGCAAATGAGGTAGAATCTAATGTGAATGCTTAAAATGTCTTATACAAATGACACATAAGAGGAGGTGGTCTGATGCTGGCGATATTAATAATTTACTCCATCTTATTAGTGAGGCACTAATTGAGGAAATTAAGGAATTAAGAGAATATCAAGTGTCAAGTTCTGATTGCAGAACTTATCTTCAATCAGATTTAATCAAAGCGCTCATATCTATAGGAGACTCTGAAATAAGTCCTGTTTTGGAAATAATTTAAAAATAAGACTGAAATTTTGACCGAAGGAGGAAATTTAAAAGAGCTCTAATAACATTCCTGAATGCTTCAAGGACGAAATGAGACGATAAGGATCAGCATTTATACGTGCAATACCTATTTGTACCACAGAAGATTTATGCGAAGGGCTGTTTATCTCCCTTATCACTTCTCCATCTTTAGTATGCAACCTTACTTTACACCGATATTTTTGCTCTAAACACCAAAATTTCCGCTCACTATCATCGTTGCTTCCTCTTCTAAAGACGTGAAGGAATCCATTATTCGCAAATTTTCCCTTACTACGTTTCGTTTTAACGTCCTCAGCCATTCTAAAAAAATATAGAACTGTGACAAAAGAACATAACATGTGACAATGAGCATCCTGTAAACTTACTGAGACTTAAGAGTAACACATTTAGCCTGCTACTAGTAACAATCGCTCCATCTGTAACATAGACAAACAGCTTAGCGAAGTTAGGTTGTATACCAGCTTTATTTTATTCTAAAAAGCTAGTCCTCTTGGTTCCAAAATATGTTTATATGCTCTCTAACTTAATTCATAACAAATACCTATATTGTATTCGTGTTCCAATAAAAAGGTCTAAAATAGGTATGTATATTAATGACTTAATTGAACGGTTAAAATTATTTTGACTGGCAACTTGTGAATGATGCGTATTTTTTATTCCAAATATATGTATATTATCACAAATCTTATTTAATTTATAGCAAGGATATACTCGTATATTGTAACTTGGTTCAATTACAACCACATAAAAGTGCTAAAATATTCGTTGCCAAATAAACTGGCGCCAAAAAAATCGTCGATTAATTTCTCACGCCAAAACGGTTTCTTCAAAATGTACTAAACACTTTGGGGGCAAAGAAATATAGGGCCGTCGGACGAAACCAAACCTATTGACGTTGATTCATTTATTCTGAAAAAGATTGAGGTTAAATGTCCTAAAAATGTGATTTATATTTTTAAAGCATTATGTGGCATATTTTATGTTATTGATTGATATGGTTTAGCTTGGATTGTTAAAAAAACTAACGTTACTTCAAATTAAAAAAATTTAGTCACGTGCGAGTCTGGTCGCAAGCGACTCTACATCTCACTATGTCGGTCGGTCCCCAGTTTGCTTTTTATTTGTATTAACATTGTAACTATCAGGCCAATTCTAACCAAATTTGAAATCCTCATGTTCTTTTACATTCTCTTTCGAATTCCATAATTGCCAAAGCCATCCCAAAGTTTGCACGGGAATAATTTTGTTTTGGCCATAACATCATAACTATTTAGGCCGATTCTAACGAAATTTAAAACCCTTATGTTGTTTTACATTCTCTTTTAAATTATATATTTGTCAAAGTCCTTCCAGGGTTAGCCAGGGAATTATTTTCTTTTGCCAATAACATCATAACTCTTCGGCAGATTCTAACGATATTTGAAGCCCTTATGTTGTTTTACATTATATTTCGAATGATATAATTACCAAAGTCCTCCCGAGGTTAGCAAGGAATTATTTTTTGTGGAGGGGGAAATAACATAACTATTCGGCCAATTCTGACGAAATTTGAAACATTTATGTTGTTTGACATTCTCTTTAGAGTGATATAATTGCTAAGGTCCTTTTAAGGTTAGTCCAGTAATTAGATTTTTTATCAAAAAACATCATAACTATTCGGCTGATTCCAACGAAATTTGAAAACCTTATATTGTTTTACATTTATTTTCAGATAATGTTATTGCTAAAGTCCTCCCAAGGATAGTCAGGAAATTAGTCTTTTTAAGCAATAACATCATAACTATTCGGCAGATTCTAACGAAATTTGAACCCCTCAAGGTGTTTACATTCTCTTTCGAATGATAGATTTGCCAAGGTCCTCCCAAGTTTACTCCGAAAATTATTAAAAGTCGTAAGATCAGAATAAGTGAGTGCACGCGACTTTTTGCTGAACAGACCTTGTTTAGTTCGTGTTACCTAATAATAAAAGCAGCAAATTCCTTAAGTTTCAAATAATTAGAGAAGATTTTCAAATAAGTCTTATTATGTTCAATTCAGTAGTATCATCCCCATCAATAATTTTTGTATGTACATAATAGTTTAGGACTCATTCGATTTTCTTTATTGTGTTGCGGAAATATTTCATTGTGCAATCCCGTGGGATTTTGTTTGGTTTAAGTCAATCATTTAAACATTAAGTTAGTATAAATAAAATCGTTTTCCCGGCATTTTTAAGCAGACTCGAAGTGATGTTGTTCGATTCTGATAATGTGATTTTTAGTCGCGTGTGAGTCTATGTCGAGGTATACTTGTGTAGATTAGCTCAGCGCTCAGAGTCTTACAAAAGTACGGGCAGACAGCTGACCACAGGCCGCTTGTGTTATGTCCGGGCGATAAATAACGAGTGTGAATTACGGTCGACTGGGTTTAGATTAATAGCTTGCCAAGTTGCAATTCAAAGTATATATAAAGACAATACCTCCAAATATAATTTTAATATATATGAAAAAAGGAAAAATTTATATATACAAAAGGGTGAAGAAATTATTTATGGTAGTTAGATGAATTAAGTGAAGATTAACGAGGTAATCTAGGGATGACCATACACGATCGCTTTACCTGCAAGCGCGGGCGAATTGGATGAGGAGGGGGGGAGGGAGAAGACAACGGCGTAGAAGCTTCAAGAAGATATTTCGCGGAATCTTGACTTGGAGGACTTGAAGATTGGGTTGGATTACTTCGTGATGGAGAATGAGATTTTCTCTGCTCCAGAGTAATGCAATCTCAACTCGAGACGATTCATCTGATCGGCAGGGAGTCTCAGTCTAAAAAAGACGGGAATCTTGAAGGGGTGGTGAAGATGAGAGGGCCGCACAACTCTCCGGGAAGAAGGGAGTTTGATAGCTTTACTCCTTAACAGGGGCCAGGGCTTAACAAAGGTAGATCTGCTGACGAGATCTTCGAAGACGTACGACGACGAGTTACGGAGGAGTCACGGGAAACAGACGGCAGTCTTGACGGAGTGAATGGCGGGCTTTCAATCTCTTCAAAAGATCGTGAGCTTCTGGTTAAATATCCAGGTGGGTGCTCTGTTAGACGGCTCTGGGCCATAAGGTCCCCAAGGACCCTTGACTCAAGTCTAAGCAAGCACAATTCATGATAACGCGTCGTTCCAGACGACCAAACTCGCCTTGCGATATGGGGGTAGGGAGTCCGAAAACAAACACAGCTGGGACAGGTGATTAAGCGACTGACGGATTCTTCCTCGACTTTCTAAAATTCTCATGCTGGCTCACGTGGTCTTGAAAGAATAGATGGGTATCGTCAAAAGGCTTCTTTTCACGGTTCTTCGAGGGCATTCCCTCACACGCCTTCCTTCCTGAAGATGACGTTTTCTTGATTTGAAAAGGAGGAAAAAAGGCATCCCTAAACATGTGAGGAGTCGCGTATGGGAATTTTTGACCTGAGTCTACAAGTGCTTAATAGGGGGAGACCTTTAAATTTAATTCGACACAGTGGTCACAAAATTAATGAATTACTTCCGTTTAATCCCTGGTGCAGGGTATACTTAAAAAGGGTATTGTCGTTAAACAGGGCAAAGAAAAAACAACACACAAAGTAAATAAATGCGAGTTACTAAAAAAATCAAAAGAATTCATTAATAAATGGGTAGTGGAACCATATATCAATAAAAATAAAGAAACATACCATACAAAAAAATACACACGCAAAGGAAAAATATATACAAAAGGTAAACAAAATTTTACATGAGAACCAAGGAACATAAACATACACGGTTAAGACGGAGTTCTAGAATTATAAAAACAAAAGGAGTACACAGAGTCGATTATGTGCACGGCAGTACAATTCTTAACACATTTTACTTCGGAGGAGGAGGATCATCGACCGGATTCCTAATTAGACAGTCTGCAACACAGTTTTCTATTCTGTTAATGTACTTTATTCGAAATTGGTATTCCATTATAAGTAAACTCCAACGCATAAGCCTTCCGTTCTGGCTTTTACAATTCTTTAAGTAAGCCAATGGGCAATCATCGGTTTCGACCATGAACTCCTTACCTAACAAATATGTTCAGAATTTCTGTACACTCCATACGATCACTAGAGCTTTAAGTTTTATGACCGCATAGTTCCTTTCGCGTGACGAGAGATTCCTGCTAGCGTACACAATGGGGTAACTGTTGCCGTTTTCTTCATACTGTAGCAAGACGCAACCAATGCGTTCCTTACAAGCGTCCGTTCGTATCTCAAACGGTTTGTTCGTATGCGGGAGTCTCAGTATGGGAGCTGATGTTAGTATCTCCTTCAGCTGATGGAAGTGGGCGGTCGCTTTGGGGTTCCATGCGAGGGGGTCCAGGGAACGTTTCTTTAGTAGGGAACTAATGGGGTACGCTAAAGCAGCGTACAAAGAGCAACCAGGCTTCTCACAAATTACATCGGGGAATTCAGCTAACAAAAGAGCCAACTGCATCTTCTGATGGGGTTCCAACCGGGGATTTAAATCGAGTTCCGGGGTAGAGTTTATACGGGAACCGGGGAAAGAAGGGAGAGGGTAATTTTCGTTCACTTTGATACATAGAGTTTGGATTAAATTAACAGGCTCAGACGGATAAGAGGCTTCCATTAATGCCTCGTCGTCAAGGGCAATTATATTGTTAATGCATGCGTGGCGGTGATAGCGCTTAAGCATATTCACATGAAACAATTTGTTCCCTGAGGGGATCTGTATTATGTAATCAACGGGACTGCAGGCTTCTAGGATTGGAAAGGGCGTTTCCTCCGTTGGTAGGAGGAGCAGCACCTCTTCACTGGGCTTGAATCGCCTTTCTTTGTACCGAACGTCAAAATAGGTCCTATATTTTTTCTAAATTTAGGTCTGAATTTTTGTACGCTAGATCGGCGCATTCTTCCAAGAGGTTCCGAAGATCTAGCACGTAAGAATAAGAGGAGTTGATCTCATCCAGGCGGGGATTATAAAAAAGTTTATTCAAAATGCTCATTGGGTTGCAAACATTTCGGCCATACAAGAGCTAGAAGGGGGCAAATCCCAAAGTTCTGTGGTGGATTTCTCTGCAGGCGAACAGGGCAACCGGCAGGTATCGATGCTATTCTCGGGGCTAAGCATGGCATAACCTTTTAAGAATGGTTTTCAGAGTGCCATTCAACTTTTCACAGACATCCTTAGCGGCGGGGTGAAAGGGAAGGTGAACAAGGGATTGATCGTAAGGAGCTTGCCGACGGGTCCCATTGCTCAGAGGTGAAGTCTCTACCTATGTTGGGCAAGATCTCCTTCGGGATGCAGACGCAGGAAAAGATAGAAATAAGGGCCTCCACACAAATTACGCTATCAATTTTTTAAAGGGCACTGCGTCGGGTAATCTCGTTGCAAAGTCAACAAGAGTGAGGACGTACGAGTGTCCTTCGCTAGTCGAGGGTTGAGTTGGTCCAATTGGGTCTATGGCCACTCTAAAAAAGGCTTCGAGATAATTGGGGTCTTCTGGAGGGGGGCAGGTGGTATTCGTCCTTTTGCTGTAGTCTTCTGGCAAATGTCACACCACCTGCAAAACTCGGTAATTTTTTTGGCCGCACGGGGCCAGAAGAACTAACGGAAGATTCTCTGAGACGTTTTGTTGTGACTGTAATGACCAGCCATTAATCTATCGTGTGCGATTCGGAGGATTGGGGAACATATGACCGGGGGATACACAACGAACGAATGGGGGTTTTTCCCTCAGCCGAACTGAAGCGATAAAGGAGTCCGTCGATAATGAGGTAGGCCACTTCCCTTTGACGACGCGCAGTCCACGTTCTTCACATCTCGCTTTTTCCCACAAGGAGTGAAGAGCGGGGCATTCCTTTTGAGCGCTTGCAAAAGTCTTGTTTTGCAAGGCTGCAAACTCTGGTGAAAAGGCGGTTCTAAAGACACGGGGGGAACAGTATCCTTTAGCGCTTGGGCCCTCGTGATAACGGGCTGAGCGACGGGGTGAGTCGAGAGCTGGAAGCTCTGCCTGATCAACACGGCGGAGAATTTAATGGAGGCTGCTATCACTTCGGCCCACCCAGTGGAATATTTGGATTCGAGATAGCAGCGGACCACGGGGAACCGATTTGCACGTCCTAAGTAATCATGGACAACTGCAAATTTATCGTGGTCGGGGCCCATTGGAGAGAGCAACTTTTCAGAGATGACGAAGCAAGTGCATCCGGTGTCTCTTACGCTGGTTGACACTCAGCAATCATTAACACTTCCATTTTCAAATTCAAGCCCACCCAGGGAGCTTTTGTTGAACAGAAAATTAACTTGATGTCCCGGGGGACTGATTGTTAGTGAAGTTGCCTGCATTTCAGGGCGAGCGGGCGGATGGAAGTGAGAGGCACTTATTTGGTAGATTTGATGACTAGGAGCAGAAGGAAATTAGGAGTTTTGGGGACAGTGGGTCCTCACATGGCCGAGAACTCCGCAAGATAAACGAATTATGGGCCTACGAGGGTAATTCGACGCTGGGGGATTATTTATGAGGAACTTAATATCCCTCGATTCCGGCGTGGAATGGCACTTGGGTTTAAATGGACTAGGTACCTTCACAAACTTTGGTGAATTCTTCGGGGGAAATTTGGAGAGGTTATTTTTACTTTGGGGGGATGTGGGATGAGACTTTTGGGGTTTCTTTCGAGTAAAGATCGTGGCTTGATGCGTGCACATCCGCTTCTTCTATTCATTCGTTGAAAGAAGACACGTGTCTGTCCTTCAAGAATGCGCGGATTTCAGAGGGTAGTGCAGCCATCAACTGATCCCGTAGAACGAAATTAATTAGGGACTCGTAGTCGCGGTTGACTTGAGCTGAGTCCAACCAGAACTAGAAAGTTCTCTGGAGGGGGAATCCAAATGGACGGTAGGTCTGGCCGGAGATTATTCTCGCCTGGCAGAACTTTGACCTATAGTAATCGGGATTCATATTAACCGCCGATAATAATTCGGACTTGAGGAAGGAGTAGTCGAAAGTAGCCTCGGTTAGGAGTGAAATGATGATTTCTCGGAGGTTAGTATTAAGGAGAGGAAGTAGTTTAGTTGAGCCACTCCATCAGCTTCAATATTCCAGTGCTTCACTTCGAAAATTTTGTCAAAGTGAGTTAAGTAGGCGCTGAAATCCTCACCGTCCTTAAACACTGGCAACTTTACCGAAGGGGTTTGGGGGAGATTCATTTCTCGAGCTAACAGATAGGGTCTCCAAATGATTCCTGTTAAGCTCACGCTCATGCTGATGAATTCTTTCTCTTTCTTCAGCTTCTCTCTATTCTTTTTCTCTAATCTCTTTAGCTTCTCTCTGTTCTTTTTCTCTTCTCTCTTCAGCTTCTCTCTGTTCTTTTTCTCTCATCTCTACAGCTTCTCCCTGTTCTCGTTTTACTGCCCTAAAATTTATTTCTTCCTTCTGAACATATGTAACTAGATCCTTGCCAAACAACCCAAAGATGTCTCCTTGTTGATGGAAACGCTCAGATGAGGACATCTTGTTGGTGTAAATGTACGTCTGACGGCTCGGTGCACCCAAGGAACTTACGGAAGAGGTTATGAAGCTCTGACGATCGTATCAAAAATCCTAACGGAGATTTTGTTACACAAAGATTGCAAGCAATAAAGAAAATAACAGAAAATAATTCGAAACTTGATCTCTATGTGACCAATGATTACAGGCCTTTAATCCTGCACGGGGATTAGTAGGGGTTTTCGAAGAGATCGTCCCCCCAAAAAAAATTAACACATACAACGAAAATAAAATTGGGAAAAAATGGTCACCATAAAAAATAATCAATCAAAAAGAAACAAATTGTTCTACTTTCTTTGGATATCTTTGAACGAACTTGGCAAACTGGTTACTGAACAACTTAACTTAGAGGGGTAAATTGAGAAGAAAAAGGGTTCTTTCAAACAAAAATTAACCCAAATTTATCTGCGACCAGATAAAGATAAGGATAATGATTAAGAATCTGGGTTGTTTTTTATATATATATATATATATATATATATATATATATATATATATATATATATATATATATATATATATCCATATGGAGC
This sequence comes from Ceratothoa steindachneri, assembly GCA_963969495.1. Lineage (NCBI taxonomy): Eukaryota > Metazoa > Arthropoda > Malacostraca > Isopoda > Cymothoidae > Ceratothoa > Ceratothoa steindachneri. Next base: position 19,354,636 of record OZ018323.1, on the reverse strand, counting down.
TCGGCCGTGAAGCCTGCATTTAATATTGAGGATAAATCACAGGGCCACCAGAAACGGATGCAGCATCTTTTAATTTTTCACTACGTTTCGGAAACTACAAGTTTTCATCTTCAGGTTAGAATAAGTTTACAAAGTTAATACATATGAAGTAAACTTGAAAAGGCCAACAAGACATTATTTTAAAGGGTGACCAATTATAAAATATCAGTAAAATGTACTATAAGTTAAATTTTTTTTTTAATAGGACTTTGCAACAGTTAAATTTGCTTTAAAACTGAATAAAAAAATAGTTCATAAATTTAAAGTTCATTGCAAAAATTAATTAAAAACTATAAGAGAAATTGACCTGGCATTATTTAAAGATAGTAAATTTAAACTTTGTTTTTAATTTTGTAAAGACTTTAAGAGTTAAAAAACATAATATATAAACGGTAAATTTGGGTACTTACTAAAGTGGATCCATCCTAGAGAGTGAATGGAATTTTTTAACAAGGGGCTAGTATTTATAGGTTACAGTGACGCTTGGTTTGAAGGGGTTTGTCAAGATGAGAGGGCCGCACAACTCTCCGGGAAGAAGGGGGCTCGATAGCTTTTCTCTGAACATGGGACAAAACTTAACGAATGTAGATCTGCTGACGAGATCTTCGACGACGTACGATGACAAATTACGGGGGGTCACAGGAAACAGACGGCGGTCTGGACGGAGTGAATGGTGGGCTTTCAATCTCCTCGAGAGATGGTGAGCTTCGGATTAAATACCTGAGTGACTGCTCTGCTATACGCCTCAGGGCCTTACAGTTCCGAAAGGATCCTTGGCGCCAGTCTAAGCAAACACAATTAATGATAATGCGTCGTTCTAGACGAACAAACTCGCCTCACAATATGGGGGTAGGGTTAATATGGCCGCGCATGGCGTCATCGCATAGGAGGAGGGCACGATCGGCGTCTTAAAACAAACACATCTGGGACGGGTGAGTAAGCAAGTGACGGATTCTTCCTCGACTTTCTAAAATTTTTACGCTGGCCCACGTGGTCTTAAAAGAATAGAGGGGTATCGCCAAGGGGCTTCCTCTCACGGTGGTCGTTCGAGGGTTTTCTCTCACAGTCTACATCTCCATATGTCGGTCAGTTGGTCCTTGTTTTTCTGTTTTTATTGTTTTTGTAATAACATTGTAACTATTCGGCCGATTGTAATGAAATTTGAAACCTTTATGTTGTTTTATATTCTCCTTCGAAAGATATAATTGTCAAAGTCCTCCCAGGTTAGCCCGGGAACCTTTCTTTTTGGCAATAAATCATAACTATTCTGCCGGTTCGAACGAAATTTGAAACCCTTATATTGTTTTATATTCTCTTTCGGATAATATAATTCACAAAGTCCTCCCAAGGTTAACCTGGGATTCATTTTTCTTTTGGCAAACATATCATAACTATTCGGCCAGTTCTAACAAAATTTGAAACCCCTATGTTTTTTTACATTCTCGTTCAATAATAGAATTGCCAAGGTCCTCCCAGCGATAGTCCGGGAATTATTGAAAGTTTTGAAGGTCGTAAGGTCATAAATCAGAATAAGTGAGAGCACACGACCTTTTGGTCGGCAGACCTTGTTCTGTGTAAATACAGTTTCATTTTCAATCTGAGACTAGTGGAAACATTTGTAAATATTACAAATGGAATTTCGACGTGGGTGGAGATTTTGCTTGAGTACAGTTGTTGAAATTGTTTGTGTGTCTATTTCTTTAACAATTCTCTCCTTATTCTTGATGATTTTTCTAATGCTTTTCAAAGATCTCTCCAATGCTCTTATAATCTATTCTCTACTCAATTCTCTGCTTCTTTTTTATAGGTTAGATAAATTTTCAGTTTAGTATAAAATATTTTAATCATTTGGTATTTCTTTTAGGTTTCTTCTACTATTTCTCAGTAGAATAAAATTTTAATCTGGATTAGTAGAGAGTATTAATTTTTATCCTGCATCTGCTCAGCCTGTCTGTGCTTATTGGTTATACGTGTGTTATTGATTCGGAAGTTATTCACAATAATTTATTGACGCCACGAAAACTATGAACTTGTAAAATGATAAAGGCATTGAAGCAGCACGTGGCAAAAACACGGTTAAGTGGTGTGCAAAAGAAGGCGAGCATAATATTATTCGAATCTAAACGAAATAGATCGATAGGTGAGTCGAGCGTCCACGAAAATTAAGCTCCATATGTTCATGCCATAGAATTTCCTGTGTAATGTTCTTTCTGAAATGAGTGGTGAAAGACCAGAATTTTCCTTTGTAGCAATTCCTATCTGGAAACAAATCGATTTGCAATTATAAGCCTAGAGATTCTACGACCGTCCCTGTCTACCAATACCTTCTTCCGTCCGCAATTCTGGCAAGAGGTTTTCGCATTTTGGGGGTTCTGCCATTGCTTGTAAATCTGATGACCATACTCGTTGAAACACTGCCAAATTCCGCCAGCTCCTTCCCATGATGACCGTTGGCACGGCCAAATGCAATCGGGCCTTTTTGCCATTCCATGACGTCGCTTTTTAATTAGAGCTGATTTGCTATCTACAGATCTTCACGCCGTCCGTAACACAAATAAAGCCTAACTAACGTTTCGACGTAAACTAAGCTACGCCTACGCCTTTCGGCGGCCTAAGGTTCATACACGCTTCAGCTGTTAAGTTATGGTTTTTCTCCCTAGGTGACTAACTTTTTGTCCAGTGAGCATATTTTGGTGTTTTAGAACAAAACCAGACACAACTATGGGAACACTCCAAGATATTCTTTTTGCTGTGGTCACTTGCCTCAGAAAGCTACAGCTACTTGAGTGCGACTTTCATTTGTCATATTGAGATATCCTGGAAGTGTTGTATATTATATCTCCCAATACAATTGGGATGAGTGTTGATCTATGGAAACTTATACTTACGCTTCTAGATTTTAATTTTCATATACTTGTTCTTAGTTTTATCTGCGGACAGAGTTTAGCGAATGTATGTGATTACTAATGTTTTTTCTCTGTTTGTACACAAGAGAGGTACCCTGAACATACTGTTGCACTTTGTAGCTAGAGGGATACCACGTCTTCTCTACTCGAGTGCCAGTATGGAAAGACGAGGCCACAGAGAAAACATCCACTTTGAGTTCAGATATGTGGAAGTGGGTGCGTTCCTCGGTACCTTTCTGCACCATTTCCTTAACAACTGTTTTTTTATATACCACTTTTATTGACCTCATCCCATACTGCCTTCGTTTAGACTTTGCTCTTGGATCTTTCTTCACTGGATGTTGGGCAGACTGACCTCAATCTTTCCGAGGCCTGTCATAAAACCAGATCCGCCATATAGACTTGTCTATCACGCCATGGGTAGCTTTTGGTATGGGGTTCCCAAGGAATGGTAGAGATGATCTATACTGCTCAATATAGCGGTATAGGAAGGGGCACGTAAGAGGTTCTGCTAGACCAATCTCCTCTGGGGGTCAAAGTAAGACCGCCGTGGGATGAAGCAGTGAATTTATAAAAAATGACAATGAGAGGGCTTCTGACTGGTTAAAGAGCTTAGACACGTCAAGCATCGAGATATACCCGTGTGAAGATACACAGCCCGGAGACAAGTCGAACAGGTCAGGCCCCAAGGTGTACTCGTACGTGGATACCAAAACGAAGAGAAAGAAAACTAAAGTTTTTCCTGTACTGAGCGAAGCTTCGATGACGTCGGGGGAACTTATTAAGCCTATTTTTCGTTTTCGAGCAGGCTGGCTTCAAATGCTAATTAGTTATTCGCTTAAATGTAAGAATCATGTTGGATAAAGGCTACATGTTTCATCAAAAGAAAGCTCTATGTAGCTATGCTGATTAGTAAAGACCCTTAGGTAACCCATTATTCGAAAGTGAGCCTTCTGGCGAATGGAACTGACCATTTCCAGCAGACCTTGGTGGTGTTTTTCGGATAATCAATGACTTTTCCTTGCCAGTGACTGCGCACTCTACGATATATTTTGTGAACGGGTTATTTATGCGAGGTAACTCGTAAACTAGTCTGTAGAAGTCATCACCGAAAAGCTGGCCGACCAATGAGCGGTCAAGTGCGAACGTGTGGTAAGGCAACAGCGGCTGGGGCTCGTGACCTACCTCATACACTCTTCGTCATGTTCAATTGCGACAGACTCCATGAGTCGGTGCATGCCGGTTAGTAAAGCTACCACGTAAAAATATTGATACCATTGTCACTGAATTGTAATTAATTTCCCTGCTTCGGCTAAGCGAATCGCTCATGCAGGTGTGGAAAGTCGGGTTTATCCGAAGTCTTTTCTAACTGCTCCAATGACGTACACAATAATTAATTATTGTGTACGAATAACTGGAAAGAGCTGCATAGACTCAAATCCTCCCGTTTATCCTTACCAATCTGTCAATATCAATGCATGCTGGGTGCTGCCTGCCACCTGCCAACTCTAAAGATATAAGGGTTGTGCGACCACACTTTTACGGGATGGGTCCCCAATGAGAGGATGCGCACTTTAGACTCAGCATAATATATCCGTTCTATCAATTTGAATACCTCCTTTCAGTCAGTAGCTGTGCAACTACACATGTATATTAGGCATACTTTAATTTCTGCGTAGATTTCACCGTCAGCTTAAGTTCGTGGTGGTGGAATTCGACGGGTCGTAGCATGGATGCTGAGGCACCCATCTGGAGTGACTACGCGATCAATCCAAGGGGTGAGGTCCTAGCCACCTGATAGAAGAGTTGAATATAGCTGTTTAGAATGTGAAGTTACGCATAAAATTCCAGGAACCGCTTAATTGTTTTCTTTCGATCTGTCTCTGTGCTTTTCGGATGCACAAACTGACGCATGGTGGGAAGTAATCGATGACCTTCATGATATTGACCACTTCCCGATTCAAATATAACTTCTTTGGCCGCTGCTACTTGAAAAAACAGCGCATAGTTTTGAACTTCCCAATTTTTCAGGCCCAGTCGAAGAATTTTGGTCGGTTGATGCTTCTGTTTAGTTCTTTTGCACCCTCATGTTCTTGAGCATAACTATAATTTCTAGAACATCTAACCATTTTGTACGCCAACTGATTTTTTTGTCATAGACCAAATATGAGACAGCCCTCAGAGAGAAGCGATATGCATGCATGCATGCGCTTAATATGCCGCTCGAACGACTTCACTATCGGTAAATTTTGTCGAGTAAGGGCAAAGTACCGTTATTTTTGTAAGTAAGCTAGCCAATCTTCTTGGCAGCCATATATGTCTTTACTTAAAGGGAATACCCGCTAGCATGGCGGTGTTTTTCGCGACATATTTTGCAACATTCTCTAGCCGGTATGCTCCTCTATCAGTAGTCATTCCACTTCGTGATGTCGCTGAAGTCCGCTGAGTGGGCTTTACCACCAGTAGTGGAGAAATCGTAAACCACGTGTTTACGTTGAAGGAGTTTCGCACCGCTCTTGCTTCATGCACGGACACTACCATTGTTCCTGACGAGGTCTCGTATGCCATACTTTGAAACGTAAGTGAGGAAGGCATGGCATTTTTACTAGATTTGTATAGCTTGTTCCTGGACTCTTGGCAAATGTCTACTGTGCTTGCTTTTCTCAAAGCGGGGAGAGATAACTTTACTCCGGCTAGTTCAGCCCCAATTTTTAAATTCATGGTGTAGTAAATGTTAAATTGACTCTTTTCCTGGACCGCGGTGGAAAACTGTCTTCCTAACAGTACAGATTCCGCAGGGTGCACTCCACGTCGGAGACTCTACTACGACTGGAAAATGCTGTATACCAGACCTTCCCTTATAGACACTCTACGCTACGGTCTCTTTTGATCTCTTTTAGTCCGGCTCAGATGCCAACTCGTGATCGTCTACACAAACGGGCATTGAGCCACATCTCTCTCACCTTGCAGAAACGCACGATGTTCATTTTTTTTTGGTTTAGGCTAAGGTGTTGCTTCACCCCGAACCAGACTTCTTCCTAAACTGGGTTCGTCTGAATGGGAAGATTGGCACAGGATAGATTCTTTAACCTTGTTTTTGAATAACGCCTCATCTGGAGAGGTCATAATTGCAGCTTTAGGATCTCTCATACCCGCCCATGGATTCTTTTCCTTCCGTGACGTTTAGCACTTATGGGGATGATTGCGCTACTCCTTACTTTTATACCTATCCTTTGTTCCTTCAAAGCTTGACGACAGATGCGAGTTATATTCATCTGCAGTCCAGCGTGAATTGTGGAAGTTGTACTTGATCCACTACCATGTTATCCACCTGGTGACAGGTACCTTCCTCAAATTACCCTATTGATCTCCTACGTATCGATTTTGGGGGAATAACAATTGTTCTGATCCTTACATTGTGAAATATGCGCTTATACCCGCAAGCATGGCTCCTTACTCACTAGCCAACCTCTCTCAATTCATCCGCGGCCGATAGAAGCCATTCATCTCATAAGCCTTTTGGAATTAGCAGTACCGATTTTTTTAAGGAATCTTTATAACCCTCCACTCTATGGCTCCTCTAGTTCTGCCTATTATGACACCCTGGAAGTTGCCACTTTTAACTATTTGTTGCCACGCCTCTGTTTTCAAAGCTTCCACAGCACCCGCAGATTGATTTTGGCCTTTTTGTAGCGCATTTCATGTTACACTTGATCCGTCCCAGTGTACAGGGATGGCTCCAAGTCCCAGGAGAGGTTGGCGTTCCACGCCGTTTCCACTCTGTTTGAAGTCAACAGGGCTCTACTAGGCTCTGCATGAACTGTTTACAATAAACCACTCAGTACGGGAGATAACGCATTGTGCCCGGTTAGGGGGGCAGAATTGCGATCTGTAGCGACTCACAAAGCTCCCTGAGTGCTCTGGAGCATTGTAATCTCCATACCTCCAGGTACGCGGCATCCTTGAAGCAATGGTTGCCGCAAGCAGAGCGGATGTCCTTAATATTTTATGCTTTGTTATTGGACATCTGGGATTGCATAGAATGAAAGCGTTGTGAAGGGAATGGTGGAGTTCATTTAACTTTGGAAGAAAACAGATTTCGCGCAAATGTATTTTAGAAAAAATTGAGCCGCAAGAATTGAACGGCGGAGGGCTGCTAAGAGTGAAGATGGGCTAAGGAAATTGAGTGGAGGAAATTGAAAGCGGAACTGATGAGAAGATTGGCCTCGTTTACACTTCATTTCTTTCTATTCTGTAGTTGTGAGCAAACGGGAGAACCAAAATTAACCCGAATGGATTCTCGCGTCGATAGGAAAGAGGTTTCTTTCTGAAGAGACAGATTCGATTAATTTCGGCCTCCGATCTTTTATTTTTGTTGGGATTCCAGAGGGATGGAATTATATGGAAATCAGGGAGATAATAGGAATACAGAGGGCTAGCGAACAAATAAAACACTTGACTTGGCTTGGTATCCTCTAATAACGGATTGATTTTCACCCGCTTTTGCCATACCTCTTTCGAGCTTCCTTAGTATAAAACCTTAAGAAAATGGCACATTTGTTATCCAACGAAAGCATCTTCGCTCAGTTTACGAGTGAGAGAACGAAAAAATGGGAATGTGGAAAGAGAGCAGACTAATATAGGCAACTGTATAATTAATCAGCCTTGAGCACAGTTCCTCCGTGCGACAAAGTCGAACATTCTCGTCTGGTAGTTCGGCTTGGCCGAGTCATGAAAGGAGTAGGTAGGTGGTTATTTTCAGGAACGAGGTAACGAAGCTACTGCTCTTGTCGTAAAGGTTTATAACACGAGAACCTATATTAATGGGTTTCTCACGTCACAAAAGTTCTTAGAGTAATAGGTTTCCTTTATCGGGGTTTGACCAAAGCTCCCCTATGTTATAAGTTTGTCTAGAAAATCATAACAACCATTATTTATTCATTTTTCAGTATTCCTTCCTTGTAGTTATATTCTGATGAATCATTTTAAGGAAGTTTATGGATTTTTATTGAAAACAAGATATATTTTCAATATCTCTTTTAAAACCATTCTTTGTCTCTAGTGATAATTTTATATTAATTCATAAACTAGTGATAGCTAGAGGAAGTAAAGTCAGCCGAGTACGGAGATCTCCAATTTAGCCGACCTAAATGGATCTAAACCAAGGATAGCAAAAACTGACAGTTGAAACAAGAATTACCTCAAGACCAATTTTTAATTAATTACCCAGTATAATTATTATTTATAATAAAATATTATAGTATTTTCGTCTGTTTCCTCTAATATACTGAAATTTTATAATTTAATTATATACTGTTTTATATTTATATCATTTTGTTGCGAAATAAAAAGTTCATAAGCGCTTCCACATGACACAAGTTGCCATCTATGAGTTTTTGGCATAACTTCAAATTGCATTAGCTGCGGAGCTCAGGGGAGCGAAGTGGGCTAAACTCCCTCCAATTTGTCCTTTCATTAGCCCATAGTGAAAAGTGAAGCAATTTCTCTAAGCGTCCCCCACCATTACACGATTCAGTCATTGCTTTCATCTCATTTCTGATAGTTAGTGCCAACTTTCAGGAGAGTTATAACAATTCAGACGCAAGGGCACTCCTCCTTTTGATCGCAAACAAGACCCGGAAAGGTGTACCTACTAGCTCCCAGGATGTATTCAAGAAGTAAATGAAGCACCTTCAGGAGATCTGCTCGTCACATTACAGGATTCCTCTGTCTCGAGTTTTTAGCTGGCAAACACAGTGAGCGAACGTACTCTACCAGATAGCTGAGAAATATTACCACTGATCTGTCTATGTCCCATTCATTGACCAGGTGTTGACTGAGATGCAGAGTCGGTTCGGGGACAACTCTATTCCGGTCGCCTTCAAAATCAAACCTTTGCTCCGCGACGTCCGCGGAAATGTTGGTTCTTTATTCGATGCTGCAAAAGTCTCTGGTCTGTCATCAAGGTCTTGAACCTCGTTACGGCGGGATCAGAGCGCTCGTTTATGTCAACAATCAAGTTTAACTCAGTTGCAGATGCTCTTACCCACGCACGAGCCCAAATGTATCCAAACCTGGCTAGGCTCTTCCAAATTCTAATCACTCTCCCATTTTAAAAACGTAATTAAAGAAATATATGGGTCAATAACGCCTCAAAGACATGCATTTGGTCGATTTTCACAACAAAATTGATGTTAGAATAAAAAGTGTAATCAATGTATTTGCTAAGCGGAACATAAAGTTGATGTACATATGAAATACACTGAACAATACTGTGTGTTAGATGCTGCTATTAGCTCTTTCATGCCAATTTATGTTTATATTTCTTTGTCGACACATACTAGCATTCTGCTAATCAGATCGAGTTATGTAATAATATAGAATATATATAAAAACAGTTTTTTAAACATTTACGATCGAATGTACCTTATATTATACTTGTCTAAAATGCAGGTAAATCTCAAAAATAATTATTAAATTCACTATTATACCTTAAATGTCTTCCTAAAACTACAAAATGTACAATTCATAATTTTCTGATGTGTGGGAAAAAATCGGATCAAAGAAAGTTAGTAGTCAGTCCTGTGTGAGCTACTCTTATTTAATATCGATGTTGTGTAAGATAACTATTATTTAAACAGCTCGAATCGCTAAACATATTGGCCTGTAGTTTACATGCCCACTTAATGAACGTGGCTAAACCGGGCACTTACTCAAAAGAGTTGAATTTAATGTTAAAAAACAACGGTATAGTTGAGATGTGGTTCCCGATTATCTCCCATCAGCGGAAATCCTTAGTATTCAATATAGCCCTTCGATAACAAAGAAAGATCAAATTTAACAAAAGAGCTTGAGCGTTGAGGAAATTTCTGAGCCAAAACCAGCCGAAGTAAGAGATCCGAGGCTGAGAAGGAAGTGGCAGCAGAAACATGAACAAGCATTGGAAATTGAGAACGCCTCTGCAGACAAGTACAGCGAAATAAATGAACAAACACCACAGTCAGCTAATCAATATGAAGAGGGATATGAATCCATTTCAAAGGCAGATAGGGAAAGTGCAGAAGAAAGACAGGAGTTCAACCAAAAATTCTTCGCCTCGGAAGAAAGACCTTTTCTGTCGAACAACGAAGAACTCATTCAAGGATTTAAAAAAGGGTACTATAAGTACGAGTACAAATTAATCACACGCGAAAACCTCAAAATAACCCACAACTTGTTATACACTATTAAAAAAAAAGAATTTAAGAAAAGGAGAAACGGGCGGAAAAAAATCACCAATTGGCAGAGATACACACAAATCTGAAAGAAGGTCGAGCCTATCGGAAAAAGCATCGAAATAATGGCGCAGCTTAGAAAAATTAAAATCATTAGTTACAATGTTGCCGGGTGGAAAGAGGAGATTCTCACTTAGCAATACCTACCTCAAAATTGTTCCTGAAATAATCATATTGAACGAGATAAACATAAACCCAGAAACAGACAAAATTAAAATCTGTAACTATAACATAATTACAAAATCACCAACGATATTAACTACAATTAGGTAGAAATATATAAAAGAAAATATATAAATTTCCAGAAACTTAAAGACCTAAACGAGGCCTACTTGGCAGTCAGTGCAAGATCTACCTCTGGGGACCTAATAATCGCTACGGGGTACCAACCCCCTGGAAGGGACTATTTACCCTTTCATAATTTTTTGGAGGTATTCGGCAAGAATGACCAAGCAATATTTATGGGCGATTTGAATGCCCGTAGTATAGCTTTAGGATACACAAGATGCTTCAACAAAGCGGGAAAAAATCTTGACACCATCATGGAGAGGGGAATAGTCAAACGAATTGGACCCGAATTCCCAACCTACTTTCGGCCAAACAGCGCCATAAAACCAAAAATTGTGTTGGCTACACCAAGACTCCAATCCAACTACCTATTTGAAAGAGGTCTCCCTTCCACGAATGATTATAAAATTATGGTGACGACGCTATCACTAGACCTCATTAAAATTAAATGTCAACCTAGAAAACAGTAAAGATTAGCCAACTGGGTAGGATACTCTAAAGATCTAACAAGGCATCAACAAGACAACTTATCAGAAGCGACCTTAGAAGAATTCACAAGGAGTTTAAGAAACTGATGGAGTCATTAATAAAGGCTGACAGAAGGCACCTCCCGATAACAAAGTATAGAACACTACTTTACCCATTAAGAACTCTGAAAATCGTAAATTTAGAGCATCAATACATAGCCCTGAGGTAAGCGATATAGTTCAATGGACCCCAGGCAGGAGCTAGGGCTCGACTACGGTAGGTCAAAGAAGAATTAATAAATGTAACAACAGTGGAAAGGAGCATAAGTTGGGATAGATTTATAGAAAGTATTGATAGTGAAACCAACCCAACTAAGCTTTGGAATAAGATAAATATAGCTTGGGGAAAGAGGAAGTCATGTCCCTGGATTGAAATATCCCAGGACGTGGGAGCAGCCGAAGAACCCCGCGAAATTGAAGCTGACTTTCGTATTTATTGAAGAGGTATGTTCAACATCTCTCCAGAAGAAAATGAAGATTTTGGACGTGATCATGAACTAAGGGTGGTGAAAGAATTGGAAGCAAATCGGCAAGAGATAGACCCAAAGAACAATGCATCAACGACAATTCTAGCAGAAGAGGGAATATCACCAATCACTACAGGAATTAAAAAGAAAAATTAGGAATACCAAACAGAGAGCGCCCATGGAGTCAGGGCTAACCCACGAAAATCTAATCAGAGCACCAGATACTTTTGGGGACTAAATAGTATCCCTATTTAACGCTAAACTTAGCGCAGGATATTTTTCAGACGGAATGAAGGAGGGGAAAATAATATTCCTACTTAAACCTGGCAAACTCTCACAATAGTTCATTAAAATTTAGACCTATAACATTGCCGGAGACGCTGGCCAAAATATTAGAAAGACTGATAAATGCGAGGTTGACAAAACATCTTGAAGAAAGATTTCTGAAACAGCATTAGTACTTTTAATTGAAACGTTGGCTAGAGCTAAATCTGATAAATACTATACCGATATAGTACTTAGAGATGTAAAAAAAGCATTTAATAAAGTATGGAGGGGCGGATTAAAATTAAAAATCAAAAGACTGGGACTACCCTCAACATTAACAAAGTATATGTGCGACTACATCACAGATAGATCAGCTTACATCTCAATAAAAGGCTTCAAAAGGCCGTATTTCGAAGTCCCACATGGAGGTCCATCAAGAGGGATGTATAAACCCAACACTTTACAGCATATACACTATGGATCTACCTAGCCTAATTAATAAATTTACCAAATATATACAATTCGCAGCGATATTACAATTATAGCAAATGGCCCATACAGGCCTCCTCAGATGATGGCAAGAATAACGGCTGCCGAAATCGCGAAAATTAATGAGTATGAACGAAAATGGAAGATCAGAACGAATGCGGATAAGTTCACCATTATCTCCATAGGTAGGAGAAAGACAGACAAAGTAAGAGTAGACGACATCAAATATCGTTATGGGAACGAGGAAAAAGTACTCGGCCTCATAATTACTCAGCACGCCTACGGAAAACATGTAATGTAAAGAATACGATTAGCTAGGAAGAGCAGAGTCGAGCTATAGCAACTCAAAAGATCTTATGATGGAAAACAAGATACAAATATACGAAGCAATCTGCAGGTCTACGCTGTTCTACCCAGCTCTAACGCAGAAAAGACTCCATAGAACAAATACAATCAAATTATAGAGAGTCCAAAATGCTCCAGTATACATTATTTCAAACACAAAAAGAAGGCAACATAGAAGACAAAGTGACCTGCACCGCGAAATTGATCTACCGCCTATAAATGTGTCCTTACACAGAAGAGTATGCAAAATATGGGATAAGTTAAAATATTTACTAACTGAAGAAGAAAAAAGTGCCTTGGATTAATTTTAGGAGCTGAAAACCTTACTCGAGAGAGGATCCACCTCCAATTTACATGGATTGCTAAACAATTTCACAACTACAGAAATAAAATAATCTGCAATAAACATCCAAAAGAGATAACTGGAACAAAGAAAGAAAATAGAAGCGTGAGAGCCTCCAACAAACGAAGATTGAAGTAAAGAACAAAATTAGTTATAAATATTATCGAGATGGCTAGTCACCCAGCAACTATCATCAGCTACGAACTCATTCTATTTCACCACTCTAAACGTCTACTGTCCACTCTACTCTTACTATATACTTTTTCTTCTACCTTTTTTTAAGACTTAAGATTTAATTATTATTAATGATCAATGCTTTTTCTTCAGACTACTCAGAGGGAAGGATTTAGGTTAGCCTCCCACCAATTTTGATCCTAGATTTGCCATTGAATTACTTGTATGTAACTTGAATGTTGCATCCCATAATGTTTATTTCAGACCGCAAAAGTAAATTGATTTACAAAAAGTTAGTTTAATTTAGTTGATGGGTGAATAACTTTGGAACAGAAAAGTGAAAGTTTAAGTTGTATATTATTTTACAGATTTTAAAAACAAATATTTACATTTTAAAATCAATATTTTATTACAGGTCTACTAAAAATTATTCGTTTAAATAAATATCAAGTTTTGATGAGAAGAATAAAATAAAAATATAAACTGTTTAAAAGAATCTTCCCATTTTCACTTGATTTGATTCTTTTGGCAATTTTTTACGGTCCCATGTATCCCTTTCCTCTACTTTCTTTCAGTGTCACTCAGCTTTCTCTAAATGCTCAATACGGAAATCATAATTATAAAAATGTTTACAAAATAAAAGATATTTAGTTTGGAATGCGGAGGAACTGCGAGGCTATTTCTGAAATTTTGGCCAATATCATAAAAAATAATGGGTCGTCATATGGAAAATACCTAGAGAGGGAGAACTTATGACGTTCTAATTATATATATATATATATATATATATATATATATATATATATATATATATATATATATATATATATATATATATTTGATCGGGTACCGGATCATGAACCGGGGCTGTGAAATCAAAGTATCTAATTGTAGGAGGAATTTTACCGAGTCAAATTAGAGTAAAGATGACTGATGGAAAGATAATGCTACGACTAATGTGTAACTGAGATCATTTTGATTTAGTACCTTTAAACAGATTTTGCTTATCTGAAAAAGGTAAAATGTTAGATGTCCACGAATACAAGATCTGTATCTGCCATTATGGAACACCAGCATTTTGTTGATAATTCCCAAACTAGTGAAGTATGGGACATTATTTTTAATACGGACTGTCGTAGAATGACTCCCGACGATACCATATATGACACTATTCGTTGAGGGAACTTCCTTAATTATCTTTAGAGTGCGTTACTGTCTGGCGGCCGATATTATGTATCTTCAAAATGCTTAAGAAGTGGAACTGAGCTCAAGGATAATAATGTTGCTATCATTAATAAAATAGAGTTTTATTAATAATAACTATAAACAATACACAAAAACGGAAAATATTGACATAAACAGAATGGAAAGGGTCGTGGAGACTCGGGCTAATCCGAGGATTTAAAGGATTAAAAAAAGGTAAAACAAATATAGAGTTAAAGAGATGGGATGGTTCGATAAACAATTTAAAGCACAGGATAGAAGTGGCAAAAAGGGATCAATACTCAAAAGGTGACGTTTGGCTTACGTAACTTTTCATTAGGGTGCAGTGGAAGGTACTTGAAGGAATATTCGGTCCGCTGGCGAGTTCCAGCCGAAGGGGGGGGATAAAAGGATCCCGACGAGGCGCATTGGAAAGGAGAACCGTTACTCGACGAACGGCTTAAAGAACAATGGCTGTTCTACTTTGTTCTCTTCTGAACAAAGGGGGGGGGAATGAGAACCGTCTCTTGTCTACGGGCTCAAGAACAATGGCTGTTCTAATGTTGTTCTCCTTGAACAACAGGGGGGGTGAGAACCGTTTCTTGGCGAAGGGCTCAAAACGAACAATGGCTGTTCTAATGCTGTTCTCCTTGAACAACAGGGGGGGGGGATGAGAACCGTTTCTTGGCGAAGGGCTCAAAACGAACAATGGCTGCGCTAATGTTGTTCTCCCTTGAACAACAGGGGGGGGGGAAGCCTTGGGACTTGGCGTCGGAAAGGCTCGAACCTTTGGCACTCAACGAATATTGTCCTCCTTCTGGACAAGTGATGGTGAATCTCGAGGTCGAGGTCCCTTGGCGCACAAAGGGAGAGAGGGTCGTGGTGATGTTTTGCGACGAAAATCTGGATCTCCAATCTGATCTTAGTGGTAAAGTTTCCATATAAATAGCCAGGACATCTCCTTGGCGTGGGGGAAAATGGAGTGAAAGCTTGGAGGGAACGCACAGCCGGGCCGGAGAAAAATGCCTTATCTGTTCATAAGCTTAACTCGATCTGGCGAGGTCGGCGTATGGGGGCGAACGGGGGGACGATAACCTCCTGTTTAAACATTGGCATCCGGTAGCTGAGATAAGATTCCAAGCCTCGAATCGAAGATGCACGTGGGCAGCATCGTGGTTTTTAATAATATGGGATAGGAGTTGAAATTAACTCGTTCTATCACACCCCTCCATTCCAGGGGAAGTTGTCACTTCGAAAAAAAAAAGAGAGAAGGGACAACGATAGAGCTCCGTTGTGGGGAACTCGTTTTCTTGTACCAACCGTACCTTCCTGCACCTAACTAGTATTACCTCAATACATATGATTATTTTGATCTTTAGATTACAGGGGAAAATAACCTTTAATACAACTTAATCAAAGAAAAAAAAGGGCATGGAACAATGAAATGATATAAACTTAGGACATACGGGACAAAATAATTTATACGTAAATTAATAAGAACAAATATATAGACATACAAAAAATTAGACATTGAGCGTTACAAAATTCAGACATATACATTAATTAATTATATTACAAAAGAATCTTAAATTAATTCGTACAAGACGGTATATACCTACATGGAGATACTAATCCTATGAATACAATTATTCTACGCTATTCGGTAACGCATTTCTACTGAGGGCGTCAGCGACCTGGTTATCGGAACCTTTTATCTAATTTATTTTAAACTGATACTCTTGCAAGAGTAAACTCCAGCGCATGATGCGGCCGTTTGAGTGTCTCAAATTCCTAATATAGGCTAACGGACGGTGGTCGGTTCCTATTCGAAATTCTTTACATATCAAGTACAGCTTGAATTTGTTTATGACCCAGATAATTGATAGAGCTATCTTTTCTCTAGTGGCATATCTCTTTCCGCGTGGTAATAATTGACGACTAGCATATGTAACTGGATGACTCGTTCTGTCATCCACGTATTGAAGGAGTACACCTCCAATGCCCTCGTTGATCACGTCGGTCTTAACCCCAAAGGATTTTTCCGGGTTGGGCAACTTAAAAATGGGGGCAGAAATGAACTTACTTTTGAACTGATTAAAATGGGAAACAGCGACATCATTCCAACGTAAACGATCGGAGAAATTCTTTTCCTGAAGGGGGCATAGGGGGGCCGAAATTGCAGCGAAATTCGGAACAAATCGCTGATAGGGAGAAGCTGATCCTAGGATCGATCTTAATGGCTTCTTTGTAATCGGGAGGGGCATGTCGGCGATTGCCTTAATCTTGTTCTCGTGGGGACCTGACTTGCTTTGTCCTATTTTGAAACCCAAATATTTGATGGTTTCGTGGGCAAACTGGCATTTGCTGGGGCCAATGGTGAGGCCATTTTCACGCAGTTGCTCGAAAAGAGCTAATTGGGTGGATAAATGGGGATTCCATTTAATTAGTTCTTGGAGCTGACTCTTCTGACGTGGTGTCAGCTGCGCGTCACTATCCAGGTCAGAGGGTTCCAAAGACTCGCCTGGTAGAAAAGGAGGAGGGTACTCGGCATCAGGTTGGATGCACACTGTCTGGATTACCTTAAGGGACTCCGCGGGGCAGTCCTCTTCAAGCGCCGATGCTTCGTCCAGTTCTACGAAGGTATCTCCATGGGCGCGTTGGGGGCTCTTTATTTCTTGGGGTCCAGGGACAGTCTCCGTGTCCTTGTCTGGGGCCTTATCACCTAAGGGTGTTAGTGATTCACATTCCTCTTTTGCCGTCCTAAAGTCCTGGTTAGGGGTCTCCGAGAAATCGGACGGTATCGGGGTTCTGATGGGGACGGGCTCCTGGGCTTCTTTCTTATCTCGGCCTTGAGGAAGGGCGGCCTGAAACACAGGGTCGAAACTTACTTGGGGGCTCTTTCCTATAAGTACGGAACAGAATTGTATGGGTGCTACAATGACTTCAGCCCAGCCATTATAATATTGACACTGCAGGTAACATCTAGCGACGGGGAATCTGTTCGCCCGCCCAAGTTGGTCATGTACCACCGCAAATTTTTCGTGGTTAGAGACCACTGGGAGGAGTTCGTCGGACACGATGAAGCACGTACATCCTGTGTCCCTGACGAGAGTCGATACTCGACAGCTGTCCACGCTGCCCTCCTCATATTTCAAAGTTCCCGATGAACTTTTACCAAAAACAAAATTTACCTGGTGGCCTGACGGAGGGGAAGAAGTTTCTGCTTGGGTCTGCACCACCGGGGGAGCTGGGGTCGCATTAATCTGGTGAACTTGGTGGGCTGGTCCGAATTTAAGCCTAGAATTTTGGGGGCAATTCCAGCTCATGTGGTTTTCTACACCACAGGTGAAGCATATGGTTGGTCGCTTCGGGAAGAGAGATGGAGGAGAAGTCTTAACGGGAGGTTTGGAGTCCCGTTGTTGGTTTTGGGGAAAGAAGTTTTGGGGTTTTACGGGGCTCGGAAACTTTGTCAGCTTTCCTGGTAAGGAGCGCGAGTCCGTCCTTCTTTCTTCTCGTTGGATTTCTTTTTCTCGTTCTTCTCGTTGTCTTTCTTTTTCTACCTTTTTTCTTTGAACTTCTGCTTTAATCCGAGCTAATTCAATCTGAAGCTCAGCTTGTCTTATCCGTTCCTCTCTTTCTCTTTCACGTTCTTCTTGAATGTACTCAATTAGTTCTTTTCCGGAAAGTCCACAGGACTCTCCTTGCGCTTTAAAGATTTCAAACTGAGTCATCTTTGCACTTGGGGGCGCACTAGTCAACCAACTAAAATTCCTCGCAACAAGAATTATGCCTCTATAGAATTAGCCTACCTAAATATGGGCACTGACCTATTCGTACTTGGTTTCTCAATCTAAATAACCACTGACTAAAATCACAAAAAAACAAACAAATTATTATAACCGTTCCTTGAGCTACTCCAGCTTCTTAAGTTTCAAAAAAAAAGGGGATAGAAATCGTTAAAACAAAAGAGAACTACTATATTCTATTATTATAACGAATAACACTATGCTTTACTCGACTGAGACCAGTGTTTGCAAAGATATAGCGTTAAACCTTACACACCTGATACCAAATTATAATTGTATATATATATATGTCGTAGAATGACTCCCGACGATACCATATATGACACTATTCGTTGAGTGAACTTCCTTAATTATCTTTAGAGTGCGTTACTGTCTGGCGGCCGATATTATGTATCTTCAAAATGCTTAAGAAGTGGAACTGAGCTCAAGGATAATAATGTTGCTATCATTAATAAAATAGAGTTTTATTAATAATAACTATAAACAATACACAAAAACGGAAAATATTGACATAAACAGAATGGAAAGGGTCGTGGAGACTCGGGCTAATCCGAGGATTTAAAGGATTAAAAAAAGGTAAAACAAATATAGAGTTAAAGAGATGGGATGGTTCGATAAACAATTTAAAGCACAGGATAGAATTGGCAAAAAGGGATCAATACTCAAAAGGTGACGTTTGGCTTACGTAACTTTTCATTAGGGTGCAGTGGAAGGTACTTGAAGGAATATTCGGTCCGCTGGCGAGTTCCAGGCGAAGGGGGGGGATAAAAGGATCCCGACGAGGCGTCTTGGAAAGGAGAACCGTTACTCGACGAACGGCTTGAAGAACAATGGCTGTTCTACTTTGTTCTCTTATGAACAAAGGGGGGGGGAATGAGAACCGTCTCTTGTCTACGGGCTCAAGAACAATGGCTGTTCTAATGTTGTTCTCCTTGAACAACAGGGGGGGTGAGAACCGTTTCTTGGCGAAGGGCTCAAAACGAACAATGGCTGTTCTAATGCTGTTCTCCTTGAACAACAGGGGGGGATGAGAACCGTTTCTTGGCGAAGGGCTCAAAACGAACAATGGCTGTTCTAATGTTGTTCTCCCTTGAACAACAGGGGGGGGGGAGAGAACCGTTTCTTGGCGAAGGGCTCAAAACGAACAATGGCTGTTCTAATGCTGTTCTCCTTGAACAACAGGGGGGGATGAGAACCGTTTCTTGGCGAAGGGCTCAAAACGAACAATGGCTGTTCTAATGTTGTTCTCCCTTAAACAACAGGGGGGGGGAGAACCGTTTCTTGGCGAAGGGCTCAAAACGAACAATGGCTGTTCTAATGTTGTTCTCCCTTGAACAACAGGGGGGGAAGAGAACCGTTTCTTGGCGAAGGGCTCAAAACGAACAATGGCTGTTCTAATGTTGTTCTCCCTTGAACAACAAGGAGGGGGGGAAGCCTTGGGACTTGGCGTCGGAAAGGCTCGAACCTTTGGCACTCAACGAATATTGTCCTCCTTCTGGACAAGTGATGGTGAATCTCGAGGTCGAGGTCCCTTGGCGCACAAAGGGAGAGAGGGTCGTGGTGATGTTTTGCGACGAAAATCTGGATCTCTAATCTGATCTTAGTGGTAAAGTTTCCATATAAATAGCCAGGACATCTCCTTGGCGTGGGGGAAAATGGAGTGAAAGCTTGGAGGGAACGCACAGCCGGGCCGGAGAAAAATGCCTTATCTGTTCATAAGCCTAACTCGATCTGGCGAGGTCGGCGTATGGGGGCGAACGGGGGGACGATAACCTCCTTGTTTAAACATTGGAATCCGGTAACTGAGATAAGATTCCAAGCCTCGAATCGAAGATGCACGTGGGCAGCATCGTGGTTTTTAATAATATGGGATAGGAGTTGAAATTACCTCGTTCTATCACACCCCTCCATTCCAGGGGAAGTTGTCCCTTTGAAAAAAAAAGAGAGAAGGGACAACGATAGAGCTCCGTTGTGGGGAACTCGTTTTCTTGTACCAACCGTACCTTCCTGCACCTAACTAGTATTACCTCAATACATATGATTATTTTGATCTTTAGATTACAGGGGAAAATAACCTTTAATACAACTTAATCAAAGAAAAAAAGGGCATGGAACAATGAAATGATATAAACTTAGGACATACGGGACAAAATAATTTATACGTAAATTAATAAGAACAAATATATAGACATACAAAAAATTAGACATTGAGCGTTACAAAATTCAGACATATACATTAATTAATTATATTACAAAAGAATCTTAAATTAAGTCGTACAAGACGGTATATACCTACATGGAGATACTAATCCTATGAATACAATTATTCTACGCTATTCGGTAACGCATTTCTACTGAGGGCGTCAGCGACCTGGTTATCGGAACCTTTTATCTAATTTATTTTAAACTGATACTCTTGCAAGAGTAAACTCCAGCGCATGATGCGGCCGTTTGAGTGTCTCAAATTCCTAATATAGGCTAACGGACGGTGGTCGGTTCCTATTCGAAATTCTTTACATATCAAGTACAGCTTGAATTTGTTTATGACCCAGATAATTGATAGAGCTATCTTTTCTCTAGTGGCATATCTCTTTCCGCGTGGTAATAATTGACGACTAGCATATGTAACTGGATGACTCGTTCTGTCATCCACGTATTGAAGGAGTACACCTCCAATGCCCTCGTTGATCACGTCGGTCTTAACCCCAAAGGATTTTTCCGGGTTGGGCAACTTAAAAATGGGGGCAGAAATGAACTTACTTTTGAACTGATTAAAATGGGAAACAGCGACATCATTCCAACGTAAACGATCGGAGAAATTCTTTTCCTGAAGGGGGCATAGGGGGGCCGAAATTGCAGCGAAATTCGGAACAAATCGCTGATAGGGAGAAGCTGATCCTAGGATCGATCTTAATGGCTTCTTTGTAATCGGGAGGGGCATGTCGGCGATTGCCTTAATCTTGTTCTCGTGGGGACCTGACTTGCTTTGTCCTATTTTGAAACCCAAATATTTGATGGTTTCGTGGGCAAACTGGCATTTGCTGGGGCCAATGGTGAGGCCATTTTCACGCAGTTGCTCGAAAAGAGCTAATTGGGTGGATAAATGGGGATTCCATTTAATTAGTTCTTGGAGCTGACTCTTCTGACCTGGTGTCAGCTGCGCGTCACTATCCAGGTCAGAGGGTTCCAAAGACTCGCCTGGTAGAATAGGAGGAGGGTACTCGGCATCAGGTTGGATGCACACTGTCTGGATTACCTTAAGGGACTCCGCGGGGCAGTCCTCTTCAAGCGCCGATGCTTCGTCCAGTTCTACGAAGGTATCTCCATGGGCGCGTTGGGGGTTCTTTATTTCTTGGGGTCCAGGGACAGTCTCCGTGTCCTTGTCTGGGGCCTTATCACCTAAGAGTGTTAGTGATTAACATTCCTCTTTTGCCGTCCTAAAGTCCTGGTTAGGGGTCTCCGAGAAATCGGACGGTATCGGGGTTCTGATGGGGACGGGCTCCTGGGCTTCTTTCTTATCTCGGCCTTGAGGAAGGGCGGCCTGAAACACAGGGTCGAAACTTACTTGGGGGCTCTTTCCTATAAGTACGGAACAGAATTGTATGGGTGCTACAATGACTTCAGCCCAGCCATTATAATATTGACACTGCAGGTAACATCTAGCGACGGGGAATCTGTTCGCCCGCCCAAGTTGGTCATGTACCACCGCAAATTTTTCGTGGTTAGAGACCACTGGGAGGAGTTCGTCGGACACGATGAAGCACGTACATCCTGTGTCCCTGACGAGAGTCGATACTCGACAGCTGTCCACGCTGCCCTCCTCATATTTCAAAGTTCCCGATGAACTTTTACCAAAAACAAAATTTACCTGGTGGCCTGACGGAGGGGAAGAAGTTTCTGCTTGGGTCTGCACCACCGGGGGAGCTGGGGTCGCATTAATCTGGTGAACTTGGTGGGCTGGTCCGAATTTAAGCCTAGAATTTTGGGGGCAATTCCAGCTCATGTGGTTTTCTACACCACAGGTGAAGCATATGGTTGGTCGCTTCGGGAGGAGAGATGGAGGAGAAGTCTTAACGGGAGGTTTGGAGTCCCGTTGTTGGTTTTGGGGAAAGAAGTTTTGGGGTTTTACGGGGCTCGGAAACTTTGTCAGCTTTCCTGGTAAGGAGCGCGAGTCCGTCCTTCTTTCTTCTCGTTGGATTTCTTTTTCTCGTTCTTCTCGTTGTCTTTCTTTTTCTACCTTTTTTCTTTGAACTTCTGCTTTAATCCGAGCTAATTCAATCTGAAGCTCAGCTTGTCTTATCCGTTCCTCTCTTTCTCTTTCACGTTCTTCTTGAATGTACTCAATTAGTTCTTTTCCGGAAAGTCCACAGGACTCTCCTTGCGCTTTAAAGATTTCAAACTGAGTCATCTTTGCACTTGGGGGCGCACTAGTCAACCAACTAAAATTCCTCGCAACAAGAATTATGCCTCTATAGAATTAGCCTACCTAAATATGGGCACTGACCTATTCGTACTTGGTTTCTCAATCTAAATAACCACTGACTAAAATCACAAAAAAACAAACAAATTATTATAACCGTTCCTTGAGCTACTCCAGCTTCTTAAGTTTAAAAAAAAAAGGGGATAGAAATCGTTAAAACAAAAGGGAACTACTATATTCTATTATTATAACGAATAACACTATGCTTTACTCGACTGAGACCAGTGTTTGCAAAGATATAGCGTTAAACCTTACACACCTGATACCAAATTATAATTGTATATATATATATGTCGTAGAATGACTCCCGACGATACCATATATGACACTATTCGTTGAGTGAACTTCCTTAATTATCTTTAGAGTGCGTTACTGTCTGGCGGCCGATATTATGTATCTTCAAAATGCTTAAGAAGTGGAACTGAGCTCAAGGATAATAATGTTGCTATCATTAATAAAATAGAGTTTTATTAATAATAACTATAAACAATACACAAAAACGGAAAATATTGACATAAACAGAATGGAAAGGGTCGTGGAGACTCGGGCTAATCCGAGGATTTAAAGGATTAAAAAAAGGTAAAACAAATATAGAGTTAAAGAGATGGGATGGTTCGATAAACAATTTAAAGCACAGGATAGAATTGGCAAAAAGGGATCAATACTCAAAAGGTGACGTTTGGCTTACGTAACTTTTCATTAGGGTGCAGTGGAAGGTACTTGAAGGAATATTCGGTCCGCTGGCGAGTTCCAGCCGAAGGGGGGGGATAAAAGGATCCCGACGAGGCGTCTTGGAAAGGAGAACCGTTACTCGACGAACGGCTTGAAGAACAATGGCTGTTCTACTTTGTTCTCTTCTGAACAAAGGGGGGGGGGGAATGAGAACCGTCTCTTGTCTACGGGCTCAAGAACAATGGCTGTTCTAATGTTGTTCTCCTTGAACAACAGGGGGGGTGAGAACCGTTTCTTGGCGAAGGGCTCAAAACGAACAATGGCTGTTCCAATGCTGTTCTCCTTGAACAACAGGGGGGGATGAGAACCGTTTCTTGGCGAAGGGCTCAAAACGAACAATGGCTGTTCTAATGTTGTTCTCCCTTGAACAACAGGGGGGGGGGGAGAGAACCGTTTCTTGGCGAAGGGCTCAAAACGAACAATGGCTGTTCTAATGCTGTTCTCCTTGAACAACAGGGGGGGATGAGAACCGTTTCTTGGCGAAGGGCTCAAAACGAACAATGGCTGTTCTAATGTTGTTCTCCCTTGAACAACAGGGGGGGGGGGAGAGAACCGTTTCTTGGCGAAGGGCTCAAAACGAACAATGGCTGTTCTAATGTTGTTCTCCCTTGAACAACAGGGGGGGAAGAGAACCGTTTCTTGGCGAAGGGCTCAAAACGAACAATGGCTGTTCTAATGTTGTTCTCCCTTGAACAACAAGGGGGGGGGAAGCCTTGGGACTTGGCGTCGGAAAGGCTCGAACCTTTGGCACTCAACGAATATTGTCCTCCTTCTGGACAAGTGATGGTGAATCTCGAGGTCGAGGTCCCTTGGCGCACAAAGGGAGAGAGGGTCGTGGTGATGTTTCGCGACGAAAATCTGGATCTCCAATCTGATCTTAGTGGTAAAGTTTCCATATAAATAGCCAGGACATCTCCTTGGCGTGGGGGAAAATGGAGTGAAAGCTTGGAGGGAACGCACAGCCGGGCCGGAGAAAAATGCCTTATCTGTTCATAAGCCTAACTCGATCTGGCGAGGTCGGCGTATGGGGGCGAACGGGGGGACGATAACCTCCTTGTTTAAACATTGGCATCCGGTAGCTGAGATAAGATTCCAAGCCTCGAATCGAAGATGCACGTGGGCAGCATCGTGGTTTTTAATAA
This sequence comes from Ceratothoa steindachneri, assembly GCA_963969495.1. Lineage (NCBI taxonomy): Eukaryota > Metazoa > Arthropoda > Malacostraca > Isopoda > Cymothoidae > Ceratothoa > Ceratothoa steindachneri. The sequence goes on along the minus strand of OZ018323.1, from coordinate 19,330,154 downwards.
TATGGGATAGGAGTTGAAATTAACTCGTTCTATCACACGGACATGTATGTTTCCGGGTTAAAGGAATTACATAGTGTTACTTAATTTGTCCTAAGGTTGATCTTAATTTAGAATATGGATTAATTTTAAAATTACAGAAAAGGTTTTGATGACAATTGACACGGCGAAGGTATTTGTTCTCTTATTCCTTTCTAGTTACCTATATATTCATTTGGGCCTTTAAATTTTTCAAGTTTTCTTTTATGAGACTAAAATTCTTGTTATTATTCCCTCCTATATATCAGCGAACTCATAGCTCATCCACTTAGCACGTCACTGTATTAAGGCTGATGATCCAACACTAAAGATTGCAAGAAGTTAAGCTGCTTCCTGTTCCACTTTAACCACGAGAGATGGGATAACAGACGTGAATGAAGCGATCGAAACCTTTTACCTGTCTAAAAGTTAAATTATTATATGCATTTAAGGAAGAATAGATGGAAAACGGGAATGAAAACTGACTGAACTTTGTCAGGCTCCATATAACGAGTTTCATTACCACTCGGCTAAAGACGAAATCTTTTTGGTTGGCTGCTTTTACACGGAAGCTTAATTGCTTGTAGAAATTGAATTTTCCTCTTATATGTTTGTAAACGTATATGTATGTGCATATGCTTTGCTTTATTTAGAGTTTTATCGATGAGGAAATTGGAGGAAATATTTTCACATTTCTAGGTTTCCTTGGGAGGTCAAGATAACGTGGCTTAGTCGAGATTCTTTAATTAGATAATTCTCGCACACGTACACAAAATCTATCACACTCGTATATTTGCGAAACAAACATGAGTGCGCACAGACATCCTCGACAGGTTACTTTCACACCTATTTTTTCTCACTTACAGTGATTAATTTTACGTCAAATAATATTGAACCATGTTGTAAATAGTTGAGTTGGATATATATCTAAGTTTTAGGGCAAGAAAATTTGACTCGACGAGTCTGTTCCTTCCATGTTCTGTTCATGGTGAGAGCTAAATATAGGATGCTATTCTCAAGAAGTGAAAAAGGCATCAGAAGAGGAGGTTGACATGGCCAAAATAAAAATAAATGATCAGGCCAAGATGGCAGCAAGTTACGTTCGACCGAGTTTTCTTATTTCCATCCTCGGAATAATATGGGTCGATGATTCTAAGGGAGCAATGAAATTACGTGATATTTACGCTTTTACTTACTCTTGTAAAACCAATCTGAATGGAGGATGTTCTTTAGAGGCACAATCATGTACTTCTACTTGAAGAACGCTGGTTATTCTTGTTCGGATCCATTCCAAAGTACGGGTGTGTTAGTCTTCCGAGCGTAAAATTTGATTTACACGAAGGCTCTTCTTTCCACGATTCCAGGATTACTGCAAAAGCAAGATACACACCCTATTTGTGAAACTTCCTAAACAAACACATTATAAACAAGGAAGCAGATTAAGTGAGTTCCACACTGGTCGTCTTTATATGGTCACACGTGTAAACAATAAATAGTCTCCAATTTTAAGAAAGATTGAGCAGAATAGTCGGTGATGAAGCGGGCATTAATTGTCTAAAGCAGATTATCCTCCGTTTCAGTTATTGTACTGCACGATACATGAAAGCGACGGTAAATAAATTAAACTAAAATGAGGGAATAAAACTGAAAGCTTTCGGGGGAGGCGTCTTTTTTTTCATTAACCACACTGGTATAGTGTTATATGCTCGGTCCTTAGAACCATAAATCCTGCATCCTGACGAAGAAGTGATACATTTCCTTCCTTTCCCTAGGATCTACCAAAAGGAAAACCTATATGACAAATATCCCATGACCATGGCGGTTTAAATTGGACTCAAGATTGGCTCATCATGTCTCTACTGATAGCTACTATTTATTAAAGTATCATGGCCCCAAGTTCCGTTCATTCATTACGGTGGAAATGGCGTTCTTGATGCCATTTGATAACGAGAAAAATACTGCAGCAGTCTGACTCTCGAATCTCTTATCTCGTTTATTTTTTTTCTCGGGTCGGGAAATCGAAAGCACTGACCATTTTTCCGAGCGGAAAATAGAGGAATAACCTCACCAGAAAAAAATCATCGAAAATGGCAGAAAAAGCCGTTGGCTTATAATTGGACGATGCCGTCAGCTTTGACGAATGAAAGAATGGCCACCAATTTCGGAAGAATGGTTAAAATTACTGAACTAAAATCCGACCTCGAGGTAATGGAGCTAGCAGTCTTTCCTAGGTTTATTAGACTCAATTTTGAGGAGTGAGAGAGGAACGTTGTTCTTTAAGATTTACTCAAGAAAACGTCGGGAAGGAATTGAGGGAAAGAGAAATATTACCAGTTGGAAGATTCTTAGGTGGAAAATTGACAGGAAGAATAAAACGAGGCGGGATATTACCAATGGATAAAAAGTAAATTTACAAACATAACCTAACCAAACCTCTTGCAATATTTTACCTGGCAATATTCTCAATGTTAATTTACACCCTGTATCATTCTTCTAAATTATACCGTTCCTACCGGTAATTCTCCCTATACGGAGTTTATTGTATATACAGTTTGAAGATGTTAATTTTTCCTAACTAAAAATGATGAGAATGGTAAGATGATGAGAACTTCAAAGGAAATTTGAGTTGAGTTGTGTGTGGTTCCATTTTCGATTATCGGGAGAAAGAGAATATCGAGCTAAACTTAAAGAGTAGTAGCTCGCCACGACTTGTCTGATTTTTCTCTATATTTAGTTGGAAGCCAACTTCTTGGTCCGTTGTTATTAATATAATCCAAGTATCGGCAGAGTAAGTTGTTTTTAGGTAACCATTTTAGAACTGAGGATGGTGGTAGATGAGGTGGAAAAGACACCCGAATTCTTGACGGCATAGAAAGGGGAATGGTTATAAGCAGCAGCTGGGTGGGGATAAAATATGTCTCAAGAAGTAAGGGGAAGGGGCTGGAAGAGAATGATGGATTTCATTTAACTTTGAAAGAAAAAAAAGCTTTGGCGCAAATGTGTATTTTAAAAAAAACGTGAGTCTTAGAATTGAACGGCGAATGGCGACTAAGAGTGAAGATGGGCGAAGGGAATTGAGCGGAGGAAATTGAAGGCGGAACCGAAGGGAAGATTGGCCTCGTTCAGACTTCATTTCTTTTCATTCTGCCGTTGTGAGCAAACGGGTGAACCAAAGTTAACCCGAATGGATTCTAGCGTCGAAAGGAAGTGGGTTTTTTTCTGAGGAGGCGGATTCGATTAGTTTCGGCCTCCGATCTTTCGTTTTCGTTAGGATGCCTCAGAGATGGAATTTTATGGGAAACAGGAAGATAAGGGGAATACAGGAGGGATGGCAAACAAATAAAACACTTGACTCGGATTGGTATGCTCTAATAACGGATTGAATCTCACCCTCTTCCGCTATTCCTCTTCCTAACTCTCTTTGTTCAAAAGAAGAAAATGGTACATTTGTACTATATCCTCTAATAACGGATTGATTCTCACCCCCTTCCGCCATTCCTTTTCAGAGCTCTGTTTGTTACAAAGAAGAAAATGATACATTTGTTTTGTATGCTCTCATAATGGAGTGATTCTCACACCCTTCCGCTATTGCTCTTCAGAGCTCTCTTTGTACAAAAGAAAAAAAATGGCACATTTGTATTGTATCCTATAATAATGGAGTTATTCTCACCCCCTTCCGCCATTCCTCTTCAGAGCTCTCTTTGTTCAAAAGAAGAAAATGGTACATTTGTATTGTATCCTCTAATAAAGAATTCATTTTCACCCCCTTTCAGCCATTCCTCTTCTCAGCTCTATTTGTTCAAAAAAAGAAAATAGTACATTTGTATTGTATCCTCTAATAACAAAATGATTCTCACCCCCTTCCGCTATTCCTCGCCATGCTTTCTTTGTTCAAAAGAAGAAAATGGTACATTTGTATTGTATCCTCTAATAACGAACTGATTCTCACCCCCTTTCCGCCATTCTTCTTGAGAGCTCTCTTTGTTTAAAAGATGAAAATGGTACATTTGTATTGTATCCTCTAATAACGGATTGATTCTCACTGCCTTCCACCATTCCTCTTCAGAGCTCTCTTGTTAAACAGAAGAAAATGGTACATTTTAATTATATCCTCCAATAACGGATTGTTCATACCCCCTTCCGCCATTCCTCTTCAGAGCGATCTTTGTTCAAATGAATAAAATTGTACATTTGTATTGTATCCTCTAATAACAGATTGGTTCTCCCCCCCCCTATCGCCATTCCTATTCAGAGCTTTCTTTGTACAAAAGAAGAAAATGGTGCAGTTGTATTGTATCCTCTAATAACGGATTGATTCTCACCCCCTTCCGCCATTCCTCTTCAGAGCTCTCTTGGTTAAAAAGAAGAAAATGATACATTTGTATTGTATCCTCTAATAACGAACTGATTCTCACCCCCTTTCCGCCATTCCTCTTTAGAGCTCTCTTTGTACAAAGAAGAAAATGGTACATTTGTATTGTATCCTCTAATAACGGATTGATTCTTACCCCTTTTCCGCCATTCTTCTTCCTAGCTCTCTTTATTAAAAAGGACAAAATGATACATTTGTATTGTACCCTCTAATAATGGAGTGATTCTCACCCCCTTCCGCAATTCGTCTTCAGAACTCTCTTTGTACAAAAGAAGAAAAATAGACATTTGTATTGTATCCTCTAATAACAGAATGATTCTCACCTCCTTCCGCCATTCCTCTTCAGTGCTTTCTTTTTTCAAAAGAAGAAAATGGTTTATTTGTATTGTATCCTGTTATAATGGAGTGATTCCGACCCCCTTCCGCTATTCCTCTTCAGAGCTCTCTTTGTTCCAAAGAAGAAAATGGTACATTTGTTACCCAACGAAAGCATCTTCGCACAGTTTAGGAGTGAGAGAACGACAAAATGGGAATTTGGAAGGAGAGCAGACTAATATAAGCAACAGCATACTTCATCAGCCTTGAGCACATTTCTTCCGTGCGACAAAGTCGAATATCCTCGCCAGATAATTCGGTTTCATCGAGGTATGAGAGGAGTAGTTAGGTAGGTATTTGTTACATAATTTTTTTTAGAGCCCATCCTGCTAATGCCTGCTAGGGCAAAAGTCCCTTTGTTACAGTAAGGTTTTCAATGCTCTTGTCTGAAAAGTTTCTCACCATAAAACTGATATTAATTGCTTTCTTAAGTCACGCAAGTTCTTATAGTAATAAGTTACTATTATCAGGCTTTGACCAAAGCTCTCGTATGTTTTAAATTTTATGAAGAAAATCAAACCCACCATTATATATTTATTCTTCAGTGTGCCTTTCATGTATTGCCATTTTGGTGACTATTTTTTATAACTTAATTGATTTTTATTGAAAACAAGACATTTTGAACATCTCTCACGTGAGGATTTTAGATAAATTCCTAAACTAGTAAAGAGGAAGCAAAGTCAGGCGAGTACGGAGATCAGCAATTTAGCCCACCTAAATGGCTCTAAATCAAGAATCGCGAAGCACTGACAGTCGGGACAGTAATTGACCAAAGTGCTTTTTTAAAAAATTTACCTATTATCAATATTATTTATATTAAAATATTATTTTATTTCTAAATGCTCCCTCTATTGTACTAAAATTTTATAATTTATTTATGTACTCTTTGATAATTATTTCATTTTCTCGCAAAATTAACAGCTCATAAGCGCCTCTCTATGACCAATCTTGCCACATATGAATCTTTAGCATAATTTCAAATTACTTGTCTGTAATTTGAATGCTGTGTCCCATAATGTTTCATTCAGACATTAAAAGTAAAGGGAGTTAAAATAAGTTGGTTTAATTTAGTTGATGGGCAAATAATCTTGGCACAGAGACTTGAAAGTTCAACTCGTACATATCTAGTTTTAGAGGCTGTTAAAAACAAATATTTCCATTTTATATTCAATCTTTTATTGCGATTGCGCTGGAAGTGGGAAGTTATTTCAGTAAGAGCCGAGAGTTATATATGTTATTGAACAAATAAAAAGGCTTCATGCGCTCTTTGCAGTAAATAAGTTACCATATGTTTCCTTAAATAATTAAAAGTAACATAATTGATTCAATTAAAAGTGTTTGCTCTCCTTGTCTTGGGCAAACTTTGCATAATCGTGCTTTGTGAGGGCATGTATTAATTTTATGGAATATGCCCTATTTTCTGTGTCAAAAGCTTATTTCGCTAATTCAAATTGTTGGCAAATGGCAATATTTCTGACGGTTCTGTCATCGTTGTAAGTTCAAAATTGATTTCTTGCATATCCTAGCAAACACGACTGAAGCCAATGAAGACTACGCCTAAGACCGCAAAAAATGATTTTTTTTCCCCGTTTAAAACGGTAGTTAGGGACAATTTAATGGTTATGATTGTTTTTAAGGATAGGTTATGTGAAACCACTTGCCCAATAAATAAGGATAACAAACATTTTTCAGCAAATTTGCTAACTACAAAAGTACAGTTTGTTGGAACTATGTTTTTCTGTAACTCATTAAGTCATTTCCGAGTCATTTCTTGAGTCTTTCTTTACTATAATCTCTCTCTTTGGAACAAACAAAACACTTTCCACAGGTTCTTTCATCTACTGCCTCTCTACCATAAAAAACTAACATGAATAACTTTTTATGCTACACTTGGTTTAAAATATGTTCCTTTGCCAAATCAAACACGGGATAAAATAAACAAGCAAATAAATACATTATTGAAATATGCGTTACTGCGTGGTTTATGTCGATCTCATTATTAAATAAAGAGAGAACTTTCATTACAACCTGATAATCAAAGATATCTAAATGGTAGACAAATTGGTAGTTGCGATGGGATCCAATTTCTCTCCAAATTCGTATTTTGATTCTTTGCAGCAATTTGTTCCATTTTAATTCATGAGGATTGGAATGCAATAAGCGTCATTGCTCCGAATATCTAATATTTATGGAATGTTATGTGTTAGTGGTCGCCATCGTTTTCCATTTAACTTTTCTTTTGTTCTCATTTCTTTGGTCTGTTTCAGGCGATTCCTTTTCACACAGCACAGTTGACCTTAAAGATGAAAACACACATTCCCTGTGCGTATGTGTTGATTTTTGCTTGAAACAGCTTGTTATTGAGACGTCTGGAAGCACCAAAGATATATGCGGTTTCACCCGCTCTTGTACTCCAATTCTCGCTCATTATTTTTCCTGGTGGAATATTTCCCCTCACCTGTTTTGAGCAAGTAATCTTCTGCGAGTGAAAATCGCTCTTGTATGTGTGCCCAGTTCCATTTAAGGATGGATGGCTTGGTTCATTTATCATGCACCCATGCTGTAATATATATTGTGTGCGTGTGTGTGGTAGGGTTTAGGACAAGGGGAGAAAGTGTAGAATGTCTGTTTATATTTTGCTAGCAACATTAATGAGACATACTTCCACGCCCACTTCCCCTTAAATGACATAATTTTGCTCCTTCACCTCTTGTAGTTGGATGAAGTCGTAAGTAAAATTCATAAGAACAAGTTGCTTTTCCCTTATTTGTGTGGCTGTGCATTTGATTACGTGTAAATTAGAATAAATGAAAATAGTAAGTTTGGAGGAGTATTAACTACGAGGAACAGCTATCCGTAGGAGATTCTTTGGAAGCTAAAAAGAGCGATATTTCATATCTTGAATTTCATTCGTCTTTCTCGAGAGCAAAATCTCTGCTGGATTGGCGGCCATTCCACGTTTCTACGCTGTGTAAAGTCAACATTTCTGGTGAGCGAAATAATCAGAAATGGCTATCATGCCTTGTATTTCTGGTTTCGAACTTGTGCGTACACGCGGTCGATTTCGACGCTCTTTTCGAGCGTCGAAATAGTTTGTCTTTCTCTCTCGCTGTAACTCGAACCCTGTACTAAGAGATGGAAATCTAACGCCTTATCCACTAGTCTATTGAGAGTATCTTTGTCATGGGTAAAATCATTTTAAAATGCGTTCAACAAAACTTCAAATATTTCTAGGAAAAAAACAAGGCCAACTTAGAATTAAAAAAAATGAGTTTAATAATAAATAATAATAAATTAACATCGAGGCGGCTAAAAAAGAAAGGACTTTCTTTCTATCTTAATACAAATGGTGAGTGACCATTCATTTTGGAAGTAAAATGAATAGTTTGAAAGGAAAATAAAATACCATTTTAGGGCGATGATTTGTTCCAATTTCTGAAAATCCTCAGGCTTTAATTAGATTAGAAAAAAAATCAAATTGCCATTTTAGTTTAGTGGGAATGGGATGATAAGGATCGAAAAAGTGGGTATTGAAATGGGAGAATTGAAATATCTATGCCATATAATTTATATCTTCATTTTAATGACTTTTTGTCTTTCATTTCCATCATTTTCTTAACTTCAAAGGAAAAAGTAAATTTCAGACTAGTTATGTTATGTATATCATTTACTATCTTCAGTTGCACACTGGTAATAGACACTTATACACAAAATAACCAATTAAACTCCATCAATGATCATAAACTAAAAGAATGACAGAGGTTTAATGAAATCGTTAATGATGAAGCGGTATTTAAATATGATAGCCAAATTTTCAACTAGAGAGAAATATTGGAAAGGACCGATATGACCCGAAGTTTTGAAATCAGCAAATACAGACCCAAGATTATTCATATAACCAAAGAATGGAACCAAACTGTCTGGTAAGATGGTACTCAAGCACAAGCAAACTAGTGACGCGGATACTCTATAGATTTTAATTCAATCGTGACTCTTCCACTGAGCCTCAAAAAGACTGATTGAAAGCGGAATCTCGCAACCTTTGACAATCATTGTCGTTATCAAGCCAAGGATGGAGAACTATTACTCACGATCTGCTCCTGGAGTTGATGATCAACCAGAGAAATCCCAGAAGCACTTTTTGGCTATTGCGGGTAATATCATAAAACCTATGAAGCATATAGATATTATTTAGATTGTCCTTTACGGTAGGCCAAAACATGTGAATGGTGTAGTTATATGATAGGAATCAATGATGCTCAATAGTCCCAAAATTTGTGCCTCTCAAGATTTTGTCCATAACTTTCCGTGAGATAAAAACAAAGGTCCGGATTTTCACACAAGAAGGAATAAATAATGATGCAAATAATAAATAAATTTGATAGCCTTTCAATGGAGATTCGTCTTACATTAAAACGATAAAGTATTAATTTGTTTTACAAATAATCTTTTTGGGACGGATATATCAGCGGGCGATTCGTATTGAATATGTGAGATTTTATTAAGCGTGGATGCAGTTGGGGTAAGATAGAGGAAGATAAGAAGGATTCCCTTTGGCATCGGTGATGAATAGAGGGAGATTGGACTGGATCTTCCTGGAAATGCTCCCCTTGGAGCATCTGTCGTTTTCCTCGACGACAAAGGCGTTATTTCGTTTAGACTCGAAATGCTGAGTCACTCAATGACGAATACTCATGTTAAATGGAAGATTCCACCTGCACTTTACAATGTTATCTAGTCCGATCAATAGTGGATGGCAAAAGGTGCAGGAAAACGATCCCGGGCAATAAAAGTCCTGCGAGATCCCTTCAAATTGCCCTTGTCGGAAAGCTGAGACCTCTCTGTAAAGGAAAAAGGAAAACCTTAATGTAGGAATTTACATTTTCTCCAGAATTGGGTTTTGTCATAGGATAGAATTATAAATGCAGGAAGGATTAAATGTTCCAGTGAACCACCAAGCACTGAAAACGTCTCACCTCCCACCGCCGATATTTTCTTCCCTAGAAATAAAAAATTTGAATAGAACTAAAAGGGAAGTTGAATGAAGCAAAAATAGTAAATACAGATTAAACGGCTCGTTAAGTTCAGGAGAGAAACATCATTTAGAGCTCAGGAAGACTTAGAGATCCGATAACTTGAAGTAAAGTTAAGTCGATACGACAAGGATTAAGGTGAGAATAGCAAATGGCGGCTGCTTGGCAGGAACTACTGAAATCTTAAGTTTTCGCCCCATTGGTCTTCATACATTTTAAAGATGTTTTTTACAAATTTATAGCAAAATCACCGATGGCTTCTCTCGGAAAAAGACTCTGAGGAGAGGTTTGTCATGAAATTAATGAAGAAAGAGCGAGTAAAAATGTATGCAAGATATATGGTTAGATATCCTCCTACAGGCATTAGGGCAAGAGATAGGAAAAAGCCTCTTCGATTATTGGCGCCCTGAGGGCACACACTCCTCCTCATGATGTCATCTCCAGCATGGAATTACATGCTACACCTGGTACACTTTGCAGAGTTGGTAAAAATGGGACTCAGGGTCAAACAAAAATTGGCAAACTCAGAAGAATTTCACCAGTTCTCTGCTTTTTCAAGACTAAATCCTCAAAAGGAAACAAATTGGATTGCAGAAAAATATAAAAATTCCAGATAAATGTTGAATGCATGTTTTCTTTTGTGTCTGGCCATAATCTCTTTTGTTTTCCATTCCGTTACGGCATTATAACTTCTCCGAGAGCTTAGCAATTAGCTCATTTACTAACCAATTAAAATAATGGTACGTACCCTTAATTTGCCTGACAAGTTTGGAGGCCAACTTGGTTATACTTAACGTAACACAGGGGTTTGAACCCTTACAAAAGCAACCTGAATATATTTAGACTACCCCAACCATATACAGTTTGATTGTATGTGTACTATAAAAGGGGTATCTCACATGCTTGTTGAGCGTGCATATCTTGATAATAAGTTGAAATTCCTCCAGGTCGAAGCTGAAGTTAGTAGGTTCGAGGCTATGTACTAAGGGTGTAACAATACCAATAATTTCAATACTGGTATTAATACTGATTGTTTACAATACCTGAACTGTTTAAAAATATTTAAAGAAAGAAAACATTTTAACTATCAAAAGGAAAGGCAAAGAAAAATAAAGTAACAGGAGAAAAGAATTTGTCCCAAATAAAAATAATAAGCTTTCTAAATTTGCGTTCAGTTGACTCAAGTGTCTTGTGATGGTGTGAGTCACACTACTTGGCTGAAATTTCGATGCTTAAGAATTTATCAAATTTAATACTTTTTCTGTTTAAATGCATGTATTTGGCAAAATACATGCATAGAGAGTTTAATATATTTCAAAATAGCGGTATTGACATGATAATACCGATGTTATTAAATACCGTTTTTTCACCTATACGTTTTAATATGAGACGATTAATCACAATCGGTATCGAGAATCGTAAGAATCAAGCTTTTTTTTAGGAAGCTACTCGTATATCGGAATCAAGAAATTATATCATGATTTCTGATTCTTGAAATGATTATTTAACAATGGCAAAATTAATTTTTCTTAGTTAAAAATTACAATTATTTTTGAATTATGATTAATAATTAATATTCGAGGCGTTAAGTATTAGGATAGTCTAAAAGTTTACTTTTTTTCGCTAAAGTTAAGAATAAAGTTTTCTTGTAGTTCAGTCTTAAGATAAAAGTCCAACATATTTTGCATCGGTTGGTTTTATCACCTTCAAAACTTTCAAACTACAATTTCTAATAGTAAGTTGTTAATTTAGGTTGTTAGGCTAAGATTTGAGTTCCATGTGTTTTGTTCATGTTCTAAGGTACCGTATAAATACAATAAAAATAAGATCATATTGTAATACCATTTTAATTAAAACACCTGGCAATGGCTTCACTACTAAGATTAAAATTTTAAATCTAAGAAAAGCAGCCATGGGTAAATTTTTTAAAATTTTCTGAACTTCCCTAATTATAATAATTTTAAAAAGGAACTAAATTTCCCGCCTTTCAAAATATCACATTGCTAAAATAGTTATAGAAAAAAGATATACAAAAATAAATTTTCTGAACTTCACTATTTGCAATTCTTTGGGTTTTAAAAAATCACAAAATTTGGATACTTATATTTATTTCTGAACTTCACCATTTTGTTTTTTTGATATTATAAAAGAATTATTAGAAATAACTTTACTAAAAAAAACATGTCATAACCAAACTAAGATGAAATTATTATTCAAATACTCAAAAAAATCCGCTTCTTAAATTATAGAGTTAGTGATTATGATGATGATGATGATGATAATTCCCTTTTACTGAAAAAAACTTCTTTAATAATTATCTAAAAGCTGGAGGTAAATCCTGCAACATTGAAGTATATATGTATACGTTTTACAAAAATTGTTTCTCATTAATAGGTTGCTGTGATTTTATAGTATACTAACATAAGTATCCGATGTTATCGGGGATAAATAGTCATGTGGGAAATAACTACAGATGCATATTTTTTGTAATTCTTATATCGTGGCACAAAAGTATCTTTACTTGCTGATTATTAGCATTATTATTTGTGCGGTAAAGGTAGATTAAGGGGAGTAACACACTCTCCTTATTATATAATATAATATATTATACAATGAGTTAAAATTTAGTCCACCGAGAACTATAAAAAATTCGGTAATGAGCTCATACATAAGAAGAGCTATTAAAGACTTCTCAGTGTGGCCCACACTTGATCAAGAACTTCGACTATCTGAACAGATCCTAATCGCCAATGGCTATTCCAACAGATAATTTGACAAACGACAGATAAAAATTCTCAACTGAAAGCTTTAGGTAAGGGAAGAAAAAGATGAGGAAAAAATAATACCACTTTCTTAAACGAACCAAATTATGATGCATATAAAACAGACGAAAGAGTCCTCTAAAATATCATAGAAAGCAACACTATCCAGGAAAATGAAAATTAGTTATCTCTACGAATATATTATAGAGCACAAAAGTCATCAAAATATTAATGAAAAACAGCCATTGTAAAAATCCATCTATCATAAAGACTGCAAATGTGGTGTACAAATTCAAATGCGCCTATTAGAACTGAAAGCCTCATCCAAACGATCAATATATTGGTAGGACCACTACTACCATCGGCCGACGCCAAGCGATACAGTTGCAGAAGTGAGAACCAAAGTACATTACAACGAAAATCGCAAAGAACAAATTAGAACATTTCTGGTTGAAAACTACCATTTTCAAAAGAAACTCGGATCTTCACCGCCTGAATATTATGGAAGATCTTTTCATCAAAGTGATTGGCCCAAATATTAACATCCAGCGCACCAGCTCGCAGCGAGTACTGCACTCTTTCTGCTATAAGTGAACCGTGCTCTGACTTCGATCAATAAAAGCATGAAAGAAAGAAAACACTTTATTGGCTAATAAACCAAATGAAAGCAAGACCTACAAGAAGAAAAATAGCCCTACAGAATGGACAAGGAGAAAAAAAAGACAACAGAACCATCGAGCGTTATTTCAGATGCCACTGGTACTCCAAGTTTTCCATATAAGACCGGAAGAAACAGAAAAGATAGTTCACGAAAATCTCAGTAACAACTAAGAAAAAAGTCTCCCCAAAGCCAGTCGTAGAACAATATAAGGAACGGAATCAGGGACCAGCGACCACAATGATTATCAAAGAACTAAAGAGTGTTATAAGTTAATTCAACCAAAAAGCGCCAGGCCCTTTGGGATTCATCAGATTGACACAGACCAAGGCACCGGGAAACATCATTGAATCAAGCAAAAACATATTCAAGGCAGGCATCAATACCAGATACTTCTTAGACGAATACAAACTAGCCATAATGATCTTCATCCTAAAACCAGGCAAAGGACCAGATCGGCTTACCACCTACACACCTACAGATATCACCTTTGAATTTCACCGGAAAAGTCTTTCTAAGATCCTCAATAGAAGACTCATAAAATATGTTATCTAAAACATTTACTACAATGAATATCTTTGGAATTCGTAAAGGAAGAGACAGCACAGTGGCACTTGGTATCATCACAGAGAAGATCGCCAAGACAAAAGCAGATGAAAAATATATCGATGTGGTCCTCAGATGAACAATAACTGGGGAAGATTCTCTACGGTGATCAGTGACTACAAAGGATCCGAAGTAGAATTAGAGGCAGGTCACCTGCAGGGTCGCTGTTTCATCCCCACGCTGTACTCTATTTACACAGCCGACCTGCCAACAGCTATAATGCCCGAGTGCCTCAATATTCAATTCGAGGTGTTTATCAACTAACTAGTCGTATGCCATTTCAAGAATGTGAGAGCTCAGGCTTATACAACAGCTGTAGAGATTGAGAAATTCAACCATTTAGAGAGGGACTGGAAAATAAGGACGAATAGAAAAAATGTCACCACAGTCCCTATCTTGAGATGAAAGGTAGCGGCTATCGAAGTACAAGAATATAGCTACAGATATGATCCTGAAGGTAAAATACTAGGGTTACCGATAACCTCAAGACGCTACATAAAACAAGCAGCCGAAAGAAAAGCAAGAGTCATCCTTGTGCTCCTGTGATGAAACTCCTTTCTTTAAGAGGATTAACCACAAGGACTATAAGTAAAATATATCACGCTATAGAAAGGGTGGTGTTATTCGTTATTCTACCCTTCCATCTTTATTAACACTCTATTTAAAGCCAAGAAAAGAGGTCTCTAAAATGTTAAAAACAGAACCCTCTCTCTGATCACGAATACCAAAAAGAACAGAATGAGGACTCAGGAAGCCGTACATAGACATACTAAAATTAAGCTGATTAACATCGTTGTAAAACAACAACCGAAAAGATCTGGAGTTTTTTGTCAACCTTCCTCCCTTTTTTGCACAAAATACCATCACCAGAGTACCATTTTACACATAACTATGAAAATCACCGAATCAAGAAACCAGCTCCTTTGAAGCTCACCTGAACGAGACAAACCAGAAACTTGATAAGAAAATATAAATACTTAGCAAGACTCCCAGGATAAGTGACTCTATAAAGTGACTAACTAAAATGATACCCAAAGTGAATAGATAACAGTGAAAAACAGTGAAAATCAGAAAAAAATACAACTAAAATTGGTTAACTGTAGTAAATTGAGACAAAAATGCTCAAGTATATTGAAGTGAAAAAAAGAAGAAAGAAAAATCGAAATCCTCAACTGTAAAAGTTAAAAATAATAGAATATACAAAACAGACTAAGGACCTTTATGTGTACACACAAAGGTCACCGTTCGGTGTCCATGTTAAATAGTAGGTCCAAACATATGGAGCTATTTAATCTATCCTTCACGTAGCTATCAGTATTCGGTCACCTGAGACCAGCTTCTGCTACCTACTAAAGTTTCCTTTTCACCGTTTTCCATCTTCTTCTCCTATCCATCTTTCACGGCCCTCACCACTCCTTCTGCCTCTGGACTCCACCAGATATGGTAGAACAGAGGGAAAGAAGGCGCCTGGGACCCTCAAAGGGTCGACCGGGGATCTTCTTCGTAATGCTCCACCAGAGGCGGGTAAAAAGACTAGCGGCCGATACACCTACCATCTCCCAGCTCCCTAAAAAACAACAAAAACAACAACACTGAACGTCATTCTTTGCCACTCACGACCACACACTAACTATCTCGTCGGTAAAGGAAGCAACATTAATGAAGAATTTCCATCAATGCCGCCTCAACAACAAAAACGACTTCCGTCTAAAAAGGGCAGAAAAAGGCGAAAGTACAACGCCAAAATTTGAATTAGTTTTTATATACGACCAAATTTGAATCTCGAGCCAGATACCTAAAATGCATTCGCAAGTTAGAACAATCCAAAATAAAATTGGTATATTCCAAATACAACCTGGTCATTAACAAAAACACACACTAATATATATATATATATATATATATATATATATATATATATATATATATATATGTTATTAATTGCTTAATACATCCCAAGTATACTAAGGTTTTTAATGAATCCTGTTTAAAATGAAAAATTAGTCAAGCTATGCAAATGATTTTGGTCTCAAACTCCACACACATAAATGCTCAACGTAGAAGTAAGTAATTCAAGTTTGCCAATAATAACCGAAATCACTATGTCAAATGTGTGACATGAAAATATCCAGAATACCAAGTGTTGGTTACTTTACCATAACTAATATGCTTAAACGCTTAAGCACAAAGCATAGCAACGCTCTACAAGAGGAAAATGAAAAAGATAAGAAAGCACAAGAGAAGAATATATCATAGCTCTCAAATTTTCATCCAACAAAGTTGTCATGAAATGTACTGTACCAAACAATCAGCTTTTATAGAAGCCTTTATTAGAAGTAATATTTGAGATATACATCAACGCAAAGCACAATAAATGTATAAATATATTGGAAAAATGATAAAAATCGATTTACAACCATTCTCTGTTATAGAAGATATTGGGTTTATAATAAAAGACTCATAAATTATATCTTATAAATTATATCTTATAAAAGAAAATATTAGGCAGAATATATGTATATGAGAGCACTGGAATCAAATTACACGAGAAATTAACAGCGTTTGGTATTTATCATTTATTAGTGATAGAGGAACTGCTAGTACAGTAAATACATCATTTTTAGGCCAAATGCATAATTGGTTCACTTCAACCTAAACTCTGAACTACAAGGTGCTATTTTGAGAGTTGCACCATTTGATATTTCACAGACTATACAAAATATAAGCAAATTCCCAAAACACATTATAAATCAATTTAATATTCCATATAGTATGATCGATGTTATTGTCAGATATAAGGCAGCTAATATTATTACTGCAGTAGTTGCAAAAGCTGAATACGATTCATTACCTTGCTTTTTACACACATTGCAATTAATCTTACTCCTTGAGTAAGGGTATATGACTGATATTAAATCTATTGCAAATACTAGTTCGACATTTTTAGCACACAATATCAGCATTATCAAGATATGTGGATTATCAATAAAGATTGAATTTGCCGCGAAATAGATTCATTCAAGATAGTAAAAATAAAAGATGGAATAACCAATATTACATGCTTTCCAGGGTATTTTAGCAACATGTGCCCTCATTTAATATTGAATCGATCATTCCAAACCAACATGTTTTGGAAAAAAGTCAATGGAAAATCTTAGAGAAATCGCCCCCAAAACTCAAGCAGCAGAGAAGCATAATTGCATCTGTTATAACCAAAGCATAATTTTAATTTGTCCTTTTTGGGGGGATGGACTTGGATAACATTTTCAGCCTGAAAAGTTTTTCTCGACTAGATTAAGTATTTACTTATACGACAAACACCTCATCCAGGCAACATATGTTAATTCACGCTTTAAAGGTAGTTTCCTTGAAATTGTGCATAGTAATAGGAATGTTGAAGAAACTACTGAGCAGTGGTTGTGTGAAAATATATAATCTAGAAGTAATAGCAAATCTGTTATGGTGACATCCTTCAAGCCATTACAAATACTCTTTAGAACCCTCATTTGATAACAAAAGTGATGGTGAATATAATTAACTTTAGTTTTACAAGTTATCTTTTTCTAAGTTAAAGAAGTAAAAGAGATTAGCAGAGGGAGTACCAAATACAAAAATCAAAGAAAGACGCTTTAAGCAAAGGTTAATGAGAAAGAAACGTTAAAAAATAACATGAGGACACATATATACATAAATGAAAGACAAATAAGTACGCGAACGTATTGCATTGGTGAAAATATAACAAAGACTGCTTTCCTAATATGGCTGTTCTTGTCAACAAATATTTATCTTCAGTTGAATGTGAAAAGATTTTCATTGTTTTAGAACTGATATATTATTTACCCCTGAAAATACAGGATGACGCAGGATCATGAGAGATGTTAGTTTTTATAAATTATAATTTTATACCCTTAGGTTTTAAATATAATTTGTTACTTATATTCATTGCATTATATATGTAGGTTAAAGATTTCTTGTAACTAAAAGGTAATTTTGTTTAAATTAAAATTCATGTGTCCAAAACCATGTATACATTAAGAAAAACTTATAATATGCAAAACTACTAATAGATTTAAATTAATTTTATTTCTTTTTATAGCCTAATGAGATACAACAGCGGAATTGTTAACAATCTTGCCTAGCCTAAGGAGATACAACAGCGGAATTGTTAACAATCTTGCCTAGCCTAAGGAGATACAACAGCGGAATTGTTAACAATCTTGCCTAGCCTAATGAGATACAACAGCGGAATTGTTAACAATCTTGCCTAGCCTAAGGAGATACAACAGCGGAATTGTTAACAATCTTGCCTAGCCTAATGAGATACAACAGCGGAATTGTTAACAATCTTGCCTAGCCTAAGGAGATACAAAATCTAAATTAATAAAAGTCTTGGCAGTAGAGATGTTCAAAAATCTACTTTTTCTTATTGCCATGGGTTTATCTACATTTCCCACGCTTTTTGACATAAATAAAACGAAAATTACAAATATTTTGTCCTAGTATGTTGTTAAGCATTTCCGCATGGAGCTTAAAAATTTATGCCTTTAAAACTTGTTTTTCATTATAGCTTTTTATCTACCTAAGATAGAGCAACAGAATAGGCACCCTAATTAAAATGTTTTAATCCATTTTCTAACTTATATAATTACGATAGCCTTAGAACAAGAAATGACACATTGGTATATACAAAGATTTCAGAAATATCAGAAAAGTAGTTTTCTCGGACTCAAGGCATACAAGACTTTTATTTATAGCACAAATTTGAGGAGATTTTGTCAGATGTCTAATCGATCAAGAATTGAAAGTATTAAAGCATGATTAATTTCATAACAGTTAAACAGTCAGCTGTTGAGAGTTTGTTTCTTGAAGCTGTCAAGGCGGTGTTTGTGAAATTCCGCGACTTGAAGAAGATAGTCAGTTTGCTTGGCATCTGTTGTTATGAGATTTTACAAATCGTTCATCAGATTGACACTAGTTTCAACAAGGCCATTCACTGCTTTCTGTACTTCTCATTCCGTGGCCAAGGGGTGACAGGTTTCAGAAGCCACTCGGATCCAATTTTCAGTGTTCCCATCAGAAAATGTAATTGTGAGCCAATGAAATTAACCAGGGTGGTCTTCTCTATCACTTTCTGGAATAAAGGCTTTCATGTTATGAAGCTGTCTGGCCTTATAGTGGCATGTAACTGGTCAGTAATGTTGTGTTTCAACGTATCACTCAATTTACTACTGAACATGTCAAATGGCACGACTTCGTACGTCATGTACCATTTGTGTTTTGTTTATCTTTTTAAGTAGTACATCAGTAAACTATGGGTCAGTTTTCTTGTAGTTTAGCATGTCCTGGATTAGACAGATGATTCACTGAAACATCTCCAGCAGACATTTACATCATCCATACAAAAGTGTAGAATAATGCAAGAAAGGTGTTGAGTCTTTCTAGGTTTGATACTTTGTCTTCCTTGTAATTTGTTGATCTGCAAATATCATCATTTTCATGGAGTACAAGTTTCTAGCCATGCATCTGATCTGATAAATGGTGACTGGTCAAATCCAGTGAATACGTCGAGGAGGCCTTCTTTCAAGAACAATGACTGTTAGTTCAGCCATTTACTTTTAAATATTAGGATCTTAAAAGCCTTTCTGATGTTCGATGCTTTGGAGTATTTGTGTTCCTTTTCTTTTCCTTCAGCCATTTGCTGTTGATACCCAGCATCTTTGGGTTTTCCTTTAGAAAAGTATCTCCAACTCTCCTTCAGCTTCTTAAACCAGGGATTATCTGCTTCCCACACCTCCCCAAACAGCTACTGCCAAACTACTCATAGTACGATTTACAGGATGCAGTGCCGACATGCCAGTTAAAACCAATTTTTTCAGCATTTTCTGCAGCATTTTGGTAGTTCCTAAGTGAAATCATGTGTTACTAGTTACTTGATGTGGTTTCAAAAACAAGGGCATTAATATTATCCCTAAGTTCCATATTTCCAGTAAATACATTGAAGACTTAGCCTGAGCTGTGCCAGAAAGGTGTCGATGACAGGTAAGCCTAACAACTTTCATTTTATGAATATAGACCAGACACTAGCCCAATTTAAGTCTCTTAGGTTTTTCCAGTTTCACTGGCAAAGAAAACGTTGGTCAACTTTTGATCCCAGTGTGTGGCACGTACAGTGGATAGTTGTCACAAAAGCTGAACATGTAACTCTGGCTGATATATTACCCGGATAGCATTTTATTGCGACATGTTGTTCAGTGTGAATGAAGAAGTCATCTGGACCAGCCCCTCAACGTTTCAAGTTGACAGAAACTATGGTGGTAACTTGATTGTCCGATAAAGAATGGCTATCAATTGTATTACCGATGACATCACATTTCATGAACTTCCTTGAAAACTTCAAATTTATAGTAGTCAGTCTTTATAGTGGAAACGTCCAAGACATGGCTGATGGTAATCCATGACCTATGTTCTAGCGTTGTTGTTAGTTTAGACACCGAGGTAAAGTTACCCAGATGAAAAACTGCCTCTGTTATACGACAGCTGTAAAATTCTAAAACATGTTAAGACTTGTTAAAGTACATATTAAATATTGCAATATAGTGAAACTTAAAACTTTTTGTGACGTACAAAGTAATTAGTTTTACCTTCTTCTTGGTTATGCTGGTCTTTTATTCCTGGCTGCCTGCTGCGGGAAGATCTTTTCTCAAAATTCTTGGCATGACTAGAAATGATTTTTCCTCTCAATTTTGGGGTCTTCTTAGAACCTGATATCCTAATCCTTCTTATACTTGGATAACAGTATGTTGTTCTATATCTGCTTGATTGCATCTGGAACTCCTATATCAAACAAGCTGTCTAATTTCAGTATAAATGCTCATTTTTACCTCTAAGCCTACTTGCATATCTTTTGCTCTTTACCAGAGCACGATATTTCTCATGCAGTTTCATGCAGAGCTCCATTGCTTTGTACTTGGTCATTGTATTTATCATAGCCATCTCCAAGAATGGTAACATAGATTCAACTGTTTTATATTCAAGACCTTGTACCTTGGGCTTGCCTGCATTTTCCGAAATTTCTGACGATTAAGGAAATATTGGAACGCCTGTCTGTTGTTAGGAACCTGGGAACAACTATTAAAAGCTGAAGAATATCCAACCAAGATAGTTTCAGTGAGAGATCTGGTCGATAGTCTAGTTGACACCTGCCTTCGGACAGTATTTGGAGGTTTTAGAGATCAGGATATCGCCCACGGAGTTCCTTCAGCTTTTTGCTCAATGTCATTGTGAAATTGTGATATGTAGATGTTTAATAAGATCTGATTGAGTTTTTGTAATTTCCTGACAAAATGATATATAATTATTATCATTTATTTATTTTTATTTTGTAATTTTAAGCTCTTTCAATTGATACCTTATGTGTCGCTTTATCTTGTTTGGATTCAAGTTCTAGTGCAAAACAAGATTCAACCTACCTCAGAACTGGTGCTTTTGGCCGATTTTAAGGCAGAAATTCTAGAGCTCCATCCGGCAATGATTCCCAACATTCTAGGTCAAAATAATTTACTTTTGGCTTTTTTAGGTAAAAAAGCATAGGCAGATCTACAGAACCCTATGAAAATAATTAAAAGGTCGATGTTTTAATAAAATTTACTTGCCTGCCTACAGTAAACATGGAAAATAGAAGTTGTTCTTATCACTTGAGCAACGAAAATGTGTACTAAAGTCGTATTTTAAATTTAAGAGGATGTCAAAGGTTCAACATCAGACAATTTGCGAATTGATTCTCCAACTCTACTTACCATTTAACATATGTAATAAATTTTAAGTATTCGGTACTGTACATGATGTACAGTACAAGCAAGCGACTGGAGATTCAAAATTTCAACAGATGCTGTCTTCAGTTATTCAATCGATCACCATGAAAATATGTGACAATGTACTGCTGAAACAAGAAAAAAGTAAGATAAGTACCACAGGAGTTCTGAAGAATATTTAATAAAAATCTTACATCTCAAGATTACTACATGTCTTGAATGAAGTAGATTTGAATTGCAGAATCCAGTTTTGTGAACTATTTCGAGTAAAAAAACACAAAAGATGGCCAAATTGTGTGGCCTGATGATGCTACATTTAAGTTGAATGGTATAGTTAAACGTCATAATTGCACATACTGATCACAAGAAAATCCACACATTTATATCAAACGACATGTAAATTTTACGGGTCTAATTGTCTGATCTGTTTTTTGTTCAAAAGGTTTGGTTGGCCTATTCTTTTTTGCGGTTACAGTTACACTCAAAGCTAACTCAATATGCTCCTGTGAATCCATTTCCTGCAATTCAGCAGTTATTTGGAGATGAGACCATTTACCTTTAACAAGATGATGCATTCCATCATTACTATCGCGATGTCAAAAACTACCTCAATAATACATTTCATAATCGGTGAAGCGGACAAAGAGGTAGTCTCGAGTAGCCTCCACGTTTACCATATTTGAATCCACTTAAATCTTCTATGAAGTCATTTATTTAAGTGAAAAAGGATCACAAATTATATTTTATTATAATCATACTGAGTGAAACAAGTAATTTTGTCGTCTAACTTCGATATAAAATAAAATAACACAGAGAGTTCATTTATACAGGTATATTTACCAAAATTACATGTTAAAGCTTGAAATCGCCTCCAGTCATTGATTATAACGAAATTTGAAACGCTTATGTTGTTTTATATTCTCTTTCGATTGATATGATTGTCAGGGTCCTTCCAAGGTTAGTCCGGGAATTATTAAAAGCTTTGAAGGTCGTAAGGTCATAAATCAGAATAGGTGAGAGCAAGGGACTTAGGTCAGTAGACCTTGCTTTTTTAGGAGCCCATCTGGTGACTGAATTTAAGGAGAGGTTAGGTCAATATCCATGTCGCTGGGGCCGGCAAGTTATTGCAGCATTGTGGTTGCCGAGCTGAGTTGGGCTCTGGAGGGTAGGCGGCCGTAAGTTGTCTTGGGCACCACCAATGACGGTATATAAAATTAATGGAATTTGTTTTATTATATTTGTTATGATTAATTGTTTGGTGTTTTTTTTGGCTAGTTTATTTTTCATCTTGTGTCTTCCTCACCACTCCTCTTCCTCCCGCTTCTTCTGCTAAGTGACCATCCCCCTTCCTTAAATTACGATATCTTCCAATTCTTTCTCAAAAAATAAAAAAATAAATGGAATAAATTTGGCAAAAATTACACTTTCATTTTCCTGTGGGTCTCCCTTTGCGAGATGCTCATATCACTGTGGTTTATATGCGATGAGGCCGGAGTGAAATGTGTCCTCACGTCTTCTTAAGGTTCCGAATTAGTGTTGAGGGCGCCGTTAAATATGACCTCCCATGGGAGGAGCGTCTTCGTGGACGTGGTGGGTGAGAGGAGAGGCTCCCTTAGTGGAGCGAAGAAAGAGGGTTGGGAGGTCCCTGAGGGCAATATGGTGGTGACAAAATAAAGGGATTTTGATTCCAAACTTGGCTTGGTTCCTTCCTCAACCGAAGAAAAACAGGAAGACCGAAAAGGGGTGATTCTCTTTGCCATTCTTAACCCCCGTTGACCGCCTTTCTTTTGTGCCTCCCGCCCTTGTTCTTCCGCACATATGGGGGTCACACCGCCATTGATTTCTGCGAGTTTCCCTTATATTTCCAATAACTCGGCTCCCTCTATGTGCCCTCACTCTCCCTGTTTCTTCATTAATGGATGAAACAGTCGCAGGAAGAATCGCCTACGGCTTGAGAGGGGTACTGCCTTTCGGTTGTTCAAGGGGTCTAGTATAAACGGGGACTCTCGCTTCGCTATCCCCTTCCTTATCTCTTTCTTATGCTTCAGTAGGGAAAAAACTTATATAGGAGAGCATTGAGCGAGAAAACGAAATGCAAAATGAGAACCGGAAAAAAGATGGAGTGGGTCTAAAAGTTATTAAAGATAGACGAAGGTTGAGTGGAAGTATTGTTGACTGAATTTATCAGTAGATTTATTACGTCTACCTCCAAATACCGATCTGTCTTTCTTTCTTTCCTTCCGTTTGTTTCAATTTCCGTCCTTTTTTAAATTAGGAGTCCAATGTGGTTTATTTTCTCTGCCTAGGTCACTTCTGTCTATTCCGTATACTCCCTGTCTATTTTCTGACTCACTGAATTTCTCCTTCTCTACCGTAAAACCAGGCAAGTATGTAAGAGCTTTTTCAGTATAAGATGTTATTAGTTCTTAATAAAGTTTTGTGTCATGATATTATGAACTCGCGTATTTGCTTAAAGTGCCAGGCCGCATGGGTGGTTATTGTGTGATCCATTTGAGTTGGTTGGTGTTTATGCATTGAGTTCAATGTAATAGTGGAGTCGAGCTTCTTTCTTATGTATCTCGTATCCAGTAACTCTGGTTCGTACTTCGAGTGTCGAGGCCTTTGTACGAAACCGTTTCTTGATTATTATCTTTATTTTCCTCTTTCTCTTTATGAGTCTGCCTGGTATTGCAAGTCTAGTTCCTGTCAATTCTTGATTATACTGTACTTTTAACTTTCATTTTGCATTCTGTATATTTAAAGAAACAAACTTCGCCGTAACCCTGACTTTTTTTCGCCTTGAGAACGCGGTTGGAACCTTTTGGCTTGGCAAAGGAGACCCCCAAAATTTTAGTGCCGGATACTTCCAAGCAAGTCCAATTTTGGTCATACTTCGCGTATAAAGCCTTTACGGGAAACCTGCCTCTTTGATTTTGGTCCGTGATAAAATCGTGCACAAAATTAAATCGATTAGGAATTAATACATACTATAGAACAATTCTCTAGGCATAAGATTTGGCGATTGAAATTCGGTTACTCTGTCTAACTATAAGCGCTCTCCATGGAGACGGAAATTCGGTTGGTAAATTTAA
This sequence comes from Ceratothoa steindachneri, assembly GCA_963969495.1. NCBI lineage: Eukaryota > Metazoa > Arthropoda > Malacostraca > Isopoda > Cymothoidae > Ceratothoa > Ceratothoa steindachneri. The sequence continues at coordinate 19,305,430 of OZ018323.1, read as the reverse complement.
GTCTATGCGTTGGCTAGACATTCTATATTTAGACCAGGGTTGACCAAATTTTGGTTTTCGAGCCGCATGCGTCTCTTGAAGGTACTTTATGTTGCTCTTGAGACAACATTAATTTAGGGGCTTCATTATAATTTTAACTAACATTTAATACTAATAACTTTATTAATTGTTTCAAATATTTCACACGATATACGGTAGTTTGTTGCTTTCCTACATGAATAAATTTAATTTTCAAGATTTAAATAAATTTTAACTCATCGAATCACTCCTGAGATCGAGTGCAGCAACATGTCAAGTGTATGTGTACTTCCCCTAAGTTTCCAAAATGGACCTGCCAGTTTCAGCATTAATAACCAAGCATGCGCACGCTTGCTAACTTGCATCTCGCGCTAGATAAAACATCTTTTATTCAATAAGAATCACCTTTACATAAAAATATACATATGATGGGAATATGTTGGATAAGATACATTTTATTTGCTATTGTGAGCCAATTTTAGCACCTTATTCACATTATTATTTCAAATATTACAGGAAGAAAAAGAACTGTTGGAAGCTTTTTTATTTTCAAGGGCAGTAGTTTCCAGACAGTGCAGACACCGAGTAAAAATTAATAGTTTTGGAGAAGCTGTTGAAACTGCACCGCTTTACTTGCCTACTTCAATTTTCAGTTCATTGTTCTCTTACTACAGTAGTGGAATAGGTGTTGTGCAATTTTTCATGAAGTAAATACTTTTCTGATTTATAGTAAAGATTTATTTTAGTTGAATTTATAAACCCATCATAAAAATGATCGAGAAACATGTGAGTGTACAACAGAAATACGAACAAGAAGGTAGTTTTCCACCAACAATGAGAGGACGAGTTTGTTTTAACTGTTAAGGATAATATGGCTCTGTATCTTATATGTCAAAATACCATAAGCTACATTAAAGGCAGTAATTTAAAGCGTCACTATGTGTCTAATCATTAAAAGATGCTCCCGAATTTCCTCTTACATCAGAACTGCAAAAAATAAGATAATAATATGGAGATCTAAGTAACTCAACAAATCGCCTATTATCTCTCTATAAGCATAGTGACTTATCTACTTACCTAGTTTTGTTACATATTAGAATATTGCTCAAAGAAAACGTCCTTACAGTCATGGGACATTTGTAAAAAAGAATATTTGTGATGTGATTAAAATTCTTGCACCAAAGAACTCAAAACTTTAACAGGCAATAGAACAAATTTCTATCTCTCGCTACACTACACAAAGACGTATTTCTGAAAGAAATTTTGCAGTCGCTTGTTCACTACAAAATGATCTGAAAAGCTGCGTGGCTTTTAACTTAGTAATAGATGAATCTACTGGCATTCAAGATATCACTCAGGGGTTTATATGTTTTAGGTATGTTGCAAATGTTAAAAATATAAAAGAAGAATTCTTGGATCTGATAAACTTAAACGAAACCACAAATGATATTGACATAAAAAAACACTTGACCAAGCTTTGTTAGATTCTCAACTATCAATGCCTAAAATTGTCAGCAATAGAACTGATGGAGCACCAGCAATTGTAGGTCACAAGATTGACCGAGTTGGGCAATTAACACAAGATCCCAACTATCCTGAATGTCTCTTTGCTCACTGTATCATCCATCTCGAGCATTTAGTAAGTAAACCCTTTAGGCTTAACAATGTTATAAATTATGTTTGAGAACTTGTGAATTTTATTTGGACAAGTGCCAAAACACATCCTGACTTCAAACATTTTATTGAGGAACTGGAGCTTGAAAAATCAAAATGACCTTTCATTCTCCTGTATTGTAAGATGGCTGTTAACTACCAAACTTTTTAATTAGTTTGTTGCCCTTTTAGAGTCAATTATTGCCTTCAGAAAAAAAGAAAGAGTTACCCACAACTAGAAGATCACGAATGGGTACAAGATCTGATGTTCTCTATAGATCACCTCCAATATTTAAATCTTGCACTACTTCAAGGATGAACAAAGTTATTACAGAGCTAGCCCAATCACTTTTATGTTTTGAAAATAAAGTAAGGTTTTTCAAAGAGATCTAGCTCTAAAATATTGACTACTTTCCTTAACTTAAATCAATATTAGCAGCTTTTCCGAACATTAAAACTCAAGAAAGTATATTAACACAATACAAAGGAATCTTTTACTCTTTATCACGATTTTGTCAGCAGGTTTGAGAAACTGAAATGGCTGAAGCCATGCTTTCAATTACTTTTTTAATCCGTATGTAATCGATGTAATCAGTGATGGCTGGCCTGTTGCTCCACCTTTGTCTTGGGTACTACTTCAATAGGAACATAGCTTATTGATCTGAAAGACGATTTGGTTTGATAATAACATACATTAATCTCTCACTGACTTTTAAGAACAAATCTAAAAATTTGTGTTCCTGCTTCTTTAGGTTTTCTGAACAACTTAGAGTTTTGAATCTTTTTTCTCTATTATGAAATTTGTCTATTCAAAAGTTCGTGCTATCCTCACCTTACTGAGCTTCTTAGAACAGCCTTAACGTCATTTCAGCAAAATATTTAACTTTTAACTAGAAAAATGATATCTTAAGAAAGCCTTCAAGGAAGAAAGATTAAATGGTTTACATCAATGAGCAGGACTTGAATATATTTTAATTTTGCTTCATTCAAATTTTCTCAATACGAATTTATAATAGCAATTTTGATTTTGAAAGTTTAGAGATGTATGAACCAGCAAAAATTAAACAAGTTTTTAGTAATGGTAAGGGGGGTTTTCATGAATTACTGATATTTTTTAACACTTTTAAATGCATTTTTAAATGAATACTTTCTGCGGCTCTTGAACTTTCAAATATGAATGAAAAGTATTCTATGTGACTTTTCTTATCGAAGAAATTGGCCATCCCTGATATAGACTTTCTACTAATGCAGATAAAATAGTTTCGTTTTGTTTTCTTGAATGTTTATTTTGGGAAAAATGTAGATAATAATCTATATGAAATATTGCTAGTATAAAGAAAGTTGTCTGAGATTAATTAGACACTTTATTATACGAATCAAGCGAACAGATTATTGTTCTAAAGATATGAGTAGCAGTGATACGGGGTTGGAATTTAAAGTGTAATCATTACTATTAAATTAATGTATGTACAATACTTACACCAGAAGGATATTCTGTATATATATACAACTTCAATAATTACCAAACCGCTATTCAATATTAATGTCAAAGCAATATTATTAGAGAACAATTCTGATAGAAAACACGAAGTCTTAACAGCGAAAGCGATATTACAGTGAACCACACTGGTTGAGTTCAAGCGAACAAAAATAATCTCGGGAGATTTTGCCTGACATAATCTATATAATTAAACAAATTCGATCGGGCAACTCTTTACAATTTAAAAAGAGAACTACAATACGAAATTAAGAAGGTGGTAAAATAAACCACTAATTTATGGTATGGTTTATTAATAAATGAGTTAAATTTATATTAAATTTTGTATGTAGGAAGGTATAATATTTTCAGACACATGGTGCGTCAGGAAATTGACTCAATCTCTCTTTCTTCTCTCTTTCACGGCCATTTATTTGAAAACTTAATTTAACAAGCCATAAATGCCACGAAATTTACTATCTCTCTTTTTCAGCAAAAACAAATCCAGTTCTGTGCTGATAGAGAAACTCAATGACACGTCATCCTCGTCACCTTAACCACCGTGATTTCGAGGTTGCCTCCTACTCGAACAATGCCAGGTCCTTCTTATCTGTACTGAAAGGAATCATTCTCAGTGGTCAGACGTCTTCTGGACGGTCGAGTTCGTGCAGCATGAACGAAGCAAACAGTATTTATTGATACCAATGTTCGAGAGAAATACATATGTATTGAAATGCAATATATGTGAGATTCTGCTTTATCTAAAGGGTTTTCCTAGAATATAAATATTGATGATGAGTAAGATGAATAAGCATGCAAAATAGCCATCCTGTTTGGAGAGACTTCTAATCTTTAGGCTCATACGTTAGAAGGCTGGCTTGAGTTGCGTGTTGTAATATGGTGCAAATGTGCTATCGTTGCTTCAAATTATGTTTGTAAGTTGAGAGTTGTGTGATTGTAATATTTACCGAGCAGTAGTATTTAGAGGCAGGCCTTTTTCAAAGTATTTGAATTTTTAAATTGTTATTGCCTCATTTGTATCCCTGAGAGAAGCAATCCTCCTCAGGGGTAGCTGAGTTTATCTCTTAATTGCTGTTTTGCATTTTATTTTCTCACTGTATTTATAGGTAATGGTTAAATTGATTTAGTCTATTGGTTTTAATTTATTGTTTTCTCGGAGGCTATATCCTCGTTGGCAGCCACCAGATAAGCTTTCTCTTTCTAAAAAAAATTATTGCAGTAATGGGGTGGCTCTTTGGTTTGTAGTGCCATAAACTGGTAAGCATTGAGTTGCCGATTTTCCTATGAATGACAAGATAACAAATTCGGCGCTTCTATATTGCAGCAGGGCATCGCCTGATTGGCTGGTCTTCACGGTTGGACAGATTGTGGGCTAAATCCGCAGGGCAACATTCGGTTCTCTTGAGTCTTCTGTGGAGGAGAAACAGAGCCGAAACGTCAGCCGATTTAATTTCTAACTTAGCTGCTTATCGTTTGAGTTTGAGTAATTAGCGCAATTTCCGCGGATTGTAAGCGCCATAGCCAAGCTTGACAGGAAAGTGGCGGCGCATCATTAAGTGACCTGTGTATATTTAGTTGCCTTATCTGACATCTGTGGCGCTGATGAATTATATGCTAATGTAGTATTCCAAGCCTATAGTAATACATGGGTTACTAGAAATGCCTAGTCATAGGTAGAACGTAAAATAACGTATTAAATTTGAAAAATCACGTATCTGTTGATAAATATGAAGGCGAGTCAAAAGGTTCTCAGACAAATGTCATACTTTCACACTGCACAACATTTTACAAGGCAACTCATATTAAAACATGTATTTGATGCTTCTCGAATAATTTCGTTAAGTTTTATAATTCTAAATATCGGTAGTGTGTATATACGGTGTGCTGCTTTTAGCGTCTCTTTTCAACCCTCAAAATGACGAGTTTGAAAATAAGAGCCAAAATTAAATGTCTGACTAAACTTGATTGAAAGCTTGTTAGAATTAATAAAGCTTTACAACAGGCTTATGGAGACTCTTTACGATGTTGAGCAGTGGTTTAGGATTGGATTAAGCGCTTCAAAGAAGGCAGAGAACAACTCTAAGATGATCCCCGGGAAGGGAGACCCTCCAGCTCAAAAAATTAAGAAAACATCACGCTTGTGCAGAATCTAGTTGAAGAAGATCGCATTCACTATTGACGAAGTTGGAAATAAGGTGAAACTCGCACATGGGTCAGTATTTGCAATTCTCACTGAAGAGCTTGGTTTGAACAATTTTTTATAGGTTTCGTCACTGGAGATGGAATTTGGATCTACCAGTTTGATACAGAAAATAAAATTCCACTAAAAGAGGGTCATCCGAAGGCAACAGCTGAACCTGTAAAATTCAGGACAGAAAAGTCTGTTAAGAAGGTTATGGCCCCAATTTGGGAGGGGGGATTCAAATGGAACTATGTTACTAGGCTTTTTATAAGGACGGAAAATTGTTATCTCCAGCTATTATGAAGGTGTTTTAAAGAAGCTAAATAATACCCTGGCCAAAAAACGTTGATGAAAGCTGCACAGCCAGATTTTGTTTCGCCATGAAAATGCCCCAGCACATTTTGCGAAGGATGTCAGGGCTGACCCAGCGCATTATGGGATGGCTATCAAACCTATGCTATGCAAATTTCGATGGAAAACTCTTGCATGTTCCCCTAATAGCCTTGATTAAGCCCCCGCCAACTTTTTTCTCTTCCCAAAATTGAAACAACATCTGAAAGACACCCGATTCTAGTCGTGAGATGAAAGAAAAAACAGGTTATTGCTCGGTGTCAGAGACAACCCCAGAAATTCTACAAGGAAACATAGATTGCAAAAGTGAATAAACAATAATGGAGCTTATTTAGAAAAATAAACTTTTTATGACATTTGTCTGAGAACCTTTTGACTCACCTTCGTACATATTTGCGCCTCTTTCAATTAAAAAAAATATTTTGATTTTAATTTTAATTTAATGCAAGAAGAAGGGGAAAAAAAATGAAGTTCTTTTAGGTTGGATATGTGTCGACTACAGCATGACTCATATTTTAGGGGAGAATATTTTGATCATGATCTAGAGTTCTTCTGCTAAAATCTTTAGGCATATATATATTGTTATTAACTGGTGGAATATTTTAAGAAACAAAGCCTATAGAAAAGAATAGGTCTTCCTTTTTAAATTGGTCGATCTGCTTCTGAAAACGTAGAAAAGCACAATTAACACTTTCATCCATGTAGTCATTTCACCTGAAAATACAAAAATAATATCAATGAAGTTACGCAAAAAGTGTGTTTTGCTTCTTTAATCATCTTGAGAGTTTGATTGTAGCAACAAACATCACCCTATTCAATAGTTGACAAAATTCTTCTAGTGAATTCCATCATCTCTGCTGAGAATCCATCTTCTTCGTGCAACTTTGCTCATATATGCAACTCGTGGACGCTTTGTTTGAAAATTTTGTCCAATATATTTTAGAATTCCTTTGATAATGTTTTTGATTCGAGAAACAAACCAACGGTAGCTTCTAAGGCAGAAAGTTTTAGAAAAGAGCTATGCACAGAAATTGGTAGATAGATAAAATGTTAACATCTTTTAAACGAAGACAAATTATAACTATCATTGTTTTGTTTTCAATTTTTAAAATTCAAAGCCTGGCTTCTACGTAAAGTATGATTTTTTCTAAGTCAGATGTGCTTTTTCTTTGTGTAAGTAGATTCGGAAAATTGGCAAGCTAGATCTTAATTATGTTTAACAATACATTTTCTTTTATGGCAGCTTTGTGATTTTCCTAAGAATCCCATCATTTCAATGGTAAAATATAGCAGAGATTTTGACTTCATTATTTGTTATTATTATTATTAAAGCAAACTTTCTACATGATAAGTGGAATACAATTGTAATATTACGGTACCAAGGTAGTTCGTTTGTCGCCGCCGTCTCAATAGCTTGGCTTGTTTTTAATTTATCCCTATCCTATCTTCTCTACTATTTCGCCTGTTTCTTCATTTTTTACCAATCAAGCCTTGACAGCGCGATGATGTGAACTCTCACTTTTTTGGGCGGAATCGATGCTATCAGTCGTGATTTGTGCCACCAATTCACAACCTTTTGCGCTTCTGCCCTAAATCCCTCTCCTACTAACTCCAACTATGTTCGACGTGCTTTACTGCCCCTTTTGTGCCCTGGTATCGTCATTGAATCTAGCTTCGAATCTCTGACGAGTGAAACCACTTTTGATCCTGTACTTGTTTGCGCCACCCTTTCACGATCTTTTCTCAGCAGTTTGTGCGCGCGCGCGGAGTTAGAGATGACGTTAGAGTTAATTGTCTTTTCCACCGCAAAAGAAAGAATAGAGTTCGTGACTTCATTAGCATTTCAATTAAAATCTTTTTTGCCCCTTTTCTGTGTGTATGTAGTGCATAGTTGTGGTTGTATATGAATACGCGCACGAAATATGAGTTCATAATAACATTATAATTAATTATGAATTAATTAAAACTACCGTTTTTAGTATACAATTTCCATAAAATCTCTATCTATTGTTATAAAATATTTATACTTTGCACGTTTCGTTTACCATCAAAAGAGACGAGCGTGGTGTATATGTAATTTTTAAATTTCAGGAAACAAATGCAATAAACTCAGGACAAGACGATATATTCGTTATTTGTAATAATAATAATAATAACAATAATAATAATAATGAGTTGAAGATGGTTCTTATCCGTTTTGATATCACCGATTTTCCCTTGCGTGGTGACCTTTACCGAGGTGGGAAGCTCCAGTCTACGGTGAGATCCGAACCACGGGTCCCTATCCGTATTTCATCCGCGAACAAACCACACCCGATGTAGTTTAACTTCGCTGAGCTTCAAAGCATTTTTTCCACTACACTTGATCGCAACCCACAAACTAGACCTGTACATGATGTACCAGAGCCTGCCGTGGAACTGAGGCATGATTAGGAAAGTATGGGTCCCTTGTGCTCCTCAGCACCCACAAAGAAAGAGACTTGGGATATGTACCTATCACCCATTCTTCCTATAATTTGACCCCTTTTTTACAAATCTTTCTTCCAAAACTTTAGGGCATAGAAGCCTTCATTTGCTTTCGTTTTATTTGTATAAATAAAAAAATGCCACAAAAATTTCCGAAATAATTTACCAAAACGCATCCCAGGGGGAACGTAACCTGAATTCACCAAATTCTCATTAGGAATTTATGTGTCTGTTATACGCTCGTTCCATCGCCACCACATAGCCGACTCCCGCAGTCATAGGTGCACGAGATCCAAAGATCTGACTGGTTTTGCCTTATTATAAAAAAGGGAAAGTATCGTTGGGTGTGATCCGGTAGGGGTAGAAAGAGAATGACTTCAGAGAAGTCATTCTCTTTCTGCTCTGAGTGTGCTATACTACTACTTGCTCTGTGTGAGACAGAGATCAAGGAGGAGCAGAAATGGTTTCGAATCCATAACTAAAAAAAGATGGATATCTTCCACTCTCGGTCAAAAGTGAAAGTGTATTCATCGTAAGCATCGTGGCTTTTTTCAGGAAAGAGTGAGGTGCAGGGATGATGATAAACTAGTTATAATATGGATAAATGTAGAATAGTAAAATAATGTAAGACACTGAGAAGTTTACGAGAAACAATTATGGACAACCAAATTATGTCCAATTTTCCACTCAAATGAAGCGATTGTTGGAAAAATCTATAAGCATAAAAGAAAATATTTGGATATAAGGAAGTTCTTTGTATATGAAAACAATAAATGAGTTTGTTAGATTCTTTTGCACTATTTAACTGTTGCAATGGCACTGATAAAGGTAATTTGGAACGCTAGATTCAAAAATTTTCTCCCCTTTCGTGTTCTATAATGGAAATAATTGTAAGTAAATTCCATGTGGCTCACAAAAAAAGGTACTTTAACATACGGAAGCGGAAAATAGATTGGGCGGAGGGTTTGCATGTATATATATGTGTGTGTGTATATATTTATGCTTTTAGGGTGATTTATAATGTATTTATTTTGTATTGTTGTATTCTTAACGCATATATCAGGGCAATCGGAAAGTAACTACGGCAAATGACAAAAACTAATGCGTTGAAGTTTAATTAACCTCTTTATAAATTATGTAATTACTATCATTATGTCAATTACTACAGCTCACCGGGAAGGAAATTATTCGATTTTTTTTTTTTTTAAATGACCATTTTTTGCGAAAAAACTTTTGAGAGACCATTTTTGAATTAGTATTTCTAAATGTTCTGCCACTTATGAAATGTCGGTATCGAAATAAAGATATTCGGAAGTGCTCAATCTGGTGAATATAAGATAGAGAAGAATATTCCATCCTAACTATCTTATCTTTTCTTAGGTTTGCGGATACTATAGCACACCCGGCCGTTTCCTCTTTATTCAATCATTAAATCGAGTGGGTAAAAAGCTTCCCCCTGCCGTGCCTGATACAGTGTAAAGGTGGTTATCGTTGCTCTATTAAGCGCAAACCATTATCTCATACAAGGCAGTTTCCATTACTTTCCTATGTTTGTTTTGCAATGTCATACTCGAAACAACATTGTTCCAGTTTACCCTAACTGGTCACTGTCGAAGTAATGTTTCGATTTAAAGTTAAGTTGCTGGAAATAAACGTCTGAATTAAGGTTCTTGGACAGTTAAACAAGACTAGTTCAGATTTATCGGTAAATCTCTGGTCCTTTGAAAACGATCTAATTCAACAATTTCTTTCAAAAGAGCCTCATCCAATATATTGTGTCTTCAAGACAGGTGCTATCGGAGGGCTCACAATCGGGGTTTAAGGGAAGGGGGTATATATAAAGATGCGGGCAGAATTTACGAGACTTGACAGCATGAGGTCACACATCGCAATTTTTGTTTCTTCGTTCAGTAGCAATATTAAGCATCAAGACTCCTACAAGAAACTATGAATCATATGGTGCTTTTTAAAGTCTTTATGTTCCATGGCAAGATGGCAAACTAGATCAAGAGGTCTGTTTCTTTTATTTAAGCGAGGCATGGTCGTTGCCACCTAGTCGGTTATTTTATAATTCAGAGTAGGAAAGAATATATAGTTTATTGCTATCGATATAACGAAATCTTTTTGATTTTACACATTGTAACGGTATAATCATTCACACCCTAAACGCGCGCACACACACAAACACAATCCCTCTCTCTCTCAATATATATATATATATATATATATATATATATATATATATACATATATATATATATATATTGTTCTCTCTATCTCTCTCGTTTCGTACACGTACACAGGCACGATTTGCAGGGAGAAAAATAAAATCAAGACCTCGCACCTAAAACTCGGCAATGGAACGAGCAAAATTACTTTTACTTATCGACAACTTGTGCTTCTTATCAATCTAGATAAGAAGTTGTAACACTTCAGCCGTCTATTTGCTCCAAAGTTGCTTCCAATCGGAGGTGTGGCTGAGCTGTAATTGACAAAGTTGCAAAACTGAGAGCCACCTTTAGCTAGTTCAGTAAGCCCGCTACGCAGATCGAATGATGGTAGTCGAAAGTAACCCGGGGTCACCTTTTAATCGTAGTGGATATATATATATATATATATATATATATATATATATATATATATATATTGTTGCATGATAATTATTTATAACATAAAACTGTCATGAAACTGTAATATCACAATAAAGAGAAATTACTTTTATATCAATGTAAGATATGGCGCTTATATAATTTTATTAAAATAAAAATGAAACAATAAAGACAAGACGCACAAATAAATAACAGAATTTAATAGAGAAAAAAAGAGCCTAATGCAGGAATCCGGAAGGTTCACTTTTAATCCATTGGCCAATTTCATTATAGCTCAAATTCGCTCACATTGCTTCCCTTGCTTTCATTACCTTCCCCCCCCTAAACCCCAACATTCACGCTTCCAGTCACGACCTCTACCCCAAGGAGGTCAAGAAGAACCATCCCCCCTCCCCCAAACACAAGTTGGGGTTTAAGCGAAGCCCATCCAAGGGCAACAACGGCTTCGTAAAAGTGCCAGCGCCGAGCAAGTACAGGCCTTACTCGCCCCGAGAGCAAAAGGACGTGAAGCCCCCGTTACTCCCCTTCATGCCTAGCAACTACCCCCGTAGATCAATTCTTTGCTTTATGTGTGGCACCCCTGGGCACTTAAGTTACAATTTCCCCCCAAATTCTCAACTGAGGACCTCGTCGAGTCACCAAGTCCACCAAATCTTAGCTGCCCTCTCGCCTAATCCGCCGGCCGCATCGCCAGCGGTCCCTGCTCCCTCTCTCCCAGATCAACAGGTAAATTTCCTGTTCAACGAGAGTTCCCCCGGTGGGATACAGTTTGAAAAGGCGCAGTGAAGGGTTGCCGAGTGTCAACTTTCGTTAGAGATAGAGGTTCCACCTATTTAGTAGTTTCCGACAAACTACTTCCCCCTGTAAGTCCCCAGCATAACAGGTTTGCGTTGGTGCATGACTTTTTAGGTTGTGCCACCAAGTTCCCAGGGGTACGGTGCCATATTCAGTGGCAGTAGTTCACCGGATTGGCCGACGTAGTCGCTGCTCGGATGAAATTCTACTCCATCCTCATTGGACAGAGCGCGCAGCTTTCCCCAAACCCAATTTCTCAGCCGGTCGTTACCCGGGCCCAGGCCGAGAAGGATGAATCGCTTTCGGTACCTCTATCGCCCCCAGACATCGACCTCGCAACCAAGGTTCAATGTGATGAGGCGCAGAAGAATTTTCCCCTATTACAACCTATTACAAGGAAAAGGGAGACTGAAACGGTGCGAGGTGATCGGAAGATCGAATAAACCGTGAAGGACGCGTTAGTATACCGTTCTTCTGTTGAACCGGAGAGCCCCCCGACCAACGCGTTGTGTGTGCCGAGAACGAATATCGAACCCATTCTAAAGATGGCTCATGATGGCCTAACGGCCGGAGATTTCGGCGATAACAAAACGGCACCACGAGTTTTTTATATTTCTTTTGGCCAGGAGCGGCCAAAGAAATTATCGACGTCTGCAAGTTCTTTGACCTTTGACAGAAGGTTGCCCTCAAAGGGCGTGTAGCCGACGCCCCCTTAAAGGACCTTGAGAATGGCCAAGCCCTTCGCTTGGGTCGCAATCGACCTATTAGGCTCCATTCGTCCCCTGTCAAGCGAGGGACACTCCTATCCCGTTGAACCCGTGTGTTTGGTCCAAACGGTGTGCGGAGAAGCAAACGTTGAGGATCCCCTGCCGTCTCTTCCTTCCTTCCAAGCGGAGCCTAACTCCGACTTGAACGTAAACCCCAATCTCGCCCCTAATGAGAGGTCAGAGTTGCTTGCCTTATTAGAAAGCCTTCCCGTGTCATTCTATCGTCGTTTTGGGCCGAATTTGGCTGTCATAGCCTCGCCCCTTAATGACATGCTTAAAGGAACGGCCCCCGATCCAGTCAATTGGACCGCTTCTGCGGAAGATCGCTTACCCCAGTTAAAGGAAAAGCTAATCTCTGCCCCTATTTGGAGATTACCGAATCCTAATAAAACATTCGGTGTTCGTACCGATGCCTCAAGGATGGCCTAGGTTGTGCTCTCATCCAATATGATGACGATGGAGTGGGATATCCTGTAGGATATGCTAGCAGGAAGCTGTCCCATAGCGAAAAGGCGTATGCCACAATAGAGCTTGAAGCGTAAGTCATAGTGTGGTCTTTTCGTAAGTTTAGGTTGTATGTATCTCATAGGTGAAGAATTTATTGTCGAAAGTGATCACAAACCCCTGGCGTACCTAAAAATCTGTAAGAGCCAAAATGGCCGTTTAATACTTTGGAGCTTACTACTCATAGAGTACTAATTTCGGATCCTGTATATCAAAGGCACCGAAAACTGCCTAGCCGATAGCTTGAGTAGGAATCCAATAGAATATCCACCTCCAACAACCGGAGTGTATAGTAAAATTCGCGTTTGATTCATTTTTCTTGTAAATACTATTTTTCTTTTTTATGCCTTGTTGATGTTGTGTGTGCGTATGTATAGATTGGGTTATCTGGGTTACACATATGAAAATCCCGTGTAGTATTATGTTTTTTTCCTTAGCAGCTGTTGCCTGGCCGATAATGAAGGTTCGAGAAGGTCCCTCTCTCTTTCCCTGTTTTGGAGAAATTCGAGGATATATGCGCCCTCTTAAGAATTACCCACAGATTCGGTTAGACGACGCTTCCCCGAAAGGAGGTTCGCTTGAACGACGCTCTCACCCGAAAAAAAGTTAAGTGATGGTCGCAGGCCACAGAAGAGCTGGACATCACACTAGTAACTTTGGGCCAGGAAGAAAAGTCTTTTGGGGCGACATCAGCCTTTCTCATCCGCCTTCAGATCAAAGTTTGGAGAAGCCGTCCTCCGAAATTCTTCTGGTGACCTCTTGAGAAAAATAGGCCCGTTAGCTTGCTCAAGCCGAGTGTGGAGAAGTCATTTCTTCCCCCCCCCCTTCCTTTCGAAGTTCGACCGGTGACCTCTTGAGGACAAGAGGCCCGTTAGCTCGCTCACTCTGAGGTTTGAAGAAGTCATCTCCCCCCTCCCCTTCGAAATTCGTCCGGTGAACTCTTGAGGACAGGAGGCCCGCATCTCACAAAACACAGGTTCGAGAAAGTAGCCCCACCCACTGCTGGTTCGTGGCTACGCTCCGTGAGTAATTAAGGTCACCAAGACCTCTCCCCAACTTTGCTCTGCTTTACTCTCGAGGTTCAAAGGAACTAAATCACTCACTACCTTAAGTCTCCCATTATAACCATTCAATAACCCTGGTTATCTAATTAGTATTCGGAACTTAATTCCGTCTTTTTTGTGTACTCATATATACCCATATTTATTGTTGTGCCTTTTATTTAGTGTGTATTTAAATCTATTTTTGTCATTGTATTTGGTATATTCCTTGGTCCCGCAGCTGCTGACCTCTATTCCAATCACACTCTTAGAACGATAACAGTTGTCGCCTTGCTTGGCCTACCTTAGAACCTGTGTGCGCATATTCCCGTACACTTGGCCATACTTCGCCACAATATATATATATATATATATATATATATATATATATATATATATATACAGGCTTAGACACAAGCTTATTTAGTTTCTTGCCAGGAAACCTTAAGTTATCCTCTCTAAAACCCCTTATCTATCGAGCCCCCAATAATTATGCTTTCATACAAACTGCTACATTTCGAATTCTCTTTTCTTAAAACATTCTTTAGAAATAATGGCTACCCTGACTCATTAGTGGAAAAAAACATTAAAAAGTTTCTTAATTGTCTTGATCAAGAAATTCCAACAGAAAATACTGTAGAGAAATTATCCATTTTCTCTAGTCCCCCATACTTTGGTAGAAAATCGAGATTAAGAAGACTTTATATATATTCTATCCCATCTCTACCTGCAATTCGAATTAAAAGTGGGTACAATAATGAGCCCTATTTTGACTATTAGAACTGAATTCCATTCAACTGCTGCTCCTCTGTTATTTATAATATAGAGTTGTGAATCTTGCGATTCATCTTATATTGGTTCAACCATTAGGTCAATCCATTGTCGCATCGAGCATCATCGGAGAAGGTCCACCCACACGGAGCTGGTTCTAATCAAACCAGACCCTTCGCACAAACGAGATCACATAAAAAGTTAAAAGTCTGAAATTATTCTTAATAACTTTAAAATATCCCAACCACTTTTCATCCTAAAATTAAAGCTAATATCAAACAGTATCCAATTTCTACATTATATCGTAAATTAACGATTTTTTTATTCTTGCATTAAGTAACATATCTTAAATTGCACTATTCACTTATATTATTTCATCAAACTAAAAATCTTAACCCCTTACCTTTTAGTTTTTCATGCCGATGATGAGGCTAGGTCCTCGAAACGTTCAAATCCAGATAAATGAAAATGATTTTAACAATAGCGTTCTGTGTTATTACCTTAATATTGAAACTCTCGTTAAGAATAAGCTCAACCCTCCATGATATATATATATATATATATATATATATATATATATATATATATATATATATATATATATGAAAATTAACCCACAGGAAAATGAAAAGATGGATCCAAGCTCTATCGAACTATATTTCCGAGTTATTTTTTAAGGAATAGCATGGAAATGGAGAAGAAAACCTTATATAGCGTACAAAATACGTAGGGAACGAGATCACAGTAAAAATTGAAAAAAACACAAAAACAAGAAAGAAAAATACCAGGAAAAAGAACAATATGCAACTAATAACAGACATATGCATCCCTAAAACGATATACACACAACAATGCCATGTATATGAATGGGATATGGTGGGCGAAAAAACAACAACAACATTTTAAAGGATCATCATTAGAGCGAAAACATTTAGGGCTAAGAGTTAATCCACAGTCACAACAGAGATATGTGTTGGGGGAGGCAATGCGAATGATATTACACTAATAAAGAGTGACAACAGGCTGCGTTATCAAGTTATTTAATTTAAATCACAGTCGAGTTTAAATAGGCCAGGGGAAATGTTTATATTTGGTAAGATGTCAATAAAGGAACACTCGACAATATTTCTTTTTGTGAAATCAACGGAATGCTAAAGGAATTTTGCAGAATTCCAGTCAATAGAGTGGTTATTTTCAGCGCTGTTTATTTCACTTCTTCTAATATTATATTTATGTTGGTAAGTTCTAGTAGATTAAGATTTATCACTTTGCCCGAAGTAAGGTAAATTACAAATAGAACATTCTATAGAATATACTCCACCATTTTTCTTTGTATTATTATGGACTAACATTTTATATAAAGTCGATTCATATCTAAAATTTACCGAGATATTAAGATGCTTAAAAATACGGTAATGAATGTGTTTAAAATTTGACCATCCCTATTAGAATCTTTTCGGCAATTATCCGGAGCTATTTGCACTTGTCCAGGTCGAATTGCAGCTTTCAAGGCTTTTTGAAAGTTTTCACAATTATGATGTTTTGCCATAGTACCAAGTTTTGGAAATTTGACATAATATATTCGAGTCAAGAGATCGCTTATGTACACTTGCAGCATAAAATATTCATACCCTTACTAAATAGCATAATTTTTGCCATAGTTCCTAAAGGTTTTAATGCAGGGTAACATAATTTGTTGATATTTAAAGAAACGTATAAAAAGACGCAGGCAAAAAATAAAGAAGTATTAACACTTTTTACAAAAATATTCAACCAATTATATACCCAAGATATAATTTAACATCGATATGTTTATTTTATGATTAAAAAAATGAAATTGTTTCGAAGTAATACGAGTAGCTTCTGTGACTTCTAGAAATGTGAACAAGTTAGGAATAATCTAGAACGTTCTAGCAACCTTTTTTGGTATCCTAAACTCGAGTCTTTTTCTACAAGCAATCATGGAGAAAGAGAGTGTTACGAAATCCAAATCTAAGATGAACCACAAGAAGATTTCTGAAGAACTTAATGTCTCATCATCTACAGTAGTCATTAAAAAGAAAATTTAAGGAAATGGGGACAACTGTAAATCTCACTCATTTGGTTTGTCCCCGCAAAATTCGACACCTTAGGTTTAAATGATCCTTAGCTTTGTTAAAAAATACTGAGAAGAGTTCTTTATGGGAGTTTAACCACTCCTTTTAAAACTATTAATGATCCTAAAAAGGGTGATCCTTTATTCAATAAATATAGGAAATATCTCCTTTCATTTGAGGTCACTTTGTTTTAGAGCAAAAATGGTTCACTGACAGGACCATTGTTGGTTTTTCTTCAATAACCTACAAAATTAGTTGAGCAGAAAATTCAAACATGTGAAAACACTTTTCACTAAGAAAAAAACTGATTCCCAACTTAATCTGGGTGCGTCTTTTTTTAGCGTTATGTTTATGTCTTAACTCGTTATGTTAGTCATCACGTATGACACTTAATACGTGACTCATGAGTCATCTGACACATGTTACAATTTCACCCATGTTGTTCGTTTGTTAATTACATATTACAAATTTATCATCAAAATTAAATCCCGATTTCTTTTATACAGTAACCCCAATCTCTTGCCATTATTAATATGTACTTTAAAACCAAATCATATTAAATATTTATTGATATAAAGAATATAAGGTTCCACCTCTTTATTAATAACTATCAAACAAACCTTTTACTGTTCTAAGCCTTGCTGAGTCCACATCTCCCGTCGGCTTCGCATACATTACTAATCCTCCTTCACTTATTAAACTATACAGGCACTGGTAAGAGTTACCTGTGATGAATACACATACACAATCAACAAGGTTTCAGGGGTGTTCAACAAACGAGGAGCACGTTCAAGATTCAAGCAAGTAATCGAACCGGGGCTACTGACGGTGGCTCAGTAAAATCTCTAGACTCCACTGCAACGTTGCCACGCTACGTGCTGCATCAGGCAAGAATGCAGCATCCTACGCCAGGCGTCCTTCGGACCTCCTGCTACTGACATCCTCTACCCCATACTTAAGGACATCTAACGCCCCCTCTACCTTTTGGCTTTGCCTCTAGCACCGGAGACCCGTTGGTCGATTCATTAAACGTCGTCACCAACTACAGAGCCACTGTTCCCTAACGATTTGGAAATGCTTGGACGCATTCACTTGGGGCAGATCGTCGCCAACTATGATCCAGCTTCAGTCTTTATCCTTCAAGACCCGGCACTATGAAAAAATTCACTTATTGTTTTCCCTTTTCCAGTACCATAATACCTTGGCTTGGGAGGAATACATTCTTCTTCACCAACTGGTGCGACTGTACCACACTGTGGCTGCACGGCTGGAAAGCGCTGAGGCACGCACGCGAACAATCGGCATTCAATACAAGTATCGTCCTCAGTGAAGAGGCTTTGGAAGGCTCACGAGGCTTGCATCATTAAGGACGACCTCACACACGATATTGATCCTGGAACGCTACGGTGGGTGCGGAAGGCGCAGGCTAGAATGCGTGAAGGAATCGTGCGCGCACGCGCAATTCTAGAAGACGTCCATGAGGCCCTTGACTGACGTCAGTACCTATACGTTGCGCAAAAACGCCACAGAGTCGCCCAAGGTCTTCGATCTCTTCTGAATTCGCATCTCTCTCCTTCCCGTACTCCCCCTTCCTTTCCAGACCAGTCATTCTCCATCGACTCGCACCAGGTTTCCATCTCATCCTTGTCAGGCAAGTCAGTATTCTTTCACCCCATCGTATCACGGGATAACCTCATCTTGTCTCCTCTTTCGGATGGATTACCATCTTCTACTTCTCTTTCGGATACGGAACCCGAGCCTGACAACCCCGTCCCAGATACTTTACTTCCTCTTTCTCCGCCAGTAATTCAGACCACTCGAGGTCACGACCCCCGGACCGCACGTGGTCATTGATCAGTCAAACGAGGAGGACTTATTCGACCTGCGGGGCTACTCTGAGGAGGCAGCCAACGCCCTGGGTGTCCTACATACTGACGAGACCCGGCTACGCATGCTCGGGAATGGATCTCCTAGCTCACAACCACGAACGTGCGCTTGGACAGCGCCCCCCCCCCCCTTCCTCAGGAGATTTCTCTATCTCTAACTTTCCGGCCACCTACAGTCTGGTACGCTCCATGTAACAGGGTGGATTCAACATCTACCCGAGGCTTAGATATAGACAGCTGTGAAATTCCTCACCCGCTTCGTTAAGCCTCGCCCTGCAGCTACTGGAACAAGGAGTTGTCGAGGAAAGCAAGCCCATTTCCTCGACACACAGTCTTCGAGGTGCCCAAACCGAATGGCTCAACCCATCTTGTAGATGAGTCCGAAAGAGAATGCCTACGATACACTCTCCTCCAGGCTTCCGTCCATCAGTAAGGTCCTCGACCGCGTAAGCCCTTCCGACCTTGCTATCACACTCGATCTAAAGGACGGGTTTTACTATATCCCTATAGCAGAACAACCCACTTATAATATAAATTAATGAAAAAAGGAAGGGTCCTCCCTCCCCTCAGGGGGTGGAGAGGAGGAAACCAAACCTAAAATATACTTAACACTAAAATTTATAATAATTGAGTTTGGTAAATTTTCCTTGCGTCGTAAGCTGCTGTAAATTCGACCTTGTCTTCTGGTATTTATTGAAGTAAGAGATTTGGAGAGTTTAGTACTTAAGTGCGTGTTTCGAATTTATTGATTCATTATATGAGTAAAGATTAAAACATTAAGTTAAGCTCGGATGATTGTGGAACTTAAGGCTTATCTGAGGGTGACTAAAACCAAAGGATTTCTAAAAAATTGTAGCCTCTTTCGGAACAGGCCCAACAGCGAATTAGTAGGCGTGGAGACTATCATGAGGTTAAGCTTTGGCTATGGATAGGTTAGTTTAGGAAAGCTTCTTTGCAAAAGTGGACTTAGGAAATTTTCATTAGAATATTCGTGTTGCCGTTAGCGCTGTAATATACATAAAGGCAATTTCAGTGTTGGTTTGCGAAAAGTAGAATCAAATTTTTTTTGAGACAATCGTTAATTTCATTCACGAATGGTACACAGAGTTCTCAACTACTCTTTTTGATATAAAGAGTTTAAAATTTTAATACAAGGAATAACAGTTTGGAAAAACTTTCTGCGAGAAGTTTGTGACGTTTCTTTGTTCCAAAACCTATCCTAACCTAACTAACATACATGTTGTACTCACACTACGAGCATCGAACGTCATAGAAAAATAGCATAAACTTACTCTTAACTTCGCGATAGCCTCGAACGCCTAATTCGCTGCGGGGGGGCCCTGTTCCGATAAATACAAATTGTTATTACATCAAAACTGATAAGAAACAGAGTTAAAATGTAAACATTAAAGTTTTCTCTTTCGTACAGAAACTCTACCTTACTATGACCTACTTAGCACGATAAATTCTCAACTTTGTATATTTGCGCCTAACCTTTCAGGACTCCTACCATTTTACTGTAACAGTAAAAGTTGGATATAGAGGAAAACTTTTTAACTCAAATTCTTTCCAAAAATTATTCCACACTAAGACATATGGCATCGTTCCGTGGATGTTGGACTTTTTATAGGATTGTCAGAAGGTGATGCAACTTGCTCATCTCTCTTAATGTTCTTGTTCCTCCTATGAAAATAAATTGCTAATCAAGACAAATTCATTCTATCATTTCTAGAATTCAGAATTATAAAATAGATTAAAAGTTAAAATTGGCAGTGTATAAAATACTACGGATGAATATTTCCTAGACATATTTATCCAGGAGCAGCACATGAATTTAAAAAAAAAATCACTTTTCATGTCTATCTGCTTGAGAGCATTTAATTTCTGTGATCCAGAATTTTTAGTTAAACTAAACTATAACATAATTTGAAAGGGGGTAAAAAAAATCTACCACTACTTTTTACTTAATATTTCAATAAACATGGCGAGTAAGGTATTTGTTTGTAAAAATAACACCAACGAATTCTGAACAGATAAAAAACTTCGCCAAAAGTTTAACGAGAAGTAATTTGTTGGCAAAGCTTAACCCTAAAAAAATATTTATAAAAAAAAAAGCTCCCTCATCCGATCTCTGTTGTGTACATCATATGCCTTACGGCTGTCTTCAAAAGGTATATATTAATTAATGGTCAAACTAATATATATGATTTTCTCATGTCCATATATATGTATATATATATACCCTAAAAAGTTCGATTTAGCTATGGAAAATTGCTTACATTCTTTCCTCTATAATTTATCTATGGATTTTTTTTAAACTTTTCTCCCTACTATTATCATTTTCCCCTTGTTTCCTTGAGATACAGAGGATATCACATGTTTGTGGCATACTTCTAAAGATGTTCATCGTTTCTGACGAGTTTAATTCTTTGGTTCCCTCAATTAAGTATACTCAATAAATAGAGCAAAATAATGTCCTTCCGTTTTTTTAGATCTTTTAATTCCCAGAACTTCCTCTGGTTTTAATTTTGTGTCTATCGGAAGCCCACCAACGCTGGTTCCTATATTCATTTTTTTTCTGGTCATAGTGATAAAGTCAACGCTCGGTAATCCCTTTAATATTTCTCCTGTCGCAGCCCGGAATTCTTGGAAATCGAGATTTCACAGGTTATTTGAGAAAGAGGAACTAAACTATGTTGCACTCACAACCTTCTTGCCACCTGCTTAGATACGGCTAAAAGAACTTTTACGAAGCAGAAATTCCTCCCGCATTTAATTTTAAGAATTTTCTTGTTTTAACATTTTCTGAGGCCTTTATCTTTCTTTATCCTTCCTCCCCGTCTCTTGAAATGTCTAAATATTTCAGTTATGTTTAAGTATGAGTCTACTATATACTAAATGTTGGTTTAAAATAATAGCAAGAATATAGGAAGAGTTTATTCTGTCGATTGTGCAGTTGCCCTAACGTTACTTTGGGTAAATTAGCAACTTAGAATAGCAATAAATGTTCGTTTGTCTCAGCACAAATATAATATTTAAAGATGTGAGCGCAATAGTGACTTCTTGGTTCATTTATCTGAACATGATCATCCTATCAATTGGAATTATGCTAAGTTTAATTACCACTCATATGAAGATATATATATATATATATATATATATATATATATATATATATATATATATGCAACAAGGCCCATAGGGAAAATTAATACGAGGATTCCGAGTTCGAAAGTATTTTGAATCTTCGTATTAATTTTCCCTGTGGGCCTTGTTGCATATATTGCTTACTCACGCGATATTGTGTGAGTTTTCCACATAAATATATATGTATATATATATATATATATATATATATATATATATATAAATATATATATATATATTTACTGGGCTTAGAAAGAGTTTTGATACACATTTTATTTTTCGAGAGGTCTTTACGAGAGTGATAGAAAAATTCAGCCAAACAAACTTAAAGTTCTACTTTTCCATCACTTGTCCTTAAAAATTCTCTTCCATGTGCAGGTGCGTGCCAATGGAAGTAAAAGAAAAAGGGGTTTCGGATCTTCAAGGCAGGGAGCACAAAAATTCTGAGATGGCCAAGCAGCTCACCATAAGCCAGATGGCTGTCTACAGAGTTACGGATAGGCTCAGCAAAGGGGAAGACTTAAAAGATCGACCTAGTTCAAGCATATCACAAGTTCTCAACCGTTTAGCTGTGAGAAAGGCCTTAAAAGTATTCCAAAGCTCAAAGAAACTGCGTTCGTCAAGAAAAAGAATAATTCGGTGGATACGGTGCCTAGGGTCATCAAGGATGAGAGCAGCAAGAGTTGAGGTGTGTGGAAAGGCCTCTGCTATTCGATCGTATGCGAGAACAACGTCGGGAGCCATGTATTTGCCTTCTTAACAACTTAAAAATTCATGACAATTCAATTAAAAAAGCATTGTGATGAAAAGGTAAGCTTCGGCCAGGTCATCTCCGAGTCCGCTCCGTGAGCACGACCAAGGACTCGCCCTCCTTGATCATTCTCGGCATGGTTGATTTGATGGCTACAAAATGCTACCGGTGTGATTCGCAGCAGGTTATAGGCTCACCCTGGCCGATTACATGGACATCTTGGCCACGAAAGTCCTGCCCGTTGTGAGAAAAATCATTAAGAAGGTAGATTACGTCTTTCAGCTGGACGGTGACCGGGTCCACACGGCCAAGACCGTGCAAGAATGGTTGGGGTCTAACGATAACTTTCGGTCGACAGAGTTTTGGACACTGCAGTCGCCCGACCTCAATCATCTCGATTACAGCGTGATGGCGTATGTCGAGGGCAAGGCTTGCAAGGTTCGACACATAAATATCAACGAGCTGAAGTCCTCTGTCTCCCGCTTTTGGGCTAACATGAGAAAGGAAATCATCCGCAACGTGCGTGTGGCCTTCAGGTCTAGCCTGGAGTGCGTACTTGCCGGCCACATTGATTAATATTGAAAATTAAATACATATTTATATGTTAAAACAGTAAAACCTGTCTAACTGCATCAAAATTTGGAATTATGTCCTTTGTTGAGAACATCCTAACGAGTCTAACAGGAATTTTTCAGTACCCATGGTATATATTTATATATATATATATATATATATATATATATATATATATATATATATATATATATATATATATATATATCTATATATATATTGTTTGCTAGATGAATGATATGACGAAAAACGGGAAGTTCATTTAGTTTACTTGATTGTACAACGTTTCGAATAAATGTTTCACCCATCTTCTGGTACTACAAAAATGTAAAAAAATTCATAAAAGGCTAATATTGCACGTTGATAATTTAAACTTCGAGATTGATTGGACGCAGTCTAGTCCAATAAATCTCGATGCTGGAGTATACTGCATACATGGTATAATTGCAAATTAACATACATCGGAAACTCGGGCCATTTTAATAAGAGGATGAAATAACATTTAGCTGATATGAGAAGGTGTACGTACTCTTTAAGTCTCTTTACGCACATGAAAAAGCATGATCCTAGAATTTATTTTAACCAGGCAAAAATCATTTATAAATCAAACAATTATATTGAGAGGAGAATTAGGGAATCCATCATCATTAACAAAGTTGATAATTTCAATTTATCTGAAAGGCGATACCAATTTAATAAATATATATCGAAAAAGTTGCGAATCGTATTTTTAAACCCCTGGAAACAATGAGTCTCGGAGATTAGAGACTCTCCAGATTGTTTCCTGTTTTATTTCATTTGTTTAGCTTGTCGTTTGCGCCAGATACACTCGATTTTTTCCCAGATTGTTTCCTGCGGTTTCATTTTGGTTAGGATGTGTCTTACCTTATATATACTTTGTTCTTTGCCTAGTGTATTTATTATTATTTGAAAATGGCATCTTGCTGAAATTACTCCGAAAGTTATAAATATAATGTTGATTAAAATACTGTAGTTTACCATTATCTTTCACTGATATACATCACGCCAATGTGATATCTTCCTTATATATATATATATATATATATATATATATATATATATATATATATATATATATTGCACTACCGTGCAAAATAAGAGAACAATTTTCTTTTATCAAAATATTTTCAAAAATATTATGATTAGGTAAATGAATTTTCCATGGTACAAAAAGGCATGCATTTAATATACATATGTTATGAAGATTTCAAATGATACAATCGTATATTCAAGAAGTTATATTAAATAGACTAACAAAAAAAAATTGCCAAGTGCAAAATAAGGGAAAGATCATTCATAGAACTGCTTAGCAAGCAAATGTACTAAAAAACAAGTTCTACTGACCAAAGTCGCGTGCTCTCACTTCTTCTGATTTATTATCTTACGACGTAAATAACTTTCAATAAGTCCCGGACTAACCTTGGAAGGACCTTAGTAATTATATTATTTGAAAGAGAATGGAAAACAACATAAGGGTTTTAAATTTCGTTAGAATCAGCTGGAAGGTTTTAATGTTATTGCTAAATAATTACCTGGCTAACCTTACGAGGATTTTGGCACTTATATCCGTAGAATGAGAATTTTAAAACAACATAAGGTTTTAAATTTCGTTAGAATCAGCTGAATAGCTACAATGTTATTACCAAAAAAAAAAAAAGCAAAACGGGGCCCGACGAACCGACCGACCGTTGACATAGTGAGATATAGAGTCGCACGCGACTAAAAAGCAAGATTTAACAAAGATACAATAAAACTTCCACGCAACGACGACCACAGAACCTCACCAATTTAATGCAAAATTCTCGTTATTTTCTTCCAATTTATGCTCTATTTATGTCCATAAATCAACCTAGTGAGGTTGAAAAGCCTGTTTTAAAGATGCCTCATGCGTTTAAAAATCGTTGAATCATTCATTATTATTTTATCAATTGAGAAAAAATGTTCCTCAGCCTTTGGCAACTCAATCACAGTAAGAATATATTTTTTTAAAACTAACTTTTTCCTAAATGCCTTTACTTTTATGCACATGTCATGAATGGGTTTAGCTTTACCTTGAAGACTAAAATTTATTTCGTTGTGTTTTGTGATTAAATCACATAAAGCTACAGCGTATATGATAAAATCATCATCCATCCATTCACAATTTATACTATGATCACTATAAAAACTGGTCTTTCAAATTTAAAATTCTCTCCAAGATTCTTCTCTGAAACAACTAACTACTCGGAACTTTAGAATATGTTAAGTCTAAAATTCCGGTTTCATAATCATTCCTGAGCATGGCATGAAACTGACGATGACGACTCGAATTACTTCTAATAAAGTTAACAATGCCTATGATGTTTTCAAAGGTGTCTTTTAGGATGATAAATGTTGCAGCTAGATTTTGATGATGCAGGATACAATAAAAAATAATTAAGGAATCTGGATGGGGTAGTTCTTTTTCTCAACAGTCCAATAAATCATTCACGGGAACCTTTCATTGAAGGAGCACCACCAGTGCATACACCTATTAGTTTATCAAGATCAAGCTTTGCCTTTCGGCATTTCTCTTTAAAAGGGTTGAAACTATCAGTTCTGCGAGTTTTCTCTCCTTAAGAGTACCTAAAGAAAGTAGTTCTTCAATACAATGAATATCCTCCGTTATTGCATCAATGAAAATTAAGACCTACGCTGAATCAGTAATGTCAGTTGATTCATCGATCGCTATGGAATAAAATATTTGCTTTTTAATTTTTGTATTAAGTTGCTCCTTTAAGTTACAAGTTAATTCATGTTGACGGTTTTATTATTTTTCTCGAGAGAGGAAGTTCTTTATACATTTGTACCCTTTCAGGACCTAAGCAACTCGCAACTTCTATGATTGAATTTCTTATAATCTCAACCTCATTAAATGGTTTCCTCTTTTTCCTAATAAAAGAACTACCTTATAGTTGGCCAGTTGGCTTCAATGACATAATTGTTATTTTGAAATAGTTTCTTAAATGTTTGCTGCTTACGCTCTTTTTCATAATGACTCTTAGCATTATATTTTTTCAGACATATAATTATAGTATCACATAGTAAACAAAGTACAGGTGTAAATAATTCTCATAGATTAATTATTTTTGCTAGATGATTGAAATGTCATCTTCATAAAATAAAAAAAATGAAAGCAAAAGCTATAATAATATATGTTTTATTAAAAAGCCTCAAATGGCCCCATTTGGACCTTGTAATTGCCGCATGCCGCCATACGGCCGCAGATTGCCCACCCCTAGTCTAGAACGCTATTGTTCATTTATCCCCCAAATTAGAAAGGGCGAAGATCGGCGGGGAAATTTACATTCCCCGTTTTCTGCTAAAGTAAACGTTAGTTTATGCAGAAGGCTGCTTGAAATTTCTCTTTTTAGAAAAATGTAACGCTCCGGAAGAGGGTTAAGGAACTCCAGGAGACTTTTCTACCGGATTAAAAAATTCATATTATTAATATTAATATCCTTATCTAAACGTATATATATATATATATATATATACACTGGGTTTTGCAAAATTCCTGTTAAACTCGTTAAGACACTCTCAACAAAGGACCTAATGAGAGTTTTAATGCAGTTAGGCACGTTTTTTTTTTGCGGCGATACTGCAATTCAGGTTAGACTTAAACGCCGCACCCGTTGCGAGCGATATCATTTCTCAGTCTGGCCAAACACGGTAGACAGAGGACTTCAGCTTGTCGACGTTGATGTGGCGAACCTTGCAGGCCTTACCCTCAACATACGTCTCACGCTGTAATTGAGGTTGGGCAAGTGCAGGAGCCACGACTTTTTCCACTAAAAGTTCATATTTGAACCCAACCACACTTGCACGGACTAGGCCGTGTGGATTGGGTCACCGTCCTGCTGAAAGAAGTACTACTATTTCTTCGTAATCTTTATCACACAAGGCAGGATTTTCATGGCCAAGATGTCCATGTAATTGGCAATAGTGAGCCTGTAACCAGCTGCGAATCACAGTGGCAGTAGCTTCTCGCTATTTGAATCCACGATGCCGAAAAATATCACGAAGAACGGGTGCATGGTTTTGGACAGGCAGCGGTCTTGGATATATCCTCGCTGAAGGTTACCGGGCGGTCGTTATGATTGTTGATGACCAGATCCACGCCAAGGTTTTAGCATCAGAAAAATGTTAATTCAATGCTAACTCTTTGATCAGAGACCTTTCCGAGTACCTCGAGCTCTGGCCAGCTTCATAGTTGACGGCCCTAACACAGTGGCCACTGAGATGGTCTTCCTATTAGCGGGCGCATTCATTTTTAGGCTTCGAATCACTCACGAAGGCCTTTCTCACAGTCTAATGCTTTATAACTTGATTTCTTCCTGAACTAGGTCGATCATTGAGGGCTTCTCCGTTTTTGAACCCACTCAACTACTCTGTGGACGGTCATAAGGCTCATGTTGAGGTCCTCGGCGATGTTAGACGAACTTGAGGTGGCAGGCTTGCAAGAGAGCAAAGATCTGCATTCTTTTCAATTTCCTCTCAACATACAATAGAAAAGACGTTTTTAAGACACGCACTGCAAAAGTAGTACTTTAAACTTGTTTCACAGAACTTTTTCTATCACACACGTAAACCTCTCGAAAGACAAAACAACCGAGTGCAAAAGAAATGTAGCAAAACCTGATTTATATATATATATATATATATATATATATATATATATATATATATAAATTGAAAATCACATGACGCGTAATATATGTATATAATATCTCTCAAAGTAGCGCGAGAGAATGATAAAATTGAATGCAATAAACCACATTGAAAGAGAAAACGAAATAATATTTCCTATAGTAATATTTATTACCTTTTTCGAAAAAATCCATGCAGGGAAGCGATTTCAACCATGCACACTGAGGCAGCGTTCACCGTTTTGATGGCAATTAAAAGTATGCCGTTAGTACACTATGTTACGCAAAGAACCAAAAAATCTTCTGAATATGAATAGAATAGCTTTTAAAGAATACTTTCGCAAGATCGAACGGGGACTATGAAAGAAATAGAAAATAAATTGGGAATTCAAAGAATAAATGAGGAATAGTTAAACGCGTGGTGAAAAAAAACAAATGTATATAATATCTCTAAAAGTAGCGCAAGAGAATGATGAAAAAATATATACATTTGTTTATTTATCTTCTTTGGAATTTATTATAGAAAACCATTGAGTGAGGTATATGCTTTGGTGATTGGTATCCTTGACAAATGACGTGAAAAAGAACATAAGATGCAATCATTTATTTTAATGCTTACATTCGAAATTGTAGAGCCTGCAATTATTTTGCACATGGAGGAGGTTTACTTCTTGCCTTATCCAATGTATTTATTTTCTTTAACTGTTTGGCCATTGATGTGATATATAAAAATCGTTGTAATATTTACTTTTTCGCCGAAATATGGTTCAGTGGTTTTGAAGATAATTCTCTTAACTAAACTCTGTTTAGTTGCTCCAATTTAATCTTTACCTGAATAAAGAAAAACGTTCAAGACGTATTTTACTAACGGCCATCCAAAACTGTATTCCAAATCTTGTTTTACATTTTTGATTAAATCGAAACCTTGATTTTGTTGGAAGTTTTTTTTTATTAATTTATATATTTTTCTAGTTATTGTATCATTTTAAGTTCACTGAGTTTGTTTGGTTCAGACATAGCGTATTATTTGAAACAATTAAAATAACATTCCAAATGATATGTATATTTTATACTTTATAGCTCAAAAATCTTTTATGCCCTTTATAGGTTTATGCATATTCACGAAATATATTTTAGTCATACGCATTAAGTCTTAGATAATTTTTTTTTATTACTTATGAAAAATATATTGTACGAGCACCTCTCAAAGACATAATTCCTAAGTTTGATAAAGTATCTAAAAAATCAAGATCATATTTCATAGAATAGCCAGATTTATTGACCTTAGCCGAAAATTTGGTCTTAAAAAATAGTGATTCCAGAAGTCCACGACTGTATTCTTTATTGTTGCGATCATTTAGTTTGAAGGTGGCAAAGTAACTGTCAATTTTATTGTATAAAGCGATTCCTTGTAACTGAATGCTCCATTTTATATATTTTATCTTACTGTAACGATCTCTAATGTGAGAAGAAAACCTCTTTCAACGAAGGAACCGCGCTACAAATGTAAAGTATATTGGATTCTGTTTATAGGTTGTATGTTGACTCTGATCTCAAGAAGGAGTTGCTCTTAGCCATAGAGGAATGCCGATTGAAAGGGTGTTTACAAAACGAATTTTAAGATTAGTATAGAGTATTTTTTGATTAAGTTAGAGTTTCTAATTTTTTAATAATCCTAATTTATAATGATATATGTTTTTTTAGTACAAACTTTGTTGAAAAAATTGTTGATCAATTTGTTAGGTTGAGGGTAGAAATGATTTTTACAGTAATACTTGTAGATAACTCTACAAGTGAGGAATTTCCTAACAAGACATTATAAAACATTTAATAATGACTTAATAATACCAGACATATAAAGATGGATTTTATTAGGTATAAAAATTTTAATTGTCAATGAAATTTTAGTTTTAAATTCTAAATTCAATATTTTATGTTTGGGCGAAAATCGTTTATAAATTTTTTTTAAAATATTAGCTTTAAATGTTATTAAATATAGCAAAAGTGGCAACATTTGCTAAGTTTTACCATCTAAAATTGCCTTTAAGTCCTGGCGGGAGAGATTTGGAAAGGAATCAGGAGTGTCAAAATTTATATTTAAAATAATGTCAACTGTTTCAATGAGAGGAAGTTTAATGAAGGTAGAATTGAAACATTTCTCATGGTTCTCTTCTCTTTACTTCCTTTACTCTACGCTTGATACGCTTCACACCTCCTGATTAGGAACTCCAATTGGATCTCTGTAAACTATATATATATATATATATATATATATATATATATATATATATTGTACGCTTGGTGTGATCGCATGTATTCTTAGTGTTCGACTGAGGCTGGCATGACAAACTCCATGCTGAAAGTGGTCTCGAGATAATAAATACTACGCTCCTCAACAGTGGTTTTATTAACATATTTGGAATCTGTCATTGGATTTAACAATTGTTCTGAAGGAAAATTGATTTTTCCTCTTCCTGTCTAATGTTTTTCACAATTGTAAATTTTTAATGGGTTTCTTGTTCTTCTTCCCTAATAATATTCTGTTCTTATACTTTTTATGGATTTTTTTACTCAATAATCTTAGGTTTTACTAATTTTGGCTTTGTTTTGCTTTTGGTAATATTGAAGAGTAACTGATCGTTTTATTTATATTTTAATATTGACTACCTGTGTTTTCTATCACTATCAGCCCAATTATTATTTTAATCATATTTGGTATTTTATTTTGCATTCCTATTTATGATGTTGAAGCAATTATTCTAAGAGTTTCCAAGATCTTAAATTCTAAAATATACCCCATGTCTGTGGTCATCCTCTGTTCCTACCTTTCGAAATCGTTTACATTGGATTAGGTACTTTTAGCAACTTTTCTCTCTCCTGATATAACCCCTTCGTTTAGAAACCTCTATTAACGAACTCTCAAGTGATGAGTGCTCTTGTTGATTTTCATCTTTTTTAAACAATAAAGATACATTAAGTTCAATGCGTATCGGAGGGATGCCATACCAAGGGACCCCGGGAGGTCACTTGAGCTTCATTTGTTTGGCAAAACTGGAAAACGATTTCTCATACCTGAATAAATCCTGACAAACCGCTATTGCCTTCAAGGAGCGACCCAAGATTCGGGAGAGAAAGCTTTCTAGAGCCTTTCTCTCCCATAAATCATTTTTATCTCTGTCTAGATCAAATGATCAAAACAGCATGTTTGCTGTTGTCGAGGTTGTCAAAAGCAACTTTCCCATGGTTTTCGTGGAATGGGTAAATTACTACATCAATTGCTTAAACCTTTCTTACAGGCCTTTTATACACTAAATTATTTATATTTATTTATTTGAAAAGGTAATAACTAACAAGAACGTCATCTATACCATAAATCCTTTGCTAAATATTCGTAAGCAAAGTTCTGAAGTTAATGAGAGATAAAATTTGACGAAATTTCCAAACCCAAACAACAAAATCAAGAGATTGAGTCTTTCTGGCAGTAAAGACCTTAAGAGCTTAACGTTGATAGAAGACGAATTAATCTTGAATTGGGTTTGGTTTTTAAGTCCTGAAAAGCAAATTTTATTTCACGTTGCCAACGCCATAAGAGCGAAAGGTAATGCTAGATGGAGTGTGTCGAGGAATTATGGGTGTACAACCTAGGCCGCGGGTCCGTACACGCATAAAAAGGTGGCTAAAAGCTGATTGGCTGTGCGCGAATGAAGAATGGGGAAGTAGGCTTCACTCCAGTTCAATGGGAGGCTCAAACAAAATAGGGCGTTAGCGTGTCCGTGAGGTTGGCTTTAAAGGGTTCGTAAAATGCTACGATCCATTCAAGGTTATTTAAAGAGACTACCCCAAAATAAATGATTTAATTACAAGAAACATAAAAAGGGTAATCACAAAAAATATATACACGGGTCAAGATTGAGGTGTTATACAATTGCAATGAGTATATCGGACATGGACTAATGCAATAGGGAAATGAAAGTGAGACTCGTTAATTAAAAAATTATTGACAGCGGGGAATAACCCCCAAGGACTAACGTTTCGGAGAAGGGAAAGGGGGTGACGGATCTAAAACTTGGATTGCATGGGATGAGAAGATCTTGCAGCGCAGCGATGAGATCTTGCAATGGGAGTCGATTACCTCAGGGAAGAGCGATGTGAGGTTGGAGCTAGATGAAGTACTTGTGGGCGAAGTAGTGAGATACGCTTAGGCTTGGGGGAGTGCACTCGGACAGGGCGACATACTTTCGTGAACAGGATGGGAGGAGTATGTCTTACGAGCTCTTTGAAGAAACCGCTTCACGAACTTACCTATAGAGGATGTTCCAAAGTTCACGGTGGTGATCTAGCCCACGAGACCGTCAAATTTCGGGGGTTCGATTCGAAACGAAAGGTGGACATATCTTCGAGGGATGTGAGCTGCACTCTCTGTCGAGTAACAGGGGGACCCTGAATATCTATACTCAGCCCGCTAAGTTGCTAAAAGGCCTCCAAGCACGGCTGTTGTCTCAAGAGAAATGCTGGCGCCGAATGGATTTGCTCTTTTTCAGATAAGTGTTTGAAAAGATGCTCGTCTGGCGCCAATTTTGGCCTTGAGGCAAGGGATTGACTGGAGGCTCCTTTCTGGTTGGAAATTAATTTGTCTGCGGTCATGGATGCGGGTGAATAGGCTGATTTAGGCAAACGCAGGTGGGGTGTCTCACCGGCTTCCACGTGAGAATCTTCATTATTGTCATTCCTTAGGATTTTGCTTGATACCACGCAGTCTCTGCTCGAAAAGGCGCGGGGGGGGGGAAGGTGGTCCACTGAGATTCTCCACCTACAGAGAGTCCGCCCGTTAATCCTCGAAATCTGAAGAAAAATTGTTTATAGAGAGCATTGACTAGAAGATGATGTTGATATCCACTCTATGGCTTATGATTACCATTATGATGAACATTTCGGAAGGGTAAATATTAAGTTAATAGGTTTGGTTTTGAGTCGATAAGGGAAGGTCCAAATGTTGTTAGTCTCATAATGATATATTTACGAAATTTCATTACATAGTGGAAATTCCGAATCTTTCATTCTTTCACATGAATGCCTCTAAATCTATTTTTTTAGCGCAGTCATTGTCAGTAATTGAGACGTCGTTAAGCGCTCCATTGAAATGGTAAATATTGAGCACAGAGTCTGATTAAATTCTTGACCGAGGGAGTTGTTACCCTACCTAAAATCAAACGTCACATGGATAATGTTTACGCTAATTCTTCCTCTTCTTATAGCACTTTAAATAAAATGGCAGCATTTTTTCGTATGGATGATAAACTTCAATGACGTACAACGAGTGCCATGAACCCTGAAAATATTACCCGTGAGTGAGGATGAAGTGAATAGTGCTCGTGGTCTTAAGGCATAAGAAAGAGAAGCAAGAGCTGGTGTTATTAAAAAGAATGTCCTTCGTATCGTACGTACACTAACATCTTCATATTAATAAAGTGCGCGCAAGATGGTCCCCCCAAATTCTTTCTTAAGTACAGAAATTGCGCTGAGTTGAATGTAGCAAATTTCTTAAATCTTTGTTGAAAGCATAAAATTGATGTTATTCCTTCCATTGTACTGGAGACGAAACCATGGTGCTGCACTACGATCCTCTATCTAAAAGAGAATCGATGGCATGTCGTCGTCCCGGTGAATGCCCCACAATAGAGGTTCGTTTGCCACTTTCAACAAAGAAACTGATGGTAACCATTTTGGTTGACTGTGAAGCAGTTCTGACGATAAATTTTCTTAAAAGAAACATTTTTTTAAATGGATCATATTATGCTTAATTATTGCCTAAGTTGAAGAAAAACATAAAAAAAGCAAGGCGGAAAACTGAGTTGGGGTATCAGAATCCATGACAATGTTCCAGTTCACACGGCTACAATTGTAAAGAGAGCCATTCATGATTACATACAGGTTTTAAGTACTAAACCAGTCTCTCTACAACCTAGACCTATTTTCCAGGTGACTATCATCTGTTTTCTAAACTTAAATCTGACTTGAGAGGCAAAATACTTTCGAATGATAATCAGATGAATTTAGAAGTTTTTGAGCATTTCAGGTCAGAAGCTAAAATTTACTTTTATTCAGTAATTCAGATGCTTATTTCGAGATTTAATAAGTGTCTTGATAGGCTGAGTGATTATATTTACAAATAATAAAATTCATTTTGCCAATGCTTTCTTCTATCATATTTAGGCAGAGAACCTTCGGACTTTCTGTATTATGTTGCTCATTGTTCCTACCCGACTTGCAATAACTAAATTTATTTGTTAAAACATATGCTCTTAGGTAAAAGGAAAACAAGATTATCCCTCTGCCGTATGGGAAGTCTAACCAAAATAGAGTTCTTTATATGGGTACGTGTTATACCAAAGATATAATAAGTATTAGATTTGCAAGAGTTCTCTTTTGGTGGTTTATTAAACATGTATTGAAAATATGACTGTTATTTCTGTATGTTTTGTAAACCCGGATATTGGTGTGACATTTTGTGGCAAAAGGCTTTGCACCGTTCGATAATAATCACGCCATAGAGTTATATTTTTCTTTCCAATTCGCTCGTTTTGTAACCTCCCGTAATCTTTACATTTGATTGCCTTTGTCTGAAATTTTAATTTACCACGTTTACGATCAGGCAACAAAGGTGGTTCTAATTAAATCCTCTTTTCACATAATTCAATAGCACTTGTTTTACGATCAGGCAAACAGTGGACCTTCTCAAATACCTTAGTCACAAGAATCTCCGGGTCAGGTCGATCAGGGCATAAGTGGTAATGCTAAAATCTTGTCAAAAACATCATCCGCAAAAGTAGCACGATCAGGCCAATGGTGTACCTCTGCAAATCCTATTGTCACAAGAATCATCCCAAAGAGTTGAACGATCAGGCTAATATGTAAGGATGGAAATTATCAGATCCCATTGTCACAAAAATCATATAAAAAAATAATAGGAACACGCCTGGGGTGGAGCTCCTCAAATCACCTTGTCATAAAAATCATCTCAATGAGTTGAACAAAAAATTCAACCGTAAGAGTTTTACGATCACGCCAAAAGTAAACCTCCTCAAATCCCTTTGTCACAAGAATCCTCCGCAAAAGTATTACGATCAGAGTAAGGGTGGCACTACTAAAATCTCGTCAAAAAGTTATCAGCAAAAGTAGTGCGATCAGGCCAACGGTGGACCTGCTTAAGTCCATTTGATAGAAGAATCAATCACATGAGTAGTACGATCAGCCCAAGTAAAGATGGACATCCTAAAATCCCATCGTAACGAAGATCATCCACATGGGTAGTACGATCAGGCCATGGGTAGAGCTCCTGAAATGCGCTTATCACAACAATCATCCGCAAGAGTTGTACGATCAGTCCAACGGTGGATCTTCTCATATCTTCCTGTCACAAGAATCATCCCAAGAGTACTAAGATCAGGGCAATTAACGGGCAATTAAGGAGGACCACAAAGGTGGTCCTCATCAAATCTCCATGTCACAAGAATCCTCCGCAAGATTATGGCGCGCAGTTTCTCGATGGACACGAACTTAAAACTTTAATTTCATGTCTATTCCGCAAAATTTCGTATTATACCAAATTACCTATAAAATTACCTTTGGAAAAACAAGAAATAAGCAAATTTTATTAATAAAATGAGAAATAAAACTACCTTAAATTTTTATAGTGTATCTTGCCTTAGATTCCTTCTATTAAGTTGGCCTAATTTTTATGAAGCCGCTGTTTTTTAATTCTTTACTCATGTCACGACTATTCTTTCTTTTCCCTCATCCATTTTTATTTTTCTTCGACCAGTTTTGCCCTTTTTTTTCTTTACATTACTGAATTGAATGCATGCAGGTTTGTGGAGTCTTCCAATATTAGTTACTCGCAGGGCGTATAGTTGCATTTAATCTCCGCCCAAGCCTTTTCAAGGGAGTTGTGAGCCGTTGCTGTGTGGATGGTGCTGTGGCGAGATGTTAAAGAGGAATGCAATGCTCTCACAGCGGAAGAAACCTCCCAAAACTAAGGCTTGAATGGCGCAGAGAGGAAGTGTATTTTATTCTATTTACATTAAAAGCCACTGGGCGACCAGACCAGCGTCTTGCTCTTCCGCATACCGATTACATGACAGGATTACGGGTACTCTCTGGGCTCCTTGGCAAAGAAGATGGGAGACGGTCGAGGGGATCTTAAAGTTGCGTGCCATTGCGCCGCGACTGTTCCCATGGAACTACCCCCTAATGCCGCGAATGCTTCAAGTTACTTTCTGTCGTCTCCGAATTGGACACACTCGTGGCACGCAACACTATTTGATAGGGTGCTCGTGCGCACCTTATTGGGGTGAGTGCGTTCTCCCCCCGGAATCTTCGGTACATTTTTTTAATGTCCTAGTCTGGCTGATCTTCAAGCGAGGTCGCTACCACTTTTCGCTTGTCCTTGGGACTGGTTCGTGCACACAAACCTGCGGACTATACAACTTTTTGGAGGAGGTTGGCCTCCTCTACTTTATTTGACTTTTTTACGTCGGTAGCATGTTTTTGCGCCGGGGGTGGGGGCTAATAGTTCATCTTTGTGGATCTTGGCTTTGAGAGTTTATGCATACAAGAACATCAGATTTTTAGTAGAGTACAAAGTTTTTATAGTCTTACAAATGGGATTTGTACTTTATACGACACAAATATAGCATGACTTCTTCTAGTCTAAGGGTGGGATCATCTCAAGATGCCCTTTGCTTTGCTCTTTTTGAGGCTATTGTAGAAGTGGCAATGTATTATGTCTAGTCTAAATCGATATTATTCGGTGGAACGTTTCCAGGTGTTTGTGGTAAAACCCACATACAAAGGTATAAGGCCTTCGCTGGTGTAGGAGAACTAGTATACTACACGACTATGATTTTCGCTTTTACATTTTATATAGTTTAAAGCCTAGTTATTAGGCCTTATACTAAAAAAATATTATTATTTGTGTATCACCATTTTATTTTTAAATACTGATACATTTACTTTCAAGCGAGGCTTCTTTGTATTAGTTTTTTTTTACATGTTCAGTTCCGAAAGTATTGCTGCCTCTGTTTATCTCTAGATGCTCCGTTTTCCTTAGCATGAAAGGTTTCTATAGTTTTCGCAAGGAATGTTTCAACAGTGATATGGGGATAGTCGCCGTGATTTAGATTGTTCCGGATGCCCTTCACCGACTATAGGCACGATAGTACAGAACCTGTCATCTTAGTGAATGAGGGTTTGTTCATCGGTGGTAAATATCTTTGTGGCAAGTGAGAGTTATACTTTTATGAAGATCCCAATTAACTTTCTTGCTGTCGTTTTGTATACAGAATTTGAATATCTCAGAATAGAAAGGTGTGATCAAAAAGCTCACCTTAGGTAAAATTTAGGACGCTAGATTCATGGAGGCGACTGCTGAAGGGGATGATTCGAATTTTGATAGTGTGCCGTCAACAAATTTTGAATAGAACTCTTGGTTAATTGTTATTTTCAGAGGGTATTTCTTTTTAAGCTTCGCCTTATAGACATTTGCAAATGTGAATTCAAATGGCTTTCACATGACGGGAGCAAATTTCGGTTAAAAAACGAGCGACTTTCCAAAAGGGAAGGGAATTTAAAAAATAATATCGATTTATATTTTAATTTAGATTTCTAAATGTTTTAAATGACTTTTATAACCACGCAAGGGGACGCCAGGTATAGTGTAGCATAAGTAAGCATCTGCTGATGCCATCTTGAGGACAACGCGCCGTCCTGACCCCAAAGCCTGCAAGGGGATATTCAACTATATTACCTATTTCTGAGGGAAATGCCCTCGTTGATTTTCGCTCTAAATTTAAGTAAAACAGATTTTAGAAAATCTTCAGATCAATTTTTTTATTTTAAATTTTCTATTCGAATTCAGATGACCTAAAAGCATAAATGTAGTGCAAGGAGAGTAGCCATATCGTCATCCGGTAGTGAGTAAAAGACGACGACAACCCAGATAGAGGCGCTACTCTAGAAAACCGAGATTGTTCTCCTATAGGTTGATGTGGTAGATCCCAATTTGTTGGGAGGAAGTGATTGATGATAAAGGATAAATTTGGGCGCTGCTTAAGAATGTGGTCTACCCACGCCTCTATATACTCGTAAATATTAAAGGGTTAAACAACTAACGCAAATAAATATAGTTTTAAAATAAAAATAACAACCTAAAGTTTTATTAGTACATAAGCAATTTTAATACCACTCCCCCGAATGCAAGAAACCAGTCCCCTTCGTTTTATTCCTGGGGTGATAATAGTTCAAATGCGGCTGCTTGCGATGGGTTCCGACGCCTCATCCCCTCTTTAATTGAAACTGGAATGCCTCGCGCTAAGCCAACGTCTCTCAAGCTCAACTCTCAAAGCAGTTAATCCGAAATTTCCACAAATCACAGCACAGTCAAGGGACCGTAAGCAAATTCTATATAAAATCATTGGTAAATATCATATTAAAGGTATGTACAGCGTCCGTAATCCATTAACCTCTAGAAGCAATGGTTTTATTTTCGTTAAATATACGCTATGATGATTTTACCAACAATTATATATTTATGTTAGTTATTTTTTCAAATAAAAATAGCTCAACTCCCTTGGAAGTTACCGCCACCTCCAATGGAAGTATGCTAACAAAAAATTTACAAAGCATGATTTGGGGAGGGGCTAAAAAAGTTCAGTGTATAATAAAAAATAAGAACAAAAAAAAGTTTAATTTCACATTCAAAACAAATGCATTCTGGTAATAAAGTATTACTTTAAAGCAAATTAAAAATATAAATGTAGAAAAAAAAGCTTCTCACGATAATTTGCGCCATGTATACCTTTTTTCTTGTCCTTTCCACTGTCTCTCTTCTTCTATTTTACCTCTGCATCCTTTCCTGAAAGCTCATTAAGTCCACCATGAACACCCAACAAACACTCTGAGCTCCCATTGAACTCTCCTTCAGCAACAATTGGTCATTCACGTAAAACCCTTTGAGCCCTCCCATAACCCACATGGATCCCTTTTGTAACACCCTTCGAGCCTTTCTGATCCCGACGTAGCACAGCGCTGACATGTTTGTATGGACCGTAAGACCCATTGAGCAATCCTGGCACGAATCGAAGGCCCCTGTAACAGCTTTTGAGTCTTCCCATAACAGCCACCTTTGAACCACCATTGAATCTTTCCTGAAGACGATATGAAGTTTCTGAACACCGATTGAGCCCTACCTGAACACTTATTGATCCGTCTCTCCCAGAAAAGCCATTAATCCAGAGGTAGGCGAACTTCGAAGGTATTACCAAATAGCAAATTTGTATACAGCGAAATTATCCCCCGAGACATGAAAGTCAACAAAATTGGGGGAAACACAAGGACCATTCAAATTCAAAATAATTGATTGAGGTCTTTTCTATGGAGAATAAAGTTATACACGGTGAAAATTATGTTTTACACTCGATAAAACAACTTTTTAAATAAAACACAAAATTTAAAAAATAATAAAATGAAAAATAAATGGGTAAAATAAAACAAATTTAATAAAAATCTCATTAAGAAACTAAAGTATGACATTAAAAACATTTTCGCTTCAGGGGGTTGGAGAAATTATGTCGTTTCATTTTCATACAACAAAATCAAAATTATGGCTCTTTTTATATTAGAACAACTTAGATAATGTCTTAGAGTTTAACTTCTTTCTGTAATTGTTTGCAAAAAACAGGTTAGTTACCAAATGTAGCAACATTTCTATTGCTTCTTCATGGACCATTTTGAAAGCAATTGCAGCTCTTGAAAAACTCCTAAATGGACAAACCCGTGTTGTTCGGAAATTTAATGCGTTCTTCATTGTTAGAAAGAGGTTTGAGAAATATCTTTGCCCATCATTCATGCTCTTCTGGTCCATCAGCAATTTCACATTTAAAGGAAATCACAATTCAACTTCGTGAATCCAGATCTGGAAATTATTCGGAGAACTGCTATCTGAATCTGGTAGGATGTCCTTATAACTGTATCTTTGATGTCATCGAAGGTAACTCTATTTAATGTCATCTTCTCAATCTTCCCAAACCTCAACTAACTTTGGAAAGTCAGCTATTTTGTTTTGTTTTATTTTCTGGATCCAATACCGAAGCTTTGATCCAAACATATTTTTTTCTCAGGTTGTAATAATATTAAGGTTTTCCTTCGCAATCCTTAGTTTATTTAGTCAGGTTCGCATAGATATAAGTTAAATATGCTAGCTGTTCAATTCTATGAAGATTTTGATAACATCATGTATGACGACTTTCAGTGAAGGCTCTAAATGCTTCACAACCAGTTCCCGATGAGAGATCATAGAATGGGCAACTTCAATCATCGGAGTCTCCTCTCTGACCCAAGTCGAAATCGAAATCGAATGGCATGAGTCAACATAGCTAAGGCCCCAGTCACACTAAGCTTACGACCTGTTTCCGACCACCTGCGATCGAAAATCAAGTTATCGGTCGGAGACACAAAACCTAAAAAGAAGTAGTCGCAAGTGGTGGGTGATTAGTTGTGCGACCGGTGTGCTACTTACTAGTGGCTAACTAGTAGCCCACTAGTGGGCGTCCGGGTGGCGATCAGTGTGGCTGCCACCTGGCATCGGGCTCCGACAAACTACGAGTAGCTGGCAACTGGTGACCCCCCATCAGCCACTAGTCAGCCACTAGTGACCAAGTAGTCTGCTACTAGTCATCACCATCAATCTTCTGACAGGTCTCCGGCGACCACCTCTCGTTCGCAACCAGTCTTCGTTGGTCGCTCACTGTTCGGCAATGGGTGGCCCACCAATCGGTGAGCGGTCGCCCAGCGGTGGCCAACGGTCGTTAATTTATAATGACCCTATATATATATATATATATATATATATATATATGGCGGATTGTAGTGGCCCTGCACACACCTATGCTTAACTCATTAGGATCAACACCATGGGCACTCCACTAGCACCTCACCAACTAGTAATTCTCCCACAACTCGCACTTCAAGAACAGCAGGATATCATTGCAGTTATCCTTCTTTTGTATCGTCTGATACAACTGTTGAAACGCACAATGCTGAGGTATTGGATGCCCGCCTGGATATATCGGCCTGGCTGCAACAGCGTCTCCCACTGAGACCAGTGGCCGATCGGTCGCCCACCACTCGCTAATCAATGGCGACCACTCGCCCACCAATGAGCGACCACGTGCGTATGATCGGTCACCACCTACGACTGGACGCCCACCGGTCGGCGACCACATTTTAACGGTTAATTGGCGCCAATCAAGCGGCCACCGCTTGTCGTCCGATCAGCCACCGGTGTTCGACCGATCTTCGTCTGGTCGCAGGTGGTTTTCGATGTAACATCGACAAC
This sequence comes from Ceratothoa steindachneri, assembly GCA_963969495.1. Classification (NCBI taxonomy): domain Eukaryota; kingdom Metazoa; phylum Arthropoda; class Malacostraca; order Isopoda; family Cymothoidae; genus Ceratothoa; species Ceratothoa steindachneri. The sequence continues at coordinate 19,264,242 of OZ018323.1, read as the reverse complement.
CACCGGAGATCAGCTACCACTTTATTAGCGACTATCAGCGACTTCCAAAGACTACCTGCAACTGGCCGGTGACCACCTGGTCACCGGTGGTCGGAAACAGGTCGTAAGCTTGGTGCGACTGGGCACTAAGGCTCCGTAATTAGAAAAATCAAGGCAGTCTTCTCACTGTAAATTAACAGTTTGGTGTTTTGAAGTATTCATTCCCTGATGAATACCTCATTGCCACGAGCTAAACCAGATTTCTTCGTCAATTGCATCGGAGACAACTATATTTTCCATATAAGAAAATTAGTGAAAAATTGATTTTGTTTCATTAATTTTTATCGGGATTCTTTCCTATGGACACATCACAGGAATAGTGAAACCGCTCCCCGTCTTTTCCTCCTAAAAAATGATCTTCCAGAAGTTTCAAACAAACGGACAAGAGCATCATCAGAGAATATCACCATTATCCAGTCTCCAACAGTCTATTCTTTATATTTCGTTAAAAGGTGAAGCTTATCCGTAAGATTTTTCTTGGTAAGATGAGGATTCTTCGCTGCTCTTCTTGACTTGAGGCATTTTTCTAAAAGTATCCGTCTGACAGTGTGTGCTGAACCTTTAAACCTGTTTCGTTCCAATCGAAAACAAAATTTAACCTCGTAACCTCGAAGCAACCCGGTCTTTGAGCTAAGACCATACCAGCAAACGATCTTGGAGTTCATTTGAAGCTTTTAGGACGTCCAGAAGACTTTCTAACAGCAAAATAACCAGTTTTTTAAAGACATTAATGATGCGAAAGATTGTTTTCCTTGACATATTACCCTCAGCGACTATGTCTTTGCAAACAGGCCACTTTGGTGGAGAGCAACAATAACCACCCGAGTCGCTAATGTAAAAGATTACCCACCATTACATCTAAATTTCACTAACTATAATTTTAGAAGGAGATATTTTTGAGTATTTAAATAATAATTTGATCTTTGTTTGGTTATGACTTATGTTTTGTTATCAAAGTTATTTCTAATAATTTATTTATAATATCCAAAAACAAAATGGTGAAGTTCAGAAATAAATATAAGTATCGAAATTTTGTGAATTTAAAAAAACAAAAACAAATTACAAATGAAGCTCATAAAATTTATTTTTATATATCTTCTTCTTCTTCTTCTTCTTCTTCTTCTTCTTCTTCTTCTTCTTTTTCTTCTATAACTCTATATTTTAGCAACGTGATATTTTGAAAGGGATATTTTGGTGAAGTTCAGAAAATTGATGAAAATTTAACGATGGCTGCTTTTTTTAGATTTTGAATTTTAATCTTAGTAACGAGGGCCCGGGTGGGGGGTGGGGGGGAAGTGGCCAAGCCATTGCCTGCTAGTTATATATAATACCAGGTAATGGCTTCGCCACTCCCCCCTACGGGCGGAGCTTGCGCATCGCTACTAAGATTAAAATTTAAAATCTAATAAAAACAGCAGCCATGATTAAATTTTTATAAATTTTCTGAACTTCGCCCATAAAACTGGTCTGCATTTTGGAATTTTTTAATTTTTATTTTTATTCATGGATGTGATCTTCCATATTCTTGGGTTAGTGATTTTAAATATCTAAACCATTTTTTCTATCACGTAAGCACTTTGAATAAAATACAAATTAATGATAACAATAAATGTGCATTTTTAATATATTGTTACTTATTTAAAATGAATAAGTAATCATGGAAAAGCACATTATTTTAGTTTTAAGAACATATGTATACCAAATAAACATGAAATAAATCACGGTTATCATGAAATGAATAAAAATCATTAACATCAAATCAAATGAATGTAAAAAAAAACCATGCTCTCAAGGTTAGCCTACATACCGATTTAAAGAAAGGCGTACCACTGTGACTTACGCTTGTGCTGTGCATCGAGACCATAACGTTTCAATGACCAGCAGTAATCCGCCATCATGCTGACATTCCATTTGCCCTAGTACCGAGTTTCCATGGTGCAAATATCCTGATGGAAACGCTCTCCTTGTTCATCACTGTAGTTACCACAATTCTTGGGAAAATAGTCAAGATGTGAGTACAAAAAGTGCACCTTCACCCTTATTCTAGACCCAAGTTGCTGGAAACTTAAAATCAGGTCTTGGATCATTTTTTCATATTCTGGGGAGCAAGTGTTTCCCAAGAAGTTATGGACAATCTGCTTGGAAGAAAACCAGGCATTCACCTCGACACATGCTAATACTTCGTCAAAATGCTTGTTCTTCATCAATTTCCAAATCTGAGGGCCAACAAAGATTCCTGCCTTTAGTTTACCTTCACCTCCACGAGGAAATTTGACTCCAGGTACTTGAAAGCAGCTCCATTCTTGTTTAAGGCCTTTAAAAAATTTTCATAAGACTTAATTTGATGTGGAGTGGTTGTAGAAAATTTTTTGGGGGGCAACTAGTGCTATAGCTCTCACGTTGTGATTTCCGGGTAAAAAGATGGTTCTTGGTGGCCAGTCCTCTTTTCATAGTGCTGGCTGTCAGCCCTACTATCCCAGAGACACAAAAATAGGGATACTTGGTGTATCTCCCTTGAAGACCTAGTAGCAGAGCAATAACTTTTAAATCACCACAAATGAGAAAATTGTGCTGATGGTACTTTATTGCAGTTATTAGTGTTTTCAAAGTTTCATAGGTTCGGGCATTTGGATACTATGGCCAATTAGCACAGATGCAGCTGTGTTGTCATTGTAGAGCAGAACAGCCTTTAAACTTCTGTTAAAAGAATCGATACAGAACCTCCATTCATCTGCTTTGTACGGCATCCCCATGTGTTCGATAAGGCCAGAAATATTTGAAAACCAAACTAAAGAATCCTCTTCTGTTGGTCATTTGTTGGTGGTTCAGTCTAATTCCATCTGATTAGTATCACTAGTATTGGACTCGGATGAAACTTCCCATATATCAGGTGGCACGGGCACAAGTGTATCATCTGAGTGTGGAACAGGCCTTATTGCTGCAGGAATATTTGGGTATATTATGCGATTTTTAGTCTTCTTGTTGAATCCAGCTACTTTAGTCATAAAGAAGTAGCAGTCATCATGGTGATTCTTCTGGTCTCGCCATACCATTGGTACTCCAAAGTGCATCATACATTTAAGTTTTCCAACTGACCACATTTGGAGCTTACTTATGATGTAACTCTTGCAAGCTTTGTGTGGGGCAAATGGCTTGTCTTGGTTTCCTAATTTGCAGCCAAAATAAACTAATAACAAGGCTTCAACAAAGGAATAATATTGTTCAGGGAATCTGAAGGGGTAAATTGCCCGTAGACATTGCAAAATATGTCTGCTGAATTTATACAGCCTCTACACATATTCACAATCTAACTCTAAAAATAAAGAAAAATATATTAGCAATATTAGAAATATATCTATTATATATATATATATATATATATATATATATATATATATATATATATATATATATATATATATATATATATTTTTATATATAGAAACCAGGCAATGGCTCCGCCACTCGACCCTACGGGGGGAGCTTGCGCTTTGCTACTAAGATTAAAATTTAAAATCTAAAAAAAGCAGCCATGGTTAAATTTTTCTAAATTTTCTGAACCTTGCCAATTATAATAATTTTAAAAAGGATCTCTAAACTAAATTTTCCCCCTTTCAAAATATTACGTTGCTAAAATATAGTTATAGAAGAAGATATATAAAAATAAATTTTCTGAACTTAACCATTTGTAATTCTTTGGGTTTTAAAACTTCACAAAATTTCGATACTAAAACGGCCGTATGCTAAAACAAATGTGAAATCCACATTTGAGCAAAAAACCTAATTTTTTTATGTATTTTACATTTTTGCCTTTTGCATATAATAAATTTATAAATACTTGTGAAGCAACACTAAATCTGATAAAAGTATATTTCACACTTTTCTTAGCATACGGCCGTTATATTTATTTCTAAACTCCACCATTTTGTTTTTTGATATTGTAAAAGAATTATTAGAAATAACTTTGATAAAAAACATAAGTCATAACCAAACTAAGATGAAATTATTATTCAAATACTCAAAAAAATCCCCTTCTTAAATTATAGAGTTAGTGAAGTGAAAAATAAAAAAAACAGCCATGTCTTAATTTTAGTGCCTCTTCTGAACTTCACGATTTATAAATATTTTTTATTCTAAAACATTCGATAATCATATTTATTTTTTTCTGAAATTTTAGAAAGAAACGGATGCTCTAAAAATCGGCAAGCCCAATGTAGCGGAGAGGAGGCTAATATTTGGGATGTCTGATCTTAACAAGCTAATTCTGAGTTTGAAAGAATAGATATATGCATATAAATAACATCAGCAGCTTCTCCAAACTAATGCTCATAATGAAAAGATTAAAAAAGTTTACCAAGCTATATTATCAACAATATTATAACAATTCTAATAAGTGTATGGAGATAGGTAAACATTAGCAGCTCCTCAAAGGAATTAGTTAAAAATCCACTGGCAGTTATAAACTGGATGAGGCAACATGGATGATTGAGAATTGAAATGAATTGCGGAGAGTGTAAGAATGCAATGAAATGAACAACACTTTCATTAATACAAGATAAATACATATATAAATGTCAAGAGAAAGTCTGTGCAAAATACAAACAAACCGCTTTTATTCCTAAAGACTCGTTCTTTTTCCGATCAAGTCGTCACTGCAGAAATGAATATAAAGAATATTCTATTTGTGCGAAAATATAAGTGTTAGACAGTAAATTTCTTAAATCTTCCAATACTGACAGTATCAAAACATTTAAAAAAATTCCGTGAAATATGTAGAATTTAATTCGAAAACATCTAATTAAGCTCGCTGGTGTAGGACTGATTGTTCAAATTGACGAATCATGTTTTTCCCATAAGCCTAAGTACCATAGCGGACGAGCACCAAATGAGCTCATATGGGTCTTCGGTCTTGTGGATACGAGGAAGGTGGCTTGTTTATGTTATATAGAAATAGTAGAATCTCTTAGTGCCATGATCCTATTACCCATAGTGAAAAATGAGGTCAAGCCTGGAACAGTTATTAAGAGTAACCAGTGGGAAGCATATTCAAATATTCAACTATACCTCGCTCTTGTGCATCACACATTCAAACTTTCTATATGTTTTGTGGACCCACATACAGCTGTGCATTCACAATTAATTAAAAACTATTGTGGAAAGCATAAATCAGCTATCAAGAACATGCGAGGTTGCAAAAGGCAATTTTTGCAGTCATATATTCAAGAATTTATGTGGAAAGAAAAAAATATACATGACACGTTTCATGCATTTTGAACTGTCATTGCTGATAAATATAATTAAATTTAACATTTTATTGTTACAGTTTTGATCTTTTTAAATCTGGAAAGGTTTTTAATAAAAATGTTCTATTACCTTGTATTGATTGATCGTAACGGTTTGAAGCTTTTAATCACAAGCACAGTGAAAGTGTTGCGGTTCTTTACATGCTAATATGTTGGGTAGTTAATCTTTATATGAGTACACGGAGGTTACTGATCTATACAAGGTCTGAAAGAAGTGATAAAAACTTAAATATATGCGAAAAAAACAGCCGTAATTCTAATAGTCATACATTAACTAAGAGCGAAAAAAATCATCAAATCGTTCAAAAGATTTATAATTGACTTCCTAAAATATAGTGTTTGAGATAATTATTCCTATTAGGTAAATTTAAAAAGAGAATTATATATATATATATATATATATATATATATATATATATATATATATATATATATACATATATATATATATATATATATATATATATATATATATATATATATATATATATATATATATATATATATATATATACATTAGTGATCAAATTATTATGGATTTCTCGAAAGATTTTAATTTTTCTGGGAAAAAGGTTATATAAAATTATTTTATTGAATAGTAATCAATTTATTTTCATACATATGGCAAAAATATCCGTCATTATATGGATTAATACTTAGTTTAACCTCCATTAGCCCATTAGCCGTTTTAAGTGTTTCAACACGCTCTGGCATGCTAGAGATTAAAGTTTTGCATAATTGCTTGATTCTGTCAGAGTGAAACCAAACGGAGATTTGATAGCGAAAACACTGTATAAGAGTATAGAATTTATTTACGAGATTAGTTTCTGTATGAAGATTACCATATACTCTTCACTCGTATTCCTCTGAAGAATGTATCCGAATTGACGGAACGTCTGTCCGGGTTTAATACGACCTCCTCGAAATTCTTGTCGGTATAAATCGGGAGTCATATTATGAGCGGCCAATAACTCAGCTTTTAAGGTGCTGTAGTCAATTGTACATTCCGATGGTGAAGATACGAAAATGTCGCGCAATTTACAATTTAACAGTGGAAGTAATCTTACTACACCTTCAGCCTCCAGATCCAGGTTATTGATCTCGAGGATCTTTACGAAGTGGGCTAAAAATGCTCCGAAATCCTCTCCATCCATGAAATTGGGGAGGTTAAGTGGAAGATTGGGCGAGGCTTCTGAACGTGAACTGACTGATTGTATTTCGACCTGTACTTTAGCCATTTCAAGCTTATGGTGAAGCTCAGCTTGTCTTTTCCGTTCCTCTCTTTCTTCTCGTTGGATTTCTCTTTCTCTCTCTTCTCGTTGGATTTCTCTTTCTCTTTCCGTTCTTTGCTCCTCTTGAACGTACTCAATCAATTCTCTTCCGGAAAGTCCCAAGGATTCTCCTTGCGCTCTGAAGATTTACAACTGAGTCATCTTTGCACTTGGGGGTGCAATAGTCAAACAACTAAATTCCTTGCATATATATATATATATATATATATATATATATATATATATATGTCGTAGAATAGACTCTCGACGATATACCATATATATATACTATTCGTTGAGGGAATTATTCAAATATTTCGAGTGCGTGGTAATCTGATTGACCGAGGTTATTTATCTTCAATATGCTTAAGAAGTGGAACTGAGCTCAAGGATAATAATATGGCTATCATTAATAAAATAGAGTTTTATTAATTAAACTATCAACAACACACAAAAGAAAATGTTTACATAAACGGAGAATGGAAAGGGTCGTGGGAAAATCTGACTAATCCGAGGATTAAGATTAGGAGAGATTTCAAAAGGTAAACAAATAAAAATTAAAGGGATGGGATGGTTCGCTAAACCATATAAAGTAAAAGGTAGGGTTGACCAAAGGTTAGATAATTAAAGGTAATTCTTAGCTTATGTAATTACAAAGTTGTTGTGCAGAGGAAGGCGATGCGAAGGAATCTTCGGTCCACTGGCGAGTTCCAGCAGAAGGGTTCTTGGGGGGGTTGTCCTTAGCGAAGGGAAAGGACTGTCTTCGAAGAGTGAGAGCGAAGTGGGACTCGGAGATACGAGCGATCTTTGTGACAGCAAATCGGGGATGTTCTAGATAAACAATTGAGGTTATCGTTGAAGCCAATCGTCCTCTTGAAGAACGTTAAAAAGTGGGAATTAAATTATCCTGACGTGATGTCTAGGGAATGAGAACCGTTTCTTGACGAACGGGCTTGAAGAACAATGGCTGTTCTAACGTTGTTCTCTTATGAACAACAGAGGGGGTGAGAACCGTCTCTTTCAACCGGCTCAAAGAACAATGGCTGTTCTAACGTTGTTCTCTTTCTGAACAACAGGGGAGGTGGGTGAGAACCCTTTCTTGTCAACGGGCTCAAAGAACAATGGTTGTTTTAACGTTGTATCCTTTCTGAACAACAGGAGAGGCGGGTGAGAACCGTTTCTTGTCAACGGGCTCAAGGAACAATGGCTGTTTTAACGTTGTTCTCTTTCTGAACAACAGGGGGGGGGGGCCTTATTGACTTGGCGTCTCGAAGGCACGAACCTTGGCACTCAAGGAATATTGTCCTCTTCTGGACAATAAGGTGGTTTCTCGAGGTAGAGAGCTCCCAGGGATGCACAAGGTGAAACCGGATCGGCGTGATGTCTCGCGAAGATAATCTGGATCTGATCTGATCTGATTGGGAAATGCTCTTGTATTAGTACCCGGAGCCATCTCCTTGGCGTAGGGGACAATTGAGTGGAGGCTAGGGAGAATGCTCCGGTCGCGCCTGGGAAAATACCTTATCTGCCCGTAAGCCTAACTCAATCTGGCGAGATCGACGAATGGAGGCGAAATGGGGGGTGGGGGAGGGAGTGACCTTCTTGGTTAAATATTGACTCAGGTGGCGATAACGCGCCCTGCTTGCTTTCGAAGATGCACGTGGGTAGCAATGTTTCTAACCATGTGATAACGGCTGAATTTAAGCGGCCTCAGACCGTTCTATCACAATCGCTATTGAGTTCTTTCACTTATATATATATATATATATATATATATATAGATATATATATATATATATACATATATATATATATATATATTATTCTAAAACCTCTTGACCATGACTATGGTTTTAGGTTATTATATAAATTTAATATTGATATCATAAATACCGGGATTCTACAAAGATTTATATTATTTACACAAGGCCATTTCCCTAGCTGATGGTAGCCGGATCAGACAGAAAGACAAACGCTCACTAACATACACCTTGGCCTCCAGGTCCAGAAACCTAGCCTGCCACACTACAGCAGCAGAAGGATTGCTAACCACTACAGGTGTCGTAATTTGTCAGAGGTACACCCGATGCAATGCAAATTTCTGTGCACCTCGTCATATGGCTGTCTAAAATCCTTGTACCAGCTAGACTCATACCTGGGTCTATCTGATCCGAGGTATCAACCTCAAGGCTGCGTCATTTAACAATTGCTCACAAACATTCCCCATGCATCCCTGTCTTGACATACGAGTTTAGCACGATCCATACTGATTCCTCTCTTTTGTACAGCATCCTTCACCCCCATTTAACCATGCCATAGGAGGTCTACCCCGTCCTTGCGCACCACTCACACTTGATTCATACAGTCGTTTTACCAACCTTTCGTTGTTCATTGTTTCTATATGACCATACCAGCTCAACACTCTTTTATCGACTCTCTCATCTAATTTCACATTTATTCCCATTCTCGCTCAAATGTCCTCATTCCCAATTCGATCCCATCTAGTTAGACCACACATACCTCTCAGACACTTTATCTCCATCACATTCAATTCCTGACGATCACTCCCCTTCAGTCCCCAACACTCACTACCATAAAAAACAGTCGGGACAACTATACTCTCATGCAGAACTCTCTTTATCCCAACTCATAAACTCCTCTATCGCAAAACACTTTTCATAGCACCAACTTTTGAGAATCCAGCCTTCACTCTACTTTGATCATCCTCACTCACCCCTCTATTCTTACTTATCACACAACCAAGGTATTTAAATGATTCTACCTCTTCCATCACCTTACTATTCAGAATAATTTCCATTGCTGCCGTTTTATCTCGACTACACAACATAACCTTACTCTTTCCAACATTTAACTTTAATTTACGTCTTTTCCATACTATGCCAATCTCCGTAACAAGTCTCTGTAACTTCTCCTGTGAGTCAGCAACCAATGCAGTATCGTTTGCAAACAACAATTGGTTTACTTCTCACTCCCGTCCACCAAGATCTCTCATAACAAAAGCTCTATCCAATACTCTCATTTTAACCTCTCTCACTACTCCATCCATATACAGATTAGAAAGCCATGGCGCCATCACACAACCCTGCTCAGACCCACTGTTACTTCAAAACTCTCACTCAGCTCCAAACTCACTTTTACACAAGCCCTGCCACCACTATACAAACTGTGTATTCCTCTCAGTAAACTTCCACCACCACTATATATTCTTAGTACATTCCACAAAGCCTCCCTGTCTATTCTGTCGTATGCCTTTTCCAAATCCATGAAAGCAAAGAATACCTTCTCACGTTTCCTGGTTGCTTTTTCACATATCTGTCTCACTGCAAACACCTGGTCACTGCACCCTCTTCCTGTTCTCAAACCACACTGTTTTTTTCCTATTGACTCATTTGTCAAATTTCTCACTCTCTCAATCAAAATCTTTCCATACACTTTGCCAACCACCTATGACAAACTAATCCACCTATAGGAAGCATAATCGCCCATATCACCCTTTTTTATAGAAAGGCACAACCGCTGCACCTTTCCAAGCCTCTGGCACACGTCCTGCTATAAAACACACAGTCAACAGCCTTACCAACCATTCAGTAATGACTTTTCCACCATACATTAAACATTGACCCTGTATCTCATCCATACCCACAGCCTTTCCTGCTTTCAAACTCTTTACCACATTTTCAACTTCACTAGAATTAATGTTTTCATCCATTACATTCACACCACCCATCTGGCTTCCTTTGGCTGCCACAGACATAATCTCAGCACTTGTGTTATCCGTTAAATTCAGCAAGCATTCGAAATACTCCTTCCATCTTCCTCGTACATCCTCATCTTCAACCAGTACCTCTCCATTTGCATTTTCAACAAACGTTTCCATACCTGATTCAGCTTTCCTTACTCTCTTTATTTCCTTCCAAACATCTTTTTATTTTTTCCAAAAACTCTCATTAATCTTTCACTCCACCTCTCTTTCGCCATTCTCTTCACTTCTTTCACCACCCTTTTAACCTCCTTTCTTTTCTTCTTGAATACACTATAACTTTCTGCACTTTTATCTTGCAGCCACCTTTCAAATAACAATCACTTTTCGCATATCACCTTTTTCACCTCTTCGTTCCACCATTTGTTATTTTTTCTAATACCCTTTCCTTTTATTCTTCTCTTACCACACACTTCTGTCACACTACCAATCACTGTTTCCTTGAACATTTCCCACTCATCTTCCCCTTCCTTCCTTTCTTCTCCTTTCACTTCATTCCATTTAGACTCAAGCAAACTCTGATATTCTCTTCTTACTCCCTCATCACACATCTTTTCAACAATGATTCTTACTCTATCACACTTCCTTCCATTTTTCATCTAACCATGCCTCACTCTCAATCTTGCTTCCACCAAAAAATGATCAAACATACCACCAGCTACACCTCTCAACACATTCGCATCCAACAGCTTATCAAGTATCCTCTTACTCACCAACACATAATCCATTAATGCTCTCTCCACAGGCGTTCCTCTTTCATATATACACCAGGTATACTTATGAACACCTCTCTTGGTAAAGAAGGTGTTCCCTACTACCAACTCGCATTCCAAACAAAACTCCACTAACCTTTTACCACTTTTATTGTTTCCACTCACTCCATACTTACCAATCACACCTTCTACTGGCACCTCTCCCACTCTAGCATTCAAATCACCCAACACAACAACATTTTCATTATAATCAAAACCTTGCATACACTCTCTCAATCCATTCCAAAACCTCTCAATTTCCTCTTCACTCCTCTCTTTCCCTGGATGATACGCACTAACGAACACCCATTTCTCGAACTAATCCTCATTCGTACCCACATCAGTCTTGACGAAACCTCACGTCACTCTCTTACACATTTTTTCCCATCTCCTCTTACTATCAGTGCCACACCTTCTTTCACCCTACTAATTTCACTCACTCCAAACTTTCTGCCCTTCATACTTCCACAAACTTTGCCTACTCCCTTTAGCTTTGTCTCACTCAATGCCAAGACATCGAGAGACCTACTTCTAAATAGGTCTCCGATCTCCTCCCTCTTTTCCTCACTTGAACTACAACCACGCACATTCAAGGTCCCAATATTTAAGGTTGTGATAAGCATTTGCCTACTTTTGCCCATATCACTGTCTGATTCCTTCGTGGGAAAGAAAGATACAAGGGAATGAGGTTCCCAACCCTCTGCCCTTGGATTTTCTTCCTGGGTTTACTCCCATAGCCTTTGCCTAGATAGGCAGCAGGTCTGGCATACTTTTTCCCTACACCAGAGAGATTTGTAATCTGAGTTTACTCCCATAGCATTTACCTCAAAAGGTTAACCTACAAGGCAGCAGGGGTTGTATTCTGGGTTTACTCCCATAGCTTTTGCCTCAACAGGTACACCCACAAGGCAGTAGGCCCGTATTAGTCGCCTTTTACGACACGCAGTGGCTACGTTGGTGTAATTCTATTCCACACACCACAAAAAAATCCCGGAAAATAGAATAAAATCTAAAATTATTGGAAAACAAAAAAATATATTATTATATGAGCACATTCAAATATCAGTAAATTGATTAATAAATTCATATAGAAATAAATAAAAATATTACATTGTACACACTTAATTGTTATTACGGATCAAAAACTACTACCCTACCTTGGTCGTCGAGGATGTGATTCTCTTAACATAAACAACGCACTTCAATTTCCTGTCAGCAGAGACAATTATTCAGAGCAAAAGAGAAGACTTGGCCAAAAGTTACGTAACGCTGGGTGCGACATAAAGACGTGCGGTTGTCGTGTCGTCTTCCAAGTCATTGCTGGCTCTCGTGGTAGCGCCGCCAGCCGCTGGAATCATTACCCGTTGTACATTAATGCAAGCTTGAGAAATGGTCCCACCAAATTAGATTTTATTTTATTAAAAACTGAAAATTATTTGTTTTAAAAAAATATAATTTTCATAATTTGCCTACCAAATTAAAAAAAAATAATTAACAACTTTTGGAGGACGCGGCGGAGAGGGAGGAGGGGGCCGCTGCGCCATACTATTTAAATCAATGGTGCACAACTCAAAATGGGTGGCGGGCCAAATTCCTTTTCCATGATTTATCAGCGGGCCGAATAGAAAAATAAAAACGAGCAATTCTTACATTACTTTATATTTATAAACTCATTGTTCTAATTGTATTTTAAAACCTATTTTCCTTTGCCGCGAATCCACTCTTTTGAAGCCGTTGTTATTCCACCATTTTCCCCACGTTTGCTTCCAATGGAAATAGTGCGATTCTCAAAACCGCGTCAAGATGTTCATCTGTTATTGAGGGTCGATGCTTCGGTTTATTGACATTCATGATCGAAAACGAAAGCTCACAAGTATATGTGGACCCAAACTGCACAGCCCAAAACTTAGCATTTGTAGGCAGCTTTGGATATAGTTTTGTATTAAGACGCTGATAGAACTCGATGAGAAAGTAATCTTCAAAACAAGTCTCTCAAATTTGAATCAGATTGTAGATCCAGGAGTTCAAGTTGGGTCGCTGGATCCACGAGCTCTTCGGCATCTACTCTGAATGGGTGCTGAAAGAGTGCAAGCTCTTTTTCCCAGATGTTTGTTGGAATCGTTTCACGAAATTATTTTCAAGAACTTTACAATATTTGGTGTATATCTCGAAATATGGAACAAAATCCATATTATCAAGGATATAACTCATGGTTTTAAACTGCAATACATTGCCTTTAGACAACTGTTTCTGGAAAAGAACAAGTTTGCTTCGGAAAGCTTGGACATCACGAAGTAAATCTGTAATGAGCTGATTACGACCTTGTATTTTGAGATTCAAATTATTGTGATGCTGTGTAATATCTACCAAAAATGCAAGATCAAGCACCCTAGTAGAATCAGAGAGAACCTCTACCACTATTACTCCATTTTTAGTCTTCAATGTTGGGTTCTTCTCTTGCAAGAACTCTATCACTTCTTGACGGAGAGAGAAGAAGCGTTCCAAAACTTTTCCTCTACTAAGCCATCGGACATCACAATGGAAAATTAGATCAAGTAACTGTGCGTCAACCTCTTCCAAAAAGGATTGGAATTGGTGATGCGTTAATTCTATCTTCCGAATCTCATTGACGCATGTTGTCCCCACGTGCATCACATGATCGAGCTTCAAGGCCTTTCCACAAAGGACTTCCTGGTCTATAGTGCAGTGAATAGTAAGAACATCTTGTTCGGGATTCTCGTTGCGAACATGGTTCGCAGCTACAGCCCCGGAGCACTATCTGTCGTAAGCCTTGCTTACTTGGACAACTGTAATCCGTGAAGCTTCAGCTGAACCAACTCCAGTATGGTCGTCTGTATGTCAATACCACATGTAGGATCGTGAAGACCAATGAAACCAAGAACATATTTATGTATATTAAAATCCTCTGAAATATCACAAATGAACACGGATAGTTAGGTAGTGTCGACCATATCATTACTCACATAAAAAGCAAGGGAAAATAAAGTGAACTCATTAGATTTTGAGGACAATTGTTCAGTGATGTTCTTTCCTATTTCTTCAATTCTTCGCACAATGGTTATTCTTGATAGACTTATTTGCTCAAACAGTTGTGTTTTTTTAGGAAAGATAAGCTTCGTAACGTCTTTCATGCAATATTTAATGAATTTTCCATCTGTAATTGGTCTCGAGGATCGAGCAATCTTCTGTGCAACAATGTAGCTTGCAGTAACCACGGTTTCTTTCTCTTGAGCAGGTTTCCTGACCAAATCTTCTCTTAGGTTTCCTCTAGTATTGGAATACTTATCACTGTGCATCGTATCGTAATGCCTTTTCACGTTGTAAGTTTTTGATACAGCAAGAGACTCATTGCACACGAGACACAATGGCTTCCCCTTGAACACAACTAATAAATACTTTAGTGTTCACTCGTCTTGGAAAAGCCAATCATCATCACGCTTTCTCTTAGTATTCATCTTTAAACACATCAAATTCTCCAAAAAACAAAACAAGAAATAAACCACCATCAAATGATATACAAAAATAAATTATAGTAAAGTGATAACAGTATGAAAGTAAAATCATACAGGCTCCTCTCTTTTCACGGGAGCCACGGGGTGGAACGGGTGGGCTGCCTTTTCGGTAAGCAGCCAAGCCAAGATCATCACTTCCGGCTCCGTTGCTCCCTCCGGGGTAAGGGCTACTTAGACGAAAAGAGCGCAGAACGGAGCCTCGATTACGTCGGGGCCCCTCGTTCAGAGGCTACCCGGTGTTTTCCAGCCCGCTGGCTTCAAACGCTTCCTCGTTATTTGCCCCACTGATGTCAGCATGTTTGCTAAGGGCAACATTATCCATCAGAAGAGATCTCTAGCTAGTGTGATTTGAAAAGAGCCGAAGATGACCTGTTTCTCGTATCGAATCCTTATCGCAAATGCGTCAAAACACTCCGAGGCAGCCATAATTAGTGCCCTTCGGACACTGTGTGGCAGACATGTGACTATGACGCTGCACTCTACCATGAACTTTGTGAAAGGACTAGTTTATGCGAGGGAGCTCATGGACTACTCCATAGATGACACTACCTTATAGCTGGCCGGCCAAGGGACGGTCAAGTTCGAACTCGTGATAAAAAAACAGGGAGGGGCCTCGAGATCAAATCCTACACCCTTCCTCACGTTTGACTGTAACAAGTACCCTGAATCGGTGCGTGCCGGTTGTTATCGCTACCGCGTGAAGGCATTCATGTCCTTTGCCGCGCAAGTGCTACTACTACCACCGTTTCGGGCATACTAAACGCTCTTGTAGACACGCAAAGTACGGGTTACTCGAAGTTGGTGTAAGTTTCTCCCAGGCCGCACAAGATAAGTCCAAATCGTGTGTGGCCAAGTGTGTCAATTTCGGAGAGCTGCACTCCGATTCTTCGAAGCAAAGTGGTACGTATCTCCTTGACAAGGAAATCCTGGCCTTTCAGGCTCAGGATCGTCTCTAATTTACGAGGCTAAGAATTCTTCCCCGCGCACCCGGCACTGCCTTGAACCTCCTATGCGTCAATGTTAAGAAAGACACTCTCTGCTCCTGGCCCATCACAGCCAACGAGCACGGTCGTTTCCGCGCCAATTCGAACCCTTATGTTGGGTCTACCCACCCTGTGCGCTCCCCTGGGAAAGCTGGTGGCACAAAGGGTTCATACTCAGCCCAGGCACAAACCAGGGATCTTTCCATTCCCCCAGCGTGACCGTTTTCCGTAAGGTGAAATGGCAGCGCGTCTCCACCGAGTCGTTAGACTCATAGGAGGCAACAATCCTGAAGATGTCTGTGAGGATATTTCTGAGGTCCCAAGAGCTCTCTCCGGAATGAGGACATCAGTAGAGGAGCTTCGGCTCTTTCGCCCACACCCATTTGTAAGCTGGGTGGCTCAGAGATGGTCGATGCTCCAAAACAGGGATCCTCGCCTCTGAAGCCGCCTCACTCGCCTAAGGTTTAGGGTAGAGGAAGGAAAAGACTGACATGGCGAGCCTAACCTCTACGATAAGTCTTCGAAGGCGACAGCACATTGTCAGGTCATCAGTGCCCAGTGTTCTGCCTCCATGAACCGTACGGCCATCCTCAGGAGGGTCTTCTCTTCTACGAGGGCCCCTGTAGCTCCCTCGAGCTAGGATTGGAGGGCATATTTCTTAACTGGAATTACCGCGGACTCCGGGCCAACTTAAAGGAGCTGCGGAGGCTTGTCTCCTCCCTTTCTCCGTTAGCTATTTTTGCAGGAGACTATTCTAGGCGCGTGTCCCCTTCCCACCCTCCCGGTGTATAAGGGTTTTGCGACCCCACCACCACGGGATGGGGGCCAGGTGGGCGGATGCGCGATTTACACCAGGCATTATGTTCCTGTTCTTCTCTTCGCTTTAGATACCTCCTTTCAGCCAGTAGCAGTGCAGCTGCACCTGGATAGTAGGTATACTGTTATTTCCACTTACATTCCACCATCAGCCGACTCTGACGCGGAGGACCTTCGGCGCCTCGTGGCACGATTGCCGAGGCCCTTTCTCCGACTCGGAGATCTTAATGAAAGACGCCCATTCTGGATTGAATACTCTATTAATCCCAGGGTCAAGTCCTTGCTGACCTTATCGACAAGCTGGAGATAGGTGTTCTAAATGTGAGTGAGTTTTCGCATCACTTCCGGAGAACTGCTTCATTTTTCTGTCTTGATATATCTTTGTGCTCTCTGGATTACAGCAGGATTTGGGGCGGGGGATGGTCGATGACTTGCATGTTAGTGATCACTTCCCATTCAAATACGATTTTCTGGGTTGCTGCTGCCCGTGAGCCCGATTCGGTGGTGCTGGGCGCGGGCGCGCTGCTCCGTATTTCGGGAAATGACTGAGTTTATGTGGGTTGAAAAGGCCGTTGAGTTCTTCTCCGGCAACCTCATGCCGTGGGCCTAACTACTATTCCTCGAATGTCTGAACGTTTTTCACGCCGACTGCTCCCGTGATGGTCCGTCGAGTGTGAGACGGCCCTCAAACTGAATCGTTATAACCGCATTCGCTATAAGCGCCGCCTGAACAATTTCACTCGCGGTAAAATTTATTAAGCTAGGGCTAGGTTCGGGTATCTATCAAAGCACGCATACCACTCTTCTTGGAGGGGTATACATGTGTTAACTTAACGTGAAGACCACTCTAACAGAGGTGTGGAAGCGAGTCAAAAGGATACGGAACAAGTTCTCGCAGGACCCCTCTCCTGTTATCCAGGAGAATGGGAACGCAATCTCGCACCACGCATCCGTGGCAGAATCCTTCGCAACAGCTTTCTCTGCATTCTCTAGCCGGGATGCTACTCCGCCAGCATTCATTTCGCGTCGTATTGTCGCGGAAGGCCACCGACTGGACTTTACCTCCAGAGTTGGAGAACCCTTCAACGACAGACTTACTTTGAATGATTTGCAGTCCGCTCTCTCTTCGTGCGCAGACACGGCCCCAGGCCCAGACGATGTCATGTACGCCATGTTTCGCCCTCTGGGTGAGCCAGGCATGATATTTCTGATAGATTTGTTCAACAGGATCTGGGTAGTGTGTATCTTCATAGAATCCTGGTGAATCAGTATTCTGATCGCATTTTGAAAACCGGAGAGGGATCACTCGACTCCGGCCGGTTTCCGCCTCCCCTCTCTAACCTGTTGCGTGTGCAAGCTGATGTAGAAATTGGTAAATGTTAGATTAGCCTTTTTTCTGGACAGTGCATCTTCGGCACGTTCTACTCCAGGTCAGATTCTCGGCTCTAAATGGAAAATGCCGTTCTCGAGACCTTCCTTCGATCCGGAGAAGGCCTATTATACTGCATGGTTATACGATGACATAAAGACTATTGACACAATTTGGGCGAGGGGCGCCTCCCTATCTTTATATCGGGTGGGGAAAGCCCTCTCCAGCCCAATGCAGCAGGAATTGGGTGTCCTGCAGGTAAGTGTCCTCAGTGTCACACTCTTTGCACTGAACATCAATGGCATCACCTCGGTGTTGCCGGAAGATGTTCTCGCTAAGCTCTAAGTAGACGACCGATCTCTTATGGCGCGGCCCAGATGCCAACTCTGGAGCGCCGACTCCTACAGACATTGAACCGCGTCCCTTGTTATGCCGAAGTGCAAAGGCTTCTCTTTTTCCTGGCCAAGAATAAAGTGGTGCATTTCTGCTGCCATCCACGGCTCTACCTTGCCTCAGACTTATTTCTTACAGTTTTATGCATCCACAGCCGAGCGTTAAATGCGTAATGTGGACTCGATCAACCACACCGGCCTTTTCATGGCGACCGGTGCCTTCCGCACTTCCCCTATTGAGTGCCTAGTTGTCGATGCTGGGGAGAGGCCACTTGCTCTGCGCCGTGCACAGTGTATTATTCGTTTGTACGCGCGAGCCTAGCGCCACCCCCAGTCGCCAACAGCTCTCACTGCATCCGTAGCTGATCTTGACGGTGCCTATGCCGCCGAGAGACGCCAGTCATACCCTAACCTCTTTAGGTTTAGGGCTCGGAAACTCCTGGATGGTACCACCTTTGAATCTTTGTTGCCACGGCTCTGCTCCCAAAGCTTTTCCAGCGCCCGGAGTATTGCGTCAGCCTTTTCAGGGCATACTTCGTGTAACGCTGGAACCAGGACAGTGTATATGGATAGCTACAAGTGCCAAGAGGCGGTCAGTTTCCACGCCCTATCCACTCTGTTTGAAGTGAGCAGGGCTCTGCCAGGCGCTGCGCCTGTCTTCACGGCCAAGCTGGTTGCAATACACCGCTCGGTACGAGAGATAACGCGATGTGCCCGGTTCGGATATCAAATTGATTTATAATGCCTCACAAAGCGCCTTGAGTGCTCTCTGTGAATGGAATCTCAGCACCCTCTGGTTTGCGATATCCATGACGCCACAGTTTTCTCAAGCCGGGTGGATGTCGAGATCATCTTCTCATGCGTTCCTGGACATGTAGAAATCTCGGGGATTAAGCACGCCGATGAGGTCCCCAAAGAGTCCGAAAGGACTGGGTGACCAGACCAGCCTTTCACTCTTCCTCACACCGACTACATGGTAGAAATATGGGCTGCCCTTCGTGCGGCTAGGCACAGAAGAGGAGAGATGATCGAGTGAATTTAAAGTTACGTGCCATTGCGCTGTGACTGGTCCCATGGACCTACCCCCAATGCCAGGACGGCTTCAGGCTGCTTTCTGTCCTCTTCGAATTACAGACACTCGGGATACGCGGTACGCAGGGAGGCTGGCTTACCCCCTACGCTGAAGCGCTCTTCCTCTTTGTTACCTTTTTGCTTTGTTCTGTTTTAGTTTATAGTCTATGATATTTTTATCCTTGTTATTTGTTTCTTAATATAGCCTAGCAGTAAGCTGTAGTGAGTAAGGCAACTTATGCCCAAGTAGGCATTGACCAGATGGCTCCTAAAATTTAAAAAAGCTAAGCATTTGGTTTCACATCTTTGAGAGATATGTATTCTGGCACAAACTGCTGACCTGCTCAAATTAATAGGCCCGAAGTAATGATTCTATGGGATAGAGAATTTTCATTGACTCATCTAACAGAAGTTTAAAGGCAGTTCTTCTTAATAACGGCAGTAACTTTCAAATCGATCCCTGTTGAACACTTACCTGCAATAAAAGAAAACTACAACAACATGAGCCGTCTTTTGTCTCCTCTCACCTACCATGAACAGAAATGGCTGATCTGTGGAGATCTTAATGTTGTTGGACTCGTCCTACTCCTTCATGGTGTGTACACAAAGTATCTATGCTTCATGTGCTTATAGGGACAGTCAGGCTGACGACCAGGATTATGTTAGATAAGACTGGCCGTCAAAACAAAGATCAAAACCCAGTTAACACAACGTTATGTCCCACCCTCTGGACTCTAGGTGAACCGACCAAGATATTGCTTCCACCCCTGCACATCAAACTCGGTTTGATGAAGAACTTTGTCAAGGCAATGGACAAGTAAGGTAGATGATTTGCTTTCCTCCCTCAGAAATTTCCATGAGTCAGCATGGAAAAACTGAAGGCAGCTGTATTTGATGCTCCTTAAATAAGGTTGCTCATCACAGACACAAGTTTTGATGAACTACTGAATCCTACTGAACTCTCTCCTGGTTGTCCCTTAAGTAAGTCATTTCAAACCTTCTTGGCAAACACAGAAGTCTTCAGTACTAGAAGGCGGTTGATCAGTTAATGAAGTGTATCTGCAAGCTTGGTGCGCGTATGTTAGAGAAAATGCACTTCCTATTTTCCCTAGAATTGTGGAGAGTTCAGTGAAGAATAGGGTGAGCACTTTCACCAAGATATTCGTATGATGGAGGAAAGCTACCAAAGGCGTTGGGATGTCAACTTTTTGGCTGAATACTGTTGGTGCCTGAAAAGGGATTTGGTGTTTCCTAGCCACAATCGGAAATCCCTGATAAGACTATTCAACTAGAAGTCGCCTTATTGTATGTTGTACTCTTCTTGGTATCAATTAGAACATTCTGTAAACTTTGTGTATAAATCATTTCAAAATTTACCATGATGTGTACATTCGCCTACCAATAGATAGGAATTTCTTGTATGTGCTTATATCTCAAAAACTTGATCTGATTAGATAAAATGAGCATGAAATCAAGTATTATGAGTTAGACCTTGAAAACAGCGCAGACTAGTGTTATTGTAATGCAAATTGTGTTATTATTGCTGCGTTGTGAACTCATATTATTAGAGACATCTATATTGTTCATTCAATTAAAAATTTTGATTTCGATTTTTTTATTCATATTAATTTAGATTTTCGATTTGTTTTTAAAATAATTAAAATTTAATTTTTTCTCTGATTTTTTATTTAATAGATTCAAATTTAATTCACTTTCACATCTCTGATTTTTATTTAATTTATATAAAGTATGAGATATATATTACAAAATCAACTTGTAAAATTGTAAAGGTGTTTACACTTTAAGAAGATCTGATGATGTCCCAATACGCAGAAACAGTCAACCCAATTGAGGTCGACCTAGTCATCCTCCCTTCCCAACATTTCAAACCCCCTTTATAAATTCCCCAATTACTCCATCTTCTATGTATATATTTAAGCAACTCGGGCACTTATAATATTTAATTTCATTTGAAGATGTTAATAGTGTTTGATGGAATCTTAGAAGGAAGAAATACGACCAACAAAATTAAATCTTTATGTCTCTTCGCTCAAAACTGATTTAAAGAGAACAAACCTGGATGTAAGGTACGTCTTAAAATTTAAAGCTAATAAACTGGTTACGTTATGTAATTTATCGCCTAACTTCGACATATAAGAAAATAAGACAGAGCGTTCATTTAGGAGATATATTTACCAAAATTACATGTTAAGGACAAAGATTATCCTATTCATTATATTCAATGAAATCTCCGTCGGCCTCACTACGGCGTCCCGGTGACGATCCTGGATCTAAGCTCCACCTTAGTGGTGCATGGAGACTACTCTCTCTCAACCACATCCCACACATAATAGTCAAAGCGTAGTATATGGAGAGTTAAGAAGCCAGATGTTAAGACTGATGTTGTCAAAGAAATTATCTGAGGGGAGATTCTGACACTCCATTGCCCCTGGATATGGATCTCATTGACTTACTGGCATTGTTTTCAATAAAGACCTCGATTTCCGCACGAATTCAAGGGTTCTTTTCGTATGAAAATGACCAGAGGAAGGTTTCCGAGGCACCTTAACTTCGTAATCACAGCCTGACTCGTCCAATTATTTCTTGATCCTCAGATTAACACCCAAGCACTTAGAGATCTTCGCCTCAGAACTGTTGGCGTGAACAACAAGCAGCACAGCTTACCTTTTCCGATGTTTCTGAGGTTTGAATCCAGACACGTTACTATTTCTTTCAAAGACGATGCCCAACTGGGTATACTATGATATGACAAAAGAGAGAACCGACTTCAGACAACACGTTTGCGTGGAAATTAGAGTTGCCAACGGCGACAAATTACCCATCACACCATGTAAGTTTAGGAAATCTGACACCTTTGAACGCCTTTTTAATGCTTTTACATAGTCATAATTTGGATCATTCCTCAAACCGTCAGTCCCTATTTAAAAATAGAGTGCGTCAAAACGAGATCGAAGCCAAACACGCTATACAAATTATGTACATATTCTATTGTTTCCTAACTCAGCGAGGCGAGAACACGTCTTCAAATGCATTTCGCTCGGAGTGTCTCGAAATGAGATAAACAATTTTCCCAATTTCCGAACGGGTTATAATTCTACATAATTTACATCATTGTGGCATTTTTATGTTTTTTCCGAATGTTTGCCTACATTTGAAGATTTCTATTTCCTTCTTATTTAGATAAAATTTATTTCGACTTGGCTTTGGTGAATAAACTAAAATTATTTTTCTGTTATTTTTATTTCTACTGATACATACGAATGGCTGCTATAATTTACATAGCAAAAGAATTGAAATTCTCAAAGGTTAAATAGCTTGTTACTGGATGTATGGAAACATGCTCTTCACCATAAAAAATTTACGCAAAGAGACTCGAAAGAAGACTAGAAGATGACTTCCAACAACTCCACATACAATCCCACTTCATATACCTTATATTTCTTGCCCGATTGGGGGAAATCAAATAGAGAAATAAATAATCATTATATTTCCACATTCTATAACTGAAAATGAATGGTACTAAAATTTTCGCATACCTCTTTGCCATTAATATTAATAAATTAAATTTGGCATTCTACCTCTGACGTCTTAGGCTGACGTGGAAGAATATTATAGTAAATGTAATTATTTGGCTGGTAATTTATTCAATCTCTTTAGCGTCTTATTTTTCCCCCAAAGTTTTTGTTTCAGGTACGTTTAAGAATGTACATAATAACTACAAACAAGTAAATTATCACAATACTATTTATCTCAGTTATTACATAGTTTAGACTCGATTTTCTCAGATTTGATTACAGCGACCGACGAAAAATCTTATGAAGCAGTTTTTGATAAAATGGCTAGGAAAAAGAAACTGTCCTAAGACGAAAAGAATTATATCGTAAAGGAATTACAGAAAGTCTCCAAATTTTAAAAAGATTGAAGCCTGATCATCGCATTGTCAAGAAAATTGTACAGAATAAAATATATCCAAGAAAGAAAAGGGTTCAACCAGAAATTCGAGCTCTTAGACGTAGAGATTGTTCTCAAATCAAAA
Source organism: Ceratothoa steindachneri (assembly GCA_963969495.1). NCBI lineage: Eukaryota > Metazoa > Arthropoda > Malacostraca > Isopoda > Cymothoidae > Ceratothoa > Ceratothoa steindachneri. Next base: position 19,240,875 of record OZ018323.1, on the reverse strand, counting down.
GAGAAGTAGCTAAAATCCCTCATGCTAGCCTATCCCCTTCTTTTCCAGCAGTAGGTTTAATGTGTCCGCGAATGTTTCCGGTTGAGCAATATTGTGTACATGTGCAAACATAATGCACGTCAGGATATCTATACCAGTTCCCTCGTCTAGCAACAAAAGCATTTTATCTTGAGATAAACAAAGTACATTAAGGCTCTCCTGAAATTATATAGCGTTAGGAATAAGACCGAACTACGTTCTTAATCAAAAAGAACAAAATAGCGTATGTAGTGAACCCGAACGTACATAAAATATTACAAGCAAAGTTATCTTCACAGACGAATCAAGACTCGCGCTGTATGGGCCGAAGGACTGGACAAGAGAGAAGATTGTCAAGAAGGTCAGGAGACACAGTTTCCAAAGCAAAAACAAGGAAAGAGAAGATTACTGATTTGAGCTGCGATTGTTGGGGAAAGGATAAGAGGACATTTCGAATTGGATGGGAGCGTTAAATTTGATCCGAAGGCGTACTGAGAGTTGCTGGAGAATAACTTCGCACCTTGAATTAAGAAACAGCCAGTAAGGATGAAGATGCCACCTCTATTCGTGCAAGAAAATGCTCCTATTCTTGCCTCCAAGTTTTGTACTAATTGATTAGAGTGGAATAAATTCATAGCAAACTAAGTCAATAATGTATTAGCTTCCCGACGGTTGCGAACAAAATCCAATAAAAAACTTGCGAAGTATCTTGAATTGCTTTGCGCAGATGGCAAGCAATTTAGCAACGAAAATGACCTTTGAGAAGCCATTCAAAATGGTATAAAGGTTTCTTCTGATTGCATCAAAACCTTTCCTTCAACAAAAATAAAACTGTTCAATTTTCAGAAAAAGTTTCTTCTGTTGAGTAACTTTTGATTCGTTCTTATTTAAAATTATGTTTCATAAAATCTCACCCCTTAGTATTTTCTAAATTTAATTCCTATAGCTCGTTTAAGCTTGATATACTTTGATATTATATGATTTGTTTATATACTTGTGTAAAAAAGATTCTATGTATTCCTAATAATTAAAACTTTGCAAATGATTTGATGACAGTGAAATAGTAAATCCAACAATATTTTTTCTTAGTTTCCGTTCATATGGCTCAATATTGTCATAACTTCATGAAGAAGAGTCAAGCGTAAGTCCAGCTGTTTATAGAGAGCTTTGTCTTTTTTCAATATTTTTGTATAGTCTCTAAGCACACTTTAGGAAAATATATTCTTTGAAGTTACGATCACTGCATGCAGAAACTCCTGCTAGCTGCTTATTCTCAAGGAAACAGTATCAAAATGTGGATAAGGCCGGGCTCAACAATCATAAATGACTCATATGTAAATGATAATTAAAATATCATCAGAGAAGCGATGGCGGCCTGGACTCTACCGATTATTTTTCTAGAGATTATTTTTATTTCCAGTTTTATTAAGCATCTGTCTGCTGTTGCTAAACTTTGTGACCAACAATATTAAGTTGTGCACGAGAATAATGTATATTCATTTAAATTGATTAATATAAAAGAGGGCAAATCATACTTTATATTAAGGTGACCTAACCTGGTTCACTCAAAATCAATCTTGCTGAACCCTGATTTATCATATTTTAAACTGGTATAATTTAACCTAACTAGGCGTAATTAAATGTAATCTGGCTTAACCTAACTTGACCTGACATAATTTAACGAAACTAAATTTAATCCAACCTAACCTGTCCTGATTTAACCTAATCGGCCTTATCTAGCCTACCCTGACATCGCCTAACTCTCAACTTGGGCTAATTTCCAATCGCGACAAATATCCCCACTTCAGTTTTGTCACGCTGCAACTTTCAATTATATCTGTGGTTGTATTCGCACTGTTCGACTAAAATTGCAACTTTTCCAATTACCCCAAACCTATTACATTCGACCATCTTTAATTTCTTCTTTATTCAATGAATGCAAATTCATTTTGTTCAATGATTTTTTCTTTTACTCTCAGCACAAATTCCCGTCTGTCTGCAATGGGCCAGTGATCAAAATTATAACGCCGCTGCTCAAGGTGAGGCTGAATAATACCAATATTTTTTACATGATTAGTTCTTTTAAAACTATTATCCTCAACTATATTAGGTCATTGCCAAAGCAAGGGTAGGTAATTAGTGACCAAAGATAAGAATTTCCTTGTTTTTTTAAATATTTATTTCCATCTATCATTTAAGTATAGCATTAAATTAATTGGCTTTTAATTTAATTTTGATAATATATAGTTTCTTTTACAGCAACTGAATCATGAACTGTCTTACTAGCCTCTTTCATTAAGTATTTTTTCAACTATTAGAAATTCGGCAAACTTTTGTAATTATGATAGTCAAATGGAGCAATATCTGGAAATTAGGTCAGGAAATTGCAAGTTTCCAATTGAAGGCTTGAAAATGACCCAATATTGCTCTTCTATTGCGCGGTCTGTTTAGGGCGAGGAAACCTCATGTCGATTCCTTGCTAAATGTGCACAAGAAAACAACTAGGATTTGAGAGAAACTTCGCCATATATATATATATATATATATATATATATATATATATATATATATATATAAGAGGCTAAGAGTTCTATAGTGGTGTTCATTGACTATGCCAGGGCTTGGATCCTGTTATTACTGTTAGTCCTAAATTTCTGAAAATTTCATAATTATGGAGCCCACTTTAGTTTTTCGAACCCTCTTGTTCTCGATGACATTTGTGCCCTAAATTATTCCATTACCCACTTTAGAAGGGAACTCTGCGTAAGCTGTTACTCCTGGTAGCTGGTGGGATGGAATGTTCTCGAGGAGCGAGTGCCCCAGGTTGTGACGAACTAAGTTTGGATAACCTGGTCTTTACTTCTTCGAGCCCCCTCTAATTTTACCCTCTTTTTACCACTCTCTATCCAAACTCTATCCAAACTGACGGGTTGTCTTTACTACTATTTTGGCTAAAAGCTTCGGAGATTGCCTCTGGGTCTGTCAAATGAGTTTTTCAGATAGTGACCATCTTATCGACAACTAGTAGGAATTAAAAAGAGGTTAGTTACTAGATGATCCGGTTTGCATCTCTGGCTGCTCAGTTGAGAGCAGCGTTTGTAGAGAAATCGTTCAGAGACCTCAGGTGAATAGGGCCCTCCGCTACGTAATTCTCAGGGGGTGATACAGTGCGACTGGTGGAAACATCATTATTAACGGATCTGGGAAGGGCTCGTGAAAGGTTCGAAAATCCTAGATTAGATAGACAAGAGCGGATTTACACGAGATATAGCCCATTATACTTTTCTATTTTCGCATGGGCTGAAACTATCCTGAGTTAGTAGATGGGCGCTTATTTTTCCTCCAAAATCACCAACGCTTTATCTAAAAAACGAGGAAACGTCGCTTTCTAACAAATCCTCGTCTAACTTTAGTGTCTCTCTGCGTGGGGGCAGCAATGACCCAACTCCTTCTGGTGGAGGGTCTCACTTCCCGCCATCTTCATATATTTAATGGGTTATCCTATTATCACTGTTCTGGTGAACCGCCTAAAGCCGCCTGTGCTTTCTACTACGAAGGTGTTCCTCATTATCTGTTCTCAGGGGACACTCCAAACTCCTGATGGGGAGGGAGTTTCCCCTCTCCTATAAGAACCGGTAAATGGGCTTCACATTTACCTTCTTCATTTAGGGAGCCGCTCCCGAGCGCTTTCTTCTCTAATATCGAACTATACACACCTATGCTTTATCATTGGTTCGTTGACAGGAGAATAAAGAGGAGTTTCGCCAGCTTAAACAGGTAACTTGTAACAATTTTTGTTCCTTGAAGGGGAACAAAAAATAGCCGGCTCATTTTGAGCCTGGATAACATATTAAATTACGCTATTTTAAATATCAGAGGTGCAAACTCGCCGGTCTCAAAAATAAAAGAATCCGGTCCAGCCGCAAAGTTGCCTGGATTTAGCAACTAAATTAGAGGTGTTTCGGTACTGCCCGCTCTCTAATGAGAAGGCAAATTCGAGCAGAACCATGAGTACACTCCTGACTCGATTTTTTTAATGGCCCAAAACCAGTGACTAGCACCAAGGGCATAGCCGGCGAAATTACCGAAGTATATATGATTAATTAAATATAAATTGAATAAAAACACAGCAAACAACGACAAACCAATAAACCAAAACCAAAATAAAACAAATCACATAAAGAGTAAGCAAAAGGCATGCTCAAGCACCGAACATCCAGCCAACACCATTTCCACTACATATTATGTAAAAGGTCTGCCTCCTCTATCGTCCAGATACTTGATAATGACTAGCCTGGTGCGAACGAACTCATCTAGGAGCATAATGGATAAATGCTATCGACCACCTTCGTCCCGGTGCCGAAAGAGACAGGCCAAGCGAAGCAGACACTGGACGTCTAAGCAGTTGGTAGGGCGAGGTACAAAGAAAACTCCTTTAAATGGCGCCTCTTTGATAGAGTATGCATGATTCAATGTCAAAAACAACAAGACATAAAGCTGTTCAAGACTTTAGTAGTAAGTCTAAGGAAAGGGCCACGGCTCGATGGTGCGCAAATTTAGATTCCGGTGCCCGTCTTGCATATTCTTTGACATTCACTTTTGAGCTCTGACCTGATTACTACATTGTAAACAAAGTAACAATTAGGAAAACGCTAGTCCCGTTGTCAATTCTATGCAGACTGTTTTGAACCCCCATCATCACGCTCATTTACTGCAATAACTACATGTCCACTCCACACTGATTACATAGCAGCTCCACGGGCGGCTTGGCAAAACGGGAATTTAAAGTTGCGTGCCATTGTGCCGCTACTGTTCTCATGAACCTACCCCCAATGTCGAGACGGTCTCAGGTTGCTTTCTGTCGTCTCTGAATTGAACACACTTGCAGGACGCACCGCCATTTGATGGAGCGCTCGCTTGTGCCTTATTTTGAAGACTGAGTTGTCCCCTAGACTGTTCGGCACCGTCGATGAATAGGCCGAGGGGTGGTTAGAGTTTTCCCCGACTCTTATATATATATATATATATATATATATATATCCTATTATCCCGAATGCGGAGGGGTCGTCGTACTACTCCTTATGCTTCGTTCGGCCTGTTCCCTGAGTGGGTATATTGACTCAGAGTGCTTAGAGGTTGACTACGGCGGGATTGGAATGAACTTTACCAGAAAGCGACCCAAAAGAAGTTAGATACACAACAATATGAAAATAAAGTTTTAATGAACACTAAACAAGAATATATATATATATATATATATATATATATATATATATATATATATATATATATATATATATATATATATATATAAATATATAAATAATGTGCTTTGAGAGATAAATCAATAAGTGAATATCGGATATCTAACTTGGCTTGCAAATAGCTATTCATTATGTAAATCCCTATATACTTGTAATGTTGGTAAGCTTCGCGGTAAAGTTGGAGAATGTGAAAGGGAAGGAGGTGAGATAAGGGGTGGAGACGATGAGATAGGTTCTCTAGGGACTGACTTGATCCCACAATTCCGTCACAATTCTGCTGGAAGAAGGTGGTAACGGGAGCTCCTTGTTAAAGGGGGCCCCACGCTCGTGAACTCCGAGGAATCTTTGGTGCCTCTGTGATGGGGGCGAAGTAACCTATCGACGCGTAGGGTGACGGAGAAAAGCTGAGATGTAGTTTTCTCGCTTAGGGAACCACAGTGAGGCTGTTTGTTGCTTCGGCTCTGACACGTGAGTACGAGCTTGGGTCCGCACTGGCTTGCAGACCAACGGGTTAAGGAGCCTCCCTAACTGGGACAGATCTCCTCTCTGAAAACTTGGTGTTTTGACGATTTACCACTACACCGATAGATAGCAATTCCTGCCCCACCATACGCTGTGCAAGCTCTACTCCGAGGGTTAAAAGAATTCATTTTTTATACTCGAAACTCGGGAGAGGTTCTCATGGTGCTGGAAGTAGATTAGATGTCAAGTCTCTCCATTTCGTCCTTTATAAACTTCCGGCAACTATTCGAAGCGAAGATGGGCTCCTATCTATTGATAACCAGTCGAGGAAGGGACTCGGTGCTTAGCTGAAATGGTCGGTGGTTTCTTCCGGCGGGAGATCATCTGATATCGGGCCGGAAGGGAAAGGTTTGATAACCCGGCCAACCCGGAAGGGAGGTGGGAAAAACTTAGGAGCATTAGGCTATTCTCCTACAGTCACATTCATGTTGAATGTCTTAGCCTGAGTGATCTTCGCGCACGTTACCTGTCCTGGTACTGGGACGAGCGGGGTCGATACCGCTCTGCCTTTTTACTCGGGACGGGTTCGTTCACACTGTCTTGTGGACTTTGCGACTAGTCCACTTAATTTGACTGTTTGTTCTGGGTCTCATGTTCTTGTGCCGGGGGGAGGCGGGCCTACCCTCGACGCCGGAGCGCGCTTCCTTCCTCCTGATTTGCTTTGTTTGTTTTTTATTTTCTTGTCTTTTTTAGCCTTTGTAATTTTTATCGTTTTTATTTGTTTGTTTCTTTAATATAGCCTAGTCATAGGCTGTATTGAGTACGGCAACTATGCCCAAGTAGGCAGTTGCCAGATTGGATCTTAAAATAAAAAAAATCCCTACATGTCCAAGAACCCATCAAGAGACCAATCTAGATATCCTTCAGGTTCACACAAGGGAGTGCGGAGTTTCCAATGCCTCGATGACACTTAGTATGGAAATTGCTGTACATAACAATTCGGTCTGTGAACTTGGCACAACGAGTATCTTTCCGTACTGAGAGGTTTATTACAAGCATCTAGGCCGTGAAGACAGACGCAGTGTCCAGAAGAGCCCTTCTTCCAAAAGGGAAGAGAGTTCTCTTCTTCTTTTGATTGTAGAGCGAGTAGACGCTGAGAGCGCTTCCTTCTTGTTACCTTTTTCCTTTGTTTTTTTTTGGTTTTAGGCTATGATCTTTTTATCTTGTTCTTTTGTTTTTTTTAATATAGCCTAGTCGTAGGCTGTATTTGAATACGGCGACTTATGTCCAAGTAGGCAGTCGCGAGATGGGCAAAAACAATAACAAAAAGTAGGGTGAGTAAAGGTGATCAGCGATTTCCTCAAAGGTAAAGAAATCTTGTAACTGGATTCAGTATTTTTTATTCGGCGGGAACTTGGAAAATCTTCATACGTATCTCTTTATAGAATTGAGTCTTCATCCTGAGGTACTTTCCAATTTCCTTTCATATAATTAAGCGTCTCGCACACACGGTAGTATTTTACTAATTACAAATGGAATTAATTTTATTATATTCGATATGATTTCAAATAATAATTAATTTATACAGTTGAATTACAATAATTTATTTTATAATGTTTTATATTATTATTGAATCTTAGAATTGTTGTATTATTATAAATGTATTATTATAAATTAATTTTGAGCGTTTTAACAGATTAAAATAAAAGTTTGGGGCGTTTAATTTATAATAAATGGTTTGTTTTTAATTACATATATCTTATTGTTAACATAAACAAAACACAGCCATTATAACAATCGTTTTCTATAAGATTAGAGGCATTTAATGGCTGTCTAATTAATTAATTAGAGAACATGGTGGCGTCTGGAGACATTCCTTTAATGGTTGCCATATACCACCATTTCTCTAATTTTTATCCTCAAATTACAAAATTCTCTTTTAAGTCATCGATTAATCCGGATATATATTTAATATATATAATAAATGTGATTTAGGTAATCTATATGATCCATACCCCGGCCGCTATTGTTTACGTTTTCAAGACTAATATTATTGGAACGCGTGTGTTTTGAGTTTTCGTTCAGCACGCATGAATATTTGCGTTTGAATATAAGCTCAAAACTGAAGGCGCCATATTTGTATGTATTTAAAGAAAACAAGAAATAAGTTAATGTACTATGGAAATTAAATTAAAAAATGAAAATGCTTTTACTTACATTATTCTGGCAGATACAGGTGCGAAATATCGCCGAGGAAATTGTGGAATCTGCTTATAATTTATGTTTTCTTGTAAAGGAACCTTTTTCTAAACATAGCGGTTGCGAGATACGACTCAAAATTCAAACTTTTGTGCCCATAATTTGGAACTAAATTTCTCCCATCCCGCGATACCCGCTCTATGTTCTGTGTACTAGCTCCGCTTTCAGGGTTCACAAAGTTCTTCGAGTGCTCGACTGTTCGATGTTGGTAGACTTCTAATTCCAAGCAGAATTAGTCTGACCAACAATCACATATTTTGGACGTTCCCGGCAAGATGCATTTTTTTTAATAAGCAAACAAGCGTTTCCTTTGTTTGATCGGGCACCTTGACCATAAAAATGTTTTAGGTCTCCCGTTCAAAGTAGGTGGTGTTTGTTATTTTGCAAAAGTCATCTTTTCAATGCTGACCCTCCTAATATTATGGTCTAGGCTTACCTGAATCTGGAAATAACAACATTTAGTCAATGGGATCATCATAACCCCCCTGTACAAAGTTGTCAGCCTCAAAATCATCCCCAAAATATGACGTTTGTGTGATTTTGCATGATAATCGATTCTTTTTTGGGTGCTTTCGGGTCAACTAATGAGTGATATAGAGTATATATAACGAAGTATATATAATATATAACAGAATATATATAATTATATTGTAATTGTTTACAGGAAAATAATAATATTTCTCTTTTTGCAGGTTGAATACTTATGGCTAGCGTAGACACGAGATCTCATTCCAGGAAGACTGTGTGGTTTTGACTATATATATAGAGCAGAATTCCCAAATGGGATGCTGCCAACCGGTAAAGATGTCATACAGAATATCCTCTACTTGTTGCAGCCAAAGCGGGCAGGCCAAGCTCAGCGTTCCAAGGATGCAGCAGCTCAGCTGCTGGCAGAGCTGTTTCAGGAACACTGGCTATTCTGCAATCTGTAGACCATCCACATAGAGAAAAACATCCTGAAGCTGTACAGTGAATTTGTCACTTTGATGCAGACATAGAAACAGCAACAAAGTGACATTTTTCAAGCGAGAGCAGCAGTCTTCAATGAAAGGATAAAACAGTTGAGAGACGTGTTCTGCCAGGACTTTGAAATACGCAAGAAGATGGACCTGAAACATGTGGTAAAAATGGATAAAATGGAATGGGCCTTCCTTGAGGACCAAAGAACCAAAGAAAATGTACTGTGAAGACTTCGTGGACAGGAAGTGGATGAAACCGATAGGGTGTCGGAGCAGGGATATGCAGAGCCTAAAGAGAATTAGAGCTGAGTGTGAAAAGGAGACAGAAATCTGTGTCAGTTGCATCTTTTGAGGACAGCAAACAGCCTGATTCTGAAGATGCTGACATGGACACAAATAACACCTACTCTGATGTTGAAATTTATAGTTCTGCTGAAGAAAGTGAATTTCCAAGTGTTAGGAAGCGGTGGACGGCGACATACACAGTTACTCAGCAGCATGATGAATCGCCACGCCAATATCAGCACATCCGTGAAAGTATACGAAAAGTCCGACCAGAATTTTACAATACTCTTAACAAACTTAAGAGCTTCTACCACATGTCTAAATGATCATCAGAATCAGCTGTGATCGTAGTTGGCAACAAAATGTTTGATCGAAACTGGAAAGTACATGATGAGCGAGAATTGATTCATCTGGACACCATGCCAGAATTAAAGAGTGTCAAGTATGCAGGCAAGAGCATTGAAGTCAAGGTGCTGGATGAGATCAACCAGGAGCTCATGAACTTTAATGAACAATTAGTTGTGACTTATTCCGATGAGAGTTCAAAGAAACAAGGCGCTGGCTCTTTTTACGTTTAGGGTATCACTATCAGTGGAACATACTGGGCCCTACCGAACATTAGCATTGCTTCTGAAGCCAAGAATAACTTGGCTGCTCTCAGAGTGGGAGTTCTTGAAATCTTGGAATCGGCAAGGGGTGTCGCATCTAAAGCTCTGTTCGAGAAGATAGACTTTGTAATTACAAACCAAACAGCTCACAATTTGAAAGTGGATGAGCTATTGGCACAAAGTCTAGAGTCTGAACACATCCCAGATCACCTGTTCTGCAATGTACACCCAGAGCATGCTGTCACTCAGATGGATCCAGAGAAGGCACCAATTCACGACCTGAATGCAGAGCGCCGTGTTGGATTTGTTAACTTAGAGCTGTCTAGAAGAGGTACCAAGCAACTTAAGAGTAGCAGTGCATCAGCAGCACAGGTCAAAGTTAAGTTGACCGATCTTATCGACAGAAGGCAATCAGGGCCATTAAGGGCCTATGGCAGTATAGTCAGAAAAGGAGGAAAGCTACCAGAAATCATGCTGGCATGGAGCATAAGGCAAGATGAACTGAAGAAACAAGCCCTGCAGGACAAAGAAATTGCCAATGTGGCAGTTGAGCGGCGACAAAACAAGAACCTGGGCAAGCTGAAAAGAATGGGAGGACCATTCACCCCAGCTGCTGCAGTAGATGAGAATGCGGTGTGATACGGACAACAACCAGTACACACAGGTAGAACGCCTGCACCTGGAGGTTAGCTATGCTCGAGGCACACCACTTTCCCTGGCCGAAATTAAGTGACCTATTTCGCCTCATGAAAGACCACAAGAAGCTTACAATAAACACCTATGCAGTAAACCTAAAACTGTACCTAAAGACCATTACCTCCAACGCAGAGGTGACACTGGAAGACTTTAATGAGGCCATGGACACAATTCTACGTCACTGACTATCTGTTGACAGTGTTGTTGAACACTAACACACTCTGGAAGCTCAAATTGAACACCTTTATGGATACACATTCTGGTCTTGCTGTGCTTGATGTACATTATTATTTGTCTCAATTAAATTTAATGTCAATAATATTGAGTTTCCTTACGGTATTCCAGGTCTCTACCAATATTGCGGGGCAATTCTGAGTCAAAAACGCTTTTTTGAGGAGTGCAAACATCAAGGCATATTGTAGAGGGTGCTAGGCTTGATTAAACGGCCGAAAACCCAAACACCGTCGACCACTCCCCCTTTATTATATTTTCGTTTTCCAAATTTCGCCTCGTCGATTTCAACAACTTTCCCTTCCCCGCTTATTTGTTGAGCATGATTTTCGCAATAATCCAGTGCGACCTCTGTTAAGAAACTAAACCAAACGATTAATGTTTTTTCTGACACTTTAACCTCATTGAGAAATACTTATAATATATTTTGGTTGATTAGAAACCAATAAATAATATGTAGTATAGTTTCTGCAGAGAGGCGTGATTTTGCAAAAAAAAAGTTCCATTCAGAGCAGAACGATAAAAAATAATGGCGTGCGTTTGAACCGGTTTTCAAATCACGTTGGCTCTTTATGCACTAAAACGAAAAATCACGTTGTATTGAAAGGGTTGTTCACACTTGTCACAATTAATGGTTAATTTAATTAATTTGTGCGCGGCTAAATATTGAATTATTTGTTCCCGATCGCTACACAAAGCGGCAAGCGAAAAGATATCTTGCGGGCAAACTTGACACGAGACGTCCATGGTAATAAATAAATGTAAAGCTTACCGGATTGTAGGTATGAATATACAGCGAAAACTAGTGCCCTTCGGTAAAATAGAAATATTTAGTTAAAAATGTTTGGTAAAAGCCCCCTAAATGCAGAATTAAATTAAAAGGAATAACTAAAAATAAGGTAAAAAACATAGGTAAAAAGTCTAAATAGACAGTAATATAAATATTCCTTAAAACGATTATATCTGGAATCGTTTTGTCATTTCGTAAAAAAGAGAGTAAAATAACGGCAAAATACTATGTAGTAGAAATATGAAAGAAATGAAAAGGAAAGAGAAAAAACACTCCTCAAAAAGCATAAAAAAATACAATTATATTCATTGATGACGTCACTAAAGTCGAGAAAAAAAAGTGTAAACTTAACTCTTAAAAAAATATATAAATTAAAAAGTACAAAAAACAAGAAACACGAGGGCAAAAAGATTGACAGAGAAAAATAAAAAAAAGATAAAAACTCAAAAAAGGAGACCGCTAATTGATTGACAATCAAATTAAACTATATTTCCCAAGGGTAGTTGATGGTCAAGTGACGGTGGGGGGCTTCGTCCTTCCCATTAAGAGAGTTACTCTTAATTAATTTTTCAGTGAGGGGCTGTGACCCCCCTTCCTGGAAACAGTTAGTGAGATAGTTAATGAGTTAATGACTCGGTATTGATGGGGGCTGTGCCACACACCCCCACTTGAGACAGTTAGGGACACATTTAATGACAGTTAGGTGAAACATATTGACCATTGTCATCCTACTTTTCCCCCCAAAGGAGGTAATACTATATGGGAACAGTATTCGTTTTATACCACTTATCCAAACGGATTTCCTTACTTTAAATGGTATTTTGGTTCAATGTGTGAACCCATTATTAGATTCCATAGAGCATCAAAGTGCTAATTCTTTACGCGTCCCTGAGTGTCTTATTCCAATCTTACGATGTGATCCTACAAATCATTTTTCACTCGAGAATAACGATGTTTCCAAAGATTGCAAAACGTAACTTAAGACACGGCATGAGTTCGATGGTCCGGTCCTTAAACCTGATAGGAGAAATAATGGGATTCTCTTTGAAAAATGGGGGTGTCATAGAGGGAAATAGGGAACGCACTAGCAACCCCACGCTCGGGCAAAGAAATGAAGTCAACTCAATCAACCACCCCTTCTTTACAGACACTCGAACGAGGAGTACATGCTGCTTTTCCAGGTATCACCTATGCCAGGGTACAGGGTATATCACCCTACGGATTAGTAAGCTAAGAAAGATAGATCAATATAGAAAGTAACGAAGACAAACAGTGGTGGAAAGGATAATGCACATCTGCGGGCACTTGGGGCGGGAGGCCGTGCTGCTCCTGTAGGTGTCAGGTGTTGCAGTCTACATATAGTACTCTCGTGCGCGACGATGACTCACCGAGCGACATCCCTATTGAGCTAAGCTCCGAAGTGAGCATGGGCTCACAAGTGAGCATGATCACAAAGCGACTCCGCCAGCCGAGTGATACAAGGTTGGAGGCAGAAGATGCTCGCTCTCCTCCAGTAATCCATTGAAGCAGTGCATCCTGCTACGAATAGCTTTGAAATTCTACTGCCAAAGGTTTTGCAAAATAAGTTAGAATAGCAGTGTCTTACAATGGAATTGTGTGAAGTCTAGGCCAATTGGTAGTAACTGCAGAGGATTGTATCTTCCTTTCTCTTTTAGCTGTTTGCCTCCAGATTAACATGCTGAGTGCTCTCTTCTTCCCTATCTTACTTAGGTTAAAAGGTTGTACAAGCCTTACCACACAATCGGACGTTGGATATAAGAGAGGGTGCAAAATTCATAACTTAAATGATAACTTTGTTTGTTCCTGTGTTTTTAATAACTCCTTAGAGGCTCATTAGATAAGGCGTATTTCCATTGTGATACGGTTGCCGATGCCATTATTTCACCTCGGGTAATTGATGGCTAGTTCCCTATCTGCGGACACTAGACGGTCAATTATAGTGATCATATCTTCGTGGACATGATTGAAAAGGTAGAGATTGGTGTCCGAAACATGGAAGAATTAACACATCACTATCAAAGAACCTTTTAATTTTAATGCCTTGACCTTTCGATGTGCTTTTGGGATCCGTACTCGATTTTCTTTGTGTGTCTTTGTTTACGAGCTCCATGTGAGTGATCATCTTCCCATTCAGATTTACTTATCTGGGCACCGCCGATCAAGAGGCCACTTCGTTGGTACTTGGATCTGGCACGGTGGACGGCATTCGAGGGAGTTTAGGTCGCTAGATAATGCTGTTGAGTCTTTCTCCAGTACTCTCAATACCGCAAGCTTGGCAAATATTCCTGGAATGTCTGCTCGATTTAAAACGACCAATCGCCCTGTTGTAAGGTCGCTCTTTTATACCCTATTCTAAAAGGACTAAAACTCCATCATTAATATTCTGGGCTCCTTGGTTATTATCATCATTAGGGCTCTACTCTCATTTGTCACCCAGGTCTTTAAATCTCACTTTATTCATCAACTACATTTTCGGTACTGCTTGATTGGTAGCGTTAATTGGAATTAACTTAGGTTGTGAACTGCTTTTTTTGGCAATAAATTGATGGGAGGCAACAATGATAGAAATTGCCACTTCTATTTATAATAGGCGAATCAAATGGAGACTTTTTATATTTGTAGGTACGGCATGAAATGTAGTTTTTCATATCATGAAGGAAATCACTAAAAAGACTGATTAGAATAGCCTAGCTTAGTTTAGGTTAGGTTAGTTTAGGTTGAGTTAAGTTAACTCAGGTTATATTATGGTCGAAAAACCTTGAAATGCCTCATCTTTACAAGATCTGAATAATTTACTAAGGTAAATGCAATATTTTTTTAAGAAATTCAGTATAAATAGAATGTAATTTAATGGGAGTGCTGATTCCTTTACGCCGCTGTGCAGTTAATTCGTCCCAAGGATTAATGACCAAGGATTACCCAATAGGTGGTCAATCAGAAGAAATTTTACACACGTGAATCTGCGTTTTACTAAATGTTATACAACAATATGATCTTGCTCTAAGACATTTGTAGGCAATTGACCATAATCTTACATTTTTAAGTCCCCTAGATATATATTTTATAAATATTAAATATATAAATTCCATTTGTAATAAACTTTTAATGAAAATAAGCAAATATTATTTTCCAAGCGTCGAACTGACCTTTAATCAAGTCACATGGCACCCACGAAATTAAAGTAATTTTCAAGTTTGAATTCAAATTACGACATTTTGCTATTCAGGTCGAGGATAACATCCCTAAAGCTTTTGGGGTAAACACAAATACATCCTGAGGCTTTGAAATGTTGAAAAGGAACAAGGTATTTAGTAAGATTAAAGGGGATAGTGGTTATTAGGTAAAGTGAGGAAAGGGAGATAATTGAGTTTCAGTAAGTGCTGGGTAACCAGCACTTGACTTCCTTCAATGCGTTTTTCAGTTATCTATTCACGTTTGCTTTTGTGTAAGGCTTTCGTGTCTCTATTATTCTTTCAATATGCCTCTTCTCCTTAAAGTTCTGCCTTGCAGTTGTTTTCTCTTAGTTCTGCAGCTCGTATTTTATTTTTTCAGCATTTTCCATATTAAGTGTATTGAGGTTCTGGGTTTATATTCGTAAATAGTTTCTCAATCCTAACGTTTCCGCTGTTTCTTTATAAATCTGAGGTACGAGTATGTCCAGTGTTCATTTTTCCTCTTCACTGAGCATTGTTTCCAATCTATCTCATATCTTGCACAGGCTCTTGAGTGATGTGATGTTTACCGTCCCAAGGACTATTTTTCGTTGTAGATCTCTTTTTCTTCGTCTCTCTCTTCTTTTCGTATTAGTCAATATTTGGGCACCACTGTTTTTCACCGAGCGCACTCCAAAACTCTTTTTAATGCTGATTTATAGGCTGCAATTACCAATAACACAAAAACTTTAGCACATCACATCAACCAATATAACGTCATCTAGAGGAAATAGGGAATGTTATAAAATTGGAAAAATATTTTTCACATGAATTGAATGAGAATCAGAAAATTCGCATGCCAGGAGAAAGAATGAGATAATGGGAAGAGGTCTGCTAAATGTCTAGACAATAATGGAAACCAAAGTCATGCCACACCATTTGTTGCACCAAAAAGAGGTTATGGTTACAGTTTATTGGAATAGTGAAGGAATCAGCCATTTTTTATTAATAAAATAAGGTGAAACATTAACAGACCAGTCGTATTTTTGCTATTGTTGAAATGAATTCAAGATTGATTATAAAACATCTTGCATTGGTCAATATATATGGACCAATGCCGCTTCGAGATGTTTGCTTTCCCACATTTCAGTTGGCTGTGTACAAAATTAGAGAATTGGGTTGTGGTAATCTAAGCTTCATGTAGCCTTATATGTATAATTGCCTAATGGGTTACACTACATTACTTTGTTTACTTAACCTGACTAGAATGGGTATGATTACTTATATTGTTTCTCTTTTATTTTCAGACTGTAGTGATGTTTTGTTAGTTGAATAAAGCCTAGAGAAAGGTATTGACGCTTTATTATGATTACCACAATTTATTCAACTAACAATCCCGCCAGTGCCGATCCAAATGCTATACTGGTGCTTTAAATAAATAATGGAAGCCCTATCATACCCTTATAAAAATAAAAAAAACAAGATGCATCTGATCTAAAGATGGATAAATTCCTGAGACCTAAACGCATGGATGTATCCCTCAACTTCCCTACTGCTGCACGAGAATAGAATCACTGAAATCGTACTTTCTCTGCATTCCTGGAATCCATCACAAGCCTTAATCCTAACAAGCTGGATAAATTGATAA
Organism: Ceratothoa steindachneri; assembly: GCA_963969495.1. NCBI lineage: Eukaryota > Metazoa > Arthropoda > Malacostraca > Isopoda > Cymothoidae > Ceratothoa > Ceratothoa steindachneri. The sequence continues at coordinate 19,224,482 of OZ018323.1, read as the reverse complement.
ATTTTGTCTCTCCAACCGTATATGGTCACATTGCAGAATTTACTACCTATGATTCAGCTATAGATCTTCTCAAAAACCTCTATGCCAAGCCCAAAAATAAAGTGTTCACGAGACCTCTATTGGCTACTCGTAGGTAGCATAAAGGGAAGACAATAGATAAGTATCTACAAGAGCTTCAGGTGCTCAGCAAGGATTGTAACTTTAAGGTTGCTACTGTTCACAAAATCGGGATAACTACATACGGGATTCTTTCATCAATGGCTTGTTCTCTCATACAATCAGGCAACAATTGCTTGAAAACAAAACTTTGGACCTAAGTACGGCTGTAGACCAAGCCAGGGCATTCGAAGTTGCTCAGAAGACCTCAGAGTCTTATTCTGGTTATACTGTCTCTGATGTAAGTACTGCTGAGACATCCGAGCCTGCTCGCACCGATGATGGGACCTGTGCTGCTGAAACATCTGAAAACTGCTCATTCTGCTGAAAGAACCTGTGCTGCTGCCAATTTAAAGCCCGATGCTATTTCTGTGGTGGTTTTCATCACAATCGTGGACAGTGCCCTGCAAGAAGCGTCACTTTTCATAAGTGTAATAAGCAGGGGCACTTTGCTAAGGTTCGCCGGTCTACTACATTTTCTACTTCTGCATCCAGTCAGTCTCATACACTGGCCGTAATCTCTGCTTCTTCCCCGGGACTACTACGGCAAGGTACTGTGTATGTTTTGGTTAGTAATAATGAAGTGAACGATTTTATCGACACAGGGACCTCTGAATCTTTCATCTCACATAGCTATGTTAAGAAGCACAAGTTGAAGGTTGTTCCAGCGATTGGAAGCGTATCTATGGCCTCTTCATCACTCACTTCTCATGTGAAGGGACACTGCACGGTAACATCAATTTGAAGAGTGAGTGCTACTACAATACAAGACTTTTTGTGCTTCCAGACTTGTGTTGTGATATCATTCTTGGTAAAGACTTTATGAGCCAGCACTCTAGTGTTACTGTGGACTTTGGTGCATCCAAGAAAGATCTAAATACCTCCAACCCTGCCATTTTCAGTGTACTAACTGCTTTGCTGGATACACCTCGTCTCTTTTCAAGTCTTGCTCCTCATTGCAACTCTGTTGCAACGTAATCTCGGAGTTTTGGGGAGGATGATAAGACGTTTATAAGGTCTGAAATTAACAAGATGCTACATGATGGTGTTATTGAGGAGAGCACATCTCCATGGAGGGCGCAAGTTTTTGTTGTATTGAAAGAGATTAGTTGTGACTATGGACAGACCATTAATAGATTCACTCGTTTGGATGCGTACCCTCTTCCAAGAATAGACAACCTTGTCACGGAACTTTCTTATTACAAGTACTATAGTTCACTGGACCTGAAAAGTGCTTATCACCAGATACCTATACGGGAAGAAAACAAGCCATATACTACTTTTGAAGCGAATAGCAAGGTCTATCAATTTCGCAGAGTGCCATTTGTGGTTACGAACGGCGTTGCCTTGCTTCCAAAGGACTATTGACAGCATCATCAAGCAACACGATCTGCATGGAACTTATGCTTATGTGAACAATATTGTGGTGGCCGGGAAAACCCAGCTGGAGCACGATGAGAACTAGGCTAAATTTCAAGAGGCTGCCCGGTTCCACAGTCCTACCTTCAACGAGACTAAGTCTGTTATTTCAAAAAAATCAATAGATTTTCTTGGTTACGCAATAACCCACGGCTCTCTCAAACCAGATTCTGAACGTTTACGTCCATTAAAGGAATTACCGATCCCTAAAGACCGTACTTCCTTAAGCCGTGTCATTGGTATGTTTTCCTATTATTCACAGTGGGTTTTCCAATACTCTGACAAGATCCGACCTCTTGTTGCCACTGACACTTTTCTCCTGAGTCCAGAGTCCCTGACAGCCATCGATGATCTCAAATAAGATATTGGATAGGCTGTTGTGCACTCGATTGATGAAACTATTCCTTTGGTAGTTGAGACTGATGCTTCCGCTACAGCCATTGCTGCTACTCTGAATCAGGCAGGCCAACCAGTTGCCTTTTTCTATCGCACCCTCACACCTACTAAACGCAAACACTTTGCAGTAGAAAAGGAGGCATGTGCAATTGTTGAATCTGTGAAGAGGTGGTACTATTACTTGATAGGACAACGTTTCACCTTAGTTTCGGACCAACAGGCTGTCAGCTTTATGTTCCATATGAATCGGCTTGGAAAAATCAAGAATGATAAAATTCAATGATGGAGGATCGAGTTGGAGTGCTACAATTATGACATCGTGTACCGTCCTGGTAAATACAACATTCCTGCAGGCACTCTTTCGCGTGCTCACGGTGGAGCTACTGTCAATAATGAGAAACTATCTGAGCAACACGCTCGACTTTTCCATCCTGGTGCAATAAGACTTTCTCATTTTGTCAGAGTGAGAAATCTTCCTTATTCCATGAAAGATTTTAGGAAGGTGTGCTCTGAATGCCCTCAGTGTGCTCGATTGAAGCCTTGGTTCTACAAACCGCACAAAAATTCCCTTATCAAGGCCATTTAGCCCTTTGAACGCCTTAGTTCGGAATTCCAGGAGCCTCTATCCTCGATCTCCAGAAACCACTATATGCTCACGGTGGTGGATGAGTATTCTTGTTTTCCATTTGAATTTGCCTGTCAGAACATGACTACTAGTACTATAACCCATTGTCTAAATCGGATTTTTGCGATATTTGGTATGCCTTCCTACCTGCATTCTGATCGCGGATCCTTGTTTATGGCCAAGGATCTACCTGAATCTTTGCACAATCTGGTCATCGTCTAGTCAAACGACACCTAAAGGTTCTCGAGGAAATGGTCAGTGTAAGAGATATTAGGCTATAATCTAGAAACACATAACCCTTGCTCTAGCATCCGAGAACCTTTAAGAATGTCAATGGAAAAAAGTGCTGCCTGACGCCCTTCATTCTATTAGATCTCTGCTCTGCACAGCCACTAATGCTAAGCCACATGAGAGGCTCTTCTCGTACCAGCGTCAATCTTTCAGTGGCCATTCTTGCCAACTTAGTTTTCTTTTCCTGGACCCGTCTTACTATGACGTCACGTTCGCGCCAGTAAATATGAACCCCTCGTTGATGAGGTTCAGTTGTTAGAGGCAAACCCACAATACGCTCATGTAAGATTTGCCGATGGACACGAATCAACGATATCAGTGCATGACTGGCTCCGACTGGTAACGTATCATTATATGAGAGACAAGAGGATATCAACGTCGATCCTTTTACAGAGACTGGTTTGGTGGAGATTCTTCCGGTAAATACTGTCGATTAATCTGAGCTGAATCTTTCAATGCTGCAGGTGATCAGAGTATATTCATTAAGGAATGAGAGATGAAAATGGATCCTCTTCCGGCCCGGGTATCTGGTGCTCGAGCTAATCTTCAACGTAGAGATAAACCCTCCACCCCTGCGCATGCTGGCCCGGAACAACTGCGCCGATCTACGCGGGAACGCCACAAGCCTCTTCGCTATACAGAACAATGATTCTTCAAGGGAGGGGAGAATGTGGTGATCTAAGCTTCATGTAACCTTATATGCATAATTGCCTAATGGGTCACACTACATTTACTTTGTTTACTTAACCTGATTAGAATGGGTGTGTTTACTTATATTGTTTCTCTTTTATTTTCAGACTGTATTGATGTTTTGTTAGTTGAATAAAGTCTAGAGAATGGTATTGACTCTTTATTATGATTACCACATGGCTACCTAATTTTGAAGCAGCATCCATGTCCTCCTTCACATTTCTCCTACTGATTACTATCATTTCAAGTAATTTGATCTCGATACTCGCAATCAAAGATTTAGTAATTGGAAAGACATATGGTCACCATGCTCAATGATGTAAATCTATCAAAACGTCTTCACTTACCCTCTATCACCGTCGGAGCCGCTCTAGGGCAACTCCAAGGCAGAAAAGGAAATCCCCCCTCCCTCACCCTGTGCTTTCTCATGAGGCCCTCCAAATTTTTTCTACCCAACCCCCTTCCCTGGAGGCACCCTTAGGCTACTCCCTCTTTCCAGCGGCAGTCCCTCCTTTCCTTTCAAAGGGTACTGCCAAGAAAGCACGCAGGTGGCCTAATATTGACCGCTCACAGTGGGAGAAGCTAAATAGGGACAACCCATTTAGCGGGAAAGAGATGGCAGGGCACATCGTTCCATGCCCCATAACCCCCTACACTCGTGTTTTCTGAGTTTACAGGGGGCCAGTGTACCTGACCTGGTGAATCGCTACAGTGCTCGCCTTTTGCAAACTTGGGGTAGATCACTGTACCCAGGCCGGTTTCCGCCATATGTCTCTAAACTCCAGTGTTTGCAAGGTGATGGAAAAATTGGTAAATGTTAGATTAGCCTTTTTTTCTGGACAGCTGAGGCCAGCTGTCTTCTGCATAGTACGGCGTCTGCAAGTTTCACTCCACGTCAGATGCTCTGCTCCGACTTAAAAATGCCCTCTGCGAGGCCTTGCTTCGTAGACAGCACTACGCATCTGTGGTTTTTGATCTGGAAAAGGCCTATGATACCGTATGGCTATAGGGTATTATGGAGACTCTGCAAAGGATGAGGGCGAATTGAGGCCTGTCAATCTTCATATCTGAATTTTTCTGATAAGATAAATTCCGCGTACGGTTGGAGGGGAGCCCTCTTAGGCTCACTGAAGCATGAAGAGGGTATCCAGCATTTAAGTGTCCTCAGTGTCACATTATTTTCCCTGAGCATCAACGGCATTACTTCGGTGCTTCCTGAAGAGGTTATAGCTGCATGAATGACCTTTTCATCTCTTTTGGCGTGCCCCAGAGGCCACCTCTGGAGCGTCGACTCCAACAGGTATTGAACGAGGTCTCTAGGCTATGCCGAAGCGCACAAGCTTCATTTTTCCTTGTCCAAGACTTAGGTGATACACTTCGGCCGCCATCCACGGCTCCACCACGAACCAGATATGTTTCTAAATCGAGTTCACCTGGAAGGGGTAGACTTACACCGTTTCTTTGGTCTTGTCTTGTATAGATTCTTCACCTGGGAGGCTCATATCCGAAGCTTAGGGTCTCTTGTACCCGTGCCATGGATATTCTCCGCTCCGTGACGTTCGGCGCAAGGGGCGCTAATAGGGCTACTGCCTTACTTTTTTATCGATCCTTTGTTCGTTCGAAGATCGACTACGGATGCAAGTTTACGCATCTGCAGCCAATCGTGTATTGCGGAAGGTGAATCGATCCACTACACTGGCCTTTCCCTAACGACAGGTGCCTTCCGCACTTCCCCCATTAACAGCCTTCTTGTCGGTACTGGGGAGATGCCACTCGTTCTGCACCGTGCACTGTGTATTATTCGCCTGTACACACGAGTCCGGCGCCTGCCTCAGTCGCCACCTTTTCTCACCGCATCCGCAGCTGATCTCGACGGTATCTATGCCGCCGAGAGACGCCGGTCAAACCTTAAGCCATCTGGGTATAGGTCTAGGAAACTCCTTCGAGAGTTCGTTATAGCTTTCGGGTCAGTGGTGCCTCTGGATCTGCCCAAGACGCCACTCTAGAGTATTTCACCTTTGACTATTTGTCGCCCCACCTCTGCTCCCAAAGCTTCTACAGTGCCGGGAGTATTACGTTCAGCCTTTAGGAGCACATTCCATGTCTCGCTGGGACCGTGGCAGTGTATAGGAATAGCTCCAATTCTCAAAAGGGGGTCAGTTTCCACGCCGTGTCTCCTGTGTTCGAAGTCACCGGGCCTCTAACAGGCGCTGCGTCTGTCTTCATGGCCGAGCTGGTTGAAATACACCGATCCGTACAGGAGCTAACGCGACGTGCCCGGTTCGGAGACCGGATTGTGATTTATTCCGACTCACAAGGCACCCTGAGTACTCTGAGCTTATTGGAATCTCCGCATCCCCTGGTTCCCAATATACATGACGCCACTTTCTTGCCGAGCCGGGCGGATGTCTAGATTATCTTTTGCCTGGTTCCTGGATATGTAGGAATTGCGGGGAATGAGCTTGCAGATGAGGGCGCTTTATAGTCCGCGAGGACTGGTCAACCGGACCACCGTTTTGCTCTTGCTCACACCGACTACATGGCAGGAATACTGGCTGCAATCCGGGCGGCTTGGCAAATAAGAAGGCAACCGGTTGAGGGCAACTTAAAGTTATGTGCCATTGCGTCGCGAGTGTTCCTATGAACTTACCTCCCAATGCCGCGACGGCTTCAGGTAGCTTTCTGTCGTCTCCGAATCGGGTACTCTCGCAGGATGCACCGCCATTTGAGTGAGCACTTGCCTGCGCCTAATTGCAGCGACTGCGTTCTCTTCCAGACTGTTCGGTACATTCTTGTCAAATGACTCAGTCAGGTTGATCTTCGCGCACGTAACCTGTCCCGGTGCCGGGACAAGCAGGGTTGTTACCGCTTGTCCCTTTTACTTTGGACGAGTTCTTGCACCCAGACTTGTGGACTCTACTATTTTTGGATAAGGCTGGCCTCCTTCACTTTATTTGACTGTTTACTGTATGTCGCATGTCCTTGCGCCATGGGAAGGCGGACCTACCCCTGATGCCGGAGCCAGCTTCCTTGTCACCATTTTTCACTGTTTCCTTTTTTGTGGATGTTTTCTTTTAACCTTTGTTCATTTTATCTTTGTTATTTAATTTTATATCGTTATTTATTTTTTAATATAGCCTAGTAGTAGGCTCTGATGAGTACGTCGACTTATGCCCCAAGTAGACAGTCATCAGAGAGGCTCCTAAAAAAAAAATCCTAGCCCAGGAACTGCCAAGAGAGTAGGCAAGCGTCCCAAAATCGCCCTCTCACGGTGTGATCGCCTGGATACTACTAAGCTCTTAAAACCCTGCCCCTTTAAAGCCGTTAAGGCATGCATATACACTTTGCAGGGGGTTGGCATACCTGCCTCCTCTCTTTGCCGATTGAGATCAGTTCGCCGGCTAGAGACGAAATCAAAGAAGGTACCTTGAATCAGATCAGTGTAGCCTTGCGAATCACACATGGAGTCCTCCAGCTCTGAGCTAGACATGATCGCGGAGGTAAGCAAGCCCCAGATGGATGGATCATCTAATGTGGCAAACCTAGTTTCGGTGCCAAACCCTGAACCTGATTCTGCCCCTGTGATAATTTCACCTTAAGTTGCTCGTTACCCCAGGGCTCAAATGTAAAGTAGGGATCTCATCCTCCGATTGGTTTCTCCTTGACTGCTAAGAACTTCTCCATTTTGGAAAAGGATCTTTGCGAGGTCCGATCGTCTGGTCTTAGGTCGCATACCTGAGGGTAAAAAGAAGCGGGCCCATTCCTTACCCTCTTTTCCTAAAAAGAAAAGAAATAAAAGAATAAAAAGAGGACTAAGGGATTCTATCCCTCCGCGAGTGCTTCAGCCATTGACCAGACTATGGTCTACCCAAAGAAAGAGCAAAGTTTCAAGTGCTCTGAGCAGAGCTTCGGATACGTTTGGGCCTCTTATTCAGAGATTACCTCACGTTTTTTATTTGAACGCGTGGCTTCAAACGCTTTCTGTTTTTTTTTACTGGTTTCTCTGCTCCTGGCCCATTAAGGCTTAAGAACAGACTCGTGTGCGCGCCCAATGTGAATTTTTTTATGGGGATTCTATTACCCCCCTCCACTGGCTCTGACCTAGGGAATTTATCAAGACAAATGGTTCATGCCAAGACTCTGCCAAAACCACGGCTCCCCACCAGCTCCCCCAGCGTGACCGTTTTTTATAAGGCTTAAGGGCCGCGTACCTCCTAGAGTCGTTAGACTCACTAGCAGCAACATCCCTGAAGGTGGTCGTGAGCAACAGCAGAAAAAATAAAAAGGAGCTTCGGCTCCTACGTCCTCACAGAAGGTTAGATTAAGGGGCTCAGAGACGATGGATCCTCTAAAGGTGGAACCACCACCTCTGAAACTGACATTCGCGCCAAAGATTTTCAGGGGGAGGGAGGAAAAGAATCGCATGGCTAGCTACACATCCCCGAAAAGTTCTTGAAGGCGACAGCGCCTTCAGTGCCTTGTTCGGTAAACAGCACCCAGAATTATATCTCCAGCAAGTATACGGCCATTCCCAAAAGGATCTTCTCTTCGAAGAAGGGTTCCATGATGCTGCTCCTTCAATCAAATTGACACTAACTCTGCACCAACTGGGAGGAGCTGCGGAGTCGCGTGTCTTCCCCTCATCTTTTAGCCATTTATTTGCAGGAGAAGCTGCAGGGCACGTGCCTACTACGCACCCTCGCGGGATATAAAGGTTCTCCAACCTCATCACTACTGGATGGAAGCCGGGAAAGAAAATGCATCATTTGCACCTTTACTATGTCTATGTTCTCTTATTTTCCCTAAATAAAATATTTTAGGGAGTAACATTTAAGCTGCACTTTAATAAGAGTTATAATCTTATTTATACGTACATTCCACCGTTATTTGCCCTCAAAGAGGGAGATTTCCGCCAAATCCTGGTAAGTTTGACAACGCCCTTTCTACTCCTCGAGGATTTGAAAGAAAGACAAGCCCTCTGGGTAGAATACTCGATCAATCCTAGTGGTCAGGTTGTTACCGACCTGAACGAGAAACTGGAGATAGCTGTCCTAAATGTGGATGAGTTTACGCATCACAAACCAAGAACTGCTTGAAGGGGGGCACGTAAAATTAGTTAAAATAAAATTGATTGTAATAGTCGATAAATATCTGAAAGTGCAGCGAAAATTTGTTAAAAATCAATGCTTCACTAAAACTGGTATAACTACTACAAAAGTAAATGAATTAATTAGTCATGTTAGCACCAAAGATTTACAACTATTCTCAACAACTTTTCAAAGTTCCATTATGATCCTAAAATTATTTTTTACTTTATTGGGCGCTAAGATTATGACATGTAAAAGAAAAGAGCCTATATAACTAAATGCTAACTAACTCTCCTTGATTTACATAAGTAAATGTATCTCTTTCTCGGTCTAAGTGACTTCGCGAAACGGAAAAGCCGAATCGAGATGCCAATTAATCAGTTTGGAATCAAAATATGAAGGAAATAATTGTCTCTCCTTTTTTAATTAATTCAATTATTCGATATAGATTTTTAATTTTTATGTTAGTAAAGGGTATTTCAACAAGGACACTCGAGATTTGTTAGGCAATAGTGGTCATATTCTTAAAGCGACATCTGTTAACCTCACTGTGTACTATTCATAGTACTTGGCAAGTCACGATGGAAGGTTATAGCATTAAACAGTATGTGCAAATTATCAAATGTTATTATAAAATTCAGTGCTGCGTTCGACAAACGTTCCGCGCATTACGTGATTTCTATCATCTTCAGCGACGAGGCCCATTTTGGGGTTAATGGATTTGTGAACAAGCAAAATTGTCGAATTTTACGCGAAAGCAATCCACATGAGATATACCGACACCAATTACATCCCAACAATGTCACTGTTTGGTGCGGATTTTCGTCTAACGGAATCATCAGTCCGTATTCTTTTGAGAACGAAGATGGGATTGCCATAACCGTCAACGGCGAGACCTACAGATCGATGATAAGCAACCTCTTGTGGCCTTAACTGGATTCAATGCTTGATAGGGAAACTGAGGACATGTGGTTCAAACAGGACGGCGCTACGTGCCACACTGCGCACGCCACGTTAGACATTTAGCACCAGCGATTTCAGGTCAGTTTCATCTCGCGCGATGGTGACGTCAACTGGCCACCGAGATCATGCTGTTTAACGCCATTAGACTACTTTCTTTGGGGCTACCTTAAATCTCAGGTCTATGCAAATAATTCTTAAACAGTTGATGTCTTCAAAGTCAACATAACAAACACCATCCAGCAAATTCAGCCAGATTTATGCGACAACGTCATCGAAAATTTGGCCTCCCGAATACGTTCCACCAAGCAAAGCCGCGGCGGACATTTGAACGACGTCATATTCCACACTTAATGCCATAAATTGGAATTTCAAATTTAAAATAAATTGAGTGCATATATTACACATAACTTGTTGTATTTACATTTAAAAATTAAGCGACCTTATTGAAAGACCCTATAGTTTTCTTCATCATTAACCGCTTTCCTACATTGTTATAGGCGATATCAAGACTATTAAAAGAATACCGTCCCCTCATTCCTTTTAGTCCCTAAGAATCAAGCGCCAGTCGATTCTTCTAGGAAAAATCGATCCTTCGAAGCTATGGGCTGCTATGCGCTATATGTAGAATCGTGCCGTGAAGGTTCGTTCCTAGATATGAGGGATTCGGGCACGCCTCCTCTCTCAAATACTCATTCATATACATATATAATCAACCCTGCTTCTACGCACTCTTCAAACACCTCACCCACTCTGACACACTGGTATATTATTCGCCAAAGTCTATCTCCATCCATTCTTCTTCCATCACAATACCACCTCAGAACATTTTCAATACCAAACTCATCCAACCGTTTTCTCAGCCCTTCCTCATTCTATCCATCTTTCGCACACCAAATATCCGTCTCAAACTCCTCAATTTAAACTTCCCTCACTGCCATACACCTATGTAGGCACCAACATACTCCCATGTAGACTTCTGCTCAATTCCACACTCAAGCAATCTTCTTCCTTACAATTATAACACATCGATAGATAAGGGCTTTTCAATCCTTTTTGCCCCTTTTTTCCATATAACAGATGGCATCGCCCCCCAAAAAGTCCGACACTAAGTGTACATTGGATAATAATACTAAATATAAATGGAAATAGTGCGGATAATAAAAATAAATATTTATCTGTTTTAAATTCACTTCGCAATATTAAAAAAAGGGTTCCCTTGTAAATTATGTACATTCGCTTAATTAGTCTCATCACACTTCACGCTGAATTTCATTCATAAAGTGACAATTTAATATATTATTTTCTGATGAAAGATCGACTACGACATTTACTAATCAAATTGATTAAATTTAGCGATGTTTTTACGGTATTGCAGTATTTCAAGCAGTACTGTCGAACTTTTGACAGGGTTTTGTTTCAAAACAGGGTTGCCAAATTACCCCCAAATTCTCCTTTTCCAGCTTAATTCACTTTATTCATTTAATCACCCAAGTATTAACGTTTGACTATTTGTTTTATTTATATATATAATAAATTATTATTACTTGACAACACACCATAGCAAGCCTAGCGGGAAGCATCTAAAATAGTTATATCATAGTTCACTTACCTTTGTTAGAAACAATTCCAATAATGTGACATGACTAATTAGGGGACATGTCCGATCAATTTCATCATAGATTGAGTCTGTGTATACGGGGGAGCCGATCTCCTCTCCGCCCTTGAAACCATAAAAATCTCTGATTCTGAGGGAAATAGACACATGCGCAAGAACCCCTGTCTAAGATCTTAAAAGACTACACTTTTTAAAGACAAGCACAACGGACCTCAGTACCCCCCCTCCCCTAATAGAAAATACTACCTTTATTTGGTATTTTGGCATTAAAGGAAGACAGACAATAAGAAAAAAGCGAGTATAAGAATACTTGATACTTTTTTATCTGTCCATTCGCTTTTGTCTATTCTTCGCCTCCCTTCCATTCACGTGTAATTGAATTACACCAGTCACATTTCAATTTCTTTCTATTTAATAATATATTTTGTAATTATTGAAATGGAAAAGATCTAAGTTTCGTTCCATTGATGTAATGATGCGTTTGGCTTTCTCCTTCGACGATAATTGCCATTTTTTCCAATAAAATGATAATTATCATGAAATGACTTAAAAGTAAGTAATAAATTAACAAATTCATCGCAAATGTTTAAGTTTCTTTTACAAACCAAAAAGACACTATTAAGAAATATTATAATTCTTAGAAAATAACTCGAAAATTATTTTTTACACTTTTCTTCAACAGTTTTAGGAGAACAACTTGCCCAAGCGATTGAGCTTTCATGGTAGGATGTCAAAATGATATTTTGAAGAAAGATAGAGAGGAGTTTGCTTCACTAATTACTCACATCTTAACCATTTCTTCTGGAAAGTTCGCAAGAAAAAATTAAGATATGTTTCTTTTTAGTTTTAAATGATATTAAAAATTTCTACAAACGTTGTTTTCATATTTTTTCTAAAATGCTTTGTTTAATAAATTTAGGGTTCTTTTCATTTTAACCGCAGAATGGAAAAGTGATGGTAAAATACTAAAATAAAAAATTTGATGGTTGATTGTATAATATAATAGCATCGAAAATTGAAAGAAATTCACATTTAGAAGTTTATAACCTATTAAATACTGTTTTGTTTATAACAAATATAATAATATGGAGATGACAATTGCCTATTTAGGTGAGTTACAATGAAAGTTAGAAACTAAGTCTATTATTTAATATCCCTAACGACATTGACCGCGAGCAAACAAATGGCAAAAGCAAAGTTAGGGAAAGATTAATGTTTGTTTGCATGTGTGAGTTATGGGCAAGAAAGTTAAAGTACAAACAAAATGCCCTCAAAGTTTCGGCACACTAATCATGTACACAAGCAACTCTCTGAATAATTAAGTTATTGGTAAGGTTTGACAGAAGATAATTAAAAAACTTACAGGCGAGACTTGACGTAACCAAGCTGGGAATTGTCGTTGGTTTGCATGACCAAAGAAAGACTGTTTTTCTGATATCCTTGCATTAAGTTACATATACCATTCGGGGATCCCCAGGCTGGTCCTTTGGCACAATTATGGAGTTGTTTGTTGACGCATGCTCGAACCCCAGGCGAGCCACTTGTACACACGCACACGGCATCCCCAATCGACCAGAGAAACATCCGGCCACCGCTTGGAGCAGCTGAAAGATAAGAGCGTCCATATCTCTCTTCCAATTCTGACTGAATCAAATTTCCCTGAGAAAATTTCTCTTCAATTAGGGGCTACTTCCGACGGCTCTAATTTTAGGGGAAAACAGCCTGACGACAGGCAAGTGAGTTCATTATAGCTGTCCATTTCAGGGTACTAGAAGTAAGAGACGTCTCCCACTCTCTTGAAATCCAAGAGGACGAGCACCCCAAACTGATCAACTCTCCTCTCATCGAGCAAAGCAGCAACTCTAACCCTATTCCTTCATTACTCGGCAAGGTCGACTCAAAGAAGTGTATCCACGGTTTCTAACGTAAAGCAAAATTTTCAGTCCAATAATACTAAATTAAATTTCATTATTAATTTTAGGTGAAGTGAATATCATATTTTAAGATACTATTTTGCATAATCTATTAGGATCTATTAATTAATTGCTTACTGTGTATGTTTATAAAACAAAATCCATTCTTTTCTCTTGCAATCTTCCAGAAAAAAGTACATTCAACCTCCCCCAGATTCACCTCGAGCAGTCAATGCCCTCGGGGCCAGAGCTGACGCTTCAGTAAAACGAAGGGTATTAGAAATAGTGGAAATACTGCGTATGGCATTAACCATTAAATGTATGAAATCTCTCGTGGCCCTAGGGAGAGCTATCCGCTCAATGGTGCGGGAGTGCTGATTAGATCAGGTCCCATGAGGAAAGAGTGATATGTTATGTGCCTAAACGAAAGAAGTGAGTGAAAGAGACTGATGATGTGGCTATTTCGGCGCACCGCCACCGAAATAATGTGTATCGCTGGGACTCGAACCACGTACCACCATGCCACGAGAGCTCTAAGAGCTCAAATGATCCAATATCCTCCCTTTTGGCTTCTCGAGCTACAGAATGTATACTTTGCATGGTTTCACTTACTTTAATGTCACCACTTTTTCGAGGTCCTTAAACGCTCTCAATCGGATATATTCTTGTTGCTTTCGGCTTTTTCCTACCCAAATCCAAATCGCTGAATATGAGAGGAATTTAGGAATAGGAACTATTAAATTGCTCATTGAGCTCATCTAAGCAGTTGTTATAAGCTAGAAATAGAGCAACTAGGGTATTAGACTTTCTCAATAGAAACGTTAGTTATGAAGAAAGTTAGGTAAGGTTAGGAAAGTTATTCTCGAGCTATATAACTTGTAGGTTAGGCCAATAGCTGGAGTATTGTATTCAGGCATGGGCCCCACATCACAGGCAGGATGTCAACATTCTGGAGACACTGCAAAGAAGAGCAACATAAATGGAACCTTAATTGAAACACCTTAATTATATGAATAGGTTGAGTGCACTTAACATGTTTTCATTTGAAAAGAGGCGCTTAAGGTGTGATATGATCCGGGTTTTTAAAGTGTTTAAAAGGATTGGTAAATTAGAAATATGGAAGTCTTTCGAGCTGGAGACTGAAGATAGGAGGAGTGACCATTGTTCGAAAATTAAAAACTCGAGATGCAGGCTAGACTTAAAGAAGTATTATTTCAATAAGAGAGTCTTGGGGTCATTTTCGGAAAAGGCCAGGAGTGAATTAGGCGTTCGAGGTGATTGCAAGATTAACGTTAGGTTAAGGTTAGGTTATAGCGTTCGAGGCTAGTAGTGTGAGAAGACTCTGTAGGTTAGGTTAGGTTAAATTAGTTTAGGTTTTGGAGCAAGGAACTGGTGCAAACTTCTCGCTGAAAGTTTTTCCAATCACTTATGGCTTCTGTTGACATTTTAAGCTTTTTTCACGCACACACACACAAAAAAACAGTAGTTGACAACCTTTTGCGCCATGCGTGAATGAAATAAATGTCTCAAAAGATAATTTTGATTCTTATAATCAAGTGTCTTTTCGCACTCCAACATTGAAATTGCATTCACGGTTATTACAGCGCCAACGGCAACGCGAAGATGCTAATGAAAGTTTCATAATATGTCTAGTTTTGCATGTCGCTGTCTTAGCAACCTGAGCTAAGGTAAACTAAACCAACCTAACCTTACCCTCGCGATAACCTCAAACGCCTAATTCCTTATTGGGCCTGTTTCGAAAAGGGACCAAAGTCATGGATTCAAGGAATGCATTGCCTGAAGATGTTGTAAATACCCTTAGTTTGACATTCAAAGGAAAACTACATAAATACATAGACGGCGTAACTCTCCTCAACCTAGCCCTGGTCTATTTGTGAACCTAATTTTCTGCCATACATTCAATTGTGCTCTTTGCATTAACTCCCTGTGAAGAAGCACTCATACGTTAATCCTAAGTATTGAAAGTGCTGGGTGCTAATCCCGGAAGCCAGTGACTCGTATTATCGGGTTTCTCCCAATTAAGATTAATTCCAGATTATTTAATTGGATTATTTGGTCATAAAATTGTGTCTTCTGATCGCCGCCTTCGCTGATTAATCGGAGGCAGAAAGAGGCGGAATGTGAGTCCCTGGCAGCGGGGTTAATTCTCATGACTTCATCAAGGGATACATCCTGCGATCGTACGAGTTAAGGAGTCCAATATCAACCGGTACACTGGACTCTCCTCCTAACCCTAAGAAAGATGGAAGTTGGTAGTTCGGGCACTTGCGCACTCTGATGTGTGTATATCCCCCCCCCCCGAGGTTACACCCACACGGCTCACAGATATAGGGTGAAAAAGGCTCAAGATGCAACATTATTTCCAGTGGATTTTTCTCCCGTTCATTTCGCGGTGTCAGAACGATTGACTCCCTCCGGATCTTGATTGACTCATTAATAGTGTATGTCAATCACTGGGGTTATAGACAATGCCAGATCTTGATTGACTTTCCTTCTTCACTGTCTTGTTAATTTCGAGTCTGAGGACGAAGTAAAGATTTATTAAAAGCAAAGAGGTCATTTGACTTAGATATTGTTTATTGATAAATCCCAGGATTCATTCGCTATTCTTCACATTGCTTGGAATACTCAAAGGCGTCGACCAAAAGGTTTGATTGAATTCTCTGTTGATGGATCAGGTGGGTACAAAATAATTTTTCTCTATTAATTTTTTTTCCACAATATTTTCCCTATTTAATTCATTTATCCCCTCGAGAATCATTTTGGTCTTTTTCTCCACTATCTTTCCCACACCGGCCTTATCATTCCCTACTATCCAGTTATCATTGGCTGAATGTAATTTGAATTAGTTTTTTTTAGGTGCCATTGCTAAATAGAAAGGTCCAGGAACAAGCTACTGCGGTATATTGGGTATGGCTTGTTTGAATCTCTTATTTCCCCAGGATATCTCCATAAAGGGTTCATTTTTTTTTTTGAGTCCTTGTTGGGCCTTTGCCTTTGCGTAATCCAACTAAGGTCAAGACTGTGTAAAGATTGGAAGAAAAGCAAAAAAAAAGAGGAATATCAATATCCAACTTCACAGGATATATGTCAATAACTAACTAAGGAAAAGAAATGGATAAAATTGGAAAATACATGAAGAACGAATCGGGTTACGACTCCATAAAGACCCATTTCCACCCCAGTGTAGTCCCTTATGACGTGCAGCTGCCACCAAGGCAGTGTATTTAGGTTTATTATAGGAATGCTTTCTAACACTTTCAGCACCAAATGGTAGGATACACGCTATTGCAATCAGTGCCATCCCCTCAGCTTTTCTCAATGCGACTATTATTTATTTATATTTATTTATTTTTTTCTTCTTCCCCATTCGTGCGTTGTTATCGTCTTTACTAGGATACACAAAAATCTTCCTTGGCAAAATCAGTCAACATTCTGTTATCAATAATTAACCCCACGTTACCATAACACAGTGACAAGGGGTCTTCTGCTTCTTCTGGGGGTTTCCTGTGATCCAACTTTATAGTCACATTTCGCCTGGTCACATGTTTGCTCCTAACCTTAGGGACTGACATATTGGTGGCCTTGGTTATGGAAACTCACGCAAGATTTATTCACATACACTTTTGGGGCATAGTCCCCTAAAGCAGATTAGAGGGGGGGGGTGAGTAATGAGGGGAGGGGCAATGAAAAGATGCCGAGTTGGTCGCCGCGAGTCAACGACAAAAACATATACTTGGCACTACTTAAGAGCATTCCCAATGAAATCAATTTGACACACTTCAGGACATTCCCGATGAAGTCAACTTGACACTACTTCAGGGCATTTTTAATCGCGGCAACTTGACACTTATGCAGAATCAGTCAACACAAAATTTATGATATGCCAATAAACTCGACACTTATCTTAGGTCAGTAAGCTACACAATTCAGGTGGATCAGTCAGCTAGACACATACACTTTGAAAGTCAAGTTGACACTGAAGCAAAGTGGGTCAAGTTGACACTTATGGTAGGAAATTAAAATTTAAACTTATAGGAGTTCAGTTACCTCAACACTTATGCTCAGTGAGTCAACTCGACACTTATACAAGATCAATTAATTTGACAATTATGCTGAGTCAGGCAATTTGGCTGGTTCGCGACTTCCTACAGGCACGCAGCTTGCCGCCCTGGTAGGGCTACCTGGGTGTCCGAGGGGAGGATAATGAGAGGTTAGTCTAATATTTGCTTTATTCTCAAAGACAGTAAATAGCGAAAGAAAATGGCAAACTCAAAGCTTCGCAAGTATATTATATGTATGTAAAGGCAAAGCAAGGAACTAAGTTCTCTCGGCCCAAAAACATGAAATAAATTTGTCTGCAGGAAGGTGGTTAGATATCTGCGAGGGTATAATAATACACTAAATGATACAAATGCATTAAATGAATACAGTACACAAAAGGATAATATTAAATACAATGTAAACGTATCAAATAAATACAGTGCACAAACAGGTGCATTAAATATGTCACAGGATTATACCACCAACGACAACACCTCGTTACAAAATAAGCACTGTCCATCTGGACAATCGGTACAGGAACGGAATATACGCCCCCTTGTCTTACGTCCTTTATAAATAGCTGTAGGTCTCGATAACGAGAACCTAAGAATGGTGCGTGAGATGAAAAGAAATATTCAAAATACCTGTCACGGAAGTAGGCAAGCAATACACGGATGTCCTGAAATAATTGTGGTGGAGTGGATGCCGTGTATTGAAAAAGAGTGAGTGGATTAGCTGTAATGGTGGAAATAGAGTGGATCACATGCATTGATGGTAAGAAATAGATGAGCTGCATTGAGAGGTAAAAGGATGGCCTAGAATGAGTGGTTAAACATGATGGTCTCGATGATGGGTAGATGGAATGGATGTCCTCTTTTTGGAGGATGAAGTGTATGTCTTTGAAGGAAGGGGGCGGGTGAGTAGCCTGGCTTTATGGAGTGAGATTGGACGGCCAAGATATATAGGGGTGGAGTAGATGCACTTGATTATGAGGGTGAACTGGATGGGCATGAATTAGAGGGGGGGGGGGGGCTTAATAGAGAATTCATTGATGGTATGGAATTGATGACATGGATTGGGGGGACGAATTGGAAGGCTTAGATAGATAAGGCTGGAGTGGATGCCCATGATTCATGGATGTAGAGCGGATTTCATAGATTGTTGGGGATGGAGTGGATGCTATGAATTGTTGTTGGCGCAGTAAATTTATATAGGTGGAGTGGATGACCTGGATTAATGTGAATGGAGTGGATAGTTGGTAATCATGTGAGTGGAGCGGATACCTTTTGTTAATAGGGGTGGTGTGGATGGCATATATTGATGCAGTTTGTGTGAATGGCTTGGATTTATGTAGGTGGACTGAATAGCCTGGACTCGTGAAGTTTAGATGCATTGGATATATGAGGGTGGAGTGGATGGCGTATGTTGATGGGTAGTTGGATTGAGAAGAAGTTGATAGCCTGGATTGTTGGATGTGAATGTATAGCCTAGACTTATAGGTTTTTTGGGTGGATATCAAAGATTGGTGGGTATGATGTTGATGGCCTTAATTGATTGGGCCAATGGATGGCTTGGATTAATAGAGTAAAATGGATGACTTGAATTGAGATGAATAGAGTGTATGCCATGGAATGATGGGGGTAGATTGGATGGTCTGCTTTGATAGTGCTAGAGTGGATGGCCTGGATTAATAAAGATAAAGAGGCTGGCCTATATATATATTGATGCCGTAGAGTTGATATGGTAGGAATGGTTCGCTTGGATTGATTTGGATGGCGTGATTGAGCTTTTTAATGGATGCTTAGATTCATAGTAATGGGCTAGAGGCCCTGGAAATATGAGGATGGATTGATTAAAATGGAAAGATATTTTTTCTGTGGTATGAGGAATAAAAAGGTGTATTCAGTGAAAAAGATACGATACACCTGTGGGAAGGCATCATAAATAAACGTGCTCAAATGGACGAAAATTTGGAG
The DNA here is from genome assembly GCA_963969495.1 of Ceratothoa steindachneri. Taxonomy (NCBI): domain Eukaryota; kingdom Metazoa; phylum Arthropoda; class Malacostraca; order Isopoda; family Cymothoidae; genus Ceratothoa; species Ceratothoa steindachneri. The sequence goes on along the minus strand of OZ018323.1, from coordinate 19,205,286 downwards.
TTATTGTACATATTGTGTGTCATTGGATGAATCTCGTAAAACGCATTGAACTCTGCATCATAAATGGTAGAAATCAGATTGAAGTTGTTTATTGACATTTAAATTAAATTTAACTCAATTTCTTTTATTTAAAATGTGCATTTTACCTGTGACCAGACTTTAGGGACACTTTAATAAATTGCCACTTTGAGCAAGAGCTACACGTAAACCATAAATTGACAGGTAAATAAAACCATAATAATAGACTAAATAGTACATACGTATATTCAGGAATGTGAATTATTTTCTCTGATAAAGATACCATACAAGATACTTTTGTTTCTCTTTTTTTTTTCTTTTTGTGTCCGAATGTGAAAGTAAAGACCACAATGATAAGAACCAAAGTATTACAATGTTATCTTTTAAAGTAACAACTACGAGTTTACTTCAGGAGTAACCTAGTAAATAGAAAGGTAAATTTATCCATTTAAAATTAGGTTGAAATAAATTGGTTTGATATTTTCAAATACGGAATGAATTGTATTTCTATTTTATTTGTGTTTGAAGCTTCAAATTTGTCTGTGTATTTAATTATTTAGATATTCGAATATTTGAATGTGTATTTGTATTGGGCTGCAAAGAAATTGGGTATTTGTATCAATATTTGTATTTGACGTGGAATGCGGAATGAGTACCCGCAGGTACATAGAGGAAAGCCTCCTTTTACTCTACCTGCGGGTACTCATTTCGCATTCCATGTCAAATACAAATATTGATATAAATACCCAATTTCTTTGCAGCCCAATACAAATACCTTTTTATTCGATCAGAAGTCTAACCATAACCTTATCTAGTAGGTACTACATATGAATATTTCATACATTAATTTCAATGTCTATGTCAAGTTGTCAACATAATATATTTCTGGCTTCATGGCATAATGAATATCGAGGAATACTTGGCATAAGCTGCCATACAGTGACATATCGAAATAAGGCAATCTTGTCACAGCTGTCTCACAGACAGATACATCTCCCAAAAGTATAAATATGCTATGGTAAAATTAGGTGAAAATTGTCACGAAGTAGGCGAATATTGTTTTCTTTGTAACAATGCTACTTATATAAAGTTTGACAACTTGTTAATTTTGATATTTCTGTTAATAATTTCAGGATTGCTTTTGCAAATTTTGCAGGATCTTTTAACACACTGCTTTCCCTATTACGGATGGAGTTAATTCTCGTGACTTTCTCAAGGAATACGTCCTGCGATCGTACGAGAACGGAACCAGATGATGCAGTAGGTAGTAGCAAGGAGCAAAAAAAATGTATATGACAAGTGTTACAGCTGATTGTGGATTAAAAAAAATATTAATAATACTAAATATCAATCTGAATTTGATGTTAGACTTTAATGAGAATTCTACAAGTGGCATAGCTGATACTCGTAAGTGTCGTCTTCTTACAAAATCATAAATATAAGCCTCATGAGACATGACTTAAAAAAAAACCCATGCCTGTAAGTGGGAAGCGAAGTTTTATACAAGATTGCTTGACACCATATGATCCATGGTTGTACTACTCTTCTAAGCTGAAAAGTACTCTTTGTATATAGCGTTTTATTCCCACAGAGTGCTGCCGATAGAGGCTTTTAAGGCACATGTATTACCCGTCTCTTTTCAAAGTATAAAATTTTCAATAAAATTGATCGTAATCACAGTTCATCTGCATGAAAGATGTAGTCTCAAGAACAAGCTGTTAAATTTATGGTAGTTAAGATTAACCCTAAAAGAAATCATATGCCAGCTAAATTTTTCCATCAGAGATACGGTTGAACAAAAGGAACAAAAGTTATTTCAAATTCTTTCAACAATTTTGTTTTATAGATCAAGTGATCTGACTTTGAGAGGCGAAGAAAGCAAAGAATTGCATTACAGTTTCAGGATTTTTGTATTGTAGGCGATGATACTGCTTTAAACACTCATTAAGAAATGGCAAGTAAAAATGAACGACGTAAATCGCATCCTTAGAAAAAATTGGCTGATAAACATATCCAAGGAATGCGGTTAATATAGAAATTAGTAGTCACTTTCACAGTTTATCTTAATATCTGAGGAGGATCTGATAATCGATCTCGTGACTTGCTCCCAAATATTCCAATAGGTTTCAATATGTACAGATGAAGTTTCAGATAGTTCTGGAAGAGAACAATTAAATTTAGTGGCTTCGTCCAGTGAGAAGCTGATTGGTCAAGAATTTCTTTGATTTAGTCCAATGAGTGACATTAGTTCCTCAGTAATACCTGACTTCATAACAAACCATTGTAAAAAGACTCTAGGCCTTAAATCTTAACAAACTATCGGGTTAAGGATACAATGGGTAGAAAAGATAATGGGGTTCAAGAACAAATCGAAATGTGTATTTAAAGGCTGCTTTTTTTGATTGTTCCTCACTTGAGCTTAATCTGGTTGTTAATGATCTCAATGTTGTTGCATGGGTCCGCATTAGCATTGGTAGTATTAAATCAACCAATGCATTGAACTGTGAAAGTGAAAAAAAGAAGGCTTTTATTTGTGAATGCTCATCTCTTGTTCGAGATAGGTTGGAGTAGCAATTATACATGATTTAGAATATTCAACAAGTTCGAAGATATCTATGCTTACGTAGAAGTACTAACTGAAACGGAAACTGCAATTACAGGACACTCTGCGCATCAGTTGTTCTCTGCAATTATTTCATTTACTTCTTTACTTTGTATGGTTGTTATTTGTGTTTACTCGGCTCTTCTTGGACCAGTTACGTACGCCCTTAAAGCAATTTGCAAGTACAGGAATACATTCGCAACCTAAGAGAGGCGGTCAATAAGTTTTGCGAATCGGCAGGGCAAAACAGAGGAAGGGGAATGGCTGTTTATGGGGGTGTTAGGACAAGTTATGACAACTCAGGATCTCCAGCCGCACGCTGCTGCCTCGTCTATTTAAGAAGCAGTAGCTGATCGTAGATCGTCAGTTACAATTTTTTCAACAATGGAGAAGGTTGAGCACCGCGCAGTGATCAAATTTTTGACCAAGGAAGACAAGAATGCAAAAGGGATCCATGAACGCATGGTTGCAGTGTACACCAACACCGACCCTTCCTATTCAACCATTGCTCGCTGGAATAAAGAGTTCCGCCATGGTCATGAGTCCCTTGAAGATGACCCCCGTCCAGGACGCCCGTCAGACGTCAACAACGAGGACAATGTGGCCCGTGTGGAATTCTACCACTCCCGATTCCGCCAAGAAAGGATCTGCCCTGGCCAAATATTTCGACAACACGGGTATATCCTCCAAAGCAACCTTCAGTGTTGGCTGGATGCGTGCAAAATTCCCCAGGTCTACGAGTCCCTTCTGGACTTCTTCCTTAGGGATCAGCTTTTAGCTGCCGTGGCTCCCGAAATTCGCGCCTTCATTAAGGATAAAGGTTGGGCCACTTTCAAGGAGGGCTTCGGAAGAGGCCGATGTCTACGTGGGTAGTCACGATTTATAACCTAAGGATGTTAAAAAGGCTCCCCAATCACCCCCCAAAACTAAATTTTATGGCCCTAAGACCCCCCTAATTTGGTTCCAAGATTTACCAAAGTTCCTAGTCCCTTGAAGTCAAGAAATTCCATCCATCGGAACACCGAGACGTTTAGCCCCTAGTTTCTTCTCCCCCGGTTGTGCCGTACCAAAAGCACCTGATCGTCTGCTAGACCTGCGGAGTTCCCGGCCACTACCGCACGAACTGTCTTTAAAACTCCCGATTCGCGAACTCTCAGTCCCACCAAGTACCCTAAATCTGGGTCACCCCTGATCCTCCTCCGTCGCCTCAGAAGACTCCCGAACCTCCCTCGCACGCCAAAGACCCGGCCCATCAGGTAAACTTTCTCTTTAATGAGAGCAACCCTGGTGGATTGAAGTTCGAGAACGGAACTTTGAACGGTCACCGAGTATCCACCCTCGTCCGTGACACTGGATGCACCTGTATTATAGTGTCTGAGAACCTACTGTTGGGTCCGGCCACAAGAAATTTGCGGTGGTCCATGACAACTTTGGCTGGGCAAGTTGTTTCCCAGTAACTCGTTGTCACATCGAGTGTGACTATATGTCCGGTTGGGCCGAAGTGGTAGCGGCCCCAATCCAGTTCTTCCCCGTTTTATTGGGTCAGAACCCCGTAATTTACGACCATCCCGTGGCCCAGCCTGTGATTACCCGTACACAGGCAGCCCTGGAATCCCGTGCGCCTGTTTCCCTGAAAACCCCTATCAACCCGGAGTTCCAAGTCCTACGGAGTGATAAGTTTTCCTGCGCCCAGAAGGAGTGCGCAACTCTCCTTCCCCTTTGGGAGAAAACTAAAGCCCTCGAGCGTGAGTCCACCTGAGGCAACAAACGAGTCTCGTATCCCGTGAAGAAGGACTTATTGAGAAGTTTGAGATCTAATTGGACCTTAAGTCACGAGAAAGAAAATTCAAGCCTGGCGCGAAGGTGCTGGTGCTATTTCCCACGGGAAGCAACAAAATCCTTAGCCAGTGAAAGGGACCCTACCCCGTCCCCAAGGCTAGAGGACCCGTGGATTAACACATCCATACTCCAGCGGGAGCGAAGGTTTTCCACGTGAATTGTATATATATATATATATATTATATCATCAATGTTCCTAATTATGATTTTTTGGGGGGGTCCACTAAATTGTTAAGTTTTTTTTTGTCCCATATTTATGCCTCCATTTAATTGTATCTTTTTTTTTTTGTTCCACTAAAATGTCGCCAATGTTCTCTTGTGATTTTTTCTTTTGTTTAAAATTGTATTAGTTAAATTCTCTTTAATCGACCTCTTTAAGGCTTATGCCCATAAATTCCCCGCTGAGCTCAGATTTACGTTTTTTTGTGTGTGTACACCTGTCGTAGCAGGTCAGAATTTCCCTAGACCTTTGATAATTCTAGTTTGACGGGTTGAGATGATCCTTTCCTACGCAACTGCTCTGTAAAGCATTATCTTTCGGTTGGAAGATGTGTGAGGGAATCCCCACGTGGAAGATCTTTAGCAGAAAGAAACTCCCATGTGCAGCAGAAGGCCCGACTAGGCCTAAAGTGGTAAGCCTCCTTCCCCCCCCCCCCCCGTCCCCTTCCCCAAGCGGTAGCCTCGAATCGAGTCCCCCACGATTCACCTTTATGCGGGCTAAAATAGTTCTACAAGAAGATTCGAGGCCCTTCGAAAGTAGAGCTGTTTCCCGCTAACCCCCAACTCCGGGGAGAGCCTCGGACATAAATAACGCTCGACTCCCCGGAAGACACACAGAGTTGAGAAGTCTCGCCAGAACCCGGAAGATTTCTCCCATGGTTCTAGGTCAAGTGCTAGCAACAAAGCAAAGTGACAGCTGGACTATTTTGTGTATTTGGAATTAGCCCCAGCCAGCAGGTAATTTCACTGAACGATCGCCCCAAATGATTTTTCGCCACTTCGTTCATCAACTCCTTCGGTCATCAACTCCGGGACTGGAAGTTACCGCTCCCCCCCCACTTGCTTTTGGGGAACCGTTATCACTCCACCCTCCCACTCTGAATTCCGAGCGGCATCACCTCAAGTGCAGAAGACATCCGTAAGCCAACCCCTCTCCCCCTTTTAGTAACCCAACTGAGTTAATCTTCCCCCTATTTGACTAGATTCCTCCGGGAATACCTTAAGTTCTAACTTCATAGCCTGATTTATAACGACAATTCCCCCTTTCATTTACTGATGTGATTTTGCCCGTTAATTCTCTCATTATTTTTGTGCAAATAAAATTATATTTTTTATACATGTCTCTTTAAATAACCTTGAGCTTTGCCATTGTCCACAATTTACCTGACCTCGTTGCGCTCTCTCGCTACTCATCTCGTCTGAACTCGTGGTTTTCCGTCCCTTTTGTCGGTTCGCTTTCAAGTTATTGGTCCCTCCCTGATAGATATAATGTAATGTCATACCACGATAGTCACACTGAGGGAGGGGAAGCCATAGTTTTAGCCGAGGCTAGTTGTGAACCCTTTGTGCCGCCAGCTTAAACAGTGGCACTACCGAGAGGAAGGGACATAACACGCAGACAGGTTCTGAATGGGGGAGAAACTAATGTGTTCGTAGTCCCAGAGTGCTCACGAGAAGAGGGTCATTATATTGAGGTATAAGACATATTATGCAAGGCCTCGCATGCCAAGACCAAGTCCCCAGCTTAGGAAATAAGAAGGATCCACAGTCCTAAATTAAATATCAGGAATTCCTTTTCTATGAGATAGGGCCCACATTGCTTCGAGGAAGCAGGGTGCAGCTCATTGCCATTAATCCAGTTGACCTTACACAATAATGACTTATAATGTACGCCTTGGAGCAACTTACGCAGACTTAGAGTAAACATGACTTTGCAAATCTACAACAGCGATTTGTATGGACAAGCAGTGAGAGTATTAGCATCTACGAGGCAGGGATACGAGTGGTTTCAGGCGATAGCGATTCCAACCGACAGGAACTAACTTACGGAGTCTTTCACAGTCAAACCCCTCTCTATTTTCTCATCACACATTCAACTTTGATTGGTACCCTCTCAGTCAGCTCTAAGGTGATTTCTTCTATGGAATAGTCTAAGAGTTCACTTGCATAAACCTCTCATTTCACAAAGTTCATAGTACACTCATTGTTAGATTGCTGCCTCATACTCACTGGCAAGCCATTGAGTTTCCAAAGAGTACAAATCATGGTCGCCTCGTAAGGATCTGACGCATTCTTCAGAAGGCTTCCGTGTTCCGTCTGAAAAACGGTCACTTTTGTCTCTTTCTACTCCGTAAGGGACGCGGTGATTTGCCTTCCTGGCAGACGTGCTGACGGGACTCAACGCCACGTTCGGCCCCACCATCTTAGCCTCTTCTCCTTCTTTCAGACATCCTGTGTTTCTTCCCTACTTCCTTACTTCGCCTTCAACCTCTCGCACGACTTTCTCTGGCCGGCCTCTATTTTAACAGGGTAGATGCTGACCTTCTCAGCCAACTATCCCGGATCGGAGCTAAGGCGGGAGGGGACAATGTTCCCTAATCCTTGAGCTCCGGTTTGGGATGGTATGTTTTTAACAATCTGCTTTATCCCCACCCATACCTTCCTCATATCCCCTTTCCTTCTCACCTCACCATCTCTCTTTTTACGCCGTGGCGAAGGTGGATCCGCCATGCCGAAGGCCTGCAAGGTCACAAGGCGGGAGGGGTGACCCAGAAGGCGAAACTTGGCTCTGCCAGGCCCCGTACGCACCCTTTGCACAACGGGCTACTGAGAGGGGTGATTAGCGGCGTCTGCATCCCGTGAAAATAATAGGGTGAAGATGCCCAATGATGAAATTTATAAAAATCTCCCCTTAATTTCCCCCCCCCTTCCACCGTCGATGACGCCCTCGGACAGCTCCACTTAAAACATGCAGATCCTGCCCCCTGTACTTTCACAGGGGAATCTCCAGAACTCTTTGACCTGATATGAGGCTTACTCCTATCCATTGCCTACGGGTGCAGGGGGCTCGCCCTCACCCCCTTCTTTAGAGTCACCCTTATGTGGATCCATCTTACTAGTTGAATCCCCACCTTTACTTCCCCAGGGGACTGCCAAGAAAGCCAGGAGGTAGCACATAAACAGCCGCTTCCCGTTGAAGCGGCTCAGTTGGGCAAACCCCTTAGGAAGAGAGGGAAGACAGGGCCCATCGGCCGCTTCTCTCCAGAGACTTGCTGGCTCGGATACTGACGTTAGCAGGGGTCAAGGCTTTTGCTTCCCCATACAACCTAACTCGTGACACCACCGCCAATGGGACCTGTGATGTCCTGGGGGAATGACCAAATGGAGCTCCCCCCAGAGATAGACATGGTCCTTGAGGCAACCCAGCCTCAGACGGTAGGGCCTTCCATGGGGGCAAATTCGGGCTTGGCATCCAGCACTGAACGCGAGTCCGCCCCTATGCAAGGTCCTTTTCAAACGGCTTGGGTCTCCAAGGCAGTATAAGGAGGGGCGGGATCTCCTCCTCTGACTGGTGCCCTGCGACCGCCAAAACCTCCTCGATATCAGAAAAGGATCTTGCTAAGGCAGGTTCATCTGACCTGTGGGCTCCTTCGGAGGGAAGGGAGAAGCGGGTTCATTCCCGTCCTCCTCTCCTAAAAAGAAAAAAACAGGAAAAAGACTAAAAAGATTCGGGGCTCATCTCCATTCGCGAAGGATGCAGGGACGGATGGGTCTGCTACCACGTCGGCAAGCAACAAAGCCTAGATCGGCACGTCCGGCCTCTCTGCTTCCCTGGGTGCAGAGTCCCTGACTAAGACCAAAAGTGCTAGTGCGCAGAGCGGAGCCTCGATTACATCGGAGCCCCTCATTCAGACGCTTCCTGGTTATTCGCTCTACTGATGGCAGCTTTTTGGCTAAGGGAAACATGATCCATCAGATGAGAGCTTTAGCCAGTGTGATTGGTAAAGAGCCGAAAGTGACCAGTTTCTCAGGTGGGAGCCTTTTGGCGAATGCGTCGAATCCCTCCGAGGAGTCCATGATTAGTGCCCTTCAGCCACTTGATGGCACGCCTGTGAGTATGATGCCGCACTCTACCATGAACTTCGTGCAAGGAGTAGTTTAGAGCTTTTAGGCCGCGGTCAAGTTCAAAAGTGGGATGAGAAAACAAGGAGGGGCCTCGACACCCACCCCTACACTCTTCGTCCCGTTAGACTGTGACAAGCTGCCCGAGTCGTTGCTTGCCGGTTGGTATCGGTACCGCGTGAAGGCATTTGTACCACTGGCACGGAGCTGCTATTACTGTCACGGGTTCGGCCATACTAATCGCTCCTGTCGACGTTTAAATTCTGGGTTACCCGAAATCTGTGTAGGTTCCTCCAAGGCTGCACACGATAAGTCCAACTCGTTTGTGGCCAAGTGTGTAAATTGCGGAGAGCTGCACCTCGCTTCTTCGAAGCAATGTGGTGGGTATCTCTTTGAGAAAGAAATCCTGGCCATTCAGGCTCAGGATCGTCTCTCATTTTGCAGGGCTAAGAACTTAGTCCTGGTGCACCCGGCGTTGCTTGAGACGTCCTAAGCCTCAATATTGAGAAAGACACCCTCTGCTCCTGGCCCCTCTAGGTCTACGAACACGATCGTTTCCGCTCTCATTCGTAACCTTCTGCGGGTTATACCCACCCGGGCGCTACCCTGGTAAAGCTAGTGGCCCAAATGGTTCACACACAACCACGACTAAAACCAGGGCTTCCCTTCCTTCCCCCAGCGTGACTGTTTCGTGTAAGGCGAAAGGGCCACGCAGATCCCACGAGGAGCACATCAGTAAAGGAGCTTCTGCTCCTTCGCCCACACCAAGTAGTAGGCTGGGTGGCTCGTAGACAGTGGATTCTCGAAAAGAGGGCTCCCCACCTCCGAAGCCTCCCCGCTAGCCTAAGGTTTGATGGGGTGTGAGGAAAAGACTCTCATGATGAGCCCAACCCCCCTCGATAAGTCCTCGAAGGCGACAGCGTCTTTAGCTCATTGTCCGGCCAACAACGCCCAGAGTTCTGCCTCCGGAAAGCGTTCGGCCATTCCCGTGAGGGTCTTTTTTTTGAAGAGCCCCCCCACGTGGGGGTGCCTCTTCAATATGCCTGGATGGCATATTCGTTTAATGGAATTGCCGCGGACTCTGAGCCAACTTGGAGGAGTTGGTTCCTTGTTACCGTTTCGTTTTGCAGGAGACCGTGCTAGGCGCATGCCCACTTTCCACCCTCCCGGGGGATACGGGCCTTGCGACCCCAACACCACGGGAAAATGTGTGAATTCCACCCCGCATGATGTCTCCGTTCTTCTCTTCACCTTACTTACATCCTTTCAGGCAGTAGCTGTGCAGCTGGAGGTAAACTCTTATTTCCGCGTACATTCCACTGTCAGCCGACTTCAACTCAGTGGGCTTCCACCGCGTCGTGGCACAGTCAGCGAGGTCCTTTCTCTTGTTCGGAGATCTGAACGGTAAACAACCCCTGGAGAGACAACTTAATTAATCCCAGGGGTCACGTCCTTGCCGACCTGATCGACGAGCTTGAGCTGGGCGTCCTAAATGTGGATGAGTTTACGCATCACTGCCCGAGAACCGCTTCACTTTACTGCCTTGATCTATCTTTGTGATCTCCCCAAGCACAGCCAGATTTTGATTGGGGGGTAGTCTATGACCTCCATGGTAGTGATCACTTTCCCATTCATATATCATTTTCTGGGTCGTTGCCGCCCGAGAACACGCCCCGGTGGTGCTTAGCGTGGGCGTGGTGGTGTGCATTTCAGGAAATAACTGAATTCTGTCTCTCAGTCGAGGAGTCTAGGTTGGTAGATGAGGCCGTTGAGTTCTTCTTTGGCAACCTCATCGCCGTGGGCCTAACTACTATTCCTTGAAAGTCCGGCCGTTTTGCACGTAGACCGGTCCCTTTGTGGTCATCGGAGTGTGAGACAGCCCTCAAACAGAAACGTTATGCCTACATGCGCTATAAGTGCAGCCCGAACGCGTTCATTCTTGTTTAATTTAGTTAGGCTATTTCAAAGCACGCCCGCCCATATTTTATCCGGCATACGTGTCTTCACTTAACGAGAATACCCCTCTAAGTGAGTTGTGGAAGCGAGTAAAATGGATACGGGGCAAGTTCTCACAGGAACCCCCTACCATTCTCCTGGACAATTGGAGCGCAATCACGGACCCCGAGTCCATGGCGGAATCTTTTGCGTCTGATTTCTTCGCATTCTCTAGCCGGGAAGCTGCTCCGCAAGCATTCAATGCGCGTCGTGATGTCGCGGAAGGCCGCCGGCTGGACTTTAACCCCAGAAGCAGAGAACCTTTCTACGAGAGGTTTAGTCTGAGTGAGTAGCGTTTCGCTCTTGCATCGTGCGTGGACACTACCCAATTTCCGGACGATGTCCCGTCCGCCATGCTTCGTCACCTGAGTGAGCAAGGCATGACCTTTCTGTTACATTTATTCAACAGGATCTAGGTAAAAGATCTCCTCCCACATTCCTGGCGAATCGCTACTGTGCTCGCATTTCGCAAACCAGGGATAGATCACTCTATCCCCGCCGGTTTCCTCCCAATCTCTTTAACCTCTTGCGTGTGCAAGTTGATAGAGAGATTGGTAAATGTTAGCTTAACCTTTTTTTTCTGGACAGCGGAGGTCATCTATCTTCTGCACAGTGCGGCTTACGCAAGTTCCACTCCACATCGGAGGCTCTGCTCCCACTGGAAAATGCCGTCTACGAGGCCTTCCTTCGTAGACAGTACTACGGCACGGTGTTTTTCGATCTGGAGAAGGCCTATGATACCGCATGGCGATATGGTATCATGGAGACTCTCCACACGATGGGGGCGAGGGGACGCCTCCCAATCTTTATATTGAATTTTTGCGAGATCGTCGAATCCGTGTACGGGTGGGGGAGAGGCCTCTCCGGCCCAATGGAGCAGAAAGAGGGTGTCCCTGCGGGACATCCTCTTTCAAATTATTATCAATAGGATAAAATATATTTTTATTTTCAATTAAATAAGTTTCTTTGTAGAGGGGTATTCAACCATTATTGTAGCAAATTAATAAATAAAAAATTATTTATTACATACTTATATTGTGAAAATCTTTCGATTCGCACAAACTAATTCGGTAAAGCGTTCAGGAAACAAAGTTAATATCGCGTAATTTTAATTACTCTTCTAAATTGCACTGCTATTTTACATTACACCTACATTAAGCTGCTCTTCTACACATCACCTCATTGAACTGCTCTTCATCTTAGAGCAAACGCGGGGGATAGTAAACGTTATTTAAGATAAACCTGATCAATAAAAAAGCAAAGAGAACAAAGACGAAGAGAACCACTTAACATTCCCATGAAACAAATTTGAGTCCTCTGTTCAATGAAATAAAAGGGAAACCGAATTAATTAAACGCAGATATTTAAGTTGTTTAACTCTTCCAGAAGGCAATATGTTATTTTTCTCATTACCGGAAGAATTACAATTATAGTATTAACAGAGCCATGTCTTACAGTCGGACTAAGGATAAGTAATGAGATGAACATATAAAGAGTAATATAGTTGAAGATAAAACAATTAGCATTAAGGATAGATTTTCGAGTAGAAAGATTAGCATGACTTAGGACAAGTTTTGAGCCCTTATGGAAAAGAGAAAAGAAAAAGTAGCCAAAGAACGGAATTAACCTGGGGTGTGGTGCTACAAACCGGAGTCACATATTCACAAACTTGCTTTTAGTTTATAAACGCAAATATCTAAGTAATAAATGTTTCCATTTGTAAAATATATTATATAAACTTAAACACTGAGCAAAAAGAGGTCGCAGATACTGAAGGCATCAGCCCTTAATATAAATGGACGAAAGGAATCAACGATTGGTCGCCGTGTAAGAACTAATTGCACCTTTGAAGCCCCCGTAAATTAATTTGAAACTAGCCTACATTATACATTTTAAAGGCTATTATTATCGTAACATTCTTTGGAGGGATCTGGCAAATGGCAGCCTAGTGATTAGTTAGGCGGCCTGAGAAACTAGAAGTGTTTGATAGCGTTGGTTCATATACCCGCCATTTCCTTAAATGGTAGTTTTATTCGAAATGTTTCCACAGTAATTGCGAATTTATATATATATATATATATATATATATATATATATATATATATATATATATATATATATATATATATATATAGTTATCGAAGATATTTCTTTGGACATGAAGAACCCGGAACAACTACCTACGCTCATCCAGATGTTCAGAAATAATTCATCACTCAACTTTACTCACGAAAACGAGAAAATGAAGAGTAGTCGCGCTCCCATTGCTCAAGGTTGTCGTTAGTTCTTCTTAAGAGCGCTTCGTGCCTGAAATGTTGTAAATCAAGGCTACAAATTTAAGTTTTTGCATGAATGGTTTCTCAGAGTGCCCCGAGATCTACAAAAGATCGGTGATCGGCGCTTCATAAACAGAGCATTCTCACACTCCTCCAATTGTACAACGATTACTGCTGAGCTTAAGCGAGTAAACCAGCTCCTCGTGAACAATGGCTATTCACAAACTTTAATCGACTTAATAGTTAAAATAAAGATAAACTTTGTCATCCTTCCAAACGACAAACCAGAAAACTATACATTCATAGACTTATTTTACCAAGCAACAATGAACACAGGCTACAAGGAAGACTAGAAGCTTCTCGAAGCCATTATCCACCCGAACCTTACCCTAACCAACACCAGCCACAAAATAAACTTGATCATGTTTTACAAGACCATAAAATCACGAGCCCTCGTCTTGAAGAACAGTTTTCTCCCTGCAACAGACCCCCTCCAAGAGTCCAATCTATTGTATGAGTACTCTACTAAGTACATAGGGATGACTTCTACAATCGTGTCGCGCAGGTTGACAATGCACCTCCAAGATGGGGCTATTAAGCGCCACGTTACTACTTAAAATACATCAATCATAAGAGAAATGCTACTCCTGAACACCTCCATTATTTTCCGCGATTCTGATAGTCGAAGACTCCGAATAGAGGTGGTTATGATCTCCCAACGGAGACCTTCCATTAACATACAACTTCAGCCAGAAACTATCCTCCCAACGATTCTTCGCAAGAATCTACAAGGCCCCTAAATGGAACCAGACCTCATCTAAAAAAAGTTAAAATTTGTATTATTTTGTATATTCTCAAAAATTACAAAACTGATAACTTTTTTTTTTGAAAATAAAAATCGATAGTTAAATTCGACATTAAATTCTACATAAGAAATTAGCCTCATATTTTTGAGCTAACTGATTGGTCGGTTATCTCATGAGTATGTTTAAAATATTTCCTATATATATTACCTCTTAATATCATGGCCATAAAAAAAACCCAACGAGGACCATGCCATTCAAGATTCCCAAGCAGCGTCAACATGCTTGGGAACGTAGTTGTCCATTAAATTACATAAAAAGAATTATTAAGAAGACCGAAGAAGAACCACAGCTGACTACAAGGAACGAATCCGATTAGACCAGTAATCCAATAAAGGTCCCAATGCAACCAACGAGGACTAAGAAGAAATATGAAGAGTACAAAACATAAGTATGAAACACATAACACACCTGAATACAACCAATCAATAATAAAATAACATAAACATATACAACCAAACAACAAAGAAACTAACATAAACATATACTAATACAAAGATTATACACGTAAGAATCAGTTATGGGACAAAAAGAACAAATAAATAGTAACTAAAGAACCAAACAACACGTCAAGGAAACAAGAACACTAAATTTGAACATGAATACAAAGGTTTGAACGCTAATTGATTTATATATTTACATAGGTATATATATATATATATATATATATATATATATATATATATATATATATATATATATATATATATATATATATATATATATAAATATATATATATATATGCCAGAAGCAACAAAAACATTTAAAACAAAGAAAGAGATTAGCTTGATCTCCAGGTAACTTTGTAAATCTTGCAACCCTTAGACTTCCTTACTTCCACCCCTATTCCCGACCCCACTTTTCTTGTACACCACTATCTCTTACAGTCACCTACTCACTACTTCCTTCAGATTCAGATTCAGATTCACCATTCTGCCCCGAAGATTACGAGTACCTACTACTAGGTCGAAAGACGTCGAGGCAAATAAAGTCATGCCTCTTCTGATTAATTTTCCTCGCCTAGAGCCAGCAATTGAAATTATAGCTAAAGCTATAAAAAAAGCTGTAATTTGAATTAAACAATGCAGCCCTCGCTGTTTAAATAATCTTGGCCGGCACTCGAAACCGGGTCTGATAATTGCCGGTCGGATGCTCTACCGTTAAGCCTCCAGGCACAACGACTCAATTCCATCTAAAGCGTTCCCCCTATTTTCTTACCCACTCACAATTTAAAGGCTGATTATCCCTGTCGCATACAAAGATGAGCAAATACAAGTTTTGCGAGTGGTAATAACTACCACAGAGCTTTCGCCATATTTAATTTCTGCCTTTTAAAAACCTTTGGAAGACAGAAAGAAAGATGCCGAAACCTTGCATTTTATACAAATTAACAATACAATACAAAAAAAAGTAAAAGACATGTAAAAGGAATGTGCAACATAAATGACACTATGTATAAATACTTAAAAACAATATCTGGTGTAAATTTTCCAAAAAAGGGGGGGGCGCACATTTAAAAAAAAAAAAATACGAACTAACTTTTTATTAAGAATTAAACAAACAGAATAAAGTTAAAAAAAAACACCATTGTATATTATAAACCAAAAAAACCCTGAGTCTGAACAAATTACAAATTGGGACTAATCTGTATCGTTGGAGTTGTGAAAGCTACTGACTAGCGCTAGAAAACTAAGTAAGAGCTTTTTACCTATCTTTTTTAATTTGTTTTCTCTTTTAATGTAATTTTTTGTCATTTTGCTGCATTAATATATTGTTAATTCCTTTTTGTTAGTGTTTTTATTGTTTCTTTTATTAATTATAAATTGATTAATAGTTTGGTCTATTAATTTAGTTTCTTTGCTAAAATTATTTTAACAAAGTCTATCTTTAATTCTTTCAAATAATTATTGAGTGCGGACGGACGTGAGCAAAGCTCCCTACAAATTCTGTGTTTTGACTTATTTTTGTGAAACTTGAACACGATTTGTGAACAAAGAAAAGGAATTTAGTTATTGTTGAAGCGAATGTGATATAAACGGACAGTATTATTCGCCACGAAGATCCAAAATTTTCCCGGTTTATAAAACACCGCCACGGAGAGGTCGAAACAAGAGGTAAACAAAGATTCAAGATGGCGGAAGGTGGACGCCGTGGCGCTAACGTGAGTACGCTTAAAACTGAATGTAACAGCAAAAAAAAATAAAAAAAAATGCCCCAGATAATAAAAAAGACATGGATAAAGATAACACAACCCCTAAAGGGGAAGCATATAAGTGCGGTGAATGTGGCGAGTTGGTAAAAGAGAGTGACAAGGCCGTAGAATGTGAAATATGTGTACTCTGGTTCCACACGAAATGCGCAAAAGTTTCTGACAGCCTGTACCAAGTAGTAACAGATAAACCAGACGAATGCCACTGGTACTGCCAAAGCTGAAAAAGGGGGGCAAAAAATCCCTACCAGAGTATAGTAGTAATGACAAGCGAAATACAGAAGGTAAATGAGAAAATAAACCAAGTGAGACAAGAACTAAGCGATGTGAAGATGAACCTAGGAGAGAAAGTGGGGGAACTGAGTGACAACAACATCTCTTTAGAAGCCAGATTTCCTTGACTAGAGGAAACACAGCAGTGCTTAGAGGTAAACTCCCAACATACAGGGCTTTGGATATTAACTAAAGAACAGCTAATTGAGAAAATAGTCAGCAAACAAATGACACAGTAACAAAATCATTGAATGACAAAGTAGATCTGAAATTGAATGAGAAGGAAGACCAAGAAGCCAGAAAATTCAACCTTATCATACATAATCTACCTGAGACAAACTCGAAGGAAGGTAACATAAACAGGGTAACTAAACTTATTCAGGAAGAGTTTAAACTTAAGATCAACATCAATAATGCACAAAGGATGGGAAAGCCAAACTGTGAACGTGCCCGACTACTCAGGATAACAATGGCCAGCTTAAATGAGAGGAAGCAGATATTGATCAAGGCCAAAGAATTACGCAATAGCTCGCACCCTATCCACAACCAGATCTATATACGTCCTGATCTAACCAAGAAACAATTTTAGGAGTCAAAAAACTTGAGGGAACAACCAAACAAAAGGTGGATAATAAGAAAGGGAAAAGTGGTGGAAACAAGCGAACAGAACTAAGAATATCATATACCAATAAAGATAACTCACTTATGAACAAATATGACGAGCTCTGTTCTTTAGTAAATGACAAGCAATATGATGCAATACTAATAACAGAAATTAAACCCAAACATGGGAAAGTGCAAGAGTTATCTGTTATGTAAATTCAGGGATACGATATATTTACCAGTGATTTATACGCAGAAAATACCAAAGGGACATGTATATATGTAAGATCTACACTTAATGCTAAACATATTAAGCCCCCAATGGACTCATTCCAAGACTGCACATGGGTAACTATACAGGGATGTCACAACAACAACTTGCTTTTAGGGGGCCATCTATAGATCCGGCTTGCCTCTACTTGCAACTACACGAGACACAGCGTTACATGAGATTCTCAAGTGGGCAACTAACAAACAGAAAACTTATCTACTCATCACAGGAGATTTTAATCATCCGAGCATCACCTGTACCCCATCACCTCAAACGCCGAACATAGAAAATCCACACAATCCTGCATGCAGATTCGTTGAATGTGTACGAGATATATATTTACATCAGCACGTCACCCAGCCAACCAGATATAGAAATGAGCAGACTTCAACATTGGATGATCTCGTATTTAGTAATGAGAAAGGGATGATTAAACAACTAGTACATCATGAGGCACTAGGAGCAAGTGATCATGCCAGATTGGACTTCAAATTTATCTTCTGCACAACACCTCAGAACAAAAGAGGACAATAAGGAACTACGAGCAGGCAGACTATGAAAAAATGAGAGAAGAACTAAGCATTAAATGGGACGAATTGCTTGCGGGCAAGTTGACACAAGAAGCCATTGATATACTACAATCAAGAATCATGCAGGCAGTGAAGGATCATATACCAACAAAAAAATTTAAAGAGTAAGAACAAACCACCATGAATGAACAAGGAGGCCTTCCGCAAAGCTAGGAAAAAGTACCACGCATGGATAAGATATCTGAATACAAAGAGCAGACTTGACTGGATAGCTTACACAGAAGCTAGAAATTCAGCTACACATGCATCAAGGCAGACCCGTAGGGAATTTGAAAAAAAATAGCAAAGGAGACAAGACCAATAACAAAGCCTTTTGGAACTATGTCAACAACCGCAGGAAAACTCGAACTCACGTAGGTGACCTTAAAGATACACATGGTAACTTTGTAAGTAACGATAAGGATGAAGCCGAAACACTAAATGAGCAATACTTTAAGACCTTTACGCAAGAGGACAGAAGTAACATTCCAGACTTTGAGCCTAAACCCCTCCAGTTTTAGGCACTAAGAACAATAGAAATTACAGAGAGCATGATTTTTAAGCAACTGAATTCACTTTGGACTGATAAATCTCCGGGAATAGACGACTTAGACCCTAGAGTTCTCAGAGAAGTAGCAAAAAAAATAACCAAATCTCTGACAGCAATATTCCCTATCCAGTATCACCAACTCCGAGCTTCCAGAACAGTGGAGGGAAGCGAACATCACTCCCATTTACAAGAAAGGAAATAAGGCTGACCCAGCAAACTATCGCCCAATAATATGCAAGATGCTAGAAAGAATTATCTTGTAGGCAATGATACAACATATCAAGGCTAATAATCTTAGATGTGTCCAACAACATGGTTTCTCTAAGGGGAAATCCACAGTAACAAATCTTTTAGAAGCGCTGGATTTATGAACAGAGGCTCTCAGTCACTGCTTACCAGTGGATATCATTTTCCTGGACTATGAAAAAGCATTTAACACAGTTCCACATGAAATACTACTTAGAAAAGTGAAGTCACTTGGTATCGTCGGTGACCTCCTGCAGTGGAAACGTGGTTTTTTGACAGAGCGTAGGCAAAGAGTGATAGTAAGTGGTACAGTATCATGTTAGAAACCAGTTACAAGTGGCGTACCACAGGGATCTGTGATGGGCCCCCTTTTCTTTATGATATTTTTCAGTGACATACCTCACAAACTAAAAAACTTTATATTGCTCTTTGCAGATGACACAAAGATATATGCAGCTTTCCAAAACTGTGAAGGCAACTCCCATACTAACTGTTTACAAGCGGACTTGAAAATGCTACAAGAATAGTCAGTTAAAATGCAAATGAAGTTCCACCCTGGTAAATGCAAAGTAATGCACATATGAAATAGCAACCCCCAGCACAAGTACAAAATAACAAGAGATGATGGAACAGATCACACACTACAGAAAACCACAGCAGAGAAGGACCTGGGAGTCCTTATTGCAATCTAAGCTTTAGTAACCACGTCCAAGCTCAAGTTAACAAAGCCAACAAGCATACATTCCAATATCCAGACAAAGATGCCTTTCTCCCCCTGTACAAGAGTCTTATTCGACCCAATCTGGAGTATGCATCAGTAATCTGGTCTCCCAAAATTAAAAGAGACAGAGATATGGTAGAGAGGGTACAGCGTAGAGCAACGCGCATGGTTCATAGTATCTCTCATCTCTCCTATTCGGAGAGACTAAAAGCCCTTAATCTACCTACCATACACTTTAGAAGACCGAGGTCAGATGATATACAACTATATAAGATTTCATATGGACACGACGAACTTCAAATAGGAAACGACTGTAAGCTGTGCGACAGGTCAATGTTTACTCTGGGTCTCTCGACTAACACAAGAGGACAATGCTTTAAGTACCAAGTGCAGAGCTCATCCGGTCCAAGAGCCAATTTCTTCCCCACAAGAGTCACTTCAGCATGGAACAAATTCTCAACAGAAACTGTAACCAGCAAAACTGTAAACATCCTTAAGTCGAAGATTATAAAAAAAATGGAAAAACCACAAAGACCTCCACAGTTATATATTCACATATTGAAAAATCCGTCCTGCATACAACTAAAAACAACAGTACGGTCTCATTACCCAAGAGGGTACCCATTGACCGGGATTCAAGGTAAATTCAAGGTAAATTATATACAAGTGAAAATCCTTATTGTTTGATCATTCTATGATCTTTTTAATTTCTGAATAAACCTTTTGCCAGTCTGAAGAAATTAAAAATGTTCTGAATATAAAGCACTGTTTTGATGGTGTTGAAATTTAAAAAGATTCCGTCATTTGTTATGTTTATATAAACTAAACTATCGAGTTTATGTTTATCTAATATGATATCCACGTTTAATATATATATATATATATATATATATATATATATATATATATATATATATATATATATATTATTATTATTTTTTTGGAGCAGAGTATACCCAAATTAAATCTATATGGAGCGGCATGGCATAAAAGGATAAGATGTTCTAAAATAGAAAAAGTAGTAATGTTAAAATAAAAGCGATAAACAAATTTAAAAAAGAGCTCCAGGGAAATAAACAAATTACATGTCCCGACATAGTGTAACTAAATTGAAAACGAAGCGAGGGGGACCTATTGCCCCCCACAAAGGCAAAAAAGACACGAACACATACCAACACTTACATTTCTACTTAATTAAAGGGTTATAATTACAAACTATAAAACAGATAAATAAAACCTAATTGTATTAGAAATTAGAAGGGGGATTTATTGCAAAAATAGGGCCCCTTAGCTTAGAAAAAGCTTAGTCGATCGTTACATGTGACGCGTAGAATAGAGAGGAAGTATTCTAGACTGAGGGAAGAAAAGGGCTGGGAGTTGACCAAAAGAGGAGTAATGATATAGAAAACGAATAGAGGGGAATAGGGGGACGTTGTGGGGCCAACGCTACTTATTAGATCTCCATGCTTGGGGACTCTGCGGTCGATTCGCAGGTGACAAAGGGCTACACCTCAGTGCTCTGATGAGGTTAGTAATTCCTATGCCCAGGTAAAATCCGAGAATGCAGAATGCAGCGTCTTAATGATGCAACCATTCGATTCTGACTGCCAGAGTAATCGAATCTAGTTCCTAATAAGAGGATAAAAGTCACAATAAAGCAAACTGCAGTAAAAAACAAAGTGTCCGGGTGGCCGCAAGCAATTCAAGCGGCCTCATGGGTCCCCTCGTTACCTTGATTAGGAACTAAGCCCCCCTCCCCTTAAATTCTTGACTAACTATGAATGTATTTTGGAGAAAAGGAGATGTTCAGACATTAAAGAGCGTAGAACGCATAAGGCGCTATTCGAATCAATAAAAATCATAAAGCCATAAAATGCAAGGTGGATAAAAGGCGTAAGGCTAATAAAATGGAATAAAGCTCGGCGATAAAAGTGGAAGCTACTCGCGATAAATACTCGGGGACTAAGGATCCCGATAAGACCACAGCAACCACCCATACCATCCTACGTTTTTGACCTGTGTGTGAAGAGATGACATGAAGTGTATGATTTAGCATGTACAATGAATATTGCACAGTCCATACACGGCTCAACCAATGACTTCTGCATATCAAAGACAAACATACAAATAATTTACAAGGGACGGGCGTGAACAGAGGAAGGATTGAATTGAGATGACCTAAATGGAAAACGTATTTCGCAAAATGAAGTCCCAAGTTCCGCTTTATTATGGAGACCTGTCAGAGGCCGCGACAGACCCCGGGGAGAAGACGCTCTCTGAGACCTCTATACAAGGGAGCTGCTGAATACGTAGAATATACTGTATACAGACCTGAAAGCTGTGGTGATGAAGCGGGAAAATGTTACTCTCAGCATAAATGTTCGATATAGGGAAAGAACGGAATGTGCCACGGATAGAATGAGATCCAATTTGCGGATAAGATCCAGCATACAGATCGATGATGGAGAATCGAGGAATACACCTCACTAATAGAGTCCAACTTTGACTACACGAGGGAGGTGTATAGCCTCCACAACGAGAGTTCCCCCAAGATGTATGGGAGAGTATCTTTAGTGGATCCATCTTCTGCAGACATCTCCGTTGCAGGTCATTCTTTGCCAGGTAGACGACATTAAAGTTATCTATTATATTTCACCTATTTCAAAGTCAAAGAAAATGGGAGAGTTGTCAATGATTTCTAGCGTTATCTCTGCTAAATATATTTTAAAGGTGGAAACATTTCGAGAAGTCTCAAGACAAATTGGTGCGGTCAGTATAAAGCAAAACCTCGACAACCGGTACTGCATTATGTCCTGGCGCCCGGGCATTTGCCACAAGAGATTATGTGATAGCCACGCCCTTTTACACAATTAGGATTATCATTTGTGTATCTGATGACTGATGAATATTCTTTGTTTGTAACTTATCGTCAAATTTACCTTCGAAATGTTATCGGTTTCAGGAATATAATTTGAGTTGTTCTCCCAGTTGAACATAGCTAAGAATCCCTTGCGTGCTAGGAACACAGACAATAATCTTGCGAATAAAGTCAGAATTGCTTCAGCATCAGTTTCACCTAACATTCTGAGCTTTGTAAAATGAAGCAGAGCCAGGCCTCTCATTAAAATGCAGGGTAAGAAAATATAATTAAATTTAAAACATTATATGTACTCTTTGGTGTTTTGGATGTTTTTATAATTAAAATTCTTTGAAATATGAGGTTAAATCAATTATAATATTATAATTGGGGTTAATCAGCTTGAGGGAGTATATCTATATATTTGTAAAAGTGAAAGTTCATTACATATGTCCGCACACGTTTCTCTACACATGTAATTTTCCTTTTCTACGGAAAATGTTCCCCAACCCTGCTTTATACCTAACAACATTACACCAATTTGAAAAATACGCACACAACTAACAAACGAAACAAGAATATAAATCAACGTAAATAATTAGACAGAATATCTAATATTCAAAGTTAGTCACTGTCCTAAAATAAATAAATAGGACGTAACACTAAACACAACGGTTTGAGCACCAAATACAAATAACACAAACAATATCAAAATAAACAAAGTTTTTTGGGAAGGCAAATATTAAATAAGGCGAATACCTTGCGAAGATAGTTAGCATTCACCGATCTTGTATTTGCCTTTTTTTTATTTGCAATATGGAGAGTGATCCTTTAATTTGTGAGAGGATCAGATATATGGTATAATAATCCATTGGAAGTACCTTCTATCGTGGCGTTATTTCTGCCTCCCCCCTCAGATGTAGCAAATGACGTGCAAGTAGGCAACATTAAAGAGGGGGCGGCGCAATAGGGGTTTAAAAATAATGCAGAGGCTTCTGAGTAAGTGCTTTCGGGAAGAAATCATTTGATTAAACATCTCCATCCGAAATCTTTCTTCTGTCCATATTTTAAAGACATTTTCCCAACCGCCCTTTTTTGAGGTGGTGGATTTTTCGAACTCAGGCTATTTTTGTGGCATAGTGTCTCCTGGTACGTAAAATTGTTGTATTTTTAACTTAATCAGAACAGTCATCACTTTCGTTTGTGTCTCTCCTTAACTAAGTATATTGTGTTTAAATTTCATTTATATAAGATTTGTGTGTAACGTTTTTGAAAAATTGTGCTACTATTGTATTTGTAGCTAGTCTTTGATACTCTTCCCCTTCTTTCTTCATCTGTGTACAGCCCCAGAGTAATATAGCAGAGTG
Source organism: Ceratothoa steindachneri (assembly GCA_963969495.1). Lineage (NCBI taxonomy): Eukaryota > Metazoa > Arthropoda > Malacostraca > Isopoda > Cymothoidae > Ceratothoa > Ceratothoa steindachneri. The sequence goes on along the minus strand of OZ018323.1, from coordinate 19,181,904 downwards.
AAGCTTATACAAGTGAGAGGTTCTGCGTAGGGATTATCTTGGAAGCCTTTGGATTAAGAGGAAGACATAACGAATGGTATCCAAAGGAGATTTCGGCTTAGTTCACTGTGAGCTCCTTATGAGCCCCTAGACAGCTTCTGTATTCTCACAATATATGTAAGGGCATTTCTTTCCGTAGAAACAATTTAATCAAGGTAGAATTTGTCACAAACTCTTTCGATGAACAAAATGACTTAAAATTTATTCTATAATATCATCTGAACAATTGCTTCTTTGCGCCATTTGAAGGCAATCCTAATTTCATTGATATTCAAGTATATATAAAAAAAGATACAGAAAACTTTCTTTTTACAATTCGGGAATTTATAATATTAAAGTAATCCTCAAGATTATTACAGAGTGTATTTATAAGAAGAAGATTGAAGTATGAATAAAATTTTAACGAATTGTTTTCTCAGGAATCTATCGTACATTTTAATTGCTTTCTTCTTTACCTTAATTTGAAAGTTAGACATCATTCATATCCAAAATTTGTTTTATACATGAGGATAATCCAGATAGAATCAATAAAGGGTGCTCTGTTTTATAGGCATTGAGTTTAACAGCAAATTCATGGATTCATTATATAAAAAAAACATTTATCTAATATACGATCCTCCCTATTCCATCCGGTTAACCGGATTTGAGTATGAAGGAGATTTTACTCTTGCTTGACTAGATCTAGCCAAACACGACTTTAACACGGTTGTTATTGAAATAACTAAACTAAAGATCACAATAACCTTCTTGTTAATGTAATAAAATGAGAATGATAGAAGATAACTTTCTACGAGTATAAAGAGTATACACGTAGGAATGGTTAGATGATAAAGGTGAGGTAAAAATGGAACGAAATAATAAAGAATGAAACTATTAATTGTAAACAAATATATAATGAATAGAATCTTTTCATATATTCATTTAATATTTGAGCATACGATTAGTTTGGTTAATACTATACTGTATAAAATGGTAAATTAAATAATATTTAAATCAATATATGCGTTGTCACGTGAAAAATAAATAATTTGTCAGCGGGAATTGAACAAGCTAAATTGATGCAAATAAATAATTAAGAATAATTAAATAAAATGATTAAATTATTAATTGAATGAAAATAAAATACAATATAGTATAATGAGAAGAAATGGTTGGATTAGAGTTTGTATAATTATAGAATTTGTAGGATTGTAGGATCATAAAAATCGTATATAAAAATGGAGGAACTGTAATTATAAAAGAAAATTTATTTTTAATAAATTTATCTTTAGATAATTAAACCAACCGCTTCAAGCTAAATTACTAAATTACAGAATTAAAAAATAGTGTTGCTGTGTTATAAATATAGATATATACAATTCATACATAGATTAATTACTGCGAATGCAATTAAACCTTCTCCATGAGGGAACGATTTTACCATATAGCTTGTATCACTGAAGAAAATGACTCTATGCCTGTTTATTTGGCTAAAATACACCCCACTAAGAGAAATACGTGCTTCCTAAAAAGACAAAAGCCTTTCTGCATTATTCTGGGTATCGCCTGGGTCTCCTAATGCAGCGGCCGGAACTTGTCACCCTGGCGGTTGTCTGACTACGTTCAAGTGGACACAAATTTCTCGCAGTGCCAGTTAATTGAGGCGAGGCACTGTCACGAGTGTAAGTGGAAGGAACGAAGGTGATCCGTTTAGAAGTTCCTTCTGAGCTGGTGTTTGACCTGAGTTGGACGTTTTGAGTCTGATTCCCTTCTGAAGGGTTGACCAATTGTAGAGAGATTTGCTCCTGAATCACCACTACTGACAACGAGGGTTCCTGCAACAAAAGAGAAAGAAGTCATTAGCAAAGGAGAAGGAGAAGTGGGTGCAGCATAGTTAATTGGTGGAGGGTTTATTCTGTTTGGTGCTAAGCTGCAGTACAAAAAGTTTCGACTTCTTAGAGATGCAGAGATTAACGAATTGAGTCGCGTCAGATAAAAACATGGAAACAAGTTGAAATCTATTTTGGTACGAAAGGGTTCTGGTTATCAGGCACTATTGGGGAGGTAGGACTAATTTGGATCATTACACGTACCAAATTGTGTACGCATGAACCAGGATAGATATATAAATGTATATTCAATAGAAGAAAAGAATTAACCAGAAAGAGCTAGTTGGATACCATAGACAAGTTCCGCTGCAGGGCAGGTCAGATCGTCTTTCAATGACGAAAAATATTCCGAAGTATCAAAAGCAGCTTGTCCACACAAGTAGTGTTTGGATCTGTGGAGTGTAAGCTTGATTTGACCTTTCGGTCTAGAATTTCAACTACGGGGTCGCTTTGGGGAAGGTAGCTAGTGGTACGAAGGTGAAAAAAGCCAAGGACTAACATGAGCTTATTCAATTGGTGGGATTCAAATTGATTACCACGATTATTCATGATTGTGGATGCGAAACAAAAACAAACAACCCATGCTTGAGCGATGGTGGAGAATTGAACATCCTGAATAGCGAACTTACAGGATGAAATATCCTGAAAGTCGGTCCTGAAGCAGTCCTCTTGGGTTCATAATGTTGCCCTGCAAAAGGAGTAAAGCACCAAACTACCATAGGCTCTTACTCGGAGGAAACAAAAAGACTCATACCTGAGCCCAACCTGTCCCGATACGTAGTCGAAGGCGACAGCGCCTTCAGCGTCTTGATCGTCTAACAGTGCTCTGGTTTTGACCTGTGGAAAGCATACGGCCATTCCCGTGAGGTTTTCCTCGTCGAAGAGGCCCCAGCATCTTTTGGATGAAATATTCTTCGGGGAAGATATACGGATGATTGTCTGCTTACGTTACACGTTAGATAACACTGGGGAATAATGTATTTGGTGAATTGACAAAAGTACATTTTCATACCTAATTCGAGCATACTGAATTTAAATCTGAAATCAGATTCTCTCTAAATGCTACAGATTTTTCGTAATATAAATAACTAATATTATACAATAATTTTAATTTTATTAGGCCTATCATCATGCCCTGAAGTAATTTTGAATCATCTTGCGTTATTTATAGTAAAGCAGGTTTTTTTGCACAAACATTTTATTGCATATCAGAAGAAACTTGAATTACAGATTAGGATTACAAATACTGTAATCAAATTGATGCTAATTAATTAATGACCGTACATCAGGCTGGAAAACCTCTCCCTGATTTCAATCAGGCAAAAATTTGCGTTTGTAACTCTTTCTCTTGTAAGTCTTCTCTGGCTGATTTCTTCTTATCGTCCAGCAGTAGTCCGCCATCATGTGTCTATCTCAGTGACCTTGGTAGTGCTCTTCCATCGTCATCAAATCATGATGGATGAATTGCAAGGGGCCCCATCGAACGATGGCCTTGAACTGCCCTAAGAGAAAAGAAATAATAAAGAAGAAGGAAGAAAATGAAAAAAATAAGAAAACCGCTACATACGCGAGCACGGTGAAAAGAAGTGAAGGGATGACATCGACTCCCTCACCGATGATTTTCACCAACGACCTGAGTGCAAAGATACTTATTTGCATAACTCATGCGAACGTGGCTAATGCGGTAAAACCTGGATGTTACAACCAGGTTTTAAACACGCTTCTTAAAGCAAACAATTTGCCATCTATCATTGTGCCAGATGATCCTGAATGCTCTAGGGCATTTAAGGATAGCATAATGGGCAATAACAAAAAAGAAAATACCACCGGATTAAGCGAAGTCATGGAGTCTCACTCATCGGAGGAATCCGAAGAAGAGGATGAGACTAATGACAAGGAAGAAGAAGAGCATTCAACATCTTCGGATAGTGACGAGGGCCCATGCACTCGCACTAGGGCAACAAAGAGTCGGTCAAAGACTCCCAGCCCTCCCCCGAAGAAGGTAAAGCCTGGGCACCCCAGACCTGCCCCACAGGCCCCCAAGAGTAAGAAAAAGAAGAAACACAGGTAACTCATCTTACCATGGAGCAGAACTCACTAAGAATCTTGGAAATAAACACCAATGGCTGGACAACCAAAAGAACTCTCTACGGAAATGTGTTCAGGGAAATAGATGCAGATGTCATCTTGATTTCTGAACATGGGATTGACACTCGTAGTTCTGAAATTAAGATCTGGAACTACGACGTGTTTATCACGAATTACTCTCAAGAGCGGTACGACGGTGCCGCCATCGCCATCAAAAGAGGGATCAAGTATAGACCCATAAGGAACTTGGAAGAATCCTATCTTGCAATAGAGGTCGAACTCGATATAGGAAAGCTGGTCATCGCCACCGGGTACCAGCCGCCGAGACGAGAATATTTGCCAATCCATTCTCTCTCTGGCCTATTTGGCAGAAGGACCCCCACCATATTAATGGGGGACCTTAATGCCAGATGTCGGGATTCTGGGTACAGGACCTTCAATGGAATTGGAAGGTGCCTGGATACTATGATGGACCGAAACATGGTCCATAGAATAGGCCCAGACTTCCCAACCTATACTCGAGGAAGAAGTGCCACAAAACCAGACATTTGTCTGGCTAATCGTCAGCTGTCGTTCAATTACTACATGGAACCATTCCAGGTACCATGTAGTGATCATATAGGGATCCTACTCACCATCAATAGGAACCCTATACAAGTCCCAGCTCCAGTCAGAAAAGACTACAGGAGAGCCGACTGGGCACGGTACGCTGGTCTCCTCGAGGCCTATCGCCCACCAGATCTGGACGAGGCAATTCTCGAGGAGATAGACGAGGCACTCGACGACCTCAACGAACATCTAATTATTGCAGATAGGGCTTGCATCCCCAAAACCCAGTTTAAAACCATCTCCTCATACAAGTGGACTGGGTATATGAAAGATCTATATAGAGAATTGAGAGTTATGTACGAGTTAAATATAACAAATGCAACATTTGACTCGCTACAACGAAGTAGAGAGATCAAGGAAGAGCTCAACCAGCTGATCCTCGAACAACAACAGAGACAATGGGACGATGCGATCGAGAGCCTCAATCAAGATGCATCTCCCAAGGACTTTTGGAAAAAAGTCAAAAGTCTCAGAGGATCATCTGGAAAAAAGAAGAAAATGGAAATCCAAAAAGAAGATGGATCCATTGAAACTGCAGATAATATCATCGAAGTGATATTCCGGCGTTATTGGGAAAAAATCTTCAGCATATCGGAAGATGAAAACGAAGATTTCGATATAGAGTTCGAAAATAACATCGTAGACGAGCTTAACACGGTAATACATCGAACGCATCCTCATCACCAGGTGGATAGACTGCGTGACGGAGACGCCGAGATCACAGAAGAAGAGATCCTTGGCGCACTCCGCTCATTCCGACAGAAAGCCCCAGGCCAATCGGGGCTTACGAAGCTTAACTTCGAAAAGGCACCAGCCAACATCATCGAAGGAATGAGACGAATTTTTAACGCATGTCTGAATACAGGGTACTTTCCAGATGCTTACAAAACGGCAAAAATGATCTTTTTGCCCAAGCATGGAAAGGACCCTACGTTGAGAGAGAGCTACCGCCCAATTTCACTCCTGGAATTTGGCGGGAAACTCTTTGTGAAGATCGTCAACGGAAGACTGGTGTCTCACCTGGAAGAAAACTCCCTCTACAACCCTTGCCATTTCCTGTTTAGAAAGAAGCGAAGTACGGAAATGGCAATTAATGTCATAACGGAAAAGCTTTCCCAAGCCAAACGGGACAGGAGTTATGTGGATATCGTTTGTCGGGATGTGTCAAAGGCGTTTGATAAGGTGTGGCAGCGGGGCATGCAGTATAAGATCTTAAGGCTGGGTCTAAGTGAAAACTTAGAAAGAACTCTCTGTGACTATGTCATGGAGAGAGCGGCGTATGTCAGTCTAGGGTGCATGGACGGACCAAAGTTTCCGCTCACTGCGGGCCTCCCGCAGGGGGGGGGTGTCTGTCCCCCACCCTTTACTCGATATACACCGCGGACGTCCCAGACCCTGTGTACCCCAATTCCCTCAATATTCAATACGCCGATGATTTCAGCCAGATAATCGTATCTCCATGGAGGCATGCGCCGTGGCAAGCTCGCATGACAGCGATGGAAATCGCGAACCTTAACAACTACGAGGCTCAGTGGAAAATAAGAACAAACCAAGAGAAATTCAAGGTGGTCCCCATCGGACGCACCTTAAGGGCAGACGTGCGTGTGGGGGATACGCGATACCCCTACACCAACGAATGCAATGTACTCGGTATGAAAATCACCTCTACGGGTACAAAAAGCACGCCGAAGAAAGAATTTCTCGAGCCTCGTCCGCTGTCAGAACTCTATACAGCTTCAGAAATCTACTTGAAAGCAACAAGAAGAAGATCTACAATGCCCTTGTAAGATCCTCGTTGCTTTACCCCGCCTCCACCCTCTCATGTGTCTCAAAAACACAAAAGAGGCGTCTTCAAGTAGTGCAAAATAAATGCATGTACCTAATAACGGGTACACGCAGGCATGAAAGAAGACGGCAAGAAGACCTGCACAGAGAGGCGGGGATAATTCCCATTAACAAAGTCATAGAAGAACGGACCCGGAAAATGCAGGATCTGGTTAATCGTGAACTGAGTGATGAAATCACCCAGATGATTAACCAGAACAGAAGAGCTGAATGTCGCCCCAGATTCCCCAGCTCCGCCAACTTAGTGGCTGGCGGAGACGAAGTGCCGTTCTATGCGTAAAATGAGACAAAGAAATACCTGTGAAAACAAGATCATTCACAAGAATAAAGAAAAAACTCGAAACCTTACTACGACAAGATACCGATAAAGACAACCTTACCAAGAAATTAAAAACCCAACGATTACGAAGAGAACTTCGAAAGAAGTTAACTACAAAAGAAGAAAGAAGAAAGAAGAAAGAAAAAACAATAAAACTACTAAAATACACATACAATAAAACAATACAACAAGCACGCACTTAAATATATTAAAAACATATACAAAACAGGCAATGCACAACACAAACCATAAAATACTAAAGTTGCTAAGATAAATGGCTTGAACGCCATAATAATTATAATTTTATAATTTTATAACTTTATAATTGTTACCAAAATCCAAAGACAACAAAATGAATTCACACAACCAAAAAAAATAAATGAAAGTGATAAGTCTGATCACCAGACCCTAGGCATCTCTTTGCACCTCTTCCACACTTTTTTCTCTCTTCTCCACTTTTCTATTTTCTCTGTCCCCCCCCACACCCTATCGTCTCCCCTCACATGCACCCGCACTTATACAAAGTCAAAAAATCATGATGGAAGCGTTCCCCTTGTTCGTCGTTCACGGCTCCCAGATTCTCTGGGAATTCGTCGAGGTGACTATTTAGGAAATGCAGCTTCACACTCATGTTGCATCCCATATCACGATATGCTGAAAGCATATTAGTAACCATACCCTCGTAGTTATGCGCTTTTTTGTTTTCCAAGAAGTTACGAACAACGGCAGAAAATAAAAGCCAGGCTGCCTTCTCTTTTTCATTCATGGTGTTCACGAATCTAGAATCACTTAGAAGTCTTCGGATTTTGGGACCATCAAATACTTCTGCATTTATTTTTTCGTATGACAAAGCAGAAAACGCCGATATTATGTACTGAAAACAATCATTGTCAGTGCTCAACACCTTGACACACTGCTTCATCAACGCCAGTTTTAGATGAAGTGGAGGTAAAACGATATTTTCTCGACTTACGATCGGCTCATTAACAATGTTTGGCATTCCTGCTTCCAGAGTTTCCCGAACGGGACAATCTTTTGGGGACTAGTTTTTGTCATGGGCTTAACTGTCCCACATACAGATATAGCATGGAAACTTTGTATATCCCTTCTGCTGGCCAAGGAGGAAGTTGACCTTCTTAAGGTCTACACATATGATCTAATTTTGTTTATGGTACTTAAGTAAATTCATGACCATTCTTATGTTATCATGAGTTTCTCGCAGATGGACAGAGTGACCGAGAGGAACTGCACCAAAGTCATTGCTATTATGCAAAAGGACACACTTGAGGCTACGCTTGGAGCTATCCAAAATAAGTTTCTACTGAACATGGCTATAGGTGCCAAGTCACAACTTGGTAAACAGAGCAGAAACATTGTTGCAGTATACAAATTGTTTTTCCTCAGAGAAATACTTAACAAATGTACTCTCCCTTGTTCGGTAATATAATATCCGTACCGACCTGTCAAGCATATGTCTTTAACTCAACCTGGACGCTAAAAGTTCTGCAGCTTTCTTGGAGATCGCCAAATCACGTACTAAGTCATTTAAATCCTCTTGATTGCAACAGTGAGGAGCTACTGACTGTTCAACATCTGATGATGAATTTTTAGATTCTGAATCCATTACGTAGACGTCCAATTTAGGTACATCATTTTTATCCTCGGAGGAAGCATATCCACTGAAAATCGGAACTTGCCGGATCGCCGAGGGAATGTTGGGTAGTCGATCTTGTGCCAATTTTTCTTGTCAATCCCTTTAGTATTCACCAGGCAGAAATAACAGTCCGATACATGATCCTTTGGCTCTCGCAACACAATGGGGATTTCAAAGGGAAGACCATTTTTCTTTTCTTTCGTCCACTCACGAAGATGTTTTACACAAGTATGGAAAACAGCATGTGGGGCCCACTTCTTATCTTGGTCGCCAAGAGGAACATCCAAATATGCCTTATAAGTGCGGATCATAAAGTTTGATATGTTACGCTTTTGACGAACTAGCATGTAACAGCCACATATGTAACAGAAGGTGTCTGGATCATTAACGCAATTTACTCTTAACGAAGACATCACTCTAACATGAAACCTGAAAAAAGAAACAATAATGTCAATATTTTGCACAATAAAACTTATTACTATCTTACTACTATGTACTGTGAAGTATTTGATTTCTACAAGCACCCTCTTTGTCCGTCCGGAGGGCAGTTTTCGGGTAAACGAGAAAATAGAAATTAAAGAATAACTATAGCATGTAGGTAAAAAGGGATTATATTTTTGAAATCAGCATGAAAAAACAAATTAAAATTGGCAGATAAATTTAAGTCACCAGAAAATGTGATTATAAATGTTCTTATGTGTAATTTATATATAATTCCATGGTGAGCGCGTATCCCCTGTCCTCCTCCCCCCTCACGGGACTATGAGGTTTTGCAACCACACCACGATGGCATAGGGATTGAGCAAAAAAATGTAGTATAACACTCGGCATGATGCCTCCGTTCGTCTATTTGCTATAAATTCCTCATTTTAGGCATTATCATTGCATCTGCACATGGTTGGAGATATGCTGTTATTTTTGCGTACATTTCACCATGTGCTGATATCGACGTGGGGTCTTCCGCTGCTTGACACTCTCCCTCGGAATATACTCAATTAATCACGTGGGTCAGGTTCTAGAGGAAATGATCTAAGAGCTGTAGATAAGTGTCCTAAATGTTGATGAATTTACGCACCACAACCCAGGATGCGTTTGATTTTTCCGCCTTGATCAAATCTTGTATCTCCGGATGCACAGCCTGATTTAGGATGGGAGGTGTTCAAAAACCACCATGGTAATGATGACGGGCACCTACATCTGCATTTCAGTAAATGATGATTTCTGTGTTCCAGTCGAAGAGTTTAGGTTGGTGAATGAGGCCGTTAAGCTCTTCGCTTGCAACCTTTATTGCCATGGGCTTAACTACGTTTTCTAGTACATCTGGTAGGTTTGCACGACAACCGCTTCCGTGGAAGTCAGCCCAATGTGAGGCATACATCAAACAGAAGCGGTATGCCTGCGTGCTCTATATGTGACCCCGAAGATTTTCATTGAAGGTGAATTTCGTCAAACTAGGTTTAAGTTACAACGTCTTTCAAAACACGTAGGCCGCTCTTTCTAGCGTGCATATATGTCTTCCCTTAACGGCAAGAACCCTTTTGCAGATGAATGGAATTGAGTCAAAAGGATTTGCGCAAGTTCTTACACAAACCCCACCCGTTCTTCATGAGAATGGGAACGTAATCTCGGACAACACCTCCTCCCTGGCGTAGTCCTTCGTGCATTTAATTCACGTTGTGATGTTGCTAAAGACCGCCGAGTGAACTTTACCGCCAAAGGCGGAGAATCCTTCAACGATAATTTTATATTTAGTGAGTACTCAGACGGTTTGCACCAATCTCTCTAACTTCCTGGGTGTGCAAGTTGATGAAAAAATTGGTACATGTTAGTTTAACCTTCTCCTGGAGGGCTTAGGCAAACTATTTTTTGAACAGTTCAACTACCGCAAGTTCCTCTCTACATCGATGCTGAGCACTACGGCACGGTGATTTGAAATCTGGAGAAGGCATATGATACCGCTAGGCAATACGGTATCATGGAGACTCTTCATACAATGGGGCTGAGAGAAACCATCCCAATATTTAGCTCAAAGTATTTGCGAGAACGTGATTCCTCGTACGTTGTGAGAGAAGCCCTCTCAGTCTCAATAGAGCAGAAAAGGGCGTCCCGCAGGGGAGTATACTTAGTGTCACACTCTTTATCTTAATCATCAACGGTATCTCCTCTGTGCTGGCGGAAGATTTTCGTGCAACTCTCTTCGTGGATGACCTTTGGATTTCTTTTGGTGCTGCTCAGATGCTAGCTCTTGTACCTCGAATCCAACAGGCATTATCCAATAGGCATAGGTTTCGTTTTTCCTTGGCAAAGACCATAGAAGTGCATTTTTGCTGTTTGCTGCCATATAATCTGCATTCCTACCAGGACTTGTTCCTCAAATAAATAGGAGGTAAAAAAAGCTTTATCCGTGTGAGAGGCATTGGTGCATTAAGCACCAATATTAGCCATGTAAATCAAAAAGGAAATGAGTTTATGGAAAAGATGACCCATCTGAGGAAATGAAGAGCAATCAGGATATACCGTTTTATTAGTTTTCCTTTTAGTTTAAATTACGTAGTTGAAGAGATGGAAAGTTTTGGAGCATTAGTACGAGAATGAGATAAGTGAATATTTTTCTGTGGAGACGAAAATAGTGAAATACGATTAGTTGAAAGAGGTATTGGTTGTGAATATGTGCAGGGCTGTAAAAATTTTTCGGCTTGTGCACGTTGTACGACTGGCACCAATTAATAGGTTGGAACAAAGTAATATTAGGTGAACCATGATGATAGAAGGACGAAATTGAGAAAAACAACCATTTGATGGTGAATAAGAATAAAATGAATGTTAATGTTGGCAAGGCTTTGCATAATGTATATTGTTACTACAATAATTTTCATGCTACCAATAAAGACCTTTTGATTTGTAGTAATGAAATTTAGGAGGGTGCGGATAGGCGGAAGAAGGATGCGAAAAAGAATGCTGCACCTGAACTTTTTAGCTGGAATGTACACCTTCGTTTTGCCTTTGGGAGAATGAATGGCACATGTAGCTCTGCCCTCCCTGCACGTGGCTGTTCTCTCGCTGTGTATCTTGACGCAGTTTCAGCGCATGGATTTTATTTTCAATCCTTCTCAACTCGGCAGTAAAATACGACTGAAAACTGGCTACGTTCCGTCCTCCTGAGGGAAGACTCCATCGGTATACGAACCTGCGAAATAGAGGCATTAGAATTTTGCGTCCTATTATAAGAAATAGTTCCCAAGTTCACATACGGAGTATAATATAGTTCATCAGCTTCTTTGGCTATCTGCTCTGCATTATTGGGGGAAGCCATTATTATTGAAACATAATATGTTCGGGTATCCCACGCATAAATATCTCCGTGAGTCGAGATTCAAATAGTTCTTATTGAGCACCTTTGGCCCTGATGAGCCCTTTTAAATGCGCCAGGAAACGCATGAGACATCGATTGGCCCCTTACTAGTTATAAGTAATTCCCGAAAATCTTCTACCTGTTACTTCCTAAAGTCCCATCGGAGAGTCTCCTTCAATTCCGCCCCTTCCCTATCCTCCCAATATCAAGAAGAATGTTCCTAGAAGCATAGATAAACTTATTGGAACATTCTGTGCAGTGGCGGATCCAGGATAAAAATTGGGAGTAACTAACCTAAATTCCTCCTTCTGAAGAGTGTAAAAAGAGGGGATTGATTAGGGGTTATCTTACATAGCATTGATAATAAATAACAGTACTCACACAGGAGTGAGCACTAACTCTATCAGATCCAAATTTTTCCATGTATCAAAAAAAATATGAATTGTAGTTTTCGATACAGTAACCACCCGGTAGGCAAATAAAAAAAAGAGTGGTAGAGTGGTCACTAATTCCTAAGAAGAAATGACACGACCACACAACCACGGTGCAATCCTGGAGTGGGGCCACTCCATTTGGATGTATTCCATATCAGCTTAAGTTGCAATAGAGCGTCCCCTTCCTAGCTGTTGCATGAACCTCTAGTATAGGGAGGGGAGGGGGGCTATAAAATTCTCACTTCAGCACTTCCCTTCACTCTAACCTCGTCCCTTAGGATAGTCTCATAGAGAGCATGGCCACACTTAATTATGGCAACGTTGGCCGTTCCTATAACACGGGCTATAGGATCAAAGCTTTCGTCCTGAATATCCCAAGTGGTTGGAAGGAGCCGAAGTCAACTGCTCGTTTGGGAACCATTAACAAAAACTGCAATATTTTACTGAAAAATTAAAATTTATGTTTTTCAGTAATGTCGGTAATGCAAAAGCCTTACGGACCAACTTAATTTGTAATACCACCAAAATGGGACAATTTTAATACGATTTTTCCAAATGCTTTTGCATTTTATGTCAAATGGAAAGAAATTTGCATTTAAGTATGACTAAAGCAATTATTTTATCTCATGTAATTGCATATTTTAACACTCAAGAATCCTTAATCAATGAATATTTTTGTGAGGAAATAACTTTGAAAAGCTTTTATAAAATCACCCTAATTAATGTATCTTATCACTCGCAATAAATTTTCTGGTTTTGCTCATAATTTATTATTATTCAAGAAATTTCTGGCTTCTTTGATCTAAAAATCTGCCCACCTAAAATTATAATTATATTTCAAAACCCCGACACTTGGCTGAATCAGAAGTAATATATTTGGTTACCCCCCACCCCCAAATCCTACCACCCATTTATAATTAATCGATTGGGTATTTGTGCGTTAAATTCTAAGTACCTCAATTTATTTTCTAATTAAAATTGCCTCTTTGGTCCTAGAAGGAAGCCGCATCTAATAAAGTGGCAGTGAACAGTGCCTCGGACACCTTCCATAAGCGCCTAACGCGGAGTCGGGCATTTATGAGTTAAGGCCGAATGGAGTGATCTTATAGTACGCTGCATGCTTGTAGTTAGGACGTGAATGGAAGGGTTGGGCAAAGGTCTAAGAGAATAATATAAATTTGGAAAAAGCTACTTTCTCTTGAATGGGTTTTTGAATGTTTTTGATTTGATGTTTGGATTTTTCCATAGATATGGCCACGCACTGACAAATCATTCTAACTCACTTGGTATTTTGAGGTTCGTCGATATTGGCGCTTCTTGTTTATTTCCCCAATAGCGATGCTATGTTTGTATTTTTAAATCGGCTACGGTTATTCTTGTCGTGTTTATAATGCTCGTTGTTCCCTTGGTGTAATGATCGATATTAACCTACTATATGAGCTTGGTTCATAAGAAGATGAAAAAATAGATAAAAGATTTAGAGAGATGAAAAAATAGTGATGAAGCTGACATAAAAACTCGCGAAGTGTCTGGTGCACACTCAAAAAAATAAAAAAATAGTGAGATAGTAAGCAAACAGATTGGATAAATAAAGAGAGAGATGAAGAGAATGGTCTGACCGATAGAAAAGTAAAGGAAATAACGAACCAGTTTTGATAGCATCCCGAATACCAAGTGAGGAATGTCTTGGCAGCAAATTAGTGAACAAGCCAAGAGGACTAAAAAAAGTAAGGTGGTGGTAACGAAATTCCTATGATGCGAGGGTTTAATGGATCAAATCGCAGTAGAGGAGGGTAATTTTTCACTTTTTGGGGAGTATACCATTAGCATTACGAGGCTGGGGGATGGATTAATGCTTAGATCAACCTTCCACAAATATTGTATAAACATTATGTAAGTTTTTAACTCGTTGTCTCTCTTTTAACACAAGCCATTCCTGCGCCTCTCTATTATAATTTACAACTGTTCTTTGTTACGTTTTCCTAATTCTATCGTTCTCTACTTGTATGTGAGTGATCCATTTGGATCAAACGCTTTTGTTAATGGATACCTTAAAGGCCCACAACCACCCATACCTTTACGGATTAATAAATATATCATTATATTTCTTGTTGCCCTTTTTAATGACGGTTTGTACGCAAAGATAAGTTTTTCGAAGGAAGAATTCTATCGTTCTCTACTCGTATGTGAGTGATCCATTTGGATCAAACGCTTTTGTTAATGGATACCTTAAAGGCCCACAACCACCCATACCTTTACGGATTAATAAATATATCATTATATTTCTTGTTACTCTTTTTAATGACGGTTTGTACGCAAAGATAAGTTTTTCGAAGGAAGAATTCTATCGTTCTCTACTCGTATGTGAGTGATCCATTTGGATCAAACGCTTTTGTTAATGGATACCTTAAAGGCCCACAACCACCCATACCTTTACGGATTAATAAATATATCATTATATTTCTTGTTACCCTTTTTAATGACGATTTGTACGCAAAGATAAGTTTTTCGAGAGAAGAATCGGTTGCAATTAGAGAAGGCTGCAAAATGGAACTTATTGGAAATTGTTTTGAAAATTTGATGGTAATATTTATATTTCATAAGTTTTTTTCACATCACTTAAAAGGTTTTCTTACAAAGGTTTTCCTACTTAGTTAAAAGGAGATGCAAAAATACAATCCCCCCCAAATAAAATAGATAGGTATTTATTTTTAGGCTCAGTAAGTCAAAACTTCTCTCTCACTTCAAAAGTGCGCCAGCAGCTCGTCCATGTATGAGTATTTGGTGAAGTCTCTCGATGCATCATCTCAGCAATAGTGTGCCATCAAATTGACATTCCATCCTCCCTGGCATTTTATATCCTGATAAAAATTTCCACTTGTTCTCTAATCACATATTCCAGATTTGTAACTTAAGTTACAATCTAAGGTCTTGAACTTTTCTGCCATCATCCCTACAACCTATTTGTAGTTTGAATCCTTGTATTTACCAAGGATTGATCACATCTTCCAACTCAATCTTACAGGTTTTCCAGCATTATTAAGAGAGTTTTCGAAGTTTCCATCCTTGACCAGTTTCCTTATATCTGGTTCAACAAATACACTCTCTTTAAGATTTGGCATCTAATAGATCAGAAAATTTGCTATAACAACACTTGAAACGCACTAAATCCGGGATATAACTTATGGCAAACTTTTCTATTAGACCTATTGAATCTGTATAAGAGACCAAACCATTTTGGTAGGCCAAATATGCTGCAAAATTTTTCTCTTTTATGATATCAACAGAATAATACACCAGGAGCTAAAAGAAAGTTAGATTAAAATTTTGACCTAGAAGCTCTACGACTCCTATACAAAGGCAAAATCCCTCGCTAGATTATTTAATTCATGCGGACAATATTTGAAATTCTTCATTTTCACTATGCAATTTGATGTTTTCATTATTATTTGCATTACTACTTTCTAGATCAGAACTTAGATATATTTTTCAATGTTTTCTGGTACAGTGAAACTGAGATTTCTAGTCCATGAGCAACAGGCTGCAATGAATATGGGAGATTTAGATAGAGTATAGCTATAGATCTACCCAACTGGCTTGACAAAGAAAATTTGGTGCTCCTTGCGGACAGGCTCCTGCTAAATTCGTTACTGTGATTACATTGCTTAAATGCAAGCGATCCTTTCAAGACTAAATTTTCTATACAAAAAATAGAGCACTATAAATATATTTTAAAAGCTTCAGGATATGTAAATAGTTTTGTGCATACTACAAAAGACCTTGCTATAAATACTCATAGTTACAATTTAAATTTTTTATAGTTTTTATCATTGATTCCTTTACCCAGAATGAGTATTCCATTCCAAATTCCTTATATTTTGCCAAATATTTGACTCAATTTAATCTTAAAGATTCTTTTCTAGCTTCATTTGACACAGTATCCTTCTTCAATAATGTATCTGTTGATGAAACGTGCAATATAATCACAGAGTAGTTCTATGAAAACAACGTGTATAATTTAGGTCTTACTAAATCTCTATTTATGGAACTTTTAAGCTATATATAGGAGAGAATATATTTTAATAAATATCTATATTTACAACATAAAGGTAAGGCAATGAATCTCCTTTAGTTCTTTCCTTTGCCAATAGTTCTTAATCCCATCACGAACGAAATATGGTTTCAAAATTGCCCATTAGAATTTAAAACTTTGTCTTCAAGTGATGTGTGAATGAGCGTTTCAGTATATTCGAGCACAACCATCATGTCTCTCTATTTTTAAACTATAATAACCAATAACATCTATGATCAGGTTTTCAATGGAGCAGGAAATAGACAACAAGATTGCTTATCTGGTTTAGTAATTAATACTTCTTTAAAGAAAACCAACAGCAACACTATTAGGAACCCATTACTTTTAAGATTTATTAAAAGTCGGATCTTTACAACATACTAAATTTGTCCAAGTTTATTCTATTTTCATAATGAAATACAATTTTAAGGAGTTTTTTTAATTTCAATTACTACCCTAAATTTTTGCTTGATAAAACTTTATCCAAGTTTTACTCCGAATATTTGCTAAACAATAGTTCCAAGGCAAAAGAGTTGATTTAAACTACCTTATCTTTAATATCTAACCACTAAATTAAATAAAAAAACAAGTGAAACCTTATAAATTCACTTTCCCAAATATCAATTTATTTGGATATACTCTCAACCTTTATACTCCATTTTATCACCACAAAGAACAAATTCATAATTTATTGCGATCTTATTAGCTACAATTTGACGGGAACGACCCGTCGTTATTTTTATCACACATAAGATCGCAAAGCATCTTGGGAGTCTCTCCCAGGGCAATTTCATTTTCTAAACACAAACTTTCCCTAATAAAAGAACATTCCAAAATATATAACCATCATATTAACTCAGGCGCTTTTTCTGTCCTATCTTCTGCTACCAACTCTTAATGTAAATAGAAAAATTCTCTGAGCACTCAATAAAAATACTAAGTTCTCAAATTATCGCAAATTAATTGAAGTTTAAAGAACTCATTCTAATCTTTACCCACCCTTTCCCCCACACACCCCTTCTCCAAGTAAGAGATAAATTTTCGTTCTGATATTTTTAAGATTTATCATTATTATTTGTGAATTCTTGCGCAATTTATATTCCCCTTAATTATTTTTTATTTTTATTTAGGAATTATCCATTCATACTGGTTTTAGCAATATTTTGGGTGCTGATTTTACGTTTATTTGTTTGAATTTATTTTAAATGACATTTTGCTTATTTTGTCTTGCAATTTGGTTTTTCTTAATCATTAATTCATATAATTTGTTTTTCCATGATCACCACAGAGTTTTGTGTTTTTTCGATTATTTAATCGCTCTTGATGAATGGTCTCTGTTTAAGGACAGAAAGATCCCTCCTTGTAAATATTCATAATTCACAAATATGTGTTTATCTTTCTTCTTTATATATATATACATATACATATATATATATATATATATATATATATATATATATATATATATATAAAACATATATATATAAATTGTATATATGTGTGTGTGTGTGTGTGTTTGCCTCTGTGTGAAAAACTCATAAAGTAGTGCATGAGTAAGCAATAAAGGGGACAAATCCGACAAAGAAAAGGAAACAAAGATTCCAAATTCTCCCCTAGTGTGCTTTGTTGCATATATATATATATATATATATATATATATATATATATATATATATATATATATATATATATATATATATAGTAGAACTACAATTCTTTTACACTCATATACGCCTGAAACCTCATACTCACTGACATAAATGTTTCAAGTTAGTACAAAAAATTGCCTGATTCCCTTCGGTCAAACATCTTCCTTCCAACTCACACTAACCTCAGTCATACAACACTGCCATTTTTCTAACTAGTTTATTAACGCCAACCCTCTAGTCATAGAATCCTATAAAGCATCTTTCCCGAACTTCCTCTAGACCATTATCAATACTTTTCACAGCAGTTTCTCTACTGTCATCTAAATTCTTGGATTAAGAATACAGTTCATATATGCTCTTTCTCTCTTTCTCCCTCTCGAGCACATTCTAGAAAACATTCTCTTTCATACAAACCTCGCACAGGAGGAACCAAATTGGTGATCAAAACTGATCAAATCCACTTTCTTAACACATAAATACGATGAAATTTTAGTACATTGCAGTACAGTGGACCAAACCACTTTGGAAAGCACAATTGTATTGCATTCTTGTTTACAATGTGCTCCATCCACCGAGAAAGGACTTTTAACTTACCTAAATTCCACCTATTCATCTCTTCAAGCAGTTTTCGGGGGAAGGGATTCACAAGTACAAAATTCCGTATCACATCAGGAAAAACGCCTTCTTTCCATCTGCCTTCTAAAATTCCAAATTCGATCTTAATTGGAGAATAAAATTCTCCTAATTATTAAAGTGTTATTTTTTTCATACAAATATCAAATTAGTATTAGTAGAAAAAATAATATTGGAATTTGTTTCAACCAGAAACAACTTCGTTTGTATACGAATTTACTTGTCCTCGGTGTTTATAAGGAAGAAACGTAGGCAGCATGATTCACTCCATGAGAGCAAGGTTTTCCTCGCACATATGCATCAGCGCTCGTACTGGCCAAACACTAAATGGTAAAGAAGCATCACCTATTAGAATACATGCAATTAAATGCAACGCTGACATAACTATCAATAGTTTTAAAATAATTGGTCAAAATAACAATGAACAAAGCTTGAGAGTTCTAGAATCCCTTTATATTTAAATTCGTGCCCTTACTCTTAATTGCGACACTTCTGCTGTTTTCTTGCTAATAGTATAACTATTCAATTAAGGCAATCTTACCTATGCCGAGTTCAAACACTTTTCCACACTTCTCTTTAGAGTCAGATCCTATAGGATTTTTAATATTCTAATTGACTAACTTATATATTCTCGTAATTTCTTGCATTATATAATAGAAAAAGAAAAGTGTCTCTTCTTTCTTGAGACATTCTTAGACATTTTTAATATTCTAATTTGAGTGCAAATTATGTATTCTCTTATGCTCTTGTATTTTAGAACGAGATCTTTTTATTTTAAGAACATTTTATGAGGGAAAACTTGGGGGATAAATATTGTAAGGATTCGTTTCAACACATATTTTCAAATAAATTTAAATATGTTTATCTTATACAGTTTTATGTATACTTTTCAGATGTAATACTCGTTTTCTGCGGAAATGCACACTTTTCCTATAGTCGACTGAAGGTCGAGGATGGGTATTTCTAGCAAAAACGAGTTTCAGATCTGAAAAGTACATACAAAACTGCATAAGAAAAACACATTTTCAAAATCGTTTAAAAGATCCAGAACTAGACTTAACCTAATCTAACCTAACCTAATAAAATCAGACAGAAATTTTGGAAAAATACTCACCTCATATGTTTTTAGATACATGCCGATACTCGGTCGAATGCGGGCATTAAAGAGTCACGTGCCCTTAAACGCACTAACGGAAAATGTGCATGGGATTTTACGCCTTTTCTAATCCTTTGTAATTTTAAGACAGTAAAATAAATTCTGATTCTGTCTAAATCTACAAATACTGCGGCATGTAGGGGATATAATATTTCGGGGGATTACACTGTGAGCCCTATCTATTTCTAATGATTGACAATCGGCCTAAAAAATTTATTGTATTATTAGTATTGCGACCTAACACAGGCACCACACACCATTATATCATGTGAACTGAAAACACTGACATCCGCGAATCGTCCGAAATAGACGAAAATATAACAAAAAATGCTATTGGTTAATCACCAAAAGACGCAAGCGCTGATCGCCTGCAGATATACGAGTAAGAAAGACTACGTTTTGCTAACTAGTCAGGTCAAAACTTGAAAGGAATTTGGCAAATGGCGCAGAAAGATTAAAATTTTGCCAAGTAAAAATATATTTTCGTTTATGTCTTTGATAATTAAAATACCGTAATTGTGTTAAAACGAATCTTACCCGTAGATTTTATTCAGAGAATTATTGATTACTTTATCAACCAAAGGAAAGGGGTAACAATTTTAATCAATTATTTTCTGAACAAAATTTACTATCCACCTTTTCTGTCATATGATGTTATTGGTGAAAATTTATTGATTCCACTATTGGATCATGTTATGTAAGTCAGGGCAATTAATATCGCCTAAATGTCCGCCAAGGCTTCGGCGGCACACCTCCACTCGATGGTCAAAATTTTTGATGACGTCTCTTCATAGTTGCTCCTAGATCTCACCAATGTGCCTTATTATCTCATCCTTCAGCTGTTAAATTGTTGTTGGCTTTTTGGCATAGACCTTACTTTTGAGATGAGCCCAAAGGAAGAAATCTAAAGGCGTCAAGTCACACGATCATGGTGGCCAATTGACCTCGCTGTTTCGAGAGATGATGCGACCTGGGAAGTTCTCATTCAATAAAGCCATTGTTGCATTGGCTGTGTGACATGTGGCACCATCCTGTTAAAACCACAAATCTTCGACATCCATAGAATTCAATTGAGGCCATAAAAAGTTGGTTATCATGGCACGTTATCGCTTGCCTGTCACCGTAACAGAATTCCAGGCATCATTTTCGAAGAAATACGGCTCAATGATTCCGCTAGCAAAAAATGCACACCAAACAGTGACCTTTTGTGGATGCAGTGGCTTTTCAACAATCTCCCTGGGATTTTCATCAGCCTAAATGCGACAATTCTGCTTATTAACGAATCCACCGAGATAAAAATAGGCTTCATCACTAAAGATGATTTTTTTGCGAAAAATCATCATCGGTTTGTCTTTGCTCGTGCATCCAATTGACGAATGTACGGCGCTTCAAATGGTCAGCAGTCTTCAGTTCTTGTGTCAATTGAATTTTGTAAGCGTGTAGAGACAAATCTTTTGTCAAAATTCGATGTAACGTTTTTGTGGAGAGGTTCAATTCCTGCGCGCGATGACGAATAGAGGTTTCTGGATCTTAGGCCACATTCTCGCGCACTGCAGCAATGTTTTCAGCTGAACGGCGTAAACGAGCACGCAATGACGTTTTCACATCTGCCACCGACCCCGTTTGTTTGAATTTATGAACAATTTTCCCGATTGCACTCTCGGTTGGTCGATTATGTTGACCAAAAAAATCGCGAAGTGACCGAAATACGTTTCTATTTTAACGTCCATTTTCGTAATAGGCTTCGATAACTTTAACACGTTGTTCAATTGTTAATCTTTCCATACCTGAAATTGCCCAAGACTGAAGTTGTTAAATCTAAAAGAAAAAGAAAAAAATCATTAGATGCTTAAACTTAACTCACATTTATTGGAACACCCTTTATATACATATATATATATATATATATATATATATATATATATATATATATATATATATATATATATTTGGAAGGAGTCCAATTTTTTATGTAGGATTCATTGAATTGAAGTCCACAGCAACGGCTGTCGACTCGCCGCCATACTCTGCAATGCCCCCTCAAGGAACCAGAATCACTAAAACATTTCCTCCTTTTGTTTATATCTAACATCAATTTCTTTTGTTCTCGAACATATTTTTAAACATATCCCTGTATTTTCATGTTAGTTGGTTGGTCCTTTTCCTTAAAATAATGTTCAAAATATTTTTAAACATAAATCTATCCCTACATGTTTCGAGTTAGTTGATTGGTCCGTTTTCATACGGTAATGTTCACACATATTCAATATATTTTCCTGTAATATCACGTTCACTAAACCTGACATAATCTTGACAAGTGAAGGCTTTCCCTTCAACTACTATAGCGAGCCAGGCCCAACAGTCCCTAGTGATCACATCCAGCTCCCAGCCCCTCTCCGGAAAAACTACGCCATGGCCAACTGGGATCGCTACAAGCAGCGACTCAGCGACTATGCGCCAGCTGACCTCAGCACGGCGTCGTTAGAGGAGATTGACAGGGAGTTGGAAAGGATAACAACGTCCATACTAAACGCGGACCGCGAGAGCATACCCGTAACAGGGTATAAAACACCTCCTCAGCCCAGATGGACCGAGGAGATGAGAGATATCGCTCGTGCTCACAGGGAAGTGTATGAGGATGTAAGACGGGAGGGTCCCAGCCGGGAAAGGAGCTTGCTGCTTCGACGCCTAAGTTCAGAGCTTAGAGAGGCTATCAACCTCCAACAGGAGGACATATGGAACACCTTGATAGCCAAAATCGACAGCGAGCTTAGCCCGGCTAAGTTCTGGCGCCAAGTCAGGAACTTAAAGGGACTTACTCCAAGACCCAAAGCTCGGATAAAGGAGAACGATGACTACATAGAGAACCCGGTGGTTCTCGAGGATAGGTTCAGGAACTTCTGGAAAAGCGTTTTCAGGATTACCCCCGAGGAAAACGCTGAGTTCGACCAGGAATTCGAAGGTCAACTGATTGAACAACTAAATCAGGAAATACATCGCACGCATCCACTACAGCAAGCCAACGAGGGCAGGGAGATGGCGGGTCATGGACGCCCCATAACATCAGAGGACGTCATGGCCACTGTGAAAGCCTTTCGCCAAAAGGCACCAGGCTGGACGGGTATCACCAGAAATAACTTGGTTAACGCCCCACAGCAGATCATTCAGGGTATCGTTAACGTCTACAACGCTTCCCTGAATATGGGCTACTTCCCGGAAGGTTTGAAGATTGCGAAGATGATCTTCATACCCAAGGGAGGTAAACCCCCTGATCAACTGGTAAACTACAGGCCCATCGCCCTGCTGGAATTCGTTGCGAATATCTACGAGAGACTCCTAGCTAACAGGCTCCAAGAACAACTTGCCGAGCTGGGAGTCCACAACCCTCAGCAGCATGGGTTCCGCAAGGGACGAGGAACGGAAACGGCCCTCGCCCTCCTTGCGGAGAAACTCGCCTGCAGTAAAGCTGAGAGGCGGTATGTAGACGTAGTGCTGCGTGATGTAAAGAAGGCCTTCGATAAGGTTTGGCTGAGAGGACTACAATACAAGATCCTTAACCTCCAGCTTAACCCACTCCTGGAAAGGATCCTTTGCAATTATATCTCCGATAGGAGAGCCCGAATTTCAATCGAGGGCTGCAAAGGACCCGAATTCGAACTCGAGGCGGGAGTTCCACAAGGCAGCTGTCTCAGTCCTCTGCTGTACCTAGTGTACACTATAGACCTACCTGCTCCAGTGAGGTTCGATTTGATGTATCTGCAATATGCAGACGACATCACCCAAATCGTCCTAAGTCCATTTCGGAACTCTGGTAGTCAGGCGAGGGCGACAGCTGTCGAAATTGATAATATCAACAGATATGAAAGAAAGTGGAAGATCAAAACCAACCGCCAGAAGTTCACGATCATTCCGATGAACCGCCGGAAAGTTGATGACGTCATCGTCGACAATGAACACTACCCATACTCCAATGAAGGTAATGTCCTGGGATTGCGACTCTACAAATCTGGATATTCGACTCATATGAAAACCAGAGTCTCCCTAGCCAAACGAGAGCTGAAGAAACTTTACCGTTTCCGAGGCCTCAGCGTGCCTAATATCAAAAAACTGTACATGGCCTTGGTACGCTCAGTCCTGGTGTACCCGGCCGTGATCACGCAGATGGCAAGCTGTACATCTCTCAGAACGTTGCAGAGAGTACAGAATAGTGCCACGCTGCTGATAACAGGCACGCGTAGGATCGACCGTATTCGGCAATCGATTCTACACCAGAGAATCGACCTATGGCCGATCAACACGGAGATCCAACGGCTAGGGAGAAAAACTTGGGACAAGATAGACCAGACTATACTCCCAAACATAAACCTAAACATCAATATACGTGCCAACCGGAGACGCGCTATAGGTAGAACCGCTCTGTTCCCGAGCAGTAGAACCTGCGCGAGAGAAGCGGTACTACCCATGTTTACATAGGGTTAGTCCACTCCTCTAATAGGTCCACGACTCAAGAACCTAAAAGTTGACAAGCAGTCCAACAGTGGTATCGATTCTTACAATTTTTAACAACCAATTGAAAAAGAGGCGAAGTGCCCACATTAAAGTCCCCTCCCCCCCCTATAGTTACATAGCAAGTATTAATAAAATAATACCAAAATTAAATATAAAAGAGGCGAAGTGCCCACACCTAAAAGTCAAAAGTAAAGAATTAAAAGAAGCGAAGTGCCCAACTCCCCAACACCCATGTTACAATTAATTAGTTGAAAGTCAAGAATTAAAAGAGGCGAAGTGCCCAACTCCCCAATTCCCATTTGTCAAAAGTCAAGAATTAAAAGAGGCGAAGTGCCCAACTCCCCAATACCCATTGTCAACAAATAACCCAACAAGTCAACGAATACCAACCTAAGACAAGGGCTAAATGCCCACATTAAAAGGAATTGAAGAACAATCAACACTGAGATCATTCAGCTAGAAAAGTCAACCTTGAAAGGCTTGAATGCTTCGAAGGTGGAAATACTTATTACACAGAGATTTATTTATATATATTTATACGGAGGAAACTGACTGTCAATGACAGTCAGCTACTTTTTTGACGGAGGAATTTTTTTTTTAGTTAACCACGATATGAAGAATGCTAGTGATGCCCTAACACCAGGGCAAACTAGAAAACTTATTCACACCTTTATATACCTACCACACAATTTCACCACTTTAACCTAAAGTAAAGTAAAGTAAAGTTAGTTCACCATGAGTAGAGTAGAGAGTATTAAGTTGTGCAGTGTTCTTAACAATCTCCTCCCGGCAAAGGAGGAAAAGTTTCAGGCAAGGACAGCCAAAAACCTCCCACCAATACGAAAAATCACGCACCCGTCATCTGGCAGTGAGCCCCTCCACCTCCCAGTGACACAGGCGAGGCTCAGAAGGGAGAAGGGCAGCAGTGCCCGCAGGGGGACATGGGTCCCCCAGCCCCCCAAGACACCAAACGGATCCCCCTTCGTTTAATAGCGGGGCACAAAAAACCAACCAGGGAAGCCGTGTTCGAGAAGGTAGTCGGCAAACTCAATATTGAGTTAACCCGTCTCCTTGAAACATCTAATGGGTGGGCTCCGGTGTGCTGGAAGAGCAAGGACGTGGAGGTCCTTGTTTCTGAAGAAGCAAGGTCCACCCTTAAAGAAATTGGATTGGAGGCGATCGTCCCCCACGAGTTACTCGTGAGTCGCACCATTATCCTGAAACGAGTCGACCCCTTCTTCCTGGACAACTCCACTGAGGACATTAAGGCCGAGCTGCTAGACAAGCAGTCCTGGGCCAAGATCTCCAAAGTGGAGAAGATTGGGAAAAACTTAATCAAAATCGTATTCACCAATAGAGAAATGGCACAAAAAGCTAGAAGAGACGGTCTGCTGGGATTCTACCTAAGGATCGCTCCCGAACAAATTGAGGCAGAAGAGTACATACTTTTGGAAAACTGCCAAAAATGTCTCGCCTTGGAAACCCATACGACGAGGGACTGCCCCAAAAAAGAGCAAACCTGCGCGGCATGCTCTCGAACCGGCCACGGTTGGAGAGAATGCAAGGAAGAAAAGGAAAGATGTGCGAACTGCGGAGGGGAACACAGGGCTCTTGCCATGAGATGTCCCCTACGCAAAGAAAAAATACGAGAAAAACGGCAAAAATTAAAATTGGAAAAGGAGGTAAAGTCAAGCGCAGGGTCTTACGCCGCAGCAGCTTCTGCCCAGCCAACGACGATATCGCCGGAAAGAGCTTCTCCGAAACTGGTCATGCCGATGGAGTGCAAGGAGATCATGACTATGGTCATCGTCGCCCACCTGGCGAACCTTGCACGCCCAGGAAGCTTCTCGGAGGAGCTGAATACTATGCTCCAACATAATGGAGTGAAGAAGAAATTATGGTTCCCCCCGAACCCAGCGTCTCAGGATGTCCTCAACATCAAGTTTGTGGAAGTACCAACGGAAACTCCAGAGGAAGAGCCCAAACAAGATGAAGTGAAAAGACGACCAGAGACCACCAAAAATAAAGAAAAAGATAGCCAGGAAATGGATAAAAACCCAACACCCCCCAGAAGCAGCCCGAAAAAGCCAAAACGCAAGAAGAAGAACGTAAGAACAACATCAAAAGAAGAAGAAGACGGTCGTACTGAAACCGACGAATGCTCGGAGGATGACGATAGTTATCCAGGAGTACCTCTCACCGAAAGAACCGAAGTCCTTGAAAAAGGGCTTTTCTTCGACGGAGAGGAGCTCAAACTAAAAATCTTCGGGAGCATCAATCGACGTCCTGAAAAAGGTAACCAACTGAAGGTAGTACATGGAATTCGTAACGGGGACTTTAAGTGGACCTTCGAGGGGCCTTGGTCCCCAAGAGAAATCGAAGGTCTAATGTGTAGCGGAACCGTTTACATTCCAGACACGAGCCTTCACACGGTGAACGCGGCGACCTTCAAACGCATAAAGAGCGGGATGAAGACGTCGGACATAGTGTAAAAAGTGTCAAACAATAAAAAGTGAGAGTCGAAAGATTAAAATTAATATATATTTAATACGTAAATTAATACACAAAGTGAATAAGTAAATAATAATAAAGTCAAAAACAGTGCAGTGAATAAGTAAGTAATAATAAAGTCAAAATCAGTGCATAAGCAAATAAATATAATATAGTTACATAAATAACTAATTTGTATGTGATTTAAAAAGTGTACAATTTAATACATAAGCAACTAAGTTGTGAGTGGCCAAGAATAAAACAAATAATTAAATGTAAATACACTATTAATAAGTTAACAAATTAATTAGTAATAATAAGTGAGAGTACGCTAAGTACTAAGTGGTAAAAAGTTTGCATTAAATAAGAATAAGTGTTAAAAATAGAAAAAAGCGAAAATAAATATAGAATAATAACATAGTGGACAAGAGTAAAGTGGTTATATAATTATAAACAAATGTAATAGAAACCAATAGGTAAAAAGAATGTGAAATTAAGTATTTAAATAATTGGACAAATAAGCAGATATAAAACGAACATTATAATAGAAAATAAGAATTAGATTATACAAACTAAACCCTATTATGGGGTAATATTTAAAATGTTAAAGTAAATCATTAAAATATAAAAAGTTGAACTCCTGTGTAAAATGCTCCAGGAGAACCCCTCTATATGTACCTTTGCCTTCTACTAAAATCCTTCTCCTTCTCAGCGATGTATTTTTTCTTTTCATCACTATTACTAATACATTATTTATATTAATCTATAATAATGTCTTGTACTTTTTTCAAATAAACATATATCCGCTTCACCATTAATCATCGGAGGTGCAGTAGGGAAAGTTGTAGAAGCGGGAAACCGATAGTCGGAGTCAATCCTGCACTAATGTTTACGTAGAATATTGAAAAAAATAAAGGCGTGAGAGCCTTGAAAAAAAAATATATATAAAAACAAAAATAAAATAATTAAATAAAATAAATTGTTTATAAAATGATAATATAGAAGAAACAAGAGATGGCTGGTCATCCAGAAAACAGCAATATCTCATCATACTCATTCCTTTTCACCACTTTACCTGAGCACCTACGAAGATAAGGTTGCCGAGGCCACAAGGAAATTACGGCCCCTCTATCCCTTCAAACGACTTTCAATAAAGAACGAGAAGAAACTGTACATGTTGTTAATAAGGCCGAATCTCCTTTATCCTCCCATCCCCCTCCATACTCTGAACAAGTCCGTCATCAGAAAAGCAAAAGTTGTACAGAACAAGGAGATTCGCTTTCTAACCAACGTAACTCCGTGGGACCACATCCCTTCAGAGGTCCTGCACGAAATGGTAGATATAGAACCCATCAACGTAACCCTAAACAGTTGTGCAAGAAACCTATGGCAGAAGATCTATCAAGTAATCCCTGTTGAGGTACTAAACCCTATCAGACTACCTAATGAAGAACTACCTAACTTGACTTTTAAACGATCCTTCAAATGTAGTCACCTGCTGGCATTGCAGAAGACTGAACCGATTTATGGATAAACCTAACAGGTTAAAGAATATATAATAAACAAAACTAAAAGACAAGATAAAAACAAAAGATCCAAGGTATACCCAATCTACAGAAAAGAATAACTTAAAAGTCTAAAAAGATCCGAAGTGGACAACTTTAGTAAAATAAAATAAACAATCTATTAACTAAAAAATCCGAAGTGGGAAAAAATAAAAGATCCTAAGTGGAAAAAAAAGATCCGAAGTTGACAAACTTATTTTAAAAGTATACAATAGTAAAGATTAACAAGTAATATATTCTAGTAAATATGAAAATAACAACCGATCTACGAGGGGCGGTCAATAAGTTTTGCAATTCGGATATAAGGAAACGAGATATGAGGAAAAGTGTTTTATTATTTTTCAATATAACTACACTCGACTTCAATACACTTGCGCCACTTTTCTCTGAGGCTTCGAATTCCCGACAACCAGAAATCTCCCGATTGCTGTTCAATCCACTCCTGGACGGCGAGATGGACATCTTCATCGTCCCAAAACCGGCATCCACGCAGTGCAGCCTTGAGTGGCGGAATAAAAAGTAGTCGCTAGGGGCCAGATCTGGACTGTAGGGGGATGGTTGAGCTCCTCGAATCCGCACTCGCACAAGGCAGCTTGTGCAACTCTGGCCTTGTGGACTTTTAAGACGTTAAAGTCGATCATGGGGCGTGAAGTTTCTAGGGACCCAACGGGCAGAGACCTTAGGCATGGCCAAATTGTCGTGGATGATGTTCATAACACTTCCATGTGATATTCCAAGTTCTCGCTCGATTTCTTCGACCTTCACCCGTCGATTTTCGAGGATCATCCTCTCCACATGGGCTACATTGTCCTCGTTGGTCACGTCTGACGGGCCTTCTGGACGGGGGTCATCTTCAAGGGACTCACGACTGTGGCGGAACTCCCTATTACAGCGATAAATGGTTGCATAGGATGGGGCGGTGTCGGTGTACACCGCAACCATGCGTTCATGGATCTCTTTTGCATTTTTGCCTTCCTTGGTCAAAATTTTGATCACTGCGCGATGTTCAACCTTCTCCATTGTTGAAAAATTTGTGACTGACGATCTGCGATCAGCTACTGCTTCTTAAATAGACAAGGCAGGAGCGTGCGGCTGCAGGTCTTGAGTTGTCCTAACTTGTCCTAATACCCCCGCAAAAAGCCATCCCCCTTCCTCTGTTTTGCCCTACCGATTCGCAAAACTTATTGACCGCTCCTCGTAAATGAAGAAGGAAGACTGAAAAAAAACAAAAACGAAAGTGTAACATCAAGTCTAAGACCTATTACGAGAGATCATAAACCTTATGACAAAGGCTTGAATGTGAATAACCAAATGACAGCAAAATGTATTACAACAAATGAACATTTACTGAGGTAGCCAGAAAACCTGGCACACATACCCTACTACTAAAAAAACCCACCTTTTCTAGCTATTTCCTACGTTGAGTTAAGCTAATGTATTGGCAGTTTGTTTTTTTTACAAAAGGAGATAAATGGCTAACAATTGTAAACAAGAGCAAAAAGTGCATTCAATCATTTGCCACTTACCTTGATTAAGCATATTTTTGCCACTTCCGGGTCCGAGAAATGCCAGTTGTTTTTTTTAGTTATTCTTATTCATTTTTCCTTTGCTTGTGATTTCTTCGGTTTTAATTAATCCTTATAAGTATATTCAAATATATGTATGACCCTCCATACGTTTGTTTGTTTTCTCTCTTTCTCCTTGTTTCTTTCCTCTTTTTAAATAGCTTTTATTTTGAGGGGTGAATGGATTAAGCCCAACATGGATTGTCTTGAAAAGGGTTGATACCGTTATCTCTGCAACTTTATTTGGCTTATCCCTTTTATAGCATAAAGGAAATATTTCTTTTATGGCAATTTTTTGTTCAAAATGTTTAACTAGGAATGAGCCATTGACGATAAGTCTAGAGACTGAATTGTTTTCATATTTTGGCCGTATTAGCACTTACCTCCAAATGCCAATTCGAGATGATAGAATGCGGTGACACGCAACAATCAATACATTACTGAAGAAAATCCTTGAATTTTTCTTTGCTATGTTAAATTGCGTACAACATTGATAACATTTATTTCTTCAAGTTTCCTTAGTGCAAAAGTAAAAGTTTTACAACCGCGACCTCCAGGGGCCCGATAAATTTCCATCTCTTTTCTCTAAATTAAAAATATTATCTCCACCTTTGAGACAAAAATATTATCTCCACCTTTGAGACAAAAATATTATTTCCACCTTTGAGAAAAAAATATTATCTCGACCTTCGAAGCAAAAATATTATCTCCACCTTTGAGACAAAAATATTATCTCCACCTTTGAGACAGCTTCTTGACTATACTCGTAAGTGTTGTGAAATTATTTTGCTGCTACAGAGTGTTGACCTGTCTTTGAAATCTCTTGAAGCATAAAACATGTCTAATTTAATATTAGTTTAATGAAAGATAAAGATATTATGCGATAGTCTTTCTCAGTAACGCCCTCAAAATGGCCTTCCTAGCAAAAGCAATAGGACAACGAGGCTTCGGAAAGCTATACATTGCGAGGGGGTAGGGGAAAGGAAACCTCTGGTATGGGAAAGTATGCTGTAGATGTCACCTATATGATTGTGTGCCCGTATGAAGATCTACAGCTCTTTACCTTCGACATATTTTTCCCTTCCTTTACTTTACCAGTTTCTTTACAGATTTCTCCATAAATGCTTCTGCAGGAGACGCCCCTCGTTAGTTTCCAGCTTAGTTTGAAAATAAAACACTGCGAGACAAAGCAAATGCATGAATATTGAAAGCAGTTGACAAGCCAGCCTTAAATGGTGGCAGAATGTTGCACTAGAAGTAGCTCCCGCGGTACCTTATCCCTGTGGCAGCATATAATGTAAACAATCGCTAGTCATTGGAAAAAAACTAGCAAACAGCAGATATACTTATAAACAAGAGGAGGTGCTCGATGCCCTGCCACGACACAATCTCGACTCTATGATCTTCTGCCTCCTGTTATCCGAAATATCAATGCCTTACTTGCCCGACGACCTTCCCAGGGCAAAATGTCGCCTCTTTGATCCTCAGCCCTCTTCAGTTCCCCTCCAAATCAGTAGACAAGCAAAGGAGCTATTATCGCCAAGTGCTAGAGACACTTCAAATGAGACTCCTTATCTTGTCACTAACCCGCAAGGGATATCATGAGACATATGGAAGCTTGTGGGCCGTCTCCGCTCTAACACTCGCAGTTTGCCATTCAGGCTCGAGTGGCTAGAGTAGGGATGAGGAACTTGCGGCCTTAAGGCCACATGCGGCCTTCTGGACCATCAGATGCGGTTTTCTATGGCCTTTTGATATATATATTTTTTTGGATATTGAACATTTTGTCTAAAATCATTATGCACACACACAGACAAAAGGAAAGTTATGTGGTTAGTGATGTTGCTCCAAGAGATTGGAAGCAGTTTTCTTAAATTCAGTGAATCTAAACTTAAAGCAACTGCTATATAAAGGCAATGTTTTCGTGTAAGCTACACTAGCCTAGTTGGAGTGAGTGATTTCACGTATGATACAGGAAGGGTTCCTGTCTAGTCCGCCTCCTCACTGTGGTCTGTGCTACTCCGAATAACTACGTACTCTACTCGGTAATTGTGTTGTCGTGGCTTACTTCATAACGACTTGATTTGTGAGACTTAGTTAGTTTCTGCAAGAATCAAGTAATGATAAATAATAATACTAATCACAGAAAAAATATAACTAATCTATATTGTTGTTGTTATAATAATAATAATTATAAGTATTATAACATGGTTGTGGATGCAGGTTTATCGATGTCTTGTCTAAGACTGTTTTGTCTGAGTCAGTGTGCAGCTGGCCTTACTAATTCATTATTAACCTTTTTTATGGCTTTTCAGAATAAATACATTTCTTTTTGGCCCATAATTATGTCAAAAAAGTTAAAACGGACTTTTAAAGGAGAAAACAGGATCTTTAATGAAGAATGGGAACTGCAATATTTTTTAGTGAATACGGGAGGCAAAATGTCTTGCTTGCTTTATGATACTGCAATTGTAAAAGTTAAGAAATTCAATGCACAACAACACTATGCTCTTCATAAAGACAATAAATATGCCAAATTAGAGGGTGAGTCTCGAAAGATAGCACTGCAGAAACTCAAAGATGGAAAACAGAAGCAAAGACAATTTTTACAGTCTGTGTTACATCAAGGGAATGCTACGACAGAAGCAAGCTATAAAGTTGCATATTTGCTTGGAAAAAAAGGCAAGCCATTCAGCGATGCAGAACTCATAAAGGAATGTATTTTAGAAGTGGTAAGATGTATAGATCCCAATAAATTTAATAAGTATTATGAGGTGCTTCTTTCAAGAAAGACTAACACAGATCGACAACATGAATTGGTCTGCAATGTAAAATTGAAAAATATAATAAAAAAAGAGAATATATATTACTCAGCAGCCTTGGATGGATCAACAGATTCCACTGATTCAGCAGAATTATTGTATTTTATTCGTGCCATAACAGATGATTTTCAATTATATGAAGAATTGCTTGCTTTAGGCACCATTAAAGGAAGGACACGGGGGATAAATATTTTTAACAACTTCAAAGAGCAATGTCATAAAGTATGACTAAATTTTACTAATTTGGTAAGTGTGTGCACTGATGCTGTCCCAGCTATGATGACTAAAAATGAAGGATTTATTGGACATCTTAAGAGAGAAACCCAAGAACCAAATGTACTGATTTCTTTTTATTGTATTTTACATCAGCAAAATCTCTGTACAAAATCTGTAACTTTAAATTACACTTTGAAAAAAGTTATAAGCATTGTTAACTATATTCGAGTGAATGCCTCAAAGCATCGTCAATTTCGAAACATGCTGATGATGGATGACGAAGTAATTAGTGTAGATTTGCCATATCACTCAAAAGTACGCTGGTTGTCGCAGGGGAAAGTATTGGTCAAAATTTTGTCTTAACGAAGGCAAATTATTGACTTTTCAAAGAAAACAACAAGTATTGTGATTTGTCAGATCCAAATTTTTACAGAGATGTAACATTTTTATGTGTATCAGAGGCTACTGAAGAGTTACAAATGGAGCTTATTGAAATGTCTGAGAATAATATCTTGAAGTCTCTGTTTGACAAGAGAGAAAATCCCGTCGAAATTTGGAAAAACGCGATAGAATATCATCTTCATGAACATGCACGATGACTGATTTCCTGTTTTTTCTTCAACATACTGTTGTGAATCCACATTTTCGTACTTGGCGCAAATCAAGAATTCACTCAAGACACAGTTGACAGACGTGCATTTAGAGGACCTATTGAGACTAAGAACCACTATGTTAAAGCCTGATATCAAAATTGCTTTCTCAAAAGAAGCAAACTCAAAGAAGTCATTAGTTTGTATAAAAAATGTACATGCTTGCCTACTGTATATTGAATATTTAAAAATGTTATATTCTCGATGTTTATATGCTATATTTTTATAAGATTATTGTTCCTTTACTTGTTCCTTAAAAACAAAGAAGCTTCTTTCTTAATTAAAATAATTTGAAAATGTCATGCTTTCGATATTATTCATTTACTTATTATTTTGAAAACTTCTTACATAAATAAAATATTTGAAAATTCTACGTTTTCAATATTTTTCATTTACATATTACTTGTATAAAAAGTACTTACTTAAATAGAAATATTTGAAATTATTATGCTTTCGATTTCTATAAAACTTTCTTTTTTATTAGATTACTAATAAATTACTTAAGGGATAAAATAACTTTAAATTTTTTTCTAGGCGGCCTTTATGAGTGATGATGAATTGTAAGATGGCCTTTGTGCACAAAAAGGTTCCCCACCCCTGGGCTAGAGCTTCATTACTTGTTTTACAGATCTCCCGTTGAAAATGCTCTGCGGGATATGACCGCGTTCTTATTATTGTGCTTTAAACTCGAAGAATAAATTCTCACTGGAGACCGGACTTTCTCGAGCGTCGTTTTGACCCTCGATGGTCAAATCCTCTCTTTCTCCTTTGATGACCTTTCTATGGCAGCGTCAACTCATTAATCTTCTCCCTCCTGTCCTTTACCTTAGCGAGAAATTGCCTCTCAAGCACTCACTTGGCAACTATACTACGTAATAGTATCGTTAAATGACCCCATATCTTTTCAATTTGTCCTTGTCTCTCCCACACTAATCACCGAAAAATTGCTGTGCATCAGGCGTGGTCGACGCTAAGGCTGCGTTCACACATAGTGAATCAAATTGTATCAATTCAAGGAAAATCATTTACCCCAAGTCATTTTGAATCAGCACCGTTCACACTGACTGAGTCAAATTGTCACAATCAATAGGCAGTGATGTGTAGGCTGCCTTTGAGGAGTATAGACATAGACGCTGTCCCTGGAATAGCGGGGTTGCTGTGGCTGAGGCGGCGAAGGCTTAGGCGTCAAAGAAGATTATAGGTGCATAAAATTTATTCTAGAAGACTTGAATTTGGGAGCTTTGGACTTTTATTTCCAGATTTGGTAAACAATCCAGATAAAGTTTATGATTTCTTCAGGATGACCACAGAACAATTTAAAATCCTAGTAGAGTTGATTGCACCCTCTATTAGAAAGCAGAATACTAATTACCGATGTGCCGTTAGACCTGAAGAAATGGTCGCCATTTTTCTAAGGTAAGAGGGGGATTATTGAAAAAAGGGCAAGTAGAGGGGTCTCATATTTCAAGCTGGTTCAAATCAAACAAAAAAATAAAGACATCCTTCAACTAAATTAATCAGGACGTCCGGCATCATCGTGCTCACTCCTTGGCGGAATCACCGTGATTGATTGGAAAAATAGAGCCGCGCGAATCACTGACTTAGATTCGCCATGATTCTCCATGAATTGATTTGATTCGATTGGTGTAAAGGGTCCAATAGGACTAACGTGAGTTTCATTTCAATACATTGTATGAATTTGAACCATTGCGATTTGTGATATTTAAGTGAGATCCGTTTCTGTATATTGTATTTATTTTATCATTGCGACTCATTATGATTAGTTGAGAGTTTCTTACATCCATTACATTTATTTACTGTTCCTCGCAGTGGGGGTTTTATTTGAATCAATCTCGAACTTTGTTTGGTTTCCAATGTTAATTTATACAGCTCATAAAATATCCATTTCTATCAGTTCGAATGATTGTAAGTAAATTATAAAACAGAAATAATATTTATCGTTCGCTGCAGAGAAACTATTTCCAGGTTCTCTTGTTCGGAATGGTTTCAGAAAAATATGAAGACATCGCACTTATACAAAGCTAAATAAATACCATATTTAAGCCAGTCATCCTGTAACCTCACGAGGGGAAACGGACAGAACTCTCGTTAAGAGTGACACACTTGAGCCTATATCAACCTGCCAGAATAATCATTTGAATTGCCTCTTAAACAAAATATCTTAACGTCATCCTTGTATGTGTCGTTCCGTTTCCTCAAAATACTCGGTTAAATTTGAATCGAGGCTCCCGATCGTCACGCGACCGTCGTTTTCGAATTTACCGAACAAAGGATTCCATTAGCCGTTAGGGAATAATCCTCATAAGTGTTTACTATTATCATCACGTTCAATTAATTCATCTTCCTTTACTTGGAGATAGCACACAATACGTGACTTATATGACTAAGGAGAAACTTTTTGGAGGGGGATAGTAAACAGACGCGATAAATTGTTGTTTCGAAGAACGAGGAATGTTTGAGAGCGCAGATTCAAATCTACCCCATATTCAACGCGTATAATTTGAGATTCCATTACTCCCTCAATTTCTCGGGTATTTTCGCATGAGGCGTCGAACCCATTGCTCAATGGGACCAACTACCTTCATTACTCATCATGCTCAGGTGCACAAGACTTGCATTTTCACTTTCATTTACCTTCATTAATTTTTTACAATATTTTTTAGTAACTTCTAGCAAAGAATTCCTCGTTTTTTTTTAAATGTTAAAAGAGAATCTTCTGAATTCCCTTCTCACTAAAGACATTGATTTCGGATTGCCCCTGGATTATATCATTCAGGTGGGTCATGTTGAACTGGTTGCAGCAAATCCAGAAACTAGTTCTTAATCTGTATCAAAGGACCGCCAAAACGTTCTATTAATCACCACGAGTAGATATAACAGGTTTTGTTTGTTTGTTTTTGTTATTGTCAAAACAACATCCCTTGAAATCTCATTGAAAGTGTTTCGAATTCCTTCATATTTTTCAATATTAAATGATTGAGTAAAAAAGACGCAACTTCTCGTGTCAAGAAATTATACTCGTGAGTATGACGGGAATTTTATGATGTACGCAACTTCTTACCAAAAGAAACAATAGGAAATAAAGAAACATGGAATCTATGCAGCGATGATATAGGGTTAGTATAAAAATAGCAATGATAACCAACTTCCCACCGCACCGGGGACGTCGGGAAGATGGGGGGGGGGGGCACTTCAGGGATGCCAAGCAAGGTACTGTATCCAATGAAATTTCTGTGACAAAATCCGGCAGTTCTTTTCTTTTGAATCCTCATCATTCTAATTAGTAAATTCCAATGCTGTAACTAACAGCAACAGTCTATTTTTTTCTCATATAGGAATTTATAGAGCACTAGTCCCACCTTGCTAAGGCTATGTCAAAATTATGTTAGTCTAAAATGAAAGAAAACATTCAACATTACTACACATTTAGCTCAAAAGCAGTTTTCACAAGTGGAATGTTATTTATGTAAGGCATTTCGATTGTTATTAGTACAAAACGAAAGATCGAAGCCATTTAAGGTCATGGCCCATAATTCTCATGGAAAAGAAGTTAACACATTTAAGCAAAACATAATTTTCACATACTTTGTGTATCCCCTGTATATTCTATCTATATGTCCTGTGCATTCCTAGTTTATAGGGTAGCTTGCTAAGTATTACACAGTTCTCTTCGATATTCTACTGACCATACGGGCCCCGAGTCCCTCTTCAGGCTCTGTTCTCGACACATTTTTATTTTCATTAACTTCACCACTTTTTTACGAACCTTTTTACGACACTTTCTTACAGAGATGCCCTCGTTGCTCTGAATAATTTAATTTACGGTTTTCCTTTCCTCAATAGATAATGGAGTCTACCCTCACGGAGTGGAAGGGAGGGAGGAGTTATGTTAGCCATCTCCAACAAAAATGTCCAAACTCATTTTTCTTTATTCGTTTATCTCCCTTTTCTCTTTTTATCCATTTTCCATAAACCCGACAAAAATTTTACTTCAGCATTCCTTATCATTCTCGATCTTAAATAACTTTATCCTTTCAATTTTCCTCCTTCTTTCTCTTTTTTCCTCTAGGGTGAATTTCCTCTCGTTGCATTACACCCGTATCCATTTACAGCCAATATTCCCCGTCCAACTGCCCGCAAACATCACAGCTGAAGCCCCAAACAGACAATAGCCCCTTATCAATGATTACTAGCGCACCAAGTTCCATCGTGGTCATGTCCGTTAGCGCGTATTTTCACCCGCCCGGTACATATCGGCCTCTATAGAAATTAGTAACTAAATTATTGACAGGGGATGTCGAGTGTCCCCGGCCCCTTCTCCTCAGACACATCCGACCAACGCTGCCATTCTTTGTGTCTGAGCATGGGAAACCTTTTCTTCTTCTCTGCAATCTCAGCCGTCTCTTCGTCCTTAGCTGTCTTCCTATCCACGATTCTATGTCATTTGAGTGTCTCCGGTCTGTTGGTTCGTCGATCGTCGCCCAATTGAAATGATCACATTTAAATTCTATCCTTTTCTTTGTCTAAGTGTTTAAGAGCGTTACGATTCTTTCCCGTCGGTGTCGTAATTTGACTTCTCCTCTCACGGGGAGCTCCAGAAAAGATGGAGAATGAGCAGTCATTTAAGCTAAAAGGGAACACTAGAATGCCTTCTATATCCTTTCTAAATCATTTCTCTAGGACCCCTCGGGGGAACCCATTCCTCCCTAGATCTTGCACCTTTTGTTTGTTTTCTTTGGCGGAGAACGAGATTCTTCCTCTTTGAATTCTCGAGCCGCATACTTATAACCTTAAAACCTTAATCCTTTAATTCACTAAGGGGGCTCTGAAGAATTGGTGGTGCCTATTGTGGCGATAAGGATGCGCACTGCCAACGAACCCCCAAATGGCTTCACGTTTGGTGGTAATGAAATGGTGAGTGGTTCGGTTCACGCTTTAAAACGAAACTGACCGAATTGAAATTTCCTTGAAGGAATAAAAAAGCTTGGGACCAGTAAAGGATTTTGGGGGCTAATTTCAAAAAGCGAAAGGGGTTACGGCGGATGTAAGAATAAAAGGAATGGAAAAGTTTTAGGTGTGGACAAGATTGGAAAAGGTGATAAGAGATACTGAAGTAGAAGGAACGGGTAAAATAAAAGTGTACTATCAGTGAGGAAAAAGGGAGGGGATTAAAAAGGAATAGAGTACTAATTATAGAATAAAATTACCGCAATGGCAGTGTGGTTAGGGCGCAATTAAAGCTGTCGGCCACAAATTGAGAAAAGGAGAAAGATCAGAGTGGGAATGCGTATTTCTGTATGCAGAGACGAGGATAAGTTAAGACGCTAACACTAAAATGTAAAATTTTGCCGTACAACTGATATTATCCTACTTCAATTTTTGACAATAAAATATTTTTAAAGTGTTTGTTATAAGTAGGGCTACAGAGGCCCCGAATTCAAAGTCGAGGCCGGTGTTCCACAACGTAGCCCTCTGAGTCCATTGTTGTACCTAGTATACACACTGCGCATCCCTGCTCCAGTGCAGGAGAATGTAATGTATATAAAGTCCGCAGATATCGCACAAATCGCCCGCAGTTCCTACAGAAACGCTGGAGTTTAGGCGAGAGAGAGCACTGCCGAGATCGAAAACATCAACACACATGAATAAAAAAGTGGAAAATCACGACGAACCGCCAAAAATTCCAGATCCTCCAAAAGAGCAGCCGGAGATTAGACGACGTCATCGTCGACGACGACCTCTACCCGTAATTAAACGAGGGGAAAGTCCTGGGATTACGGCTTACCAAAACTGGTTATAAGGCCCACATAAACAATAGAGCCTTCCTAGCGAAAAGAGAGCTGAGGAAACTTTATAAGTTTCGAAGCCTCAATGGGCCTAATAAAAGGAAGCTGTTTACTTCCATGGTACGCTCTGTCGGTCCTAGTATACCCGGCGGTTGTTACGCAAATAGCTAGTTGTACCTCTCACAGAACGATGTAGAGGGTACAGAACAAAGTCACACTGCTTATAGCTGACGCGAGAAGGATCGAAAAGTAAAAGTCCTACACGAGAGAGCTGGACTAGAGCCAAATAATATAGAGATCCAGAGGCTAGGGGGAAGAACATGGGAAAATATGGAGGAAGAAATACTTCCTAAAATGGATAACAATCTTCCCATACCCCAAAAGATGAGAGAACATCGTTATTCCCAAGCGGAGGGAACTGTACAAGAGAAAACAGGCGACCGATTTACATTTTTTAAATATTAAAAGTAACTTTATACAAAATCAGGAACATAAAACCAGATATAGAAACTGAAATTAAAGAGGCCAAATGCCCATATTCAGATCGACAAAGTGTTACAAAAGTAAAACCATAAAAAAGAGGCGTAGTGCCCAAAACTAACAAACGAAGCAACAACAAAACAAGAAAAACATAAATAAAAGAGACAAAGGGCCCAGGTAAAAACAGAAGTAAAACAAAGTTGAAATTAAAAAAGAAAAAAAGAATTAAAAACAAAAGAGACGAAATGCCCAACTAAAATAAAATAAAAACTTGCAAAAAATGAAAGAAAAGCTAAAGTGACCAAAAAAAATGAGTTGAAAGGCTTAAAAGCCCTGACGAAAGAACAAAATAGGTAAAAATGCGATAAAAAAGTTAAACAATAGAATGAATATGACTGTCGTGGACGTCATCACAAATTTTGACAGAGGAGAAAAAACATATAAACAAGAAAGCGAGAAATGCTAGAGATGCCCTCGTCACCGAGGCAAACCTACAAACCTATGTCACCCCTATAAAACCTACCACACATTTCCTCACATACTCCATGAATAATAAAAAGAGTGGTTTCCTTGGAGGTCTTAGGGTGAAGGTTTGATGCTAGGAAGTTGCTCTATTTAGCCTTTGTGTGGTAGAGATGCCAAGAAGTTTGTTTACATTTTAACAGAGTTTACATAGACAAAAAGCAAATGAGCACACACTTATCCCTGTTTACCAGTCAGAATAATTTTCCAATGACTTTCAAATTTAGATGGAACCAACATTAAAACATATCAACATGATCAGCAAACTAAACTAGCCAGCTACCTGACAAAAAAAGACTAAAATATATGCGTAAACTATCACCCCAAGAGTGTGAAATCTTAAATCATGACTAGAACTTGTCTTTCTCTGCAGAGGAAGTCTTGATAGGTTGAAACCAACCACAAATAATAATTTATATTCGACAACAAACTTTTCTTTAGTCCTTGTTCATTTTGCTTATTAGTCTCCTTCAAGTAGACCTGAGTACGCTCTCTCTCCGAGCTTGACTGAATGTTTTTATATTCATTTATATAAGGAATAATAAAATTCGATACACGCTCATAATAATCTAACTCCAAATCTCGAACTTTAATAAATGGCTGGAATTTGGCCTTTTCAATGCTTACGGGTTGATTATGTCATTTCCTGTTAGGCATTCAAAATTTACTTTCCCTTATTTGAATAGATGATGATTGTCTGGACTCAAAATCTCCGGAGAACGAGAGAATGAATGATATATGAGTAATTAGGCTACATAAGTATTTCTATGCACTGATTGGAATGCTCAGATGTCCTGATTCAGTCTTCCTTCCGCTCACACCTTAGCGTCATCTGCAGGTGCCTCGCTTCATGGGTTGGGTGTAGGGCTTCTCGTTTCTCTGGATTTTTGCTTTCCGCAGGATTCCAGGAAAAATGACTCTCTTCCAGGAATCACGGGAAATTCCGAGATAAGATTGATAATTTAATTTTAAAATTAAAATATATAAGAATAAGGAATTAATATAAAAAATACTATCAGCTGTTTGAATCATCTTTTAATTTATGTTCTTCCAAGTCTAAGATAAAGAAAAATTAAACGTTTCTGTGAAAATTGTATATTTATTAAAAAATACAAATTCATATCCATGAAAGCAAACCATTACTGACTAGTGAATGCTGAATAGAGCATATGCATAACAAAAACGTAATCTTTGTATTTTTAAAAATTAATTCCTACAAAAAAAGGTTTTAGCATAATAAATCTGAATAATGAATATGGCAAGAAAATTGCCTTGAAAATTTAGTGAATACGAATTATTTAAACTACATAAATATTAATGAAAATTTTTATAATAAGATTTCAAAAAGCAAAAATGGTCAATACTTTGATCGCTCAAGCTCGTTCTTTATTTTCTCACAAAATGTCATCCCTTTCAGATTCTAAATCACTCCGAACAAGAGCAATTTTCTGAGTCTTTACTTCTGTTACTTCGAAAGTTGCTAATTCACTTTTAAACTGTTTTGCATCACTTGTTTTGCTGTTTGTAGGTGTTTTTTGGTGTCTTACTCTCGGCCTCGGATGCTTTAAGAAATGCATCTAGCTTGTCAACCAAAGTCATTGGATTCGGTAGAGCGACAGTTGATGATTCTTGTACATAATCGAGTTCATTTACTTCGCTCGAAAGAGAAATAGTAAGATCTCCAAAAACACGATGAAACTTTTGTTGTGCTGATAAAACTTTCATTGCCTTATTAGG
Organism: Ceratothoa steindachneri; assembly: GCA_963969495.1. NCBI lineage: Eukaryota > Metazoa > Arthropoda > Malacostraca > Isopoda > Cymothoidae > Ceratothoa > Ceratothoa steindachneri. The sequence goes on along the minus strand of OZ018323.1, from coordinate 19,139,823 downwards.
TAAGGCCCGGAAACCTGATGTCACTTGTGAACCTTTTATAATGTTTCCACCAGTGAGGTAATGTAAAGGAACGGTCAATTTCTCGTTTCTCCTCTCTGTAATGCATTGAATGAAGTATGTAGTCAGGTAGTTTCTTTACAAAAAGCAGTGTTCAGTTGTTTTAGTTCTTTCAAGACGAAATAAATAATATATTCGATTCTTTTTTCCTTAGTTTTTCAACAAGTTTACTAGTTCTAGTGATGCCACGAATTTCAGCAATTTCTTGTTTATCAAGGTTAAAATTATTCTTATCTTCACTGAGTCAATGAGAACTTTCGACACGGATGATGTTATTTACATAAAGCGTTCTAAAATGTCTAAAAGACTGTTCTACCTTTTTTTAGAATCCAGCAATAGATGTAATGTTTTTCCGTGTTCCTGTTTAACGTATTCTTGCGACACATTATTCTTCACAGGTGACTTCTGAAACATTTAATTGGGACGAAATAAATAATATATTCGATTCTTTTTTCCTTAGTTTTTCAACAAGTTTACTAGTTCTAGTGATGCCACGAATTTCAGCAATTTCTTGTTTATCAAGGTTAAAATTATTCTTATCTTCACTGAGTCAATGAGAACTTTCGACACGGATGATGTTATTTACATAAAGCGTTCTAAAATGTCTAAAAGACTGTTCTACCTTTTTTTAGAATCCAACAATAGATGTAATGTTTTTCCGTGTTCCTGTTTAACGTATTCTTGCGACACATTATTCTTCACAGGTGACTTCTGAAACATTTAATTGGGAAATAACGAAAGAGATATTATATTTCCCCCAAATATTAATAAATATTTTAATAACTAAAGTTTTATAAATAGTAAAATATAAAATAAATAAAACAAGGTCTGCTGACAAAAAGTCGCGTGCTCTCATTTATTCTGATTCATGACCTTACGACCTTCAAAACGTTTAATAATTCCCGAACTAATCTTGGGAGGACCTTGCCAATTATATTATTCGAAACAACCTATGTAAGTTTTTCAGATTTCGTTAGAATCAGCCGAATAATTATGATGGTATTGCTAAATAATTCCCCGACTAACCTTTGGAGGATTTTGGCAATTACATATATCACTCAAAAGAGAAAGTAAAACAACATAAGAATTTTAAATTTCGTTAGAATCGGCCGAATTGTTATGATGTTATTGCCAAAAAAAAATAATTCCCTGGCTAACCTTTGGAGTACTTTGTCATTTAAATAATTCGAAAGAGAATGTAAAACAACATATGGGTTTCAAATTTCGTTAGAATTGGCGGAATAGTTATGAGGTTATTGCCAAATAATTTTACGGCTAATCTTGGGAGTACTTTTTTAATTATATCATTTGGAAGAGAATATAAAAAAACATAAGGGTTTCAGATTTCGTTAGAATCGGCCGAATAGTTACAATGTTATTACCGAAAAAAAAAGAAGCAAAACGGGACTGACCGACCAACATAGTGAAATGTAGATTCGCCTGCGACTACAAATGAATGCGGGTTTTCTCGGGAAATCTCGTAGATATTAAGTAGCCGGGATCCAGGGAAAGAAGCCCTAGTTGGTTGCCACACGGGAGACAAAGTACACACGGAATTCGAGAGGAAGCATACATGGGCGAAAGGGACCGAGGTTATAAAATTTAAAAACTAAACACACGTCTTCAAAGTTGTCTTCGAAGATACTACGATGACAAATAGAGCAAAGGAAAATGGACTACTTCTCTTGAACGTAAGAGAATGTCAAGAGCAGATGGAACGTTAAGAGTTCGTCGATTTGCAAATGTGCTTCCGATGCTACAAATACGGCGAACACACAACGGCCAACTGCCCGCACAAAGACTTAGTGGTCTGTTCCATCTCCACAATTAGGGAACATTTTTGGCGTAATTTCAAAGGCAACCGACACAAAGAATTGCGAGGCAAAGCACCGCAATAAGTCAATGGCATGTCCGATAAAAAAGCAAGAAATAACCCCCCCCAAAAAAACCCGCCAAATTGAAGAGAAAAAGACCAATTCAAACTACGCCACAGTTGCCAAAGCTGCTATGGACGAAAGCAACAATCATAAAACATACCTACGCATTGAAAATTAACAATAAACAAAAATCATGTGCTGCGTATATTATCACACGTCCAGAAACCTTCGCTACGCAATTTAACTGCATGCTCTTAAAGAACAGTATGCGTGAAAAACTTCTTTTCCCCTCAAAAATGGCCACTACCCGCAACCCAATATTACAAAAACAAGAAAGTGAACAAATACCAAAACACAACGAAAATAAGCCAGCTCCAACCTCACAGACAAACGATTCCACGAATACCCCAAAGCTTCAGGAAACGCACAAACAAACATCACAAACAACGAGTCAGTGTGGCCAAAGGAGGGGACATCCCCGTGAGCGATAAAAGCCACACAGACACGTCGCCCAAGGCCAACTTCCTCCTCTTCGCGTATTAGATAGCACAAGCTCATGTACTAGGCGAGAGGATTAAATCTCGCCTAGGTGACACCAAAATACACATGACAGACGACAATAAACAATTAGTCGACCAACGTAGTGTTCAAGTTTCTTTAGTGCAAAAGAAGAAAGAAACGAGTACCAAATACCTAAACAAAAATTGAAACGTAATTCAAAACAATTACCAATAGCTGGAAAACACCCGCTAATTAAATTAATTATAATACATTTTTAAAACTTTTATAAAATTGTTTTTAACAAATCGATACAAAACAAAAACAACAAAACAAAACCGAGATACCCTTTTCACGGGGGAATTTTTTAATTTTCTATCTTCCACACCCTATCTATACTTTAATTTCAGTCCTCTTTGATCACTTTATTCTACCACAGCATTTTCTATATTTTTAAGCTCTTAATAAGTCAAAGTCCGTGCACTGATTGACCCCTGGCATTTCCAAACATTTTCTATTTTACGTACATTATCTACTCTATAGGCATTGGTACAATGGCAAGTGACACAAGCTTTAGTGATAGTGACACTCCGTCTCATGAAGAAAGTGATTGGACTGCTTTGAGCTGTGAACATTCTTAGTAACTAATTTCAATGATAAGAGTGAGGTCCGAACAGACTGTTCTCTCATGAACCCAATAGGCTCACAAAGAATTTATGTGATGGTTGAGGTGAGAAGCCTGCAGCATCCAAGCTAAATATCATTATTGATTATATTATTGTTTTCATTATGGTATCCTAAGATGACCCATTTGAAAATGGCATTTTAAAGTATTACTCTTACATGTAAAATTATGACCTGTAAATAATGGGTAAGTTTACAATTTAAACTCGTTTTCCATTAGATCACGAAAATGTCGGATCGGGTGGAAGGATTTAGTTTGAAAAAGATGCAGCCCTGTGTCTAATTTGTTGAAAATCAAAGAGAAAAGACACGTACGAGCCACATGTCTTCCGGAGTTGGGCATGAGTTGTCGGTTTGTTCCTATTAATAACTTTTAATACGTTTCTTTTAACAATATCACAAAAGAACAAAAGTTATATTTGTAATAATAAGGAGAAGGAATTTACATCAGAGCTTAGAGTCGTGTTTGTGAATTTAATATAATGGATTCTCGTATTCTTAAATTATTGAAACGTTAGCGGTATCCATAATCCATCGAAACAGTGTATGTGAGCTGGATGGTGTGATTGTGAATATACAGACTTACAAGAAGTAAAAAGATACCCAGTTAATTACTAAAATACATTTTATTTGTAATTTTCAAGAATAAAATACATTTTGAACATTATTAATACTTTACAAACAATCCTGACCTGTTATCATTTCAAATTGCTTTACATACCATAACAGGAAAGCCACTTTGTTTTACCGTTGGCTGTAACCTGTTAGTGTTAAACTCTTGAAAAGATTATGGCCAAACACAGACCAGTCCTGGTCTGAAAATTTAGCAAACCTTGATTTGCTAGAAAGAATTTATGCGCTGCCAAATTCCAGTCTTCTCGTTCATTTCTTTAACCGACTCATTCATCTTCTTAATATTGGCCCTAGTTAAAAGGGGCTTCTTCCTGGCTCAACGCCCATAACATCCAAGAGAGTGTAAGTAATACATTGTTGTTGATTTAAGAGCATTTTGCTATTTCAGGAACTTTTAGCTGAAAATTGTTCCTAAAGGATCGTTGAACAGCACGAAGATAACAGAGGATCAAGACGGCCAAGATCGTGAACCCGCAAATCTTTTACCCATGTAAATTGAACTATAATTCTGTTAACGGAAGAAATGGGTATTCCAAGATTCCTAGCCATGTCTTTGGGACAGACCTCTCACCCCAACACATACAATGACTTACAATCTATTCTCTTTCAAAGTCCAAAGATTTCCTTTAAATTTTGCTATCAGTCATGTTTAAATATTCCAATATTAAAGTCTAAAATGATAGACACGAATATGTATTATTTATAATATTGAATAAAAATTGAAAGAAAACAGTTTATCATAACTATGGGTGTTAATCTATTTCTTCATGCTTATGAACAGTCGCTATTTCGCATGGTCATGCTTTTCTTCAAAAGGAATAAACTAAATTTTCACATCTTTGCCGAAACAGATCTCCACATATGTACTTACATACTAACATAGAATTAAAATTTAAATTCATCGTGGAATTTCCGGTCCATAGATGTCCTGCAGTCTTCTCTTAGTAAATTCCATTCCTTCAGGCTTGATGTTAAAAATTCACTCGGAACTAATCAAATCCTCCGATTCACTTTGATTTGGGAATTGTGGATAAGTACTCAATCTCGGCACGATTTCTTCATCCATTTCATTGCTGACACTTCTTGCTGACTCATCTGATAAAAAATCCAATTCAGATGTGTAAAAAAAGGATTGATTACATTAAGCAACGAATGAAAATTATAACCATTCTACATAGAAGTAAAGTTTATGTAGAATATTAAAATAAGTTTTCCTAACTACATTTTCTGATAGACGTGGTACTGATAAGTTATCATCATGATGAACATGAAAGTTGCTAAGGATGATGGTATTTCTGAATACTAAGGAGCTCAACTCGCTTTAACATTACTCCACTATGTAACATTTAGCAATAGGAGTCATCATGGTGTTTCATCGTCTCTCTCCATACTCTGAGAATTGCAAAGAGCTCTTCTTGCATCTCTCGACCACTCCATATGATGGGCTCTTTACTTAGTTACTCATAGGCATTCAAAAGTAGTCTCAACGCTATCCAGAATTCAGCCTCTTTCATTATTTGATTTTTGCTTTGTCCCATTTTAATATCGACATACGTAACAAAATGTATAGGGAGAATTTTTCCATCCCCGGGAAAGCCATACTCAAAAAAGCTAAAAATATATCCTAGGAAATAATCTGGAAAAGAAAAAAATACATTAAATTGTAGAATATATTAATCATCATAAAGTGCGTTTTTTTAATAATATAAAAGCAATGTATTTCTTATATAATGGTTGCTGAGACATTAAAAAAAGAATAAAATTTCGGAATCATGGCAGAAAGATGATTAATAACAAGTAGATAAATCATAATAAACAAATCTTTTGAAAATTATTTTGTTATGTAGTGTTATTTTCCAAACGAAAAAAATGAAAACTAACGAAGGCATTTAATTGTAAAGAAGAGGCTGCCGAGTGGAATAGTTATGGGAAGTGAATTGTTTGAAAGATATCTCAAGAGGAGCCTACTTGCGGTACTCGTGACTAGTTGGGCGTTTAATTCTCTAGAACATGCCAAACTTTCAGAATAAAGAGTAATGAATAACCATATTGCAGCTAACATCTGAAGGATTGTGAAGCCCCGTGGCACCAACCCAGTGGAGTTGGGGAAGTTTCCGCAGGGACACCATCGAGTTCCTGCCGAAGTGGGTCCACTCCTATTTTTCTTGGCATGCTCTGAGAAAACATCATGAGTGTAAATCGTGTGCATAGAATAAGTTCTAAACTGAGTTCATCTAACGTCTGTACTTACGCTCTCTCCATCCTGAGATTCAAAACCTGATACCAAAATCTTGTGAGCGAAATAACCTACTCGAGTTAGAAGAGTTGATTGACAACGTATTAATAACATTACCCCCCCCCCCAAAAAAAAAAAAGAAAAAAAAGAAAAGGATTAAACTTAGGCAAAAATTTTAAAAAGCAAATGATACTTAAATGAATACTAAACTAATTCTAGGCTTATACTTATTTCTCGTTCATAGATGAAAACAACTCATTTTGCAATATGTACATAAACGGGATAAAAATAATTAACCAAAAAATTAGCTGACGTTTAATGAAAGGTTGTTTTTTTTCTAAACTAAGAAGTGAGACTTAACTAGCCAACATTGCCAGAAGCATGTAGTGAAGGTTGGAAGAGGGATAATAAGCGGAATGTACGAGTTTATATCCCCAAAAGTAGAAAAGTCGGTACGGGGAATGGGTGCATTAAAAGAAAGGGATAATATAAATGGAAGAATGGGTTTGTAACTGAAAACAATGGGGTTGCCCTTGTTTTTTTAGCCCAGGAAACTGTGGACGCTCAAAAACATTGAAATTAATCCCCAAACGAGGACGCAAAACTGTTTTATTTAAAGAAACGAAGGACTTAACACTCATGGGAGAAAATTACGTGTAACGAACCGGGAAAATACGAGGGGAAAAGGAAGTTCGGAGCAATGAGAACAAAGTTTATGATAACAAAAACTGCCAAAGCAAACATCATCGATCTTATAATGCTTGTACCCCGATATGGATGTATTTATTGTGAAATTGGTGGAAATTCGTGAGTTACACACCGTTCCAGGCCTGAGCATTCCGAATATTCCATTAAGGCTATGCTTATCTACGTATTTTTACTTCTCCTAACTTCAACCCTTTCCATACGAATCTCTTTTCTACCTGTAAGAGGGCAGAGCGATTTTGTTTTCTGGCCACGGATGCTAACGGGAAATCAGTGCCAAGTCCGGACCCTCGCTTAGCCTTTCCTTCTTACTCCCCTCATCCATCTCTTTCTACCTTTCATTACAAATTCTCTCTCAAGTCCGTAGATAACTCAAAATGTGTGAAAGAGGGCTCTAAACTCTCAAAAAAAGACTGATTAATAAAATATTCTGATCCTTATTCCCACGTTGGTTTTTGCTTTATTAATATAAAAATATATATATAAATATTAGATAATTCTACATTAACAAATGTATGAGTTTTTGTTACAGCTTTTAATGCATTATATTGATGATCATAATAAATCGGTTATTTATCTAAAACTAAGAAGTAATAACCAAGGAGGGAATCTTCGCTAGAGATTCCTCATGAAAGGATCTCAAAGTGGTAAAGTTAGGGGTGCTGAAATTGTATGAATGTTTAAGTGCCCGATTATTCGAAAGAGGGGACTATTTGGCGCTCAGAAGAACGTTGAAGCGCAACCCTAGCAACTTACCTGACCTCCTGGCAGATGTCCTGCTGGGTTAAAGCTGTAAGTGGTAGGCAATTCATAAGATGCAAAATGATTATCGGTCACCTAAATTCTGAAATTTTGAACCTGTTGGAGAGAGTTGCGCGCCCACCCGATCACTAGCGCAAGTATTTTCCTCTTGAACTTTGTTCCGCGCATTTCAGAGCTATGCCACTCAGAACATTCCTATACTCCTCATAAACTCATTCCCTCGTTAGTTTTCGCTTTTTAGTTTGAAAACTAATGGAGCTGGAACTCAACCAGAGCTTAATTTTGATTTTCCCTACCTTCACCACTTGGCACACCCTACACCTCTTCTAAAAAATTCATGCCATCGTTGTTTTTGTCTTATAATAAAATTGAAACCTCCCCCCCCCCACAAATAAATCCTACAAACTCCAACTAAACATAAATATTGGTGGAAATGACTTAAATATAAGAACAGGCCGGCCTTTTCACGTTGCTACAAAAGACATGAAATGATATTTTTAGGGGAAAAAAGTGTTAAACACGTGAGTGACGTCAACTTTACATAATATAATTTCACTCATTATTTTTCGACTTGGAGTTCATAGCTTTTATTTCTGTTGGTCTACTCCACTTCGTTCACTATTACTATTTTCTCGGAATTGGAATCAGGAGAATTTTCTCTCCTTGCGTGATTAAGATTAGGAGTTGGATGAGTTGAATCGTAGCCTCCGAAATTCGGATGCACGTCTGAATTCGCGAAGCTTCGGCGCTCTAGTCAATTTGAATTCTCTGCAAACAGATTACAAATGAAATTTGGACAAGAATTTAACTTTCGCCCAAGTATTTCCTAATGGCGGAATTGGGTTTAGAAGGGCGTGTTTTTTGTGGGTTTTCTCATCTTCTTCGTCTTTTAGTTTTTCTCTCCAGAGGACGCAGCTTTACCTCGTCGCCCTAAAAAGAATACTGTTTGTTAGCGCGCGTTTCTTCCATAGCAGCAGAATGCGCCGTCAATCCTCGAATGTTAGGTCGGGAGTTTCAAATTGGGTAAATTGCCCTATTATATTTTTAGGGTTCAATTCATGGATACATATTTTCGTTGAAAGTTTTCAGGAGAGGCGAAAAAACGTAACTTCTAAAGTGACGTTTCACCTACAATCACGGACAAATGACGCTGCTTTCAGCCCATCAGTATATCCTCGCCGAGGGGGATGGTGTAAGTGTGTGACCGAGAGAGAAGGGCAGATCTCGAAGACGAGGTTAGGGTGAGGGTGACATTGACCGTCGGAACTTTATTAAATTGACATCGTAAATGGAAAAACCAACCAAAGTTTCGAATATTTGTCTTTCTTCGTTTCAACTTTTCGCAATTATTTGAGACACGAGAATCCAGTTCCTACCCCCTCCCCATCTTTGCTCTCTTGATTTAAAATTGGGGAACCATCCGGGAACAAATGCCTTGGCTTCGTGAGCCCATCGCTACTTCTTTATTACTGTCTACACACACTACTTAGATGAGCGGCCTCCCAGCCCCAGTGCCCAGAGTTGTGCCCCCTCCATGCCCTACGTTTTCAGGACCAGTGGACTTATGCCTTCCATTACTTTCATTCTGTTGTATTTAAAACTTTCCTATCTGATTTATCTTCACTGACTTTTGACCTGGATATGCAGTACATCTCCCAGCCCACGTGCCAATAGAGAAGTTCTGGTTCACTGAGTTGACTTGAACTCATGACACGGCCTGGGGAAGCAATGACCTTATTCCTTTCCCAATACGCACCGCTTATATCTAAGAGTATCCCTCCCTAACTTCTTCTAAATTCTACCCTTTTATTTCAGATATTTCCTTACAGACCTCTGAGATGCATGGGGCGGTTGGTGTAGTACGCGGCAACACCTCTGCTGCAACTGAAGCTTAGAGGACAGGCACACTCTACTAGACCAAGTGCTATGGTATGCTAATAATATGGGACACCCACCTTACTCCTTAGTCGACTCACCTATCCTTGTCCTTCTTTATTACATATCGTTTTTTACCCATAACAACTTTGCCTCCAACTACCTAGAGAGGTTCTGGTAGCGCGGTGACCTTTCGGCGTCCTATTAAACTGTAGAGGAGTGATAAGATATAGCAGCGTCAGGTCTCTATCTGCTACAAGGGCCAGAATATCGATTGTTTGGGGTTGGAGTAGGTTTAGAGTTGGCTGGATAACCGACTCTCTTCACTGCTTCCGTATGATAATATGAGGTGGCTACGCCGGTCTCATCCACAATCGGTTATCGCTTAAGGACAAATTCGCCTGGTCTTACAGGTGACTGCAGGTCGGATTTTCAAGGTTCACAGCTGAAGCTGATTATGTAAACATTATGACATTCCGGATGATTCTGATTCTGTGGGAACTTTTCCGAATACCTGCTAAGACATTGAAGGCTCCTAAAAGCTTTTTAATTCCACGCACTTAGCTTTATAGATGGTCATCTGAGTGTGAGACAGCTCTCAGATAGAAGTGATACGCTTATAAGCGCCTCAAGCGACACCTGAACAATTTCCCCTTGTGCAAATTTCATCGTTCATGGGCAGGGCTCACCGCTATTCTTGGCCTATGTATATCTGCATTCAACGGGAAACCCTTTTCGAAGAGGAGTGAAGGCGTGACAAAAGGATTTTGAGGAAGATCACGTATGACGCAAGGTAGAAACTGTGTAAACTGCTACTCACTGATACTTAGAAGAGCGGCGCGTCATTCTAATAGAGCCTGCATTTATGCACGCTGTTGCTTGGCCAGTATCCCTGTTGACTGTTTGCAGGACATATAGCTTTACAACTTCCATTATTTCCACTCTGCCTGCATTCAATACTTTCCTATCTAATTTATCCTAACTGACTTTTGACCTGGAAGGGCAGCACATCTCCCGCCATGAGTTCACAGAAAGAAATTCTGGCTCACCGAGTTGACTTTAACTCGTGAAAATGCCTTGGGAAGTGGGTGCATTATCCATTTTCCTATGGGCACAGCTTATTTCTTCTATATCTGTTTACAGCTCTAACTAGCTTCCTCATGCTAGGTCAAGGGGGTAGCTTTAGCACCTATATAAACAACGCCCTTTATCTTTCGGAACTTTTAAAGGCCAGGTTTGTGAAATGCTGAGATTTGTTAGCCCGAATAATGGGATGATGAGTTTTTCCCATTAACACTTTGCTTGTGCATAAAGGGCATGACCGCCTATTTGTGACCGTTCTCGGGTGCTTTAGGGAACACAAAATTTGGTGGGCGAGCTTTACTGCATTGTTGTCTGCCAGGCCAAATAAAAGACTCAAGCTTCCTTCCAGGGTCTTTGACATGACAAATCCTTAGACCTTGGCGTCTTGTCTACGACTAGTAGGACTTACATAGTAAAGAATCCAGGACAAGATAGGCTAGAGCGGCTGGTCGTACACTATATAACACCAATTCATTCTTCTTACAAATTTATAAAATATGGGACTACATCTCTATCAGAAAACAAGCTCACCCGTGCCGGAGGGGTTCTCCTCTTATATCTCCCAATTGGTAAAGAGTTTCTCCTTTCTCACTTCTAGAGCAGCACCTAGGCAGCTTCATCTCTAAAAAGGATGATTCTAGATTTCCTATTAATACTCTAAATTAGGTCCTCCTTTACCTCCAACTACATGTACAACACGCAGCCCAGACTTGACCACTTTCCATGAGAGTGATTAGATTGGACAAACCTCCTTCGAGGAGCAATTGGCAAGTTTCTGCTTAATCTGTTGTGCCACAAGCCTATTTGTTGACTCGTGCCTTCGTGATCATGTTTTGAACCAACATGCTTGCCATCTAAATTTTCCAGATGTATGTTGTCTTCCTTCCTCCATTATGGGGTATTATCCACGAGACCCACAGACTTAGTGACTCTCCAGTCGGAATCCCCTTTGCGACGGAATGTGACACTGTGTAAGAAGAGAAGATGGAGTATGTAGAGTCACTTCTCATTATATGGCAGTATTGGAGGCGTACGAATCATCTGCGTTTTCAGCAAGTGACAAGGCCAAGAATGGATCGTCCGGCTTAGTTGGGCCGGAATATACATATAATAGATTCACAAGGTAAACGAAATCTCGATGGTGTCGACCTCCTAGTTGATAGGCTGCTTGGCGTCCTCAACAGAGCCGGTTTCAAGTATTTTTCGATAGTTCGCTAGAATGAATGAAGTATGTTGTCCAAATGGCATTAGCGTCGATATGAAACCAATGGACGCCTGTTGCTCCGTTTCTTAGACAAGAATTTTCTCTTTAATGTTGCTTATCCTGCTCAAGTGTCCATTGCAAGTGTTCTTCGGACAGTCGATAGCTCGCCATTTCATTCTCCTCTCACTCTATCACGAAAGTTGTAAAAGAAGTAGCCTATGCGAGGAAACACGTTGAGTACTTCTTGAAAGATATCTAACAAAAGCTGGAATACCACGGAGTTGCCAAGATCGAACGGGTGATTGGAAAACGGTGAGGTCTCTAGATACAACTCTACACACTCTTCGTCTCCTTCGATCTCGACAGGCTACTTGAGTCTGTGGGAGCTCTTTGGTATTGATCCTGCGTCAAGCCATTAGTGCCATTGCTTCGACTTTGAGACATTGTAATCTTCGACCCCTTGTTGAAAAGTTTCCGTTACTCCACGGATGCCACGAGCCAGGAGGATGGCGCGATTGTCTTCTGCTGGCTTTTTCTATATCTAGGAGATGACCACTTCGATAAAGGCACCAAAAGGTCCGCAAGGACTTCGTCACCAATCCAGTGTTTCGCCTCCCCCCCCACTCTGAATACATGAGACACGACCGACAGGAATATAAAGTTGCGTTTTATTGCGCAAAGAATGTTTTCGTGGACCCACTACTATAATGCCTCAAAGGCTCCAGCTCGTTTTCTCTCGCTAGGAATCGCCCGTCCTCCTCTAGCGAATTAAGCGAATATTTTGGCGCGCACACTTAAACCTTGCTGAACAATTACTTGGTCACTCAGACTGCCTGGTAAACTCTTGTCGAATGTTCCAGTCCTGGGATTTTCGCGGACGAACTTGTCTAGGTCAGAAGACTCGATGGATGCTACTGCCCACTCCTTGTTCTCTGGACTGGTCTGTCACACCTAATTCTGGACACGGCGAGTTTTGGGAGGAGGCAGTCCTTCTCCATTGTATATAGTTTTTGTGGTGTTTTGGTGCATGCTTGGGCCATGGAGGGAGCAATCCTCCATCCAGCACATATGTAATGTTTTTTCGTTTTTCTTTTTAGTCTTATTCGATTTTTGTTGAGCTTTGTTTTAACTTTGTTATTTTTAATGTAGCCTATAAATCGGTGACATAAATAACCAGTTTAAATTCAAATTTCGGAGGCTATATCCTTGGGGGTAGTCGCCAAAATAAGCCATTAAATTAAAAAAATAAATTAAATGAATAACGGAACATTAACGGGAAGTTGTTACTATTTTCAACACTTCAGTCATAGCAATATAACTTACAGTTCTGTTAAATCGGAGCAACAGCAAATCTGCGCTAAGTGCTCCAAGGCCTTGCACGATAGTGCCATATCGTGTGGAGCCAAGTGCCTGAATTCCTGCGAATCAAACACTTCTTTCTCGAAGTAATGTCACTCGTACTTTACGAAAAAAAATGGTTAGGACTTTCAGGGTGCGGAACGAATCTATTTTCGAAATATCAAAGAATTGTCCTTTTTTAACCCGCACCAAATAATCTCTCAGCCTCACAGAAGGCATATTACCGGGAAGCGGTCGTGATTCCATCTCTTTTCGAGATGTTAAAAAAATGGTCCTTTCCTTCACCTGCGCCAACTAAGTCTTCCTATAATTCACGTGTTAATAAAGCGCTCTCTTATCTTGGTCAATCCATGGATATAAGTACGATAACTTCCGATACAACCTTTATAAACTAGCGCAAATACGAAATCTCGCCCAGCCGCGACTAAAACTAGTCCACTCCTACGCGACGCATTCGCAAAAAGCCCTTCGGATGCGAAAATTCTCGAACTAAAACCGAGTGATTTATTTGCTTTTTCATCCATTTGATCGCAGTAATTCCACGACTTGAAGTCGCTCAAAATGAATAAACCTCACAGGAACCATATTCCCATCCGCGAGCTTCTTAATATTTTTACCAGAAAAGGAGGGCAAGAACAAGCTAGCTTCGAATCTCTCGCCTTTGTCCGAAGCTGAAAAGAGCGTTTTCGGAAGTCAGCCACATGAAAAGAACAAGGGGTTCTTACTCCAAAGCTGGCCTTTCTTCCGAAAGTCTCTCGACAGGAGAAGAGGAAGACTCGAAGCCAAAGGAAACGTGCTCTAGTAAAGCCTTGAAAGCAACAACCCATTTTCTAGGAAAGGCTACGTCCATTTCTGTAGGTTTTCATATTAATGAGCAACTCTACACGTCTCTTACGAGCTAGAATTAGACGGAACTTTTCTTTATTGAATAGTAGAATTAAGAGAAGCAAAGACCGTAAGATCCACTCTATGGCTTGTCGTCTTGTCGTGAAAGAGTGGAGAAGGTAGCGATGACCAGTAGAGTAAAAAAAAAGTTAAATAGGTGTTCGTCCAAATTATTTTTAAAATGTTTCTCGATGCACTTTGAACAACGATGGTGGCAAAAAATTCCAAGTTGAGATGATTTTCTTAGTTAAAAATGGCTTAGTTAGCTGTTTGATAAAGCTTTAATTTCACTTTATGTCCATTTGTTCGCATAGTGTTTTTAGGGCGTTCAAAATATGAATATAATTTTATATTATTGAAACTATTTATAATTTTAAAGAATTCTATCAATTGGTTTTCGAAAGCTTTTATCTTCAGCACAATTTGAATGCAATTACTCTTTCTCTACTCCTATATTTGAAATTTCTCGAAATAAAAACGGGTGATCTATTTGCTTTTTTAGCAAATAGATCAGGATAATTTTCCTTCGGAAATGATTATTTCTTAATTCTCAAAAATTCCGTACAGGGACGGGATTCAAACCTAGTACATTGAGGCAGCAAGCAACCGCTTTGGCATCAGTTAAACTGCCCCTTAGACCACTCAGCTACGCTTCCTCACTGTGCTCCGTTCGAATCCCATCCCTGAAGAAAAATTATCCTGTTTTTCTGATTCTTGCGAATGGCTGGATTTATTTCGTCATTCTTTCGCCCTCATGAAAGATTTATACAAAATATAGTAGTATCTGTGATATCTTCGTTTGTAAAGTCAGAAACGGACTTTGTTACAACTTTGACTTTGGGACAAGGAGACCAGTATCGTCTTCTTTTAGCCGCAAACCTCCCACAAAACTCATCCACCTTAATTCGCTTAATCGAATCGCCCACAAGACGAACTTCCTCGTCCAAATACTGCAGGGAAGCTAAAACTGAGTAAGTATCAGTTGTGTCCATCGGTACTTTCGCCGTTGGTGGTATTCGCGGGGTACTTTGACGCACCAGTTCAAAGTAATCGTCAGATGGAGTAGGTACTGCTACGGTCGTCTATGGAAGTTCTCTCCTTGTAGGCATAAACTCGCTGGCCGGATGGCTACTAGGCAAAATATCAAGCTTAGCGGAAAAGTTCGATCTCAAGCTATCGCCTGTTTGTAGAGAAGCGACACTGTTTTTAATTACGCTGAAGAAAAGTGACAGGTTCAATGCTTGTATAAACAAGGGATTAAACAATATGGTTTTATTACTCAAACAACACTATGTAACACAAGTACAGGTTCAATGCTTGTATAAACAAGGGATTAAACAATATGGTTTTATTACTCAAACAACACTATGTAACACAAGTTTTGTTCCTGGCCAGTAATTGTTATTCTCCAACTCCTTATATTTCAAAACAATGCAAAATAGCCATTAATTGTTTAAAATTTTGCATTTCTGAATTGTATTATGAAATATTCACTAAAAAATAAGTAAATCTTGGTTTTTTAACCCATTGTTGGGCTAAAAACCAGTTAAATTAATACAATTTTATTGAAACTTAAACAAGAAATATATAAAAACAAGTGAAAATGTTCGGAAGTGAACAGTTTGCCTCGATTCCAGTCTGTAATGTAAATCACTTTTGCCTACAACCCCTTAAATTTATGTAGTCTCTAATCATGTTTTTAATGTATACTCTTTAGTGTTGATGTTAAAAGTTCAGTATATCTTAAAGGAAGTACTTTCCTTGCTCCTTTAATATCCTCCCATTTTCTTCTTGAACTTGTCAATATAAGCATCAAGGTTGTACACCTTCAGGGACATCCTGCAGTCGATTTGGCCATACGAAATTATGAAGGTAGTTAAAGGCTTCTACGTGAGACCAAATTTAAAAGCAATGGCGGGAACAAAGCATTTTGAGGGTCAATCATGCTTGACATTATGCCTTACAACAGAGAATTCAATTCTTTGTTGCGAGTTGTTTTTGTGATAAAGTTACTGCGCTATTAGTACTGCTGCAAAGGCAGAAATGACATGGAAACTCGGTAAAACCTACCTGGCGTCCCTTAAAAAAATACTAGCATTTTGAAGTCCAGTTTTTTCCCAGGTATACTCCTTATAAGTGAAAGCTTGTAGCATGAGTATGCTACTGTTGTAGTCCTGCTTTAGATATACTAAATGCGCCAAGGGAAGGTATAGATGCTTATTCTAATCAAAGAGAAGTACAACTTTAATATTTCTTGAGTAGCTGTCAATGAAATGCTGCCACTAGTCTTGATTACATGTGATTCTAATTACACAAAACATACCAGATACATCCTTGCAGTAGCATAACCCAGCTTGATAAGTAAAGAATCTTGAGAAAAGTTTAGGACGTTTCCTTTTGGTTTGTAATTTGCACCTTTTTATCTAGCAAATCTCACTCTTTGAACCTGGTAATCAAAAGCTCAGCATTTTACCTTCAGATGCCAAGATCTCTGCAAATTCTTTGAGTATTCTTTGCTTTGGATTGTATGGATTCCGCCCAACAGCTATTTCTCTGACACTGTACTCTACATCATCACTGATCCTATCAACTTCTGAATTGTTGCGTTCTTCCGAGGAAGATTTATTCCTTTCTATAGGGTAGATCAGCACTGCGTTGTACTGGAGCAATGGAAGATGTAAGAACGGGATAGGAAATAGCAGGTGCATTTTCTCACTTCGAGGTTTGAAAGAGTGTACCATACAGAAGTAATTGCTTGAGTGATCAGTGGATTCACGCCAAATCCAGGAAATGGCAAACTTCATGGCTTTACTTTCACCTTCATAACATCATCTAAAAGTAAAAAACAAAAATTATTACTCTTTTGACTTACAAACAAACACAATAGCTTAAATACTTGTCACATTTAATATTTTACTCTACAACAAACAATTTTCTTAGCTTCCAAAGATTTCTTGTAGTGTTCACAAGAAAATTAAGGTGCAAAGGATTTGTCTTGTTTCCCAACTGCCATACCAAAGTATGCTTTGGTAAGCTTCACACATTTTCATAAATACTGCCACACCGATTTTATTTGCTCTTAGTATTTTGATGAACTGTTCGAAGATATAACAGAATGCATCTGGAAAATGATTGCAACCTCTTGATGTGCTCACTATTGTAGTTATACCTGAAATGAGAGCAGATCTTTGAATCCCAGAATTAGTATTTCTGAAGTAATATATCACAAGTTTCTTAAAGGTTCCAAGGCTGTGTCCTGACAAGTTCTTGAACATTCTTCATACTTCATAAAATTATACTAAATTCTAAAATTTATCATTAAATCTAGAAAGTTTGGGAAGATTTCCTTATAACAAATACTATTCTAAAATATTCCAATGTATTTTATATAAGCTTTATAATTTTATATCATGCTTTGAAAAAAAATATAGCCTAAAACATTTTATATATTCTATTTTTTTCCGAGCTTAATACTATTCAGGCATTATTTCCCAAATGGATAGATTAAGAAATTCCGGGGCCTACTTACAGAATCTTTGGTAAATATGGAATACACAGTCACCCACTTCAAGGAAATCATAAACACTCCATTTCTAATTCCTCTCTGAAGGGGCGGAACACTGAATAAAAATGAACATTTAAAAGCCTAACCAAGTCTGGCCATCGCATTGAATTCGAACCCTAAGATGATAATTTAAAAATTGGGCCTTCGCCATCCATACCCCACTTTAATTATGAAGGTTACACCCCTAAACCCCTCGCTATTTGTAATCAGCTAGTACTATACACACTTCGAAAGCCCAGCATTAGATTCGAATTCAAAGGCGATTTTAGGGGAGAAGTTTTCGTCGGTTGCAAGTCTCTCCATAGCCCAGTCAGCAAATTGCTTCCGCCTCCCGTGGTCAGGGGTTGAAGATGCTGCGCAAGTTGAATTTTGTATGTGCGCATATGGAGATCTTTATGCAGAATTCGATGTAATGAAATGTACGGGATGTTCAACTGCTGCGAATGTCGGCGAACCTATCTTCCCGGACTCAGAGTGACACTCTCGCAGAGGATCAATTTGTTGCTCTCTCCGACAAGAACGACTCCACCCAGGCAATTTGGCCGTTGCAACTGAACCAGTTGTGATAAACTGTAAGGGTGCGAAGATGTATAAGAGAAAAACTTCCTTCCAAAAGCGAGAATATAAATAGCCCATTAAATTACTAAGTCAAGACGGACTATGCATGTGGCGTATTGGTAGAGTACTTGCCTCGGGATGCAAAAGACCCACGATCGAACCCCCAAAAGTCCACAATTTTTACAAAGAAAATTCTCGAAGAAAACGGAGAATCTGCTCAAAGAAAAAGGAACTCAAAGAAATCGACTTTCAAGGGCTAACTCATCTCATCTCATCTAACTCGTTTCAACTCATCAAGTATCCAACAAATCATCAACGTCTCAAGAATCATCACATCAAGATAATACGTCGTCGTTAAAATGGAAGATTCATCAAAGAAGAAAGAATATGGAGTCAGATAAATAAAATAAATTCAAGACAATGTTTCGAGGGGCATCTTCAGTAAAGAAATAAAAATATAAGAAGAGCCCCTCCCCCTCCGTCATTAGTATGCGAACCGTAGGCACTTTGGTACCCACTTCTCCCCAAAATTGTACGAAGTGTTCGAACTGTTTGCGTTGCACTTTCTCCGTTTTGGTGAAATTCTTCACGATGAGGACGCGCTGATTAGGTAGAAACTCCTCCATGACGAAACGCACATATGTATTTTGAAAAACAAACAAAAAAGTACTAATCGGAGTGAAGAGAGATAGCAACCATAATAAAAACCTGCCTTTAAACTTCAAAACACAAAACTGTCACCCAATTCAAATTCGACGCCCTTTATGGAACACCGTTTATAGTAGAATATGGAGAGATTCCAATTGACAATGTGACCGTGTATTTCATATTTACTTAGACTTTTTTTCATTTAATTTAGTTAAGAAAAACTGTGAAATAACAATTTTAATCCAGTATAAAAAGAGCGAAATTTTGTTACATAGTGTACAATCAAAAACAAAAACAACGATAACAAATTCACCAATACAAGATAGCATTAACGGACTGTAAATTGGTAACCAGCTCTCTGTTTCAAACACGATTTGCACCACAGTAACTCATCAGAACACACAACCAACTTTATCCATGATTCACGAATATTTAAACATATAATTGCTCACAACATATCAAAAGTCAAACGCGCGCACGCAAAAGCAAAGCTGAGCTTAAAAGTTAACTAGAAATTGAGTGGTTAACCAATCTCAGATGAGGAATTCTCACCACGTACTAAGTTTATTTTAAGAAAGGCAACGCTGCAAAATGTGAGCCAGGAATTCAATCGAATTCGCGAAAGTGGATGAGATTGACGTAACCATATTGCATAAATGTCACAAAGAGCTGTTTGGGGTGATCACTCGAACCCCCCCATTACCTATCATTTCAACTTACATCCAGCTAAAACCCAAGATCTCAATCCTGTCACTCCAGCTTAATTACATATTCTATATCTATAATTCTATGGCTGAAAACCTACCTTACGATCTTGATGTATAAATTAATATGAACCTTGTTGGCATTAATGATCTTGATTCAGTGAATGGGTTTTAATGTGTCAGGCAAAACCCGCGCAAGGACAAACTGCACAAAGACATAATATCTACATGGAGATACATGTAACATAGAATAAAATTAAATACAATTTGATGATATGATTTTTATCAAAAAATATAATTGTGTAATATACCATTAAAATAAACTAAGATGCATATGAGATAGTAAAAAAAAAAAATCATCTTATCTAAATCATCTGAATTGACTAAATTCGAGATGAAGAATCTTTTTTATTTTTTAGGGCTTCAATGGAAGAGAGCCAACGATGATTTTGAACATTCGAGAAATCTAAAGATTATTTTTTTTCGAGATTCGTGACCTTCCAGATGGGATTAGAGATAGGTAGGTTAGGTTGGGTAAGTTGGACAAGGATAGAGCTTTTGTCGTTACATATATGTACTAGGCAAATAAAATATAATTTTTCTAAGCCAAACTTCTTCAAATACCTCTTTGATACTCCTCATATTAAACAATTTATCCCAGAAAACCTAATTACCCACATGATTTGAAATATATATATATATATATATATATATATATATATATATATATATATATATATATGGAAAAATATCCAAGACAAATTGGTGTAGTTAAGGTAATGGCATTATTAGACAACTGGTCTGCTTACTGGGCCTGAAGCAGAGCAGTTGTCTAATAATTCCATCACCTTAACCATATATATATATATATATATATACATACAGTGGCGGCGCGTGCTCATTAGATCCGGTGGGGCCCGTCAAGTAAGTTTAAAAATGCACCACCATTGAGTGACAACCCATATGATATTCAAACTTTCGGTAATACTAGTATACTGTACAGTATGCATTACACATAACATAGAAAATCATAATAGTTACATTTATTTATATAAATATTCTCCTCTTCTCTTTTTCTTTAAAACAAATTGTAATCTATGTACAATCAGAGTGGTTTGGAAAGAACGGTAAAAAAATTTAGTTAGTTTTGCGTCATTGTATTTCTTAACAGTGTTTTGATGCGTTTCAGTGCTAAAAGAACGCTCGTAATGAGCCGTAGACTGAGGCGTGATTAAAACAATCACTACTGAAACTTTTGTTAGAATACTTGACTTTTAATTAAGATGACATTTAGACTTTGTGCAGCATCAGTGGCGGATCCAGGGTAAAAATTTACTGGGAGAGCTAACTTAAATTCCTCCCTCTAAGTAGCCTGAGAAAAGGGCATTGATGAATAATAATGGTTATCTTACACAGCAATAATACAGGTTATCTTACGCAACATTGATAATGGTTATCTTACACAGCCTTAATAATGGTTATCTTACACATCATTGATAATGGTTATCTTACACATCATTGATAATGGTTATCTTACACAGCCTTAATAATGGTTATCTTACACAACATTGATAATGGTTATCTTACACAGACTTAATAATGGTTATCTTACACAACATTGATAATGGTTATCTTACACAGCCTTAATAATGGTTATCTTACACATCATTGATAATGGTTATCTTACACAGCCTTAATAATGGTTATCTTACACAACATTGATAATGGTTATCTTATACAGCCTTAATAATGGTTATCTTACACAACATTGATAATAGTTATCTTACACAGACTTAATAATGGTTATTTACACAACATTGATAATGGTTATCTTACACAGCCTTAATAATGGTTATCTTACACAACATTGATAATGGTTATCTTACACAGCCTTAATAATGGTTATCTTACACATCATTGATAATGGTTATCTTACACATCATTGATAATTGTTATCTTACACACCCTTAATAGTGGTTATATTACACAACATTGATAATGGTTATCTTACACAGCCTTAATAATGGTTATCTTACACATCATGAATAATGGTTATCTTACACAGCCTTAATAATGGTTATCTTACACAACATTGATAATGGTTATCTTACACAGCCTTAATAATGGTTATCTTACACATCATTGATAATGGTTATCTTACACAGCCTTAATAATGGTTATCTTACACAACATTGATAATGGTTATCTTATACAGCCTTAATAATGGTTATCTTACACAACATTGATAATGGTTATCTTACACAGACTTAATAATGGTTATTTACACAACATTGATAATGGTTATCTTACACAGCCATAATAATGGTTATCTTACACAACATTGATAATGGTTATCTTACACAGCCTTAATAATGGTTATCTTACACATCATTGATAATGGTTATCTTACACATCATTGATAATTGTTATCTTACACACCCTTAATAGTGGTTATATTACACAACATTGATAATGGTTATCTTACACAGCCTTAATAATGGTTATCTTACACATCATGAATAATGGTTATCTTACACAGCCTTAATAATGGTTATCTTACACAACATTGATAATGGTTATCTTACACAGCCTTAATAATGGTTATCTTACACATCATTGATTTTGGTTAGTTTACACAGCCTTGATAATGGTTATCTTACACATCATTGATAATGGTTAGTTTACACAGCCTTGATAATGGTTATCTTACACAGCCTTAATAATGGTTATCTTACACATCATGAATAATGGTTATCTTACACAGCCTTAATAATGGTTATCTTACACAACATTGATAATGGTTATCTTACACAGCCTTAATAATGGTTATCTTACACATCATTGATTTTGGTTAGTTTACACAGCCTTGATAATGGTTATCTTACACATCATTGATAATGGTTAGTTTACACAGCCTTGATAATGGTTATCTTACACAGCATTGATAATAAATAACAGTATATAACACAGGAGCGAGCACTAACTCTTTTAGAGCCGAATTTCTTTTCCACACATCAGAAAATTATGAATTGTGGGTTTTTTTTGCAGTTTTTCAACGTCAGCTGAGGTATGATAATGAATTTAATAATTACTTTTGAGATCTACCTGTATTTTATACATGTATCATATAAGATACATTCGATTGCAACGATTTAAAAAACTGTTTATATATATATTCTATATTTTTACATAACTCTTTCTGAATAGCAGAATACAAGTATGGATTAAAAAGTAAATATAATCATAATCGGTTCTGAAATTGAGGGGCGGATTCCGCCCCCTAGCCCATCCTCCTGGATCCAAGCCTGTGCAGGATAGGACAATTCATTTTAATGACAGTGCAGTGGTCAATTGGCAATTCTTGGAGATGAAGAATGAATTCCTTAACATCTACGACAGCAAACGATATTCTTCCTATCGTTTGTAAATTGAATGCAGGCCTATTTCGCAATCTCATTCACAGTCTGTCACTTTTTGTTTGATATTTATATATATATATATATATATATATATATATATATATATATATATATATATATATATATACATATATATCTTTCTCTTTCTCTCAATCACTGTCTCTCTCTCTCGTGTTTAGATTTGATTATAATCTTCATCTGATTTGGATATGAGTTACCAACGTCATTTTTCAATTCACTCATTAGATTGTAACATCATTAGATTGTTTTGCTTACAAAAGAGTGTATAAGATGTCGGTGTGTTTAAGAGCAACATAAAAAAAATGACAACCAAAAATTAAACACTTTATCTTCAAGTGCTCTTTTGAACTCAGTAAATTTGCATATGCTTTTCTCATTCCAGCCATCATCATCCTGAATTCTTGTGAAATATTCTCTTTGCTTATTTTTTGTTTCTTTAATGCTAGCAACAATCCGATAGTGAAAATTTTAAGGTGTTTGAGGTACATTAGGAATTCTGCCATTACAAAGAAGACACCGAGGCTATTTAAATGTTTAATAAAAAGCTTAATACCCTTTTTTTAAGAACAAGTTTTTATTACAAATTCAACTTATGTGGGTAACAATGAATGTCATGAGCGTGCGCAGAAAACTTCATATGTGTATGTACACCATTATCAACTCCTTTTATGACGGCCGCAACAAGTTTGTTTGTGAGATTGTAATTTTTTAAAGCTTACAACCAGCACATTAGTCACATCACTCGTGGCTCTATCTTCAATTTTAAAGAAAGATGCAGACATTTAAACAGGTTGACAATCTTTTAGAAAATGCAATATGATTACAAACTGTGAACAGCCTGATACATTGATTGTTTAGTCTGCAATGTAGAGAAAGAAATTGTTTCAGAAATTTCATTCGTTATTTCATCCATCTAAACCTCATACATGCAGTCTAAAAGGTCATTTTGAATTGTGTTAGATGTAGTTTTGCAACTCTACTATTTTTGAGATGATCATTAAGTACCCTCACTATCAAGAGTAGTTATATAGATCATATTTAAAAATACCCCCTAATTAACATATTGCTCGTCGTAGAACCAACTCGTGTGAACCACAAAAGTGTAAGCAATTAATAATTCTTGATAAGCATGTGTATTTTTATCAACTAATTCATTATGCTTTCGATTACTCCAGGCGCTAACCAGCTTCAATTGCAGTTATAACGTTTGTTTTCTCACCATATTTAATTGAAGAGCATTATTTATGTGAGTTGTGCTACTTTACTGCTTCTGAATTCCTCCTGATAAATGTTTCGATTCATTACAGCAAGTACTGGTCCAGGACAATTCACCTTTAAATAAAAGGCAATAAAAATAGAATAAAGATATTTTTTGTATCACTGACCGTAAGCCCCATGGCCTATGATACCGCATGGCGATGCGGTATCATGGAGACTCTCGACACGATTGGGGCGAGGGGGCGCCTCCCAATGTTTATATCTGAATTTTTGCGAGATCGTTGATTCCGCGTACGGGTGGGGGGAGCCCTCTCCAGCCCAAAGGAGCAGGAAGAGGGTGTCCCACAGTGGAGTGTCCTCAGTATGACACTCTTTGCCCTGAGCATCAACGGAATCACCTCGGTGCTGCCGGAAGATGTTCTCGCTACGCTCTACGTGGACGACCTTTCGATCTCTTTTGGCGCGGCCCAGATGCCAACTATGGAGCGTCGACTCCAACAGGCATTGATCCGCGTCTCTCGCTATGCCGAAGCGCACAGGTTTCGCTTTTCTTTGGCCAAGACTAAGGTAGTGCAATTCTGCCGCCATTTACGGCTTTACCCCGTCCCAGATTTGCTTCTTAATGGGGTGCGCCTGGATGTGCTTAAGTCGCACCGTTTCCTTGGTCTTGTATTCGACCGACGCCTCACCTGGGAGGCTTATATTCGCAGCCTTAGGGTCTCTTGTACCCGCGCCATGGACATTCTCCGTTCCGTTCCGTTCAGCGCTTAGGGCGCTGATAGGGCTACTGCCTTACTTTTTTATCGATCCTTTGTTCGCTCGAAGCTCGACTACGGATGCGAGTTTTATGCATCCGCAGCCAAGCATTTATTGCGGAAGGTGGATTCGATCCACCACACTGGCCTTCGCCTTGCGACCGTTGCCTTCCGCACTTCCCCCATTGAGAGCCTGTTGGTCGATGCTGGGGAGATGCCACTCGCTTTGCGCCGCGTGCAGTGCATCACTCGCCTAAGCCCTTTGGGTTTAGGTCCAGGAAACTTCTTCGAGAGCTAGATATAGCTCTCGGGCCGGTGGCGCCCTTGGTTCTGCCCAGGATGCCACACTGGACGGTACCACATTTGGCTATTTGTCACCATGCCTCTGCTCCCAAAGCTTGTACTGCGCCGGGAGTATTACGTTCGAACTTTTTGGAGCACACATCGTGTCACGCTGGTACCGTGCCAGTGTATACGGATGGCTCCAAGTCCCAAGAGGGGGTTGGCTTCCACGCCATATTCCCTCTGTTTGAAGTCAGCGGGGCTCTACCAGACGCTGCGTCTCTCTTCACGGCCGAGCTGGTGGCAATACACCACTCGTTACGGGAGATTACGTGACGTGCCCGGTTCGGAGATCGGATTGTGATCTATAGCGGCTCACAAAGCGCCCTGAGTGCTCTCGGGGCATTGGAATCTCCGCCTTCCCTGGTTCGCGAAATCCGTGACGCCATGGTTTTAGTGAGCCGGGCAGATGTCAAGATTATCTTCTGCTGGGTTCCTGGACATGTAGGAATTGCGGGGAATGAGCGCGCCGATAAGGGCACCAAAGAGTCCGAGAGGACTCTGCAACCGGACCAGCGTTTCGCTCTTCCTCACACTGACTACATTGCAGGAATACGGGCAGCTCTTTGGACTGCTTGGCAAAGAAGATGGGAGACGGTCGAAGGGAACTTAAAGTTGCGTGCCATTGCGCCGCGACTGTTCCCATGGACCTATCCCCGAATGCCGCGGCGGCTTCAGGTTGCTTTATGTCGTCTCCGAATCGGGCACACTCGTGTGACGCATCGCTATTTGATGGAGCGCTCGCCTGCGCCCTATTGCAACGACTGCGTCGTCCCCCAGACTGTTCAGGACATTCTTGTTGAATGTCCTAGTCTGGGTGATCTTCGCGCACGACACCTGTCCCGGTACCGGGATGGGGGGGGTCACTACCGCCCGTCCCTTGTACTCGGGACGAGTGCGTCACTCTTTGAGTGGTGGACTTATTGACTTTTTGGGGAAGGCCGGCCTTCTTTCTTTCATTTTACCAGGTTTAATTGTTGTTGTTGTTTTTGTTATTGTTTTTGTTATTGTTATTGTTATTTCTTTTTATTGTTGTTTCCTGTTCAATTTTTTAAAGTATCCTAGAACTAGGCTGTTTGTTTACGGTGACTTATGCCTAAGTCGGCAGTCGCCAGATAGCCCCTTGAATAGTAAAAAAAAAAAATCCCTCCCCACTTTTCTCTGGAGTCAGACTAACATAGGTGAGTGTTTTTATGGTTCTCCCTTGTATTCCTCGAGGATCTTTTATATTCAAACTCATTATATATTATGTATTTTCTTAGGATTTGTATTATAGAAACCAAAAAGAAGTCTCTTTTAGTAGATATTTGTGAACACTTTTAATATTCTACTTTCTAGACAATATTTTACCTTCATACTTTTATATCATAGAACCTGAAGATGAGCGGACAGCTCGAAACTTTGCTTATACCCAATAAAGGAAGATGAATTTCTGTGGTGAAATTAAAGATCGTCTGGATAGCAGCCACCACATCCATTATATATATATATATATATATATATATATATATATATATATATATATATATATATATATATATATATATATATATATTATTCGGAGTAAGAATCCACTAGCAACGAGAATGACAGTATTCATTCTTTATTTCTTCTGACTACGTTTCGAGCAAAGACAAGCCTATCCTTTGGCCTGATAAATTGAACAAAAATGAGCTTTAAATAGCAAAACAATTAACATTAAATTTAATTAGGACTTGAAAGTACAATTATATATGAATATACATGTATATACATATTTACATTTTATAGTAATAAATCATAAATAGTTTATTATTTAAACAAGGTTTGAGAAATTGTGAGCATAGGGGTTAGGGGGGCAGCAAATTTATGAACAGCTAAGTGCACAAAAATTTTTAATTTTTAACAAATTGAAATCTTACCGATCACACAAGTTGTAGAAACATTGCTTTAGTCGTGTTTCTACAACTTGTGTTATCAGAAAGATTTAAATTTGTTAAAAATTAAAAAGATTTGTGCACTTAACTTTTCATAAATTCCCCCCGCCCCTCCACCTATGCTCACAATTTCTCAATCCTTGTTTAAATAATTAACTATTTATTATTTATCACTATAAAATGTAAATATGTATATACATGTATATTCATATATAATTGTACCTTCCAGTCCTAATTAAATTTAATAGGGAATTGTTTTGCTATTTAAAGCTCATTTTTGTTTAATTTATCAGGCCAAAGGATAGGCTTGTCTTTGCTCGAAACATAGCCAAAAGAAATAAAGAATGAATACTGTCATTCTTTTTGCCGTTGGATTCTTACTCAGGATTAAATTGCGTCATATATATATTGTGATAGAACAGGTTGAAGCTGCGTTAATTTTAACTTCTATCACATATTATTTAAAACCACGATGGGCCCACGTGCATCTTCGATTCGAAGCTTGGCGCCTTATCACAGCCACCGGATGTCAATGTTTAAACAAGGAGGTTATCGTCCCCCCGTTCTCCCCCATACGCCGACCTCGCCAGATTGAGTTAGGCTTATGGGCAGATAAGGCATTGTTCTCCGGCTCGGCTGTGCGTTCCCTCGAAGCTCTCACTCCATTGTCCCCCACTCCAAGGAGATGTCCTGGCTATTTATATGGAAACTTTACCACTAAGATCAGATTGGAGATCCAGATTTTCGTCGCGAAACATCACCACGACCCTCTCTCCCTTTGTGCGCCAAAGGACCTCGACCTCGAGATTCACCATCACTTGTCCAGAAGGAGGACAATATTCTTTGAGTGCCAAAGGTTCGAGCCTTTCGTGACGCCAAGTCCCCATGGCTTCCCCCTCGTGTTCAGAAGAGAACAACGTTAGAGCAGCCATTGTTCTTTTGAGCTCTTCGCCAAGAGACGGTTCTCACCTCCCCCTTGTTGTTCAGAGGAGAACAGCATTAGAACAGCCATTGTTCGTTCGAGCCCCGTTAACAAGAAACGGTTCTCACCCTTCCCCCTTGTTGTTCAGAGGAGAACAGCCATTGTTCCTGAGTCCGTAGACAAGAGACGCTTCTCACCCTCTCCCTCTGTTGTTCAGAGGAGAACAACATTAGAACAGCCATTGTTCTTGAGCCCGTAGACAAGAGACGGTTCTCACCCCATCCTTTGTTCAGAAGAAAACAACGTAGAACAGCCATTGTTCTTCAAGCCGTTCGCCAAGAAACGGTTCTCATTACCAAGACGCCACGTCAGCATCATCTTATTCCCCCCCTTCGGTTGGAACTCGCCAGCGGACCGAAAATTCCTTCGCGCCACCTTCCACTGCACCACTAGTCTAAAGTTACGTAAGCCAAACGTCACCTTTGAGTACTTAACCCTTTTGTCAATTCTATCCTGTGCTTTATTTGGTTTAGCGAACCATCCCAGCTCTTTAACTTTATATTTGTTTTACATTTTTAAATCCTTTAATCCTCTGATTAGCCGAGTCTCCACGACCCTTTCCATTCTCTGTTTATGTCAATATTTTCCGTCTTGTGTTTGTTGATAGTTATTATTAATAAAACTCTATTTTATTAATGATAGCAATATTATTATCCTTGAGCTCAGTTCCACTTCTTAAGCATATCGAAGATACATAATATCGGCCGCCAGACATTAACGCACTCTAGAGATAATTAAAGAAGTTTCTTCAACGTATAGTGATATATGGTATATCGTCGGGAGTCCATTCTACGACATATATATATATATATACATATATATATAATATTTAAATTTGCTGTCAGGTGTTGGGTTTAACGCTATATCTTTGCAACCACTGGTATCAGTCGAGGAAAGCATAGTGTTATTCGTTATAATAATAGAATATAGTAGTTCCCTTTTGTTTTAACGATTGCTATCCCCTTTTTTTGAAAATTAAGAAGCTGGAGTAGCTCAAGGAACTGTGATAATAATTTGTTTGTGTTTTTTTGTGATTTTAGTCAGTGGTTATTTAGATAGAGAAACCAAGTACGAATAGGTCAGTGCCCATATTTAGGAAGGCTAATTCTATAGAGGCATAATTCTTGTTGCAAGGAATTTTAGTTGGTTGACTAGTGCGCCCCCAAGTGCAAAGATGACTCAGTTTGAAATCTTTAAAGCACAAGGAGAATCCTTGGGACTCTCCGGAAAAGAACTAATTGAGTACATTCGAGAGGAGCAAAGAAAAGAACGAGAAAGGGAAATACAAAGAAAAGAACGAGAAAGAAAAATACAACAAGAAGAACGAGAAAGAGAAATCCAACGAGAAGAAAGAAGGAAGGATTAGCGCCCCTTCCCAGGAAAGCTAAAAAAGTTTCCGATCCCCATAAAACCCCAAAACTTCATTCCCCAAAACCAACATCGGGACTCCAAACCTCCCGTTAAGATTTCTTCTCCATCTCTCTTCCCGAAGCGACCAATCATGTGCTTCACCTGTGCTGTAGAAAACCACATGAGCTGGAATTGCCCCCAAAATTCTAGGATTAAAAGCGGACCAGCCCACCAAGTTCACCAGATTCATACAACCCCGGCTCCCCCGGTGGTACAGACCCAAGCAGAAACTTCTCCCCCTCCGTCAGGCCACCAGGTAAAGTTGATTTTTGATAAAAGTTCATCGGGAACTTTGAAATATGAGGAGGGCAGCGTGGACGGATGCCGAGTATCGACTCTCGTCAGGGACACAGGATGTATGTGTTTCATCGTGTCCGACGAACTTCTCCCCGTGGCCTCTAACCACGAAAAATTTGCGGTGGTACATCACCACCTTGGGCGGGGGAACCGATTTCCCGTCGTTAGATGTTACCTGCACTGTCAATATTATGATGGCTGGGCTGAAGTCATTATAGCACCCCTACAATTCTGTTCCGTACTTATAGGACAGAGCCCTAAAGTAAGTTCCGACCCTGTGTCTCAGGCCGCCCTTCCTCGAAGCCGAGATAAGAAAGAAGCCCAGGAGCCCGTCCCCATCAGAACCCCAATACCGTCTGATTTCTCGGAGACCCCTAACCAGGGATTTAGGACGGCACAAGATGAGTGTGAATCACTAACACCCTTAGGTGATAAGGCCCAAGACAAGGACACGGAGACTGTCCCTGGACCCCAAGAAAAAAAGAACCCCCAACGCGCCCATGGAGATACCTTCGTAGAACTGGACGAAGCATCGGCGCTTGAAGAGGATTACCCGCGGAGTCCCTTAATGTAATACAGATAGTGTGCACCCAACCTGATGCCGATTACCCTCCTCCTTCCCTACCAGGTGATTCTTTGGAACCCTCTTACCTGGATATTGACGCGCAGCTGACAACACGTCAGAAGAGTCAGCTACAAGAGCTATTTGAATGGAGTCACCATTTAACCACCCTATTAGCTCTTTTAGAGCGACTGCGCGAAAATGGCCTCACCATTGGCCCCCGCAAATGCCATTTTGCCCACGAAACCATCAAATATTTGGGTTTCAAAATAGGACAAAGCAAGTTAGGTCCCCAAGAGAACAAGATTAAGGCAATCGCCGACATGCCCCTCCCGATTACAAAGAAGCAATTAAGATCGTTCCTAGGATCAGCTTCTCCCTATCAGCGATTCGTTCCGAATTTCGCTGCAATTTTTGCCCCCCTAAGCCCCCTTCAAAAAAATAATTCCCCCGATCGTTTACCTTGGACTGATGTCGCTATTTCCCATTTTAATCAGCTCAAGAGTAAGTTCATTTCTGCCCCATTTTAAAGTTGCCTAACCCGGAAAAATCCCTTGGGATTAAGACCGACGTGAGCAACAAGGGCATTGGAGGTGTACTCCTTCAATACGAGGATGACGGCACGAGTCATCCAGTTGCATATGCTAGTCGTCAATTATTACCACGCGAAAAGAAATATGCCACTATAGAAAAGGAAGCTCCATCAATTATCTGGCTCATAGACAAATTCAAGATGTACTTGATAGGCAAAGAATTTCAGATAGGAACCGACCCCCGTCCGTTAGCCTATATTAAGAATGTGCGACACTCAAACGGCCGCACCATGCGCTGGAGTTTACTTTTGCAAGAGTATCAGTTTAAAGTAAATTATATAAAAGGTTCCGATAACCAGGTCGCTGACGCCCTCAGTAGGAATGCGTTACCGAATAGCGTAGAGTAAGTGTATTCATAAGATTAGTTAAGATTAGTATCTCCATGTAGGTATATACCGTCTTGTACGACTTAAATTAAGATTCTCTTGTAATATAATTAATTAAGGTATATGTCTGATTTTTTGTATGTATATATATTTGTACCCATTAATTTACGTATAAATTATTTTGTCCCTTTTTTACTAATTTTATATCATTTCATTGTTCCATGCCCTTTTTTTTCTTTGATTAAGTTGTATTAAAGGTTATTTTCCCCTGTAATCTAAAGATCAAAATAATCATATGTATTGAGGTAATACTAGTTAAGTGCAGGAAGGTAAGATTGGTACAAGAAAACGAGTTCCCCACAACGGAACTCTATCGTTGTCCCTTCTCTCTTTTTTTTTCGAAGTGACAACTTCCCCCCGGAATGGAGGGGTGTGATAGAACAGGTTGAAGCTGCGTTAATTTCAACTTCTATCACATATTATTTAAAACCATGATGGGCCCACGTGCATCTTCGATTCGAAGCTTGGCGCGTTACCATAGCCACCGGATGTCAATGTTTAAACAAGGAGGTTATCGTCCCCCCGTTCTTCCCCATACGCCGACCTCGCCAGATTGAGTTAGGCTTATGGGCAGATAGGGGATTGTTCTCCGGCTCGGCTGTGCGTTCCCTCGAAGCTCCCACTCCATTGTCCCCCACGCCAAGGAGATTTCCTGGCTATTTATATGAAAACTTTACCACTAAGATCAGATTGGAGATACAGATTTTCGTCGCGAAACATCACCACGACCCTCGCTCCCTTTGTGCGCCAAAGGACCTCGACCTCGAGATTCACCATCACTTGTCCAGAAGGAGGACAATATTCTTTGAGTGCCAAAGGTTCGAGCCTTTCGTGACGCCAAGTCCCCATGGCTTCTCCCTCGTGTTCAGAAGAGAACAACGTTAGAGCAGCCATTGTTCTTTTGAGCCCTTCGCCAAGATACGGTTCTCACCTCCCCCTTCTTGTTCAGAGGAGAACAGCATTATAACAGCCATTGTTCGTTCGAGCCCCGTTGACAAGAAACGGTTCTCACCCTTCCCCCTTGTTGTTCAGAGGAGAACAGCCATTGTTCCTGAGTCCGTAGACAAGAGACGCTTCTCACCCTCTCCCTCTGTTGTTCAGAGGACAACAACATTAGAACAGCCATTGTTCTTGAGCCCGTAGACAAGAGACGATTCTCCCCCCCCCCCCTTTGTTCAGAAGAGAACAACGTAGAACAGCCATTGTTCTTCAAGCCGTTCGCCAAGAAACGGTTCCCATTCCCAAGACGCCACGTCAGGATCATC
This sequence comes from Ceratothoa steindachneri, assembly GCA_963969495.1. NCBI lineage: Eukaryota > Metazoa > Arthropoda > Malacostraca > Isopoda > Cymothoidae > Ceratothoa > Ceratothoa steindachneri. The sequence continues at coordinate 19,107,324 of OZ018323.1, read as the reverse complement.
TTATTCTCCCCCTTCGGTTGGAACTCGCCAGCAGACCGAAAATTCCTTCGCGCCACCTTCCACTGCACCACTAGTCTAAAGTTACGTAAGCCAAACGTCACCTTTGAGTAATTAACCCTTTTGTCATTTTTATCCTGTGCTTTATTTGGTTTAGCGAACCATCCCAGCTCTTTAACTTTATATTTGTTTTACCTTTTTAAATCCTTTAATCCTCGGATTAGCCGAGTCTCCACGACCCTTTCCATTCTCTGTTTATGTCAATATTTTCCGTCTTGTGTTTGTTGATAGTTATTATTAATAAAACTCTATTTTATTAATGATAGCAATATTATTATCCTTGAGCTCAGTTCCACTTCTTAAGCATTTCGAAGATACATAATATCGGCCGCCAGACATTAACGCACTCTAGAGATAATTAAAGAAGTTTCTTCAACGAATAGTGATATATGGTATATCGTCGGGAGTCCATTCTACGACATATATATATATATATATATATATATATATATATATATATATATATATATATATATATATATATATGGTGCGGTTAAGGTAATGGCAAAATTAGACAACTGCTCTGCTTCAGGTCCAGCAGGTGATCCTATCCTCCTTGAACTGGAAGACAACACTTAGGGATGACCCATCCATCAGCCCAAAAAAGCTGATTTCAAAGACACGCCTTTATGTCGTCTCGTTTACCGTCACAGAAAACTGTTATTATTAATATATTAACAGCGTTGACTGAGCCAAAACGCTCGAAAGATGGAAAAATATCCAAGACAAATTGGTGCGGTTAAGGTAATGGCAAAATTAGACAACTGCTCTGCTTCAGGTCCAGCAGGTGATCCTATCCTCCTTGAACTGGAAGACAACACTTAGGGATGACCCATCCATCAGCCCCAAAAAGCTGATTTCAAAGACACGCCTTTATGTCGTCTCGTTTACCGTCACAGAAAACTGTTATTATTAATATATTAACAGCGTTGACTGAGCCAAAACGCTCGAAAGATGGAAAAATATCCAAGACAAATTGGTGCGGTTAAGGTAATGGCAAAATTAGACAACTGCTCTGCTTCAGGTCCAGCAGGTGATCCTATCCTCCTTGAACTGGAAGACAACACTTAGGGATGACCCATCCATCAGCCCAAAAAAGCTGATTTCAAAGACACGCCTTTATGTCGTCTCGTTTACCGTCACAGAAAACTGTTATTATTAATATATTAACAGCGTTGACTGAGCCAAAACGCTCGAAAGATGGAAAAACATCCAAGACAAATTGGTGCGGTTAAGGTAATGGCAAAATTAGACAACTGCTCTGCTTCAGGTCCAGCAGGTGATCCTATCCTCCTTGAACTGGAAGACAACACTTAGGGATGACCCATCCATCAGCCCAAAAAAGCTGATTTCAAAGACACGCCTTTATGTCGTCTCGTTTACCGTCACAGAAAACTGTTATTATTAATATATTAACAGCGTTGACTGAGCCAAAACGCTCGAAAGATGGAAAAATATCCAAGACAAATTGGTGCGGTTAAGGTAATGGCAAAATTAGACAACTGCTCTGCTTCAGGTCCAGCAGGTGATCCTATCCTCCTTGAACTGGAAGACAACACTTAGGGATGACCCATCCATCAGCCCAAAAAAGCTGATTTCAAAGACACGCCTTTATGTCGTCTCGTTTACCGTCACAGAAAACTGTTATTATTAATATTAAGGAGGATAGGATCACCTGCTGGACCTGAAGCAGAGCAGTTGTCTAATTTTGCCATTACCTTAACCGCACCAATTTGTCTTGGATATTTTTCCATCTTTCGAGCGTTTTGGCTCAGTCAACGCTGTTAATATATTAATAATAACAGTTTTCTGTGACGGTAAACGAGACGACATAAAGGCGTGTCTTTGAAATCAGCTTTTTTGGGCTGATGGATAAGTCATCCCTAAGTGTTGTCTTCCAGTTCAAGGAGGATAGGATCACCTGCTGGACCTGAAGCAGAGCAGTTGTCTAATTTTGCCATTACCTTAACTGCACCAATTTGTCTTGGATATTTTTCCATCTTTCGAGCGTTTTGGCTCAGTCAACGCTGTTAATATATTAATAATAACAGTTTTCTGTGACGGTAAACGAGACGACATAAAGGCGTGTCTTTGAAATCAGCTTTTTTGGGCTGATGGATGGGTCATCCCTAAGTGTTGTCTTCTAGTTCAAGGAGGATAGGATCACCTGCTGGACCTGAAGCAGAGCAGTTGTCTAATTTTGCCATTACCTTAACCGCACCAATTTGTCTTGGATATTTTTCCATATATATATATATATATATATATATATATATATATATATATATAAAATATGCTTATGCTGCATCCGTCCGTTTAACCGTTACACTATGACGTCATCACTCTCTGGTCGCTCTTGTCTTATGATGGAATTTGGGTGTTTGAAACTTCATTTTATGTGCTAAACTTACAAAATTTACTAGAAGTACTAAATGTGTCAAAGGTACTAAATGTGCTAAAGTTCAAAATTTACTCCATATACTAAAATTACTAAATGTGCTCTGAGTATAAAATTTTATAAATATACTATATGTGCTTAAAGTACAACATTTACTCAAAGTACTAAACTTGCTAAAAATACAAAATTTACTAAAAGTACAAAATTTATTGAAAATTACTAAATGTGCTAAATATACTAAAAGTACTAAATGTCATATAAGTACAAAATTGACTCAAAGTACCACATGTGCTAAAAGTAGTATATGTGTTAAATAGTATGAACGTAATAAATGTACTAAAATTAATAATAAATGTACTAAATGTTTATGCCAAATTGATCCTTGTAAGGGGCACGGCGATTTGCCTTCCTAGATGCCATGGTGATGGAACTCAGCTCCTCGTCCGGCCCTAGCTTAGCCTCGTCTCTTTCTTTCAGACAGCCTGTATTTCTTCCCCTACTTCCTCATTTCCCATACAACCTCTCCCACAACTTTCTCTGCTCGGTCTCTTTTTCACAGGGTAGATGCTGACCTTCTTTTCAGCCAACTATCTCCGATTGGGGCTGAGGGGGTAGGACAATCTTCCCTAACCCCTGCGCACCGGTTTGGGATGGTGGGCTTTTAACAACCTGCTTCATCTCCACCCATACCTCCTTCACATCCACTTTCCTTCTCACTTCACACTATCCTTTTTACGCCTTGCCCAAGGTTAAGCCGCCATGCTGAAGGGCTGCCAGGTCACCAGGCGGGAGGGATGGCCTTAAATGTCGGCACCTGGCTCTGCCAGCACCGTACGCACCCCTTGCAGAGTGGGCTACGGCGAGGGGTTTATTAGCGTCTGCATCCGGTGAATAAAAAAGGGTCACCATGCCCAATGATGAGTCTAACAAAAAACTCCCATTAATTTCCAACCGTCCACCTTTGGAGCCGCCCCTATGCAAAGGCCTCCTCAAACGGTTCGGGTCTCCAAGGCAGTACAAGGAGGGGAGGAAAGTCCTCCTCGGCTGGTGCCCCTGCAACCGCCAAGACCTTCTCCATCTCGAAGAGGGACCTTGCGGAGGTCAGTCCATCTGGCCTGGGGATCCACCAGTGGAGGGGAGAAGCGAGTTCATTCTACGCCCTTCTCTCCTAAAAAGAAGAGAAACAACAAGAAAAGGAAGAAAAAGACTCGGGGCTCCTCTCCTTCCACGGACGCTGCGGGGACGGATGGGTCTGATGCTTCGGTAAGCAACCAAGGCAACATCAGTACGTCCGGCCCCAGTACACCCGGGTGCGGAGTCCCTGACAAAGACCAAAAGTAGAAGTGCGTAGAGCGGAACCTCGATTACGTCGGAGATTCCTCGGCGTTTTCGAGCATGCTGGTTTCAAACGCTACCTGGTTATTCACTCCACTGATGGCAGCAGGTTGGCTAAGGGCGACATGATCCAGCAGAGGAGAGCTTTAGCTAGTGTGATTGGTAGAGGGCCGAAAGTGACCCGTTTCTCTGACGGGAGACTTTTGTCGAATGCGTCCAATCCCTTCGGGGCGGCCATGATTAGTGTTCTTCGGACACTTGATGGCACGCCCGTGAGTGTGACGCCGAACTCTACCATGAGCTTCGTGAAAGGAGTAGTTTATGCGAGAGAACTTTTGGACTAGTCCATAGACGACATCACTTTAGAGCTGGCCGAGCATGGGGCGGTCAAATTCGAACGTGTGTTGAGAAAACAGGGAGGGTCCTCGAGACCGACCCCTACACTCTTCGTCACGTTCGACTGTGTTAAGCTCCCTGAGTCGGTGCATGCCGGTTGTTAGCGCTACAGCGTGAAGACCTTCGTGCCACTGCCGCAGAGGTGCTATTACTGCCACCGCTTCGGCCATACTAATTGCTCCTGTCGACGTGCAAAGTCGGGGTTACCCGAAACCTGTGTAAGTTGCTCCAAGGCCGCACATTATAAGTCCAAATCGTGTGTGGCCAAGTGTGTCAATTATGGAGAGCCGCACCCCGCTTCCTCGAAGCAATGTGGTGCGTATCTCCTTGAGAAGGAAATCCTGGCCGCACAGGCGCAGGATCGTCTCTCATTTCACGAGGCGATAAACTTTGTCCTGACGTGCCCGCGATGTCCAATGCCTCAATGTTGAAAAAGCCACCCTCTGCTCATGGCCCTTCCAGGCCTACGAGTACGTTCGTTTCCGCGCCCATTCGGAACCCTTCTGCGGGTTCTTGCCACTCCGAGCGCACCCCTAATAAAACTGGCGGCACAAAGGGTCCACCCCCCCCCCCTTCCCCCAGCGTGAGCGTTTCCCGCAAAAGTCTGCCATTGATGGAATATCAATTCCGATGTTTGTATTTAAAAGTAGTGAAAACTCTGCAGCAGACAGTCTTAGTAGGAATCCAGTAGAGGACCCTCCTCCCTCAAGGTAAAACTCCATAGATCCTATAATTTCATGTATATATTTAAGCTCGTTGCTCGCTCATGTAAAAATTAGTTGTGTGCGTGTGTGCGTACGCCGTTATTTTAGTCTATTGCTTTTATATACGTGTTGTCATTATTGATATTTTTTATTATTTCCTGGATTGTCCCTCCGCTTAATTGATTCCTTATTCTAAATTGTGGTATTGCTTTTACGTGAAAAAATATATATATATATATATATATATATTAATTATGTAATTAATTACCCATTAACTTAAATGTATGTGTAAGTTTTATCCGTCGTCTGGGATCCAACGGAGCAAATCCTGTACCTTGAGGGCCGCAGTGTCGGCTGAAATTTTAATACTGATGGGTTTTGGTCGAGATGCCCTTTTTCCTCTTCCTTCGTTTCGGGAAAAACGCCATCTTTATAAGGGAGGCATGCAATGGAAAGGGACGCCATGAAGAATACCCCCTTCATTTGTTTCATGAATTCTTTCCCTCTCTCTGTCTCCTAAGTATAACACCACGTGTCGTAATCTCTGATCCTAAAGAAAAAAAAGAAAAGAATTGGAATATCCGTCAGCCGCCTCATAGGTGCAGTTAATTAAGTTAGGCACGTTAAAAGCTATTACCTCGCCAAGGAAGAGCTAATCTCGGTAGTCGGTAAACTGCTAGCCGAAAGTGTCCCGCTCACATCGTAAATGCCATTAAGACTGAGGACCGGCGATAAATGCTAATCCATCTGGCCGCCGGAAGTGGTCAGCCAGTCGTCTGACTCTTCCAACGAGGAGAAACCAGAAAAATGTTGGTCATATACATACCCTGGGTTTTCGAATATCGGCAGATTGAGTTTGAGAACCCGTTGCCTTCGGTTTAGATCGTGAGTCTGTTTCCCCAAGTCCATGGTATTTGCTTATACCATCGAGGATGGAGTCTTACTCTGTTCAGAGCAAGCCTCGAATCATTGCATTCCCGAAGGATTGGCCGAGATTCCTCTCGTCTCCACTGTACCCCTCCCCCCTTCAAGGATTTCCGGTTTCCCGTGTTAAACTTCGCGCCGAGCCGCGGCAGTATCGATTTTTGGAGGTTGCACTTCTCTGGAGCAGAGGTGCTATCGTCCGTCTTCAAGGAAGATCGTGAACTCGTCATCTGGTACCCATTTCCTTCATCCTCGTCACCGTCAGGATATTTGGCCGAGGGTCACGTACATTGGACTTTCCCATTTGCCCGTGGCGATTCGATAAAGGATTCTCCTTCCTCGAAGTGACCCCATTAAGGTAAAACGACCCTTGCTTGTATCTCCCGTTAATCGACCCACTTTCCGATATATAAATATTCTCTCTGTGTAACTGATTTATAGTATCCAATTTAAAAGCTAAGTAATGAATAATTAACGTTACCCGATTGCCAATTAATCTATATTTTGTCAGAATTGTCCATATTTACATTACCTATATTTCCTTTATGTATATATATGTTAACTAGGGACTTATTAAAATTATATTTTTGGTTTTCACTCTTTAAATTTACCCTTGAACTGCAACTTGGTAAACTCATTAAACGCTATCAGCCCCTGTAGTAAATCGCACTTTTATACCCCGTAATCAACGGATTACATCTACGAAGTGAACTTACTTGTATATAGCAAAGGACGCGTACGTACATCAGAGGATATATGTATATATAACTGTATATATACATATTCTCTTTGCTTTTATCTCTTTCCTCTTAACCAATAGATACATATATGCATATATAGACGTATTGTCTAGGGAGGTGACCTATTCCTTGACATTATCATTAAATATATATTCCGTGAAATTTCAATGGGGCCCACTAGCATATATATAATTTTAGAGAGCAGAATACCTACCTATCTCCATTATTTGACAACCTTTACAAATTAGTATTGTCAGCAAACTTTATTTTTTTATTTTCCAGTCTACTATCTTTATCTTTTCATTATTTTGTTCATTGGAATGTAAAATAAAGAGAAGGGTGTCATAAAACGATCACTGAGGCTTTCATTACACTGGTGGCTGTCACAAACTTTGAAGCTTCTTCGTTTACAACAACCCTTTGTCGCGGTCGGTAAGTTATGTTTAGGCTAATTAACAGGGTAGAAACACGAAGTATAGACCGATCTATATTTAATTATTTTTAGAACTCAATGTGATAATTAGTAATTCTTAGACTAAAACGAAAGCAAAATTATTTACTACAAGATGATCCAACTAATATTCAATGTAACCGCTTTTAGCATCGATGATGCAAAGAACCCTAGGTATAACCCGATCTCATATTGCAACGCCGGGTTTCAGCTGGTATTTTCTCCCAGCATTTTTCCAGTTTGCACTTCAGAACTCGTAACTTTGATGAGATTTGCCTCAGAACTTCTGGCAAACTGGAGACCAATGTTATTTTGACCAAAGCCCATTAAATTTTGCCTACTATCAATCTTTAACTGTTTGCCGTGTGTGAGGTTGCTCCTATAGTGACAGACCGTGAGATGACTTCCTCCTTAACATGTCCAAATAAACATGTTGATTGATCTTTACTCCATCCCCAATGAGGATGAGAGATTCTTTAGCCCCCTGGTATTCCTCCACTCACAACATCACCAAAACTAAATTCTTTTTCCTAAAAAGTGTTTGCTGTTCAACCAGAATCTCGTTTTTTTTTGTGCCTTAAAACGATCTTTATGTGTGTTGTTTGTGGCTTGGACAGTAAACAGCATCTCGTCTGTCCACCGAACTGGAGGTTGCAAGCCATCAAAGAGCAGTTGAAGGAGTTCGAAATCAGATGTCTTTAGGCTATATTGAAACTACAAAGTTTTAGAACATCTTTCATCACTTTTGGCATGGTCAAATGGCTCAACCAGAATCTCATTTTTTTGTGCGAGTCTTTAAAGAGCAGTTAAAGGATGAACTCTGCTTTTTCGACTCTTTTTTTTGTTGGGGTAGGAAATCAAGGAACCGTTAGCTATCTTGAATCTACGAAGTTTTAGAACATCTTTCATCAATTTTGGCATGGTCAAATGGCTTATTTTTCCCTATAAACTAAGTTATGTGGTAGCCAATCATTGAATTTCTCATAACATTGTTCATCCTGCCCTTGATTATGGTTAGGTTCTTCACTGGTCAGGGCAAGGTGGTTTTCACTCTTGAACGTCTCTCTTTAAACCGTTTATTAGCTTTAAAATCAACAGCTCTGTTAATTTTGAAAATATTGCCCAATGTCCTCACGTTTCCATACAAGTACTCGATTGCTTCACATTTGCCAGTCATATTTTAAACGGTGTTATTTTTTAGGAATTTATAATTTGATTTCCCAAATTCAATAAATCCAGAAAGAACGTAACAGAAATTAATTGATTTTTAAACCTATTTAAAATGAATTTTAAAAAAGCATTCTACCACTTAGTGATTTCACTTGTAAATGTTAGTTATCCTTTTCATGTCCTTTTCTTTTATAAAGAATTATTTTACTAAAACCTATCTGAAGCATCTTTCGGAAATATATATCTATTAGAGCTATTAGTCTACCTGTGTAAAAAAATTATCTGTAGCTGGAAAAATGTAGAAAGTTGTTTTGTTTTTTTAAATGAGCGATTCATTAGGAAACCATATCAAATTTCAGATCCTTTGAAGAATAGCGGTCCCATATTACCATTTTTAACAACAGGGGCACCAGTGTATGCCTTTTGAAGAATAGCGAATTCAGTTTGGGCCAATGAAGATTCTAGAAAAATTATAAGGTAGAATAAATAACAAGGATTTAGCAATTTATTTAATGCTTTTTTTAAGTAAATCATTGAAAATTACACAAGAAAATACTTTTGTAATACTTTATTAGATAAATTAATTTTTAAAATATACGAATACTGTTTCGAAATTTTAGCACAAAAATAATCAAATAAATTCTCCTAATGCCATTCACGATACATAAATTCCTGTAAATAGGAGTGTAAGGATTCTTTTTTTGCATCCATACATGATTTTTTATTTTAGTTTTATATTTTGATCCAATAAGATTCTACATGCTAAATGTGATTCCTGTTCTTTTATCAGCAAAGTGTAATGAATGATTTACAGTTATATGGAGGTATCCTAGGTTACTGATTTTTTGGTAGGTTCTTCCATTCGTCTGAGTGCACAGTCGAGACTTGCCATACTACCATTTGAATAATTGGTAAATGAGTACCAGCATTACGTTGTTTGACTATTTCCATATAGCCCCAAATTTGGCAATGGGAGAGATCTTCCATTTTGTTGTTTGGGTTTGTGCGTAAAGCATGACTCGTTTACTTGTACCGTAGTACCAGGACCAAATAGTTGAATTGGGCTATTTTCAAACATACCTCACGAAAAAAAACTATATATCAAGACCATACTTTTTAAAGCGAGATTTATTAACTTTGATGCCCTCGTTTCACCAATTTCATCAGGCACATAGAAAATATAACCCATTTCTGAAAGGTGATTTTAGTATTAATAAATGAATGATTTTTTTCTAATTGACACTTGATGTTTGTACTTTTCACAGATCTTATTATGAGACTTCTAAATATGTTTATCCAAATTTGAAGCACATTTGGGGAAGTTCATCAAATTATTACAACCTGAACACTTTTGTTCACGCGTAATATGTTTTTATTTTTCAAATATGCCTTGATCCATGCTTGCTTAATGGCTGGTCACCATTAAGTACTCTATATATAAAGAGTCAATTGAAAATAAACTATGCCTAAATCTTTCTGAAGGAGTAATCCATTATTAACGGGGCTACTTTGAGTTTGTGCGAAATTTTATATTTGGTGTTGTTTTTAGCTGCGGCGAAGCAGCAGGTCTAAGCGTCGTTTTTTTTTTTAAAGTAGTAAAGTTCAATTGTATCCATATAGAGCCATGAAATGACCCATATGACCATGGGACATATGGTTATTCACCCTGGAGATTTCAAATCTGCCATCGGATTTGACACTGGCTGGTGCCATCTAGTGGCAGAAGCCTCATTTACCCATTCCAAAGCACTTGTAAGTGATTTGAACCATGAGAAACCATCAATGCAATAACCATTTATCATCTTATCGCAAAACGAGGCAGATCATCATTGGAGGAACTTTCCCTCTTGTTCGTAATAGAAATAGCCATGAATAACATCATGTGGATTCAGTAACAGGAGCACACACTCAGGCTATGAAACAGTCATATCTGGACGCTGAAACAACAATGTTAAAGAATATGAGAGGAATTAGGAGTGAGCTTTTTCAGTTACACTTTGATCACTTTCATTAGAAAGTACTGAGAAAAGACACAGCAGATTTGTTTGTGGCATTCCTAAATGATATAAAAATTGTTTATCCTTAATTAAAATATTTAAATTAAATTGTTTGTAGTACTTATGTAGCACGCTGGTGTAAACAGGCCTGGTAGACCGCACGCTAATGTAAATGACCTGGTAGACCGCACGCTAAAGTAACACCCTATTAACTATTTTTTTAAAAATAGGGATCACATTTTGATCCTTTTAAAGAATAGCGGTCCTTGGTTCATGTGAAATCGCTATTCTTCAAAAGATCCCCAAATTCTTTGGATTCAATCATATTTATTTCAGTTTCTTCACGAGTTTGTACTGACTTTGTGATTCTCATCTTTTATTCACATTTAACATTAAGCTTATGGGTCTATAGTTTTTGGCTTGAATTTTCTCCCCCTTCTTGAAAATCGAAGAAACATCTGTTATTTTAAAAACATAATAAATTATCAGTATTATTTGAGTTAGGCAAACTAATCGTGAGTTGCCTTTCTATGACTCCCTTAACACTTTACCATACTCGAGAGCAATTTTTTTCGGTACGGTCAACCAAATGATATTCATTTTATTAACATGTTCCTCACTGTCAATATTTAGTATTTTATATTTTCAGCAAATTTTCGAAATATTATCTTCTTTCACGAAATATAAAGCAAAAATATTGTTTAAAATGGAACCTAATCGCTTAGAATCTGTAGCGAGGTTCTCCACTTTTGATTTTTATGTATTTAGATTGTTTCTTTGATTTTATCCTGTAATATGTCTAGATATTAAATCTCTGGAGGTATTATTTACTGTTTGTAGGTAAAATTCTTCGCTAGTGTCTTTACGATTTCTTAGTGTTTGTAATTTTATCCTGTGTTTTCTGAGAAAATGGTTATCCTTTTTCATTATATTGTTGTTGTTTTTTTTGTTATGAACTTTAATTGGTTATAACATGAATTTACTGTCTGTTTATGCACAGATCTTATAGTTCTTTCTCCTTTTTTGTGTTAATGTAGTTAGAGACATCGTATTATTCTATAACTTTCAAATATTAATTTAACATTTTCCTCAATCAATGAAATGTTTTGTATGAATTAGAAAAGTACTTAAAAAGTGACATATCACGTTTTTATGAAAATTCTTTATTCTGTAGCAAAAAAAGACGGCGAACAAATATATTGTATTTTCTAAGCGCTGAATAAACACAAATCAGCCGCGTATTTTTCACCGTTCCTTATAAAATTGTGAAAAACGACTACAGGAAAATTATAAATCTTCACTCTTAATTTGAATATAAATTTAAGAAATGAAAAAGGCCTATTTATAACATTATTAGAATAAATATTTTTTCTCCTTTGATCCATGGTATATGGAAGATGCATAGAAGAGAATGGACTTAGGAGATTGGCTATAAATAGTTATTAATAAAGTGCTGTGCTACCCTAAAAATGTTTTTCTACGCCAAAAGATTAAAGTCATTTTTTAATGTTTTTATCACTTTATAATATCTGCTAATGCCTCTCTAATTCGGCTCTTATTGTGGATGATGATATTTAAATAAATTAGTTGCAGCATCCAGAATAGTTCTCATAGTTCATGTTGGTTCTCTTCTAACTGTCTGAATTGTTCTGGGATATGTGTATGTGTGGGTGATGGTGTTGAAAGATGGAAACATTGGAGGGAGACAGCAATTGTTCCTTAAGATGGAGAAGTTAGCTCAAAAGGTTTAACTATACGGGCGGTTGAATACCACCGCCCAAATCTTCAAACATCCACCCCTGTTTGCTAGTAAGAATTATTCTACTGGGATTGTAAACCTTCTTGGAGTTAGCTCCATAGATACCAAGTTTGATCTCAAATAACATAACTACATTTTTTACAAATATAACAACACCCATTGTAAGTTAAGATTGTCTCCTTCAAAATAGTCCTCTCAGCAGCTTATATACCTCTGCCAACTTTTGCAAGCACTCATTATTGTCAACTTTAGGAATAGTATCATGATCTATCTGCGAGCTTCTGTCCTTTTAATTTCACCTGTTTCATTTTTCCTGGTCTTGGAGAAGCCTGCCTTTTCCACTGGGATAATTGTCACTTTCTTTCTGCATCAAAAGCGTAAATCCAACTTAGGTCAAGACTAGGGTTACGATGCTACCTCAGACGTGTGCGCCAATTTTGAAATTTTGGCAAATATTTTTGCCGGAATAGAAGGACTTATTATAATAATATTTAAAAAAGTTGATACAATTGAGATATTTGAATTAAATCAACGACAGATATGGTTCCGAAGTAATTACATGTATCTATTTTTCTCCTTGTCTGACTAGATTTTAAGCTTTACTCACAGTCGGTATTTTTTAATTAAACTTTGTAAACTCGAAATGGTTTCATCATTCATACAAATAATAATTCATCGGATCTCATTACTCTTTATTTGTATCAATGTACAAACTTTTAAGATGTCAGCATCATTATTTTTCTCTTTCACCATTGGTTCTCCTGATTAGAAATTTTGGAAATGGTCATCTACCATGGATGTTGGCTTTATAAAATCCTCTTTACACGGTTTTTTTGCCTCCTAACAATTAATGTTTACACAATTTTACCGTTAATTCGTACTTAAAATCGTTAGTCCAGTGCCAAGCGGCAATAGACATAAAACTACGATAAAGTAATCTACAAGAGTTGATAGAAGCACTGGTATATGATTAACCGACTGAAATACGACAGGTATCATAGTTTTCCCCCATTAAAATCCAGAAATACTTTATAAGGTTTCTACATAACTCCGGTCCACTTGCTTCTCTTTGGTGTTCTGATTCATCCTCCATAACCATATGAGGGTTGATAATGATTACTGGCAATATTGCCTTTATACCCATGACTGACTGACTTAAATTTATATTATCTTTTCAGCACAATTGAAAACTATCTCAAATGTATTAAAATTATTTTCAAGAGATATACGAATATGCAGGATAAAATAAATCATCTCTTATTCCCTATTGTTCTGGTTCGAATATTGTATAGGGTTGAAGGGGGGGGCCTACCAAATTCAAGTACACGATTAAAAGTTTGATTTACAGTAATATAACTGTATCTAATCAGTTTAATCCTGCTTAAAATGATATTGGGGTGAAAAAGTATTCACTGAAAATTTTGGAACACTATGTGAATAAAACAACCACCTGTTATTGTCTTTTTAACTAGAAAATTGGTTGTTTACTAATTAAACAAGTTAATTTTATTGAAAAAATCCAGGAACTGAATGGACCCACCCCTCGAGTGTCATTGTATAATATTGGGCTCGATACAATCAAACTTAGAAGTTCAAGGGTTGCATTAAGCCCTATAAATAGATGTTCAATTCCATAGAATTTAAAATCAAATTGTACAATATACAGGGTGGCGTCCCCTCCAAAATTGGACTGTATTTGAGAAGCAATATCTCAGTTATTATTGCAGCTAAAGACACGAAATAAAAAAATGAAAGATGAACCCCTTATCTATAAATACTTATTCATTGTAAAAATTGTCTTAAAGTCATTTACTGAGTCAATTAGCCTTTAAAAGAAAATGTAAAATACATGTTTTTTTATTACTTATTGATCTGCTCCGAAGTGGAAAGAAAAAACAAAGTTGGGGGGGCAACGGCAACATTAGGTTAGCTTAGCCTTACTCATTTTACCACTTAATCATTCAGTTCTGGTTTCAGTTGTCTAACGTGGAAAGATTTGAGAATTTTTAATTTATGAGAAGAGGAAGAAGAAATTAATTGACTCAAAGAAGTCAGAATGAACGGAATTATTATGTTTGTTAGAATGTTGTCTAATTAATGATTATTCAGGGTTAGAAAGGGGATTGTTAGTTCTATGTGATCACTCCAAGTGTTTTGCAATCCCGCATTTTAGTTGTAGACTAGTTTGCCCGACATAATTCATAAAGTAGGACTTAATTAATTTATAATGTAGAAATTAATGGAACGTGAAGTATAATTTATTGGTATAAACTGGCATTGAGGGAAGTAGTCATTAAGAACAGAGTAACATCTAGTTGAACTTAGTACTAAAGTGTTCGAGGTATGGTAATTTAAAGAAAACTTTTTGTGTAAGGAGTGTTAGTAACTGAATTTGTGGAGAGAACTGTGTCAGAGAGAGAAGGTTTACATCCCCATAGAACCCAACGTTAACCTGTGGCGCTTGAAGAGATACACCTGCACGGCCAGACAGCCCCACGGGAACCGCGGAATTGTCGAGGGACCGCTTAATCCGTTTTGGGTTCTATTCCACGCCATTGCACCGTCTGATCGAGGCCAGACCCACGGCGCCAAGGATAGTCTCGGCGGGGGACCTGCTTCTGCCGACGTAGCAGAAATACTTTGAGAAAAGCTTCGAGAAATCAGTACCATACAGCCACGTCTTAGTTAGCAGTCACGTACAGTCTCCTACGCCCTGCTCTACCTCACAACAGCTTCGAGCTACGAACGCGATACGTCACTTCTCTACTTACCCTCGCTCGGACCCAAGGCCAGAGTTCCCGCCGACAGACAATAGACACGGACAGGCATCTATTACTCGGTTATCGACTTCGTCCAACGACTGGAGTACTCCCTCGCTCATTTCTCAGCGAGGTAAAAGAAGAAGGAATCTTGCAAAATAAACTTGGCAGCGCTCCGTTTACTCGCCGTATTCAAGCCTCCAGTTAATTAGGCTTTTCGTGAGTCTCCCCGATAGCTGCACTCTCCCATTTTCTCTGGAGGCAATCACCGTGCATCCTCTCTCGGACTCTCGGAGCCTTCGCGCCATTTGTATTCCCTCCCGTTTGGTACCTCGGGTCTAATTTTATTTATTGTCGTTTATTTACTTGTGCTATTAATATTTTATTTATATATAGTAAATTTATATATTTATCTACCATTAGTTTCTCTTATCCTAGAACCTCTAAGAATTTATTATTTATGGCCAACTGCACTCGACTTTGTTTATTTAACCCTAACACTGGGGTCTGTATCCCGATTATCTGGCGTGCCCACTTCACGGTCAAGATACGACAAACTGTTTAGATAATAATTTAGAGGTCAGCTTGTCAAATAAATAATCTGTGAAAATTTAAAAAGAAAAAAATCCTCTGATAATAAATCGATTTCAGATTTGAATGCCAACCAATCTGAGCAAATTATGTAAGCTCTCTGGATGCGGATTTTGATGGTTGCTGGTTTAAAATGTGATGAGTACTGCTAAAGGAATGAATTCCAAGTTTGGTTGTGTTAGGGGTTTCTGTAAACCGAAGTATTAAATTTAAGCCAACTTTTGTGATAGTGACATCAAGTAAAGAATCTTATTTTCTGTTTGTGTTGTTATTTAAATCCATGCGTACCGGCGCTGTCTTGCAACCATTGTTTGAGAGTGAAATGAAGAAAATAGTTTTTACTAAGACCTTTATGGGTTCAGAATTAAAGTATTACTCGATTAGCAAAGATTTAACCGCTATAGCTCTTGCAATAAAACACTTCAGGGTTATGCTTGAGAGTACCGAATTCCATATTTTGAATAATTGTAAGGCAATAGGTGGGAGCTTTCAAGTCTCAAACAACCGGGCACTCTCCGAGGAAAGCACGCACCTTCGAGCTAATCAATCAGTAATCAATGACATACGATGAATAGAAGGAAGAGTTGATCCTTTTGATTCTATCCCACAAGATGCCGCTCTAGTTCATCTATGTTAATCCATTGAATAAATAATCCTTCATTTTCAATCAGAGATTATGAAAGAGTAGCCTCACCTTAACTGTCCGATTTAGAGCGTAATTCTTTGCAAGAGTCTCCTACTATCCCCCTACAATGTTCTAAAATTGCTTTGCCCTCTTAAAATCATTCTATCATTTGTGATGTATTGAACGGATTTGGGAGACTTTAACTCACCACTAATTTTCGATAGCTAATCTTCACCTATTACTACAGTTTAGACCATCTGTGTACTCACGCATCATAAAATCAATTCACACAGATTCATATGGAAAACATGAAAAGGAATCTACGTAAAAAGGTTAAAATCTGCCGACACTACCAGAAATCTAAAGTTCAATGACATAGAAAGCCAGTACACAAATAATTTTCCACTCTAGCGATGTGATTTTATAGTGTCAATGCATACATTTTAATTGGTCTTCCTACTACAAGTGAAATTTATAAATATCTTTAACTTTCATCAAATCTGTAGGTGAAGCATTCATTAAAATTTACGTTTCATGTCTTGACGCACCAATAAATTTTAGATCGGGATTATTTCTGGAGTTACTGAATGACATATATATACTCGTGGCTTAAAGAAATACACGTGCACTCGTAAGACAAGTATACGCTCTAAAGACAGATTGCAAAAGCTCTGGCCACAGTAGATACACATAAATCCACCTCAATTGCGGCATATAAAACAGATGCTCTCTCTCTTCTTATGATGATTCTTTAACTCAGGTTCATAGAAAGGACCTGTGATTCGCGATCTCATTCAGTTTCCTATGCTTAATCCGCCCTGGTCAGAATTTAGATTTACGTGCTTCCAATGAATTGTTTATATTACTAAATATCTCTTGGTGCAATGATCTAATAATTGTTTTAGTTGTTAAGCATTATTTTCATACGAAATGGTGTTTTAGGTTGCTTCTATTTAACCTGCTTTTCAAAAAAGATATTCGAGTTTGCAGGCGAATTGCTGCAGAGAGCTGTTGACAGGGTGAAGATAAAAACCAGATTAATTCATCAAGTTTGGCAAACAGCATTAATTGCTGAGACCACATACTCATATCTCCTCTTTTTATTCCTTTGTCTCTCATATATATATATATATATATATATATATATATATATATATATATATATATATATATAGAAGAAGGAGCAAATGCAAGTTCTGTGGTTGATAACAACCACCACAGGGCTTTCGCCATATTTATTTTCTGCCTTTCAAAACAAATTTGAAAACAGAAAGAAAGGTGCAGAAATCTCGCATTGCAGACTACATAACAATACAGTACAAGAAAGAGAAATTGGACGCGAATGAGCAATGAGACAAGAAACAGGAGTTTTTTAGAGGTAAGAAAAACTCCTGTTTCTTGTCTCATTGCTCATTCGCGTCCAATTTCTCTTTCTTGTACTATATATATATATATATATATATATATATATATATATATATATATATATATATATATATATATATATATATAATTTCACCAGGAATGAGAGTACATAGAATGCGGAGAAATTCATCTTCATTTATTGGGGATAAACAACGTTTCGAGCTGTCCGCTCATCTTCGGGTTCTATAATATAAATGAATAAATGAATACATAATTTACAATGAATTATAATATTAAAAAATTGTCTAGAAATTATAATATTAAGAGTTGATAAATATCTACAAAATGAGAGACTTTTTTTCCTATAATGCAAAACCTAAGAAAATACATAATTTATAATGAGTTAGGATATTAAAAATCCTCGAGGAATACACGGAAGAACCATCAAAACACTCACCATCGTTGGTCTGACTCCAAAGATAAGTGGGGAGGGGGGATTGAAGTGGACATGGGTAAGATTGTATTGGTAGTAGAGTTATGTCATAAGTAGGGGAGCAGCGGACGAGTCACAGTTAAGACTAGGGGCACGGGATTTAATATAAAGGGACTCTAGTATTCTTGAGCTTTGCTCATTGTTATCTTAATCTATTATTGTAAAATTATCTAAAGTTATATCCGCGTTGCATTTGATTGCATCTGCTCTGATAGGGGATGGTTCTTTACGATTAAGTGATTTTTCAGTACGGGCGCTGATGTCCATGTGTGAGGAGAACCTTGCTCTCAGGGAGCGAATCGTGCTGCCTATGTATCTTCCTTGGAGACACCGAGGACAAGTGAATTCATAAACAACACGACTGCGCATCTTTAGAAGAGGTTTGTCCTTTTAACTGACCCAACTACGAATATAGAGTTTGTTAACAAATACTAATTTGAAATTTGTACAGTAAAAATAGCGTTTAAATAATTTAGAAAACTTTCTTCTGAATTCTCTATTAAGGGGACCCATTTCGGGAAGAAAAAATATTTTCAGTCTTTAGGAACATCGAAGGAAGGATTAGGAGGTAAATATTGAGAATTTTAAAAAATTCAAATAAGGGTATTTACTACTGACAGGGGCTAGCAATTATTCTTGAAATAAGATCTTAGGAATTCAAATTCTTCATGCATTAGAGAGAATGAAGATGACAGGTGAAAGCCACGACAGATGAGTGCCCCTATGGAGCTCAGTTTGTATGATAAGTCACAAAAGCTATAGAAATTTGTACCTACATTATTAAACGTAGGTTTTCTATATATGGATGTTGTTAAGCCTTGATTTGATTTTTTAATTAAAAGGTCTAAAAAAGGGAGACAATTTTATTTTTCAGTTTCCATAGTGTATTTAATGTTAGGATGAATGGAATTGAAATAATTAAAAAACAGGTACGCCTGGTCCTGGCTATCAAATACTGCACAGCAGTCGTCTACGAATCTTCTGTAGAATAATGGCTCAAGTGACGAAGGGCAAGCTTAAAATAGGGTCTTCTCAAAATCTTTCATAAAGATATCTGCAGCAATGGACGCAATGGGCGAGCCCATTGCTACACCATCTATCTGTTGATAAATTTTTCCATCGAACAAAAATATACCCTCTTTAAACACCATTTGTAAAAATTGTTTGAATTTATCTCCTGTAAAGTTGGGAAAGTGTTGCAATTTTAAAATCCAGATTCTAAAATAATATCTATGGTTTGGTTAACTGGTATGTTTGTGAATAACGAGGACACATCGCATCTTACGAGAAATTTGGATGCGTCAAACTTTTGTCGGAGAATTTCTCGAGCAAAGGAATAACTATTTTTTATGGTACACTGGTTTTGTGCTAAGGGGGAAAGGAGATTGACCAAGTATTTTGCGATTATATATGTTGGAAGCGAATACGAGGCAAATATGGGTCGATACGGGATGGCTGGATTGTGCAGCTTTGTTAGTCCATAAAGAAAACCCAGGCCACAGCCACTAGCAAACAGAGTTTCATAAGTAGAATGATCTATGATTTTTGAGGTCTGGAGACTTGACAGAAATCTATTTACCCTGTCTTCAAGTTGCATTGTTAATTTTTGGTAAGTACTCTGAATGGGGGTAAACTTGTCACGATCGTTTAGAAAGTTAAACATTTTGTTGACATAATCAGTTCCATTCATAAGAACGACAACACTACCTTTGTCTGGTTTTGTGATAACGATTTCTTTGTTTTTGGATAGATTTTTTAATATGGCTGTATCATGTTTTTAAACATGAGCGAAGCAAATTTTAAATTTCTAAGCCTGCGATAAAAGTAGTGAGCTAATTCGGAAAATTACAACCTAAATCTATCGAGCTTACCTAGAGTAGGAAGTTTACAGTTGTCATGAAGAAACTTTTTAAAGCAATGGTAATATTTAACAGAGTTAATCTTGAAAAGTGGTAGTTTAAATTGAAAACCCAAAGAGGACTTTAAACGTAGTTCGAAAGATTTCAGATCACTTTATCCGGTGGAAAAAATGTTGGTCTTTGTAGGCCGAGTTTGTGTAATTTCTTATCATGGATTGTGGAAATCTGGTTTGAGTAGACCTCCACTTCCCGATATACGAGAGTAGACAGGCCGAAATAATGTAATGGCGAGGTTTTTGTTTGTAAAGCCAGTGTACTGTAAGGAGAACGGTTGTGAGGCGTTCACAAGAAGAAACTTTGTACTGTATTTCGTTGTACAGGATATAATACAGGGATATTTTGTAGAATTCTGAATTTTCAAGTGAGTTTCAATACAGTTTAAAGTATACAAAATTTGGATAGATCTCACCATTTCGGCATATTTCGAGAAATGCAGTCTAGTTGAGATTTATGGAGTTTCTCCAAGCTTTCTCCAAGCTTTCGCTAAAACTCCATAAATCTCGCCTTTAGATTATTTCTGCCTGTCGATTCTCGTATATCGGGAAGTGGAAATCTACTCAAAGGAAATTTCTACAATCCATGATAAGAAATTACACAAACTCGGCCCACAAAGACCAACATTTTTCTACCGGATAAAGTGAAACGAAATCTTTCGAATTATCTTTTAAGTCCTCAGGAGAAGTTTTTGCTCTCTTTTGGTTTTCAATTTAAACTAACGCTTTTGAAAATTAACTCTGTTAAATATTACCATTGCTTTGAAAAGTTTCTTCATGACAACTGTAAACTTCCTACTCTAGGTAACCTCGATAGATTTGGGTTTTAATTTTCCGAATTAGCTCACTACTTTTATCGCAGGTTTAGAAATTTAAAATTTGCTTCGCTCATGTTTAAAAACATGATACAGCCATATTAAAAAATCTATCAAAAAACAAAGAAATCGTTATTACAAAACCAGACAAAGGTAGTGGTGTCGTTCTTATGAATCGAACTGATTATGTCAACAAAATGTTTAACCTTCTAAACGATCGTGACAAGTTTACCCCCATTCAGAGTACTTACCAAAAATTAACAATGCAACTTGAAGATAGGGTAAATAGATTCCTGTCAAGTCTCAAGACCTCAAATATCATAGATCATTCTACTTATGAAACTCTGTTTGCTAGTGGCTGTGGCCTGGGTCTTCTTTATGGACTACCAAAGCTGCACAAACCAGCCCTTCCGCTTCGACCCATACTTGCCTCGTATTCGCTTCCAACATATAAAATTGAGAATTATTTAGTTAATCCTCTTTTGCCCTTAGCACAAAACCAGTATACCATAAAAATAGTTATTCCTTTGCTCAAGAAATTATCCGACAAAAGTTTGACGCATCCAAATTTCTCGTAAGATGCGATGTGTTCTCGTTATTCACAAACATACCAGTTAACCAAACCATAGATATTATTTTAGAATCTGCCTTTCAGAATTGCAACACTTTCCACAACTTTACAGGAGATAAATTCAAACAATTTTTACAAATGGTGTTTAAAGAGGGTATATTTTCGTTCGATCGAAAAATTTATCAACAGATAGATGGTGTAGCAATGGGTTCGCCCATTGCAACCATTGCTGGAGATATCTTTATGAAAGATTTTGAGAAGACCCTATTTCAAGCTTGCCCTTCGTCACTTAAGCCATTATTCTACAGAAGATTTGTAGACGACTGCTGTGCAGTATTTGATAGCCAGGACCAGGCGCACCATTTTTTTAATTATCTCAATTCCATTCATCCTAACATTAAATACACTATGGAAACTGAAAAATAAAATTGTCTCCCCTTTTTAGATCTTCTAATTAAAAAATCAAATCAATCAAGGCTTAAAAACATCCATATATAGAAAACATACGTTCAATAATGTAAGTACAAGTTTCTATAGCTTTTGCGACTTATCATACAAACTGAGGTCCGTAGGGGCACTCATCTGTCGTGGCTTTCACCTGTCATCTTCATTCTCTCTAATGCATGAAGAATTTGAATTCCTAAGATCTTATTTCAAGAAAAAATTGCTATCCCCTGTCAGTAGTAAATACCCTTATTTGTAATTTTTTAAATTCCCAATATTTACCTCCCAATCCTTCCTTCGATGTTCCTAAAGACTCAAAATAGTTTATCCTTCCCGAAATGGGTCCCCTTAATACAGAAATCAGAAGAAAGTTTCCTAAATTATTTATAGCTATTTTTACTATACAAATTTCAAATTAGTATTTGCTAACAAACTCTATATTCGTAGTTGGTTCAGTCAAAAGGGCAAACCTCCTCTAGGGATGGGCAGTCGTGTTGTTTACAAATTTACTTGTCCTCAGTATCTCCAAGGAAGATACATAGGCAGCACGCGCTCCACGAGAACAAGGTTCTCCTCAAAATGGGTACCAGCGCCGGTACTGGAAAAACACTTAATCGTAAAGAGACATCCCCCATCAGAGCACATGCAATCAAATACAACGTGCATATAACTATAGATAATTTTAAAATAATAGATTAAGATAACAATGAGCAAAGCTTAAAGATACTAGAATCCCTTAATATTAAATCCCGTGCCCCTAGTATTAATTGTGACTCGTCCGCTGCTCCCCTACTTATGAAATAAGTCTACTACCAAAACAATCTTACCTATGTCCACTTCGATCTCCCCTCCCCACTTCTCTTTGAGGTCAGACAAACGATGAGGAGTGTTTTGATGGTTCTCCAGTGTATTCCTCTAGGATTTTTAATATCCTAACTCATTATAAATTATGTATTTTCTTAGGTTTTGCATTATAGGAAAAAAAAAAAGTCTCTTTTTGTAGATATTTGTCAACTCTTAATATTTTTATTTCTAGACAATTTTTTTAATATTATAATTCATTGTAAATTATGTATTCATTTATATCATAGAACCCGAAGATGAGCGGACAGCTCGAAACGTTGTTTATCCCCAATAAATGAAGAGGAATTTCTCCGCATTCTATGTACTCTCATTCCTGGTGAAATTAAAGATTCGTCTGACTAGCAGCACCCCATCGATTATATATATATATATATATATATATATATATATATATATATATATATATATATATATATATATATATATATATTAGGGTGGCCCTCTTAAACTGAAAATGATATTTCTTTCTCTAGACAGCTGTGGCTATTTATATTACTCCACGAAAAGGTATTACACGTAAAATTTCGTCTTTCTACTCATCATTTAGGGGTCGCCCCACTTTTCACGTTTTTTTCGTCAGCTTGGTCTTTGAGAGAAACGAGATGGCCATTCGGTGTTCATGAATGAGACGGAGGGTGAATTGCTTCTGATCCTCATCATCCGTCAACATTGCATTGTACGCCTCTGCCAGGGCCACTTCTCGTTCAGCTGTGTCGTTCAACACTCTCAAGGTTTTGTCTCTGGCCTGAAAGTCCTCGTACAGATTGTCGCCCTTCAAGCTAAAGAATCTATCTGCAGGAGGACCTGCTTCGCTTTCTGGGCTCCGCCTTTCTTCAAGTCGTCTGGAACCCGGTCGCCCAACAGGGAAAGGCCGACCAAGTCTTCGGCTAAATACTAGAGATGACGTTAGAGGGCATTGCTCGCGGTTGCAGCGACGTTCTTCTGCTTACTGTACTTCTGCAGTTCAGTCAGCATTATGATGTCATTCTATAGGGCGTGGGATGACAGAGGAGCTTCATGCCAAAAGCAGACCTGCAGCAGGGTAATGAACAGCGCCATGCCAGTTACATTCCGCTCCTCTCGTTTCGTTGTCATGAACTGGTGTCGGAACAATAATATCTTGAGGCAGTAGATACCCTTGACATCCACCTCTCGTGGTGGATGGTTCCAGTGAAAAAAAACGATGGTTGAGTCGTTGTGCCCCCTCCGAGGAACAGATCTACAAGTTACAGGACATCGAAGTAGTCATTGCGCAGACACTATGTTGGATCAGTCAGGGCAGATGCCAGGTAATCCTTCATCTATGACTGGAACTGCTCCAGATGTCCTTCGAAGAGGGTATTCTCAGCCACCGTGTATTCTTGTTGGTATAGATTAGGTCAGTCCATCTGAAAACGCTTGAAAAGGGCGACTTCCGGACCTCCAGTGTGCCTGAAGACGACTCGAAAGACGTTAGAGAGAACAATCTCCAACACATGATGGCTCCACTCAAACATCGCCAAATCCCTTCCAAGACCTTCCTCGATCCGGACCCATGCGCCATTGAGGAGGCCAGTGTGTCTTGCAGTTGTATCGAAGACCAATCCGACTACTTCATTGCAAATCTTCCAAGACTCGAGCAATTCCCGACACGCTGCGACCTGAGCTTATCCAGTACTTCGAGCAACACTTGGAATACCCAGCAATTCATCGAATCCTTGACCAGTTGCCAGAATTGTAACCCTCTCCACTTTCTTCTCTTCCATCTCCAGCAGTATTTTCCCGTATCAATGATGAATACGGAGACCATCTGCTTGAAAGTTCTTATGTCCTTCTTCGTCTGGATTTGGCATGTGTGACGATATGACCGCTGTATCAAACTTCGGGACAACGTCAGATCAGAAATATCGTCTCCCAGGGCCTGTGCAATAGCGCCAGTGACGAACTCCGCACCACGATATACGAGATTGATTAGATCGAAGGCGTCGACGAGTTCGGGAGATTTGAAGATGTTGTTGGGCCTTTTCGCAGGAGTACTAGATGTATAGGCTGAAGTTGAAGGTTGGTAGTCGTCTTCAGCCTGTGACTCCTCTGGCGATGCTTAGCTGACCCTGAAGGCAGCAGGGACACCTTGAACTTTGGCCTCTCGTTCGTGGTATCTCCGCTTGAGAGTAGCTTCTTGGTCATTTCTCTTCCCACGCCTGTCCTCGACTCCAGATTGCTTCGTGACGATCATTGCATTGCTGCCCGAGAAGAAATCCCCACGCTGCATCTTGAGGAGCTTTGTCTTCTTCGTTGGTCATGGTTTGTAGAGCATCGCTTGTGGCAACATCGAAAAGATCTTGAAAGTCATCCAGGAACATCTTCTCCTTGACACGGTCCGACTCTTGCCCACGACTCCCGTGTTTCTTGAGTGGTTGGTATTCGTCGTGGATTCCTCGAAGTTTCCTGACACAAGAATCTACCCGCTGTGTTGGGATCCTAGTCCTCTCCTATACTGCGAGGACCTCGCCACATTCCAAGTTCAGGCCTTCTGAAACGGTCTTCTTTTTCACGACGTGATGGAACAGGTACAATGGCAGCATATCCCGCTTAGTTGGAAGAAGGGCACATGACAGGGAATCAAAAGGCTTCCCAAGAAGTGAACCTTCGGGGCTCGAACGAGTACTGATTGCCATAACCTGAAAATAAGAAGAAAAAAGAAAAGATTAAAAGTGGGGCGAGCTCTAAATGTTGTTGAAATATTGAGGGACATGAAACAGCTCGAAAACGAGTTCGAAAACATCCCTGCAGTCTGGACTCCTTCAGTGTGACCGCATCTACAGGACAAGACAAAGAGCAACTACTCATCTCTGTATATTTTTAAGTACTGTATTCACTCACCAACGAGTTGAAGAGGCGCATCTCGAGGTGCAACAGCAAGTTGGTGGCATCTCTTTTCACTTTGCTCTATACGATGAGATGTTTCGTGATTTTGACCAATTGCAACCACTTAGTAATTTGTTTAACAAATCAGGAGCGGATATTGACTTACGAGTATTTCTGCTTTGACATGAGGTAGAGCTTTTTGGAAACATGTCTCAAAAGTAACTCCGGACAGAGGCATTTCAGGAGAGCAGGACTGCCATTTGAAGGTTCCTGGAATGGTTCCAGGAAATAGATCTCCAACACATTTTCCAAACTTGCACACATTGCTCTGCGGTGCCTTAACTAATGGGGCATCTTCAGCTACATGTGAAGCTACATTTACCTTGGTGACAAGACTGCTAACTCCATACCGAAGATGCATAACCCATCAGTGGAAACGCCAATTCGCCCTCCTGGAATTTAAAAAAAGAGAAAACTGCAGCACTGCCACAGGCTGAACTACTTCAAATGTTTCGGCGATTGAGTCGGCGTTTTTCCGTATGAATATTTGTGTTAACTCTTGAATAAATATGATGATATATTTTAAGGAAATTTACAAGTAATAGGATTGTTTTTTGCCATTTTTCACATTTGAAGACCTTGTTTGAATGATAAATGGAGGGATTGAGTATTTGAATATGAGTATGAGCCTACCTAATGATTACCATATAACATTATGCAGTTAGCTAATTAGAACTTTGACCATATCTGTCTCTTTTCTCTTGCATTGATTCAATCAGTGCATATCTCGCTTAGGTAATCACCAGTCGGGCGTTATATTGGTTATTACGAAGCGAGCGGTGTTATTCAAGTTCATTTCAGAAAATGCGAACTAGCCCGGCCGTGGCGACCCATTCGTAAATTCGGCGCAATTTCATTATCTCATGCTAACATTTTAAGAGAGATTTAGACTTATCACCAAGTCTGGCACTACATCAACAAGCGGTTCTGAACTTTCGATATAGACAGTAACAGATCAAGCTGTCCCTCATCGGGTGAAGGGGTGCGGCAATCAGAATGGGAAAGATGACAAGCATTTTTAGGCCAGTTTTTCCACTTATATAAACGGGGCGTGACTGTATGAGTAGTATGACGAATGAGGTTCTTGAGGGAAAGAAGTTATTCTAAGACATAAATATTAATTAGGGTTTTTTTCCAATTTTAAGTTAAGCTACTGTAATTGTGTAATTAGAAATCAACAAACGCTCTGATGATTTAACTGAAACTTAAAATCCGATTCGGGCGAACCGGACCGAGCTAATCCGAGCACACCTCTGCTCATTACTAAACTTTTTGTTGTCGCATCAATATTATAAAGTGGTCCTAGTCCTATTTAGGCTTACGTCAGGCGATCGCTCGCTTATTTCATCGCCGAACAAGGCGATTTACCGGTAATATTAATGCTAATGCCACCTCGCCTAGCCGGAAATGACATATTTGTAAAATTTAGTCCCTCATAAAATAGAAATAGCCCCCCCCAAAATTCACGGCCTGGCTACGAACCTGTAAGAAGGTTTGTCAGTGTTGTAGGGAGAATGTATTACCGCCCTTCCTTATCTATCTATTTTAGATCAAGGAAATTTAGGGGAAATCGCAGCTGCGTAATTTAGCCCATTTATGCTTTAATGAGCGAATCTAAGATATTTTTTTATCTAGAATTCAGTCGCTGTCATCATCGTTCCATCCGTTTTCAAGCAGAAATCATTCTCGAGATATAAGAAACTCTATTTCAGCTGACAAAAAAATCAGGTTTCGTGTCTACTACCAATTACATTAGAATGAAATGATGAAAATGGTTTTCAACGCATTCAGTCCCGCCTATAAAAATACCTAAGATTATTATTATTGCTGAAATTTTGGTCATCCTTGATCGTCATTTATTCTTCTTTTCGCGTAAATTTAGTAGTGTCCTACTCCTTATTCTTTACTCTCCCCTGCCATTCTTTTCTCAGTGAGGGAGTTTGTCTTCATAAGAGATTAAACCCATTAATTTTTTCTTACCACTAATTAAAACAACTTGATCCCACACAGGAATTTGCCAACGTTATTATGCGTCTTCCATTTTCCTTGTCTCTTGTCCCTTGAACACAAAATAATGTCCTCCTATGTTTACCACTATTTTAATTTCTTTCACGCATTTTTACATCTTCTAACTTTATTTCTTGATAAACCTATGCATAATTTTCGCTTGTGCTCTGTCTGTTTTTACTAAAAAAAAAAATTATCGTTAATTTACTTTTTCGAGCTTTAAGAATAAGATTCGACTGAACCCAGCATTCAAAGCTGCTGAGGCTCAAATTTTAGTGTAGCCTGTTCGAATGGAGCTAGATGCGGAGAAACCGCTGTCTAGTGCTTAGATAGTGGGGAGGCTACCACAAGGAAAAGATTAAAGGCGAGAGTAGTATTAGTGGAGAAATGGGGAGGGAGTGGAAGATTGCAAGGTACCGGGAGATCATGCTGATCTCTGTCATTTCAGAATTGACGGAAGGGAAAATATATAAGTCAGTGCCTTTCGAACCGTTCGTCACATTCGTAGAGTAAATTTTCTCGCTTAGTTATATAAGAATTGATGTATGTGTGCTAGGGGGAAGGGACACTGATATTAAGGAAATAACTCATTTGTTCATTAGTCACTTTTCAAATTCTTTCGTTCAAAATTCACATTTTTTGGTTTTGTATATCATTTTATTGCAAATTTTATGCACTTTTTTATAGTTTAATTATTCTTTCAGCAACATGACTAGAATATAGTGAAAATTAAGATAATGCAAAATTTTATACATTCGTGGAAAACCTTTTTAGATATTTAAAGTTAATTTGTGAACAACAAAACAAAACTACACCATTTTATTGCAAATTGTATGCCATTTTTTATAGTATATATTTTGTTTTAGCAACATGACTAGAACATAGGGAAAATTATGATAATGCAAAATTTTATACATTCGTGGACATTCTCGGTAGATTTTTTAAGTTGATTTGTAAACAAAATAAACTTTTGCTGGTGAATTGAGTTAGAATGCTTAATTTTTAGTAAATCTATAGCCAGTTTTATGATATCAGATTTTAAGGGTGGGTGGGGTATGAAAGAACCCCCTGTATCTCAAAAACAGCGCAGTAGGTTATTATGATTTTGGCAAGAATAAAAGGGCTTTTAATGAGATTTAATTTCTTATATGATAATCTAACGTATTAAAGAGTTGAAAAGAAATGAATGTGTTATCCCCTTAACAACATAGCAGTAAAGGGACACGAGGAAAAACCGAAGAAAAATGTTTGGGTGGCGAGCAAATGTTTAAAGGTGGAAGAGATCCATTCCTCTAACAGTAAATCAAGATTCTTGTAATGGAGAGGGAGGGGCGGGGGTAATTGAACGCCTCTCGAAAAAGCTACCATATTAGTAGGAGGATAAATTTATGTATATTCGTGGTAGTGTGTAACTAAAGAATGGATTTGTAAGCTATCGAGCGGGTGTGTGTGGGAAGAGGTTTTATGTATTGTCGAGTGTTATATTCTACCAGATTCGTAGATGATGCAAGTGCTGTTGGATTCTGATGCTTTGGCCCTTGATTCGAATCATGGCGTTTCCTTCGTTCCAGTTACACGCTTCGCAATGCCTCCCAATACCTTGCACTCGTGTTTAAGAGTGTTCAACTTTCGCTTCAGTTCTGATTTAGAATTTGGGATCAAGGGAATTGTTACTTCCTTGAGAAGTAGGTAAATCTGAATCCTTCTTGCGACCTCTTCGTCATTTGCGTTAGTTTATTTTGGGAGTTTTGGGGATGAGCCTTACAGGATTGCCGATTACCCTATGCGGCATATTTATCACTCTCTCATGTGATCTCCATTGCCGTTCTGCTGCTCCCATTCGTGTTTATTTTATTGACGTCGTAAAGCAGAGAAAAACAATTGAGGAGGATTATAATCTCGACTCTGATTTGGTGCAAGGGTTATTCTTAATTAGAAGAGTCAATGGAAGGTTTATTGCGTCTTCGTTTATCGGCACTTAAGTTGTTTTTATCTCACATACGCATACATACACACCCATACTTAATACGATCGTAAAATAAGGAAATGAGCCAGGGGTCCCTGGAAGACTTTAAAAGAAAAGGAGGCAGGTCAGTTCTCTAGTGGAGGCGTCATTTACTTTGATTTTGGAAAAGTTGTTTGCGAATTTAGCAATCAAATCTACTTAATGTTTTGAGTATATTGAAGTTTGTATTTGTTTGCTGATTTTCATTCTCGATCTTGTTTTACTCATGTAATTTTGTACATTGATGTTCTTTAGGGAGTTTCTGTCTCCTTACAAACATTATCAGGTATATAACTGGTTGGGAGAGGCCACAGACCTTTCTTTCTCCTTGTGGGGATCGACTCTCTTCCTTTACTCTCATAAGTCATGGGAATAGTGCCTTTCTGATATGGGTTATTGAGACCTCTCGGCTTCCATGACCCTTTGCCGTATGAATTTCCCTTTACTTTTTTCTTAAGGAGTGTTCAGGATTCGGGTCTGGTAGTAGCACATTTTTGGTTATGTGGAGTGGTGTTAGTCATATAATGACCGTTTTTATTTTCTCATTCTTGCATTCTTTAATCTCTATGGTTTAGGTATCTTCTCCAAAAAGGAGTTCTAAGCTTATACGTCCTACACCTTCCATTTGGCTGCATACATCCATCAAGAGATAAAACTGCACTCTTTTACCTTCTTAAAGAGATGGCTTTAGTTTCCCTTCTGGGGATTTTTTCTTCGCTTTCGTGACATTTATTACCCCTTTCCGACCTTATTTTGCGTCGCTCATTGATGACGCAAGTTTCCTGATCAAAATTTCCTCATAGATTTTCGTTCGTCGCAGGAATTTGTTCACGAAAGGAGAAACAAAAGTGTCAGTCAAAGAAAGAATGTCGGGAATTCGAAATTTGAAGTTGCTCTAAGCAGCCGATCAGGATGTCCGGAAAAATCGGTTTTTGCTCATTAAGAATTGAATATTGGAATAAACCATAACATCTACGCAAACGGGTTTCTGTCTTTGTGCCATTACTCCCTGTGTGAAATAAGTATTTGTGCCAGTTGCTGAAGAGCATCATCAAACAACAAGTTTTGTTTGTTCGTCCAGTAAATTGACAGGTAGGACGTTCTTCCAATATTTTTTCAAAATCCCTTGACAGGAATAAGGCGAGGGAGATGCCATCGAAAATTTGTGTCTCCCAAATAGCTAGGTGACCTGGAGAGTAGATAAAGATAAATGAAAAAGGACAAATGATTTCCCAGTTGTAAATATCTGGTTCTCAAAATAACTATCGGGAAGAGAAAAGAAAGAGGTCAGTTGTTGGTGCTGAGGGGGAAAGGGGACTTCTGTTAGAGATGGAGCTCTCAGCTTTCTTTTCCTACTGAATTCTTGCGTCGTGTGGGAATAATTATCGTTCGTGCTTTGATGCTTCATGTCTAGATTTTGTCTTTTGGCAAAATTCTACTATAATATCAAAATTTGGGGGTGATTTAGCTGCCAACACCTAATCATCGTAAGTTTGTAGTCTTAAAACATGAAATAACTCGGGCGTTATAGTTTCAGACTCTCTCATTCAATAGGTAACTCCATTGCGTCATGTATAGCATGGGTAACCGTCTTGCAGCTGACATGCGGAGGATAAACGTCTTCCCTTCCCCGAATTCTGTACTTGCGTGCTCTCTTGCCACCATTACCCACAGGAAGAATTGCGTCTGTATATATTCCACACAATTTCAACTTCTCTTTCTCCATCCCATTGTTTACAAACTCTTTTTCAACAACTTTCTGCAGGAGATGACCTCGTTGTTGTTTTTACTCGCGTGTGACTCTACGTCTCGCTATATCGGTCGGTCAACGGTCGGTAGGGTCCCGTTTTGCTTTTTTTTGTAATAACATTGTAACTAATCGGCCGATTCTAACGAAATACGAAACTCTTATGTTCTTTTAAATTCTATTTATAATGGTATAACGGTCATGGTCCTCCCAAGGAAAGCCCATGAATTATTTTGTTCTGACAATAACATCATAACTATTCGGCCGATTCTAACGAACTTTAAAAGTCCTGTGTTGTTTTACATTCTCTTTCGAGTGATATAACTTCCAGGGTCCTCTCAAGGTTAGTCTTCAAATTAAGGAAAGTTTTGGACGTCGTAAGGTCATAAATCAGGATAAATGAGAGCACGCAAATTTTTGGTCAGTAGACCTTGTTTTCTAACGAAATTAAACGGGCAGCAACGATTTGTATTCAATTGCCAAATGAGACATACTTTTCAGTACCCGAATGTAAGTATGACCGCAGATGAACATGAGTGTAGATGCTGTCATAAAATCTGGACTGTGGACTGTGTGGACACCCTCTCACTCACCTTTTTATTTTTTCTCTCTTTCTCCTAGTCATTCTTTTCATCCCTCTGTTTATATATATATATATATATATATATATATATATATATATATATATATATATATATATATATATATATATTATTCAGGCTAAATAAGCAGGCTGCATTTAGAAAGTTCATTATTATATATTAACTTCTTGGTACCGACGTTTCGGGTAGGAACCCGTTCTCAAGGATATGACATTATGAATATATACAAACATAATAATTTTTTAGAAAAGTTATCAGATATTTATAAATTAAATATATGGGAAATGGGAGGCAGCAGAGGCGGTAATAGTCAAATTATAAAAATGCAGAGCTTTTAACTATTGGTGTGTTTAATTCGTGGGTGATTAGAGTTGTAGCAAAAGTGGAAATGAGCTTGTGCCGGAGTTTAAAGTGGGGTTTGTAAATCTAATATAAAGATATTCCAGTGTACGTAGTTGGTTTTCGGTGTTTGCTCTATCTTTTATTAAAAAATTATTTAAGTTGGGTTGATAGTGTGTATCTCTGTTTTTTGTATAGTGTATTCGGATCGGGGAGAATTCGGGAGTAGTGAGTGGGGCTCCAGTTCTGTTGCTGATGCCTAAATGAGAAAACCGCAAATCTGATGTTAGTATTTCTTTGCTATTCTCTTCGAAGTGTCTCATTCTGGGTAGTGAATGAATGAATAAATTAATTAAACGATTCATAAATGAAGCTTGAAAAACTATTTCCCTCTTCGGTAAATATCTAGATTAGGACATAACAGATTTCCCAGAACCCAACCCAACTATATAGTGAAACTACGTTGGGTCCTAAAATAGATATTAACCCACTCTTCTAACACGACCATATTTTTACATCCTAATTTTCCACCCTGCCAAATGAGCACCTTTGCTTCGCACTCATTTTTTCCCTTAACATCAATCAATATCTTTAGTCGGATCAGACGGTCTGGAATTGAGTCCAAAATGTACCGTCTATTTTGACTGCTTCCCTTTCCCTCTCCTTGTACGCGGGAGGGGTTTGTGTCCACATATATGTGGGCTACATGACTTTTGGGGGTGTTAGGTGCACGCTTGGGCGCACGAAAAGGTGGATTTTCCTCCGAAGCTGGGGCATACTTTATCTTTATGCTTTTTCTTTTTTTTCTGTTTTGTTTTGGGGTTGGTTTGGGGGATTGGGGAGGTTTCTTTTTTTGGGTCTTTCTTTTCTTTTCTCGTTTTCAATATAACCGAATTAATAGGGAAATACTTTATTTTCGGCGACTCCTGCTGATGTAAGCAGTCGCCATGATGGCACTTAAAAATCGCCTGGCCCCAAATATCTCTCCATTATGATTCAACCTTTCGTCTTTGTTTAGCTACAAAATTCCATTCTAGGAAAAGATTATTTATTTATGTAAATAAGAACCTCACCCCTAGACCTCCTTCTCCTATGACTTATGCGCATATGCATTATAAGTGTTTAGATCAAATTCACTCATATCGCTAGTAAATTTCTTTCTTTTTTCTGCTGCTACTACATCTATATCTTCCACAAAAATGCAATTAAACAACTCATCCTCTGTTTCCAACAGTACAATTCTTCCCGTACCTGTTTTTTCTTCAAACTTTATCCTGTCTCGGTCGCCAGTCTATATTATAGCGCAACGAAATCTACCTGCACAGGCGACGGACGGCTCCCGCACACTTCTCATATCTTCGGCGAAGGTTCCGTGGAGTGCGAAAGGACATATTCCGGGTGCTATTTTCCAGCAAAGAGATCTGGACATAACAGAAAATCTTATATTAGCAAAGTTAAGCCAATCAGGTGTGGTTAGTCACCGGATGGAGTCTCGATTCAGTTACTGCCATACACAGTAGATACCCGTAGTTCGTATCCCTCGTTAATCAGCAGGTCGCCACTTAAAAATGGAGGTTTCTTAAGGGAGTGCAGATTTGTGGGAAAACACCTACCATTCAAAATATATAAACATATACACTAGGGTTAAGTGGGCCTCAAACCATTATGATTTCATTCTCGCGAGCACACCTCCACACGGAACACCTGGAAGCCGCTCCTCTACTGTTTGGGTGAAGCTCTGTGCTTCCCTTTTCCCTGCTTCTGGGGGTAAGGAAGATAGACTCGGCGGAAACTCGCCGCCACATCCACAGGATCCCGCAACAACAAACAGGTCAATTGCCTCTTGCTTGCTCTCCCTTTCCCTCCTCAATGGAAACCTCTTGTGGTTTGGGAGACAGGAGGACTCGGTGACCACTCTCTATCAGCCACCAGTATAATTACAACATCAGCAGGCATTTTTCAAACGTGGGCACTCAAGTTCCACTGCATTGCACGTCGTTGCTAATCATGGCATGCGTGGACAACCTTTTGGCCTCGCGGATGACATAATAGTCTATCTCTATTCAGACCACTCGTAAATTGAAAAAGCTAAAGCTTACTTATGTTTTAGATGAAGGGACCAAATGCAATAATTATTACGTTGGTAAACCAAAAGGATATCACTTGTGACTTTTCTAATGTTTTAATTATATTTACCTAGATTTTCACATTGTTTGCTTTAAATAGGAAGCAAATAGGCCATTGAAAATGAATCAAACAACAAAAACTCTCGTGAAGTGCGAATCATAATTACATGTCAAAAAGACCTCTGGGTGTATCAATAAGACTAGTCTTAATCAAATCTAACCCTTATCTTCCCTTTCATTAAGGTGGCGGAAGAAGAAGACATCAAGACTTCCTGGTCTTTCTCCTAATTGCTGCTCAATACCTTCAGTAGAGGCTTCGGCAGGCCGAAAGAACGGCTTCAAAGGTCCAACGGTAAGTGCGCACGATGACTCTTTCATAAGGGATGAGGAGGAAAGAGACAAAAGGTGTAAAGATCAGCAAATCCGGAGTCAGCTAGCAAAAATCAGCCGAGCATAAATGAAGTTGGTCAAGATGAGTTACTCCGAAAGATGTCTGTCCATTTGTATTATATAAAGATAACCTGGCAATAGAATAACAGGATTGTTTCACAAATAACTTGACAAAAAAATGAATAGAGTACTTGAGCAAATGTTTTACTGCCGAAAACATGGAAAGGGTTTTATCTATTTTTTCACTTTGTAATCTAGCCTACCCTAGTCTACCCTAACCTATCCTAACCTAACGTAACCTAACATAACCTAACTTAACTTAACTTCACCTAACCTAACTTAACTTAACCTGACTTAACTTGCAAAGTCAAGCAACCTAAGAAATTAGCCAATAAAGAAAGATAAAGATACCTGACCTTACAACGTCCATGGCCTATGAATGCAATGTGCTTTCATTGCCAGTGCGTCTTTCGTTTGGGGAATATCAGATTGGGCCTCCAAACTGCGCCACACTTGTTTGTTCCCACCTTGGAATACCTCTCCTCTTTTTATAGCCATTCCGAGTGAATGCCCTCCCTACTACCACCACACTCAACTTCTCCATCTCTTTTTCATAAGCTGACTCTACTCAGCCAGGTAATCTGCGTCTTTTGCAGAAAAGCGATGAACTATGGAAAATTGGTTGCACGCCCTTCCGGCTTCTAGTACTAGCCAGTATCCTCGTCACGTTTTACTCGCTGTATCCCTACCGTAAACACTTGGGGCAAACTCCCTTGCGAATTTTACTGAAAGAATTGATTCCAATAATTTTCTGATTTTAGTCTTTACCGCAGCTTCAGGACTCCTTCTGATTCCCGGAATTTCATCTTTCCTTTCACTTCGGTTCGTTTGTTACTTCTATTCATTCTCTAACCTCCAACATTCCCCATATCGATTCAACCCCCACCACCTACCCAACTGCGAACGCGAAACTAAAAGTGGCCGTGATTTAAGACATAACATCTGTCGAGTCAAGATTCTAACCATTCACACACACACACACACATTTGCACTCGTACACGTACACAAACAAGATATGTAATCGCTCAGATCTAATCCACCTCGAAGATGGTTAAGGTTATATTTCTGGGTGTTTGTGCTTCTAATACCAACTTGTGGCCATAGGATGATAGAATTACCTTCGTGTCTTCTCTCCATCTCATTCCGTACCTATAGCGCGAACTTGTCAGTACTTAACTTCACAGAATTCTTTTTCCTTCTCATTAAATTACAGATGACAGAGTATTATTTAGGGTCGCAGCCCCCCGTCCCCCATGTAATTGACCGTTACTTATTTACCTGAAAAAGCACAAACCAACGTAAAAAATGGGGTTGAAAAGTAAAACAGACCAGATAAGGGGAACAAAGTGCCCGAAACGTAAAAGAGGAGATCACTAGGGGACGTAAATGTCTGTAACCTTTTTCGATTTAGTAATGAAGGTAGATCGTCAAGGTCAAGGAAGAGGCGTTTCTCGCTATCTGTGTGGTTACTACGACTAACCAATTATTAAGTGTTATTTTGTCGATTGATTTGGAAATGCATCCAATCAGGGTGACTTAATGAGGGTATGGTGTATGGTGAAGTGAGTAGGTTTAGATTTCGACCCTTCGGCTCACAAAGGTTCTTGGTTGAAGTGGTGATAAGCGTCGCTTAATTGATCGGATTTGGTCGTGGCTCGGCGAGAGAAGAATTAGGATGAACGAGGGAAGCTTGTTTGCAAACAAGACGGAAATAGTAAGCACGCGCCTAGGCGGACCGGTTTAAATGCGCCACTCGTCTGGACTCAACTTATTGTATAATATCTGAGGTGTCGTTCCTATCCTGGCGCTATTCTCCAGCTCAGCTGATTTGAGGTTTAGCCGCCTATTGTTATTTTACTGTGTTTTTATTTTACAAGATTAATTATTTTTGGCTAAAATTTTTTTTAAGGGTTTTAACCATACATACTCGTACATAGCATAAGCTCAGCCTGAACTAATTAATATGCAAAATACAAAAATCTAAAAATCTCAATAGGCGACGAACTCGATTGTCAACTGATCCCAAATTCTTTCTACCTATTTTCTTCCATCTATTTCCATTTTTTACGCCCGAAGCAGGAAATTTATTGGATTGCAGAGGAAGTTTGTGTTAAGAATTGTAAAGATTTCAGTTTGACGCCTCGTTAATTACGATCCTTTTCCTTTACTTTCTCTTTATTTTGTTTCCTCAGCATTTATTTTTTTATGGGGGATTCTTTGAGGTTAGCAAACCCATTTTTAGTTTCTCTTATTGGACTTTTCTTATATTTTTATTGATTTAAAATATAACAATACCACGTTTTAGAATCCCTGTCAGGGGTTTTAAAAGAGGTTTGAAGAGAAAGTAACGAAGCTAGAAGTGAAAATATGTGGGATGGCACACGGTGCGAGTAACTAAACGAGGAGACTACTAGGGCGGTAGTGATGTGGTCATCCTACCCAAGATGCCTCTGAAG
Source organism: Ceratothoa steindachneri (assembly GCA_963969495.1). Taxonomy (NCBI): domain Eukaryota; kingdom Metazoa; phylum Arthropoda; class Malacostraca; order Isopoda; family Cymothoidae; genus Ceratothoa; species Ceratothoa steindachneri. The sequence continues at coordinate 19,070,315 of OZ018323.1, read as the reverse complement.
GAGAGGGAAGAAGAAGACGCGTTGGCCGTTTGTTGTGGGACACAAGAATTTCAAAGGGATTCATGTTCGTCTAATTTTGGCCTCCGCCGTCGACGTCACTTTTAAAGGCCGCTTTTCATCATTCCAAGTCTGAGTCCAATGGAAAAGGAAACGTCTCTTCTTCCTTCTTTTAGAAACGTTGAGGCTTTAAGGATATTAAGGAAAAACACATCGTCTTACCTTCTTAAGAATTGTGCTTCATAGGAAGTGTTTTAACATATTTTGTAAAGAAAGGAAGGAAAAGAAGCCCATAAAAACGAACTCTTTGAAATAAAGGCGGGAGATGGGTAATTGTTGTAAGAACAAGGAGAAAGGTATTCATCCTCCAGAATTTTAGAACTAAAGAAAGGAGTTTTTAACATTTACAAAATGATTTGGTGAAAGATTGATTAAATCCATTAGTTTTGACTTTAATAAAAGCGAGTTAGTCGATAAAGTAGAATTAAAAGCATGTATTTTATCTTCTATGAAACAAGGTTGTCAGAAAATAAAGGAGAGAGAAAGAGAGCGATCGTATGTGATCAATTCACGAGAAAGGGAGTTCGAGCGAAGGAGCCCTGATTCCAGACCGTCGACAAAGTTCCGGAGCGATAACGCGCCAGAACCCCGTCCCGTTTATGGTGTTACGACCCTCACCGCTGATTCCCGCCATCGAGGCTGTGGGACCGAACCGATAACACTTCCGTCGACAAACATTGGAACTTCCAGCGTAGTAATTTATATTCTCCATCCCGAGAATAATCGAGGGAGTATTCTTAGAGCTTTCGGGTCGTGAGCTTTCCCCACGTTGCTTTCAAGTGGGCAAGCCCACGCAATACAGAAGGTATTCACGCGGCATCATAAGAGGTCTTTGGAATCACTCATTGACGACGCACAATCCTCGAGCGACAAACCCCGGTGCTATTAGGTCTCGCAGCAGGAATCCATATTCGGAATGACGAAGATTACGTCTGGAATATCGCGCTCAACCATCCTCCTCGAAGAAATACCTTACACCGAGTACCCATACTCGTGGTCTTCTCCAGAAAATCGTAAGAATTACATTTTCTTTCATCGTCGAAGAGGCTTGACGCTCTCAGACGGAGCTATTCACCTCGCGATCTCCTTCCGGTCTCTATCGGTTAATTATTGTAATAATTAGTGAGTCTCATACGGCTAAGACTCACCTCGTAGTCGCCTCCCACTTTCCCTCACGTAATTAGTGTACTTATTGAGCCTAGTACGGCTAAGATAAGTCCTACTAGTTATTTAAATTGCATTCCCTTAGTAACGGTGTTAGCTAAATCACCTGTATATTATTCTGTAAATATCTATTGTTGTTTCTATAAGATTAAAGATTAATTTTGTTTTCCTGTTTAAATCCTCCAACCACCTAAGCATAATTAAATAGTAGCAATACTGGCTAACGATTAATTCATTCTTGTTATTTAAAATCCAATCGCACTCAAGGAAATCTTTTCCTAATTTGAAGCTGTCGTCTTCCCTTCCCTGCATCTTTGGAGGGGAAGCCAAAGGGGTTCAAATTCGGGCTACCTGATTTCTAAGACAAAGGTACTCGTATATACCATTAGTGTTCAGATTATTATTGTTGATTGCAACATTTCACATCATTACTTCCGGAATTTTCAACTCACTTAGCTAATATGGCACACTTACATCTATACAATTATTTTTTCATTGGGTTAATCGGAGTCTCTTCGTAAGTTTGATTTCCTTCCATAATCAATCTATTTTTAAATTAATTGTATTTTTCAAGGCGTTTATGCAATAGTGTTTCTAATATTGTATTAACTAAAACACTAAACTTACGCATTTATTGTTTGATGATTGACTTTTATCAATAGAAGTCTCAATGGTCAGTGAAAGCTTCCAGCTTCTCAAACTCACCTTGCTATAATTCAATCGCATCGGGAGATTAATTCAAATTAATTTTATGAAGTTACCGAGAATAATTTCTTTAATGTCCATACTGCGGCAGCGGGGAATGCATAGTGCATGTGGATGTTGTCCATCCGCAAACCTGAGGCAGGGGCTCAGGAATTAAAAATGATAGTGGTGATTCCCTACTGAAGTAGTATTTAGGTAATATCGACAGGCATGGAATCATCCATCGATGATCCAAGTCATAGCTAGGCCCCATCAGGAAAAGGAACTTGCCTACACGAGTAACCCTATCTAAGAGATACAGATCTCTGGCAGATGCGGATATCCAAACTGGAGAACAATGCTCAAGAAGAGGGAGAACAAAGGACCTGAAACAAGTGGCATTAATATCTTTATTATTATAGATATATGAGGCCTTACGTACAATACCAAGTTTTGGGGAAGCATTAGCAGATACATTTAAAAGATGCTTCCCAACAGTCAGGTGAGAATCATAGGTAATGCCAAGGATCGTTAGGGATTTCGACTCAGCAAGAAGTGTGTCTCCAACATAGAGTGGAGGATGAGGCGGCTCATTGGTACTAGATCTACAAACCAAGAGGGTCTTAGTTTTACTTGAATTGAGCTTCATACCCCACCGATCACACCATTTGCTATTTTTTTCTAAATCACGATTGAGACTCATGACTGCTCAAACAAGTGTAGTATCATCTGCATACTGAAAAATCTTGTTTTCAAGACCTTGTACCAATTCACTTGTGTATACTAAAAACAACAAAGGCCCAAGAACACTGCCTTGTGAAACTACAGACACAATACGTCTAGGTTCACTAAAAACTCTATCTACCACAACACGTTGCTGCTGAGCTATTAAAACGTCGTTAAGTAATCTTAGGGTGTAAGTGTTATTTTAAAACTCCTTTTTTGCCAGAAGTAGAAAATAGCCATCACTTGTTTAAAATTTGCTTTTGTGGCTTTAATGACGAAATATTGATTAAAAATAGGCAAATTTTGTTTTTTCATCTATTGTGGGGATAACGAAACACATAAGCAGAATTATACAATTTATATTTAAACTTCCACAAATAAAATAAAAGTTAAAATTGAACTGTTTTCCACGATTTCCGTTTGTAATGTAAATTACTTTCACGTACAAGCCCCCAAATGTAGTTTACCATCATGTTTTCATTTATACTCCATTCTATCTATGTTCACAGTTCAATATATCTTGATGGAAGCGCTCTCGTACCTCCTCTGAGTACAATCCTATATTCTTCTGTAACTTATCAAGATGAGCCTCAAGGGTATGCATCTTCACTGACATCCTGCAGTACATTTGGCCATCGATTTTCACTAAATTCTTAACTAGTTCCACATACCAAAATATCAGACTTGTGGTTACCACAACAGCCCTTACACACCCAAAGAGAGCTTATTTTGGTCCAACATAAACACCAACTTCCACCTATGCCTGATAGTTTAGAAAAAAAAATTTGAAAGTACTTAAAGGTTCCCGACTCTTTGTTAAGACCTCTATAAAACTATTACATGAAACTTGAAACCTAGTTTTAAATGCAATGGAGGGAACAACACTTTATGATGGACTATCAATTACGCATGCTTGGCATTATGCCCTCCAACACAGAACCTATGTTTTGTGGCCAGTGCTTCATGTAGAAAGGTGTTGTGGTATACCTACTCTCCCAAGACAGAGTTCACACGGAAACTTGGTAAAATCTCTATGGATAGCCATTAGAAATGCATCTATTTTGAAGTTTCCAATCACTTCACAGCCATATTTCTTATAATTCAAAGATTGTAGCAACAGCTTGACACTGTTGTAGTCCTGCTAAAGCTATAGTGAATGAGAGAAAGGGATGGATAGATTTTTATTCTAATTATGAAGAAATACAGCTTTAAGGTTTCTCGAGGAGCTGTCAATGAAGAGTCTCCATCATCTGGATTACCTCTAATTCCAATTGCATCAAACAGGCCGAACCTGTAGTAGCATAGCCCAGCTTGATAAGTAAAGAGTTTTAAGAAGTGTCTATAAAGTTTCCTTTTGGTTTGTCTCTTGTATATTTTCATCCAACAAATCCCACTCGTTGAGCTTAAAAATTAAAAGATCCACATTGGAATTTGAGAAGCCAAGATCTATGACAATGTTATTGATGTCTCTTTGGTGTGGATAGTATAGATTTCTATCAACAGCAACATCTCTGACACTGTAGTTTACATCTTCACTGATCATTTCAACTTTTGATATGTTGCTTTCTGCTGAGGGTGGCTTATTCCTTTCTTTAGGGATAGGTAGAGGAAGATCAGCATTGTGTGCTACTAATCTAATAGAAGATGGATGATCGGGATATCAAATAGCAGATACATTTTTGCAACATCGAAATTAGGAAGGGTCAATCAGGCTGAATTAGCAGTTTCTTGAGCGGTCAGTGAGTTTATGCCAAATCCTGGGAAAGGCAAACTTCGTGGCTCTTCTTTCATCTCTATACCATCCTGTAAAAGTTAAAAAAACATAATGTATTAATCTTTGGGGTTACTAGCAAACTTACTATCCTAAATACTTTTGATATTCAATATTTTATTCTTTGCAAGAACAAAATGAGGTGACAATGTTTTGTATTCGTCCACAACTACTAAGCTAAAGTATTCTGTGATAGAACGGTTTGAGGCCGCTTAATTTCAACCGCTATCACATGTTATTTAGAAACATGTTGCTACCCACGTGCATCTTCGCCTTGAAGCCGGCGCGTTATCGCCCCACCTGAATCAATATTTAACCAAGTAGGCTCATCCCCCTCCCCCGTTTCGCCCCATGCGCCGACCTCGCCAGATTGAGTTAGGCTTATGGGCAGATAAGGTATTGTTCTCAGGCGCGGCTGGGCATTCCCTCGAAGCCCCCACTCCATTTTCCCCTACGCCAAGGGGATGGCTCGACTATTTATAGGAAACTTTACCAATAAGAGCAGATTCGAGATCCAGATTATTTTCGCGAGACATCCCGCCGATCCGGTCTCACCTTGTGCACCAGGGCCCTCTACCTCGAGATCCAATATTTTGTCCAGAAGAGGACAATATCCCTTGAGTGCCAAGGTTCGAGCCTTCAAGACGCCAAGTCCACAAGGCCTCCCCTGTTTTAAAAAAAAATCAACGTTAGAACAGCTATTGTTCTTTGAGCCCGTTGACAAAAGACGGTTCTCACCCTCCCCCCTGTTGTTCAGAAAGAGAACTACGTTTGAACAGCCATTGTTCTTTGAGCCCGTTGACAAGAGACGGTTCTCACCCTCCCCCCCTGTTGTTCAGAAAGAAAATAACATTAGAACAGCCATTGTTCTTTGAGCCCGTAGACAAGAGACGGTTCTCACCCTCCCCCCTTGTTGTTCAGAAAGAGAACAACGTTAGAACAAGCATTGTTCTTTGAGCCCGTAGACAAGAGACGGTTCTCACCTCCCCTGTTGTTCAGAAGAGAACAACGTAGAACAGCCATTGTTCTTCAAGCCCATTCGTCAAGAAATGGTTCTTATTCTCAAGACGTCACGTCAGGATCATTTAATCCCCCCCCCCCCCTTCGGCTGGAACTCGCCAGCGGACCGAAGATTCACTCACGTCACCTTCCTCTGAACAACAACTTTTAATTACGTAAGCTGAACGTTACCTTTGAGTATTTAACCTTTTTGTTAACCCTATCCTGTACTTTAAATGGTTTAGCGAACCATCCCATCCCTTTAATTTTCATTTGTTTACTTTTTTAAATCTCTTCCAAATCTTAATCCCACGACCCCTTTCCATTCTCTGTTTATGTAAACATTGTCCTTTTTGTGTGTTGTTGATATTTTTATTAATAAAACTCTATTTTATTAATGATAGCCATATTATTATCTTTGAGCTCAGTTCCACTTCTTAAGCATATTGAAAATAAATAATATCGGTCAACCAGATAACCACGCACTCTAAATATAATTGAATAATTCCCGCAACGAATAGTTATATATGGTATATCGTCTAGAGTCCATTCTACGACATATTCTTTTAAGCTTTAGACATTACCATAGATGCTGTCACAGCCAATATTTTTGCTCTTATTTGGATGAACTTTCTCCATATTTAACAGAATGATTTTAGAAAATGATTGCAGCCTATTGATGTCATTTCTCTTCTGATGTGTTCGCTATGGTAGTAGCTAGAGCTGAAATCCTGGCCGATCTATGAATCCCTGTATGAACATTTCTGAATTAATATTCTATAAAGTTTTAAAAGTTGCCATGGGTGTTTTCTAGCAAGTTCTGGAACATTCTTGAAACCGCATAAAATTCTATTAAATTCTAGAACGTTCTCATTAAATCTAGAATGTTTTCTAAGGTTTCCTTAAAACAAATATTATTCTACAACATTCCAATGCTTTTTAAAATATGATTTTCAATTTTATTCTAGGCTATGAAAAAAATTAAAGCCTAAAGCCTTTTATATATTCTTAATTTCTTTTTTCGAAATTAATAATACCCTTGCATTATTTTCCAAATGGGTAAATTTAAAAATTCGGTGGCCTACCTACAAAAGCAAAGTTTGGGGATAAAAATATAATTTTTTATTTTTCTTTTTACGAACAACTTGAAAAATAACACTTTCAATACAAGAAAAAGAAAAGAGTGAAATTTTGTTACATAGAGTATAAGCATCAATTATATTGTAATCACATTTACCATAGTTTCTCGTTACTGATTATTGAATCTTTTTGCATTTACAGTATTACACTTAAAATCTTGTTGCCTCGAATTAGTTCTTTGACGCATTGTCATAAATGTTTTCTTCAACGAATTAAATAGGTATACTAAGTGGTCAATAAATTATTGCCGTTTTTCTATAAATGAAAATATTGACAAGGCTCTATCAACACTTATCAATGTAGCGAATGATTGACTTTCACAAATTAGCTTATTTTGCTAAAACATAAACATTAATATCACTTTCTACCTCCTTCGGTATTGCAGCGATTGAAATACCTGATAAACAGATAGTGACATCACTTACCACCTCTTTGGATGTTGCTGGGATGGAAATATGTAAGTGATAGGCCTAAACAGATTATGTAAAATATGAAGGGTGAGGGAATACTTCCACACAGAGGTCATTTATCGTTTCCTTGCTCACACGACCCACGTTGGGTGCTCATTTTCAAGATGAATTAATCTGATTCCCTGCTATCACTGATAAATGATAATAGCAAAGCTACACACTATTCTCTAGATATTACCTGACCTTTGAAATAGTTTACGTATTCTATTATAGAAAACTTCTTTATACGTCCTATTCAATCTCCTCTAATAAGTTTCTTGGCAACCTAATACATGTGCTTTTGGCTAGATTTTTAATGTACTCTCTAAATTATAGGAGAATTTATATCATTTGTATTTAATGGCTACCACTTCTGAATTAGTGACGCCTGGTATTTTAATTTACTGAGGCTCATGTTCCGAAGTTATATTGATTATTACTCCACCATTTCTCATCTCTATTGCGAAACCTGAAACTGGATATGTGTCCCCCATTATCCCTTAAAATCGCTATGTAAAAAGTATATTTAAGTTACGGTTAATATAATACTACCTTAATTACCCGCAGCGACCATAAATTCTCTTTCGGTAAGCTTATTTCTTCTGCTCTGAGCAAGCGTGTTCCTACGAAGTACGTGCTTACACCTCCCGTTCGAATGATTAGTATGGAAAAAATAGGACCTAACCTTATTGAACCCACCTATGTAGGGAGGTAGGCCAGATAGAACTCCGTAACCGCAGCTGCGAGAGATCTGACGGATTTCAAAGGAAAATTCGCGGAATCTGGAAGGAAACAGAATGGTGACCTTCTAATACGATCAACAACTTTTGCTATCTTTCACACGCAATGAGAGTCCTTTCAGCAATGTTTAGTGTTTAGTTTAAAATGGGGGAAGAGGGTAGGGGGCAGTCTGCATTGATTTCTGCTCTCTCTCTCTCTCTCTCTCTCTCTATATATATATATATATATATATATATATATATATATATATATATATATATATATACATAGGTACTTTGGGGCTTGGGGCCGAAGTTGGTTGAAGACCGTTAGTGAAAGGGGAAATTGTTATGAGTACAGTGGGGATGGTTTATTATTAACTTTGCGAGGTCTTTTTAAACAAATATTTCAGAGTGCAAGGTGGTCAATAGATTAACAGGTAGCTGGTACGCGCTGGGGTTGCAAAATAAAGACAATGACAAAATATATCTTTACTAACAACAAAATGATATTTATATTTACACAAAAGTTGGGTTTAAAGGGAATGGTCGCCCAGACGGGGTTAAAGGTTCACATGAGATACAGGTAGGTTAATGAAAGAATTAAAGAAGTCAGATTCAGTTTGGTGATTTAAAGAGGAATTTTAAACTCGGGCGTTCACGCAAATAATGGAGCAATGGGGCAAGACAGATTCAAGATCAATCTGAAGGTGGCAATGGTTACGATTGCCTTACGTACTCGTTGCAGAAGGAGGCCAGTTAGGGTACGATGAATGCGACGGAAGAAGTCAAGTTACCTCTTGCTTGAGACGAGGGAGCACTTGTCGAGCCTTCGGAGTCAGGAATCCTTGTCAAGTACTTGCCGATTGATTATGGCAAAGTTCATGGATCGATTTAGCCTTCAACTCTAATCGAAATCGCAGCGGAAGGAGGGGGGGGGGGGAGCTTCCTTCAGCTCATTTAGCGAGTAGGTGGAAGTCTAACAGTGCTCTAACAGTGTTGCTCTCTAAGCCCAGTCGAAGCGTTATATAGGCGCCTGGTGATGTGGCTGCAAACACGCGAGCGAATTTGTGAAAAGTCGGCGACTCCTTCGGGGAAAAGGGGAATCGTAATAACGTTGGCTCGAATGTCGAACAGATTTCAATCTTCGAGCGGAATGACAGAATGCTAGCGGAGCGGTGGTCGTAGGAGACGATGACATCAGTCCTTAGGCAAATACAGCTGGGGCGTGTGATAACTGCGTCGGCCGCCTCCTTGCCCAGGTTCAGCTATGCTTTCATAGCTCCATACGGTGATCTCAAGATCCACGTAGGTACGTGGGTACAGAAGGGCACATGGTCGCCATTTGACCTCATTGTACTACAAAAACCATAGTTTGAGCTAGATAGGAATATATAATAGTGTAGGGTCAAAAATTATTTAAGCTTCACTTGGAAAAGGGTTTATTGCATTAGTTGCATACATATGTTGTAAACTGTGATAGAACGAGTTAATTTCAACTCCTATCCCATATTATTAAAAACCACGATGCTGCCCACGTGCATCTTCGATTCGAGGCTTGGAATCTTATCTCAGCTACCGGATGCCAATGTTTAAACAAGGAGGTTATCGTCCCCCCGTTCGCCCCCATACGCCGACCTCGCCAGATCGAGTTAGGCTTATGAACAGATAAGGCATTTTTCTCCGGCCCGGCTGTGCGTTCCCTCCAAGCTTTCACTCCATTTTCCCCCACGCCAAGGAGATGTCCTGGCTATTTATATGGAAACTTTACCACTAAGATCAGATTGGAGATCCAGATTTTCGTCGCGAAACATCACCACGACCCTCTCTCCCTTTGTGCGCCAAGGGACCTCGACCTCGAGATTCACCATCACTTGTCCAGAAGGAGGACAATATTCCTTGAGTGCCAAAGGTTCGAGCCTTTCCGACGCCAAGTCCCAAGGCTTCCCCCCCCCCTGTTGTTCAAGGAGAACAGCATTAAAACAGCCATTGTTCGTTTTGAGCCCTTCGCCAAGAAACGGTTCTCATCCCCCCTGTTGTTCAAGGAGAACAGCATTAGAACAGCCATTGTTCGTTTTGAGCCCTTCGCCAAGAAACGGTTCTCACCCCCCCTGTTGTTCAAGGAGAACAACATTGGAACAGTCCTTGTTCTTGAGCCCGTAGACAAGAGACGGTTCTCATTCCCCCCTTTGTTCAGAAGAGAACAAAGTAGAACAGCCATTGTTCTTCAAGCCGTTCGTCGAGTAACGGTTCTCCTTTCCAAGACGCCTCGTCGGGATCCTTTTATCCCCCCCCCTTCGGTTGGAACTCGCCAGCGGACCGAATATTCCTTCAAGTACCTTCCACTGCACCCTAATGAAAAGTTACGTAAGCCAAACGTCACCTTTGGAGTATTGATCCCTTTTGTCAATTCTATCCTGTGCTTTAAATTGTTTATCGAACCATCCCATCTCTTTAACTCTATATTTGTTTTACCTTTTTTAATCCCTTAAATCCTTGGATTAGCCCGAGTCTCCACGACCCTTTCCATTCTGTTTATGTCAATATTTTCCGTTTTTGTGTATTGTTTATAGTTATTATTAATAAAACTCTATTTTATTAATGATAGCAATATTATTATCCTTGAGCTCAGTTCCACTTCTTAAGCATTTTGAAGATACATAATATCGGCCGCCAGACAGTAACGCACTCTAAAGATAATTAAGGAAGTTCCCTCAACGAATATATATATATATACTATTTAAATTTGGTATCAGGTGTGTAAGGTTTAACGCTATATCTTTGCAAACACTGGTCTCAGTCGAGTAAAGCATAGTGTTATTCGTTATAATAATAGAATATAGTAGTTCCCTTTTGTTTTAACGATTGCTATCCCCCCTTTTTTTTTTAAACATAAGAAGCTGGAGTAGCTCAAGGAACGGTTATAATAATTTGTTGTGTTCTTTTTTGTGATTTTATTCAGTAGTTATTTAGATTGAGAAACCAAGTACGAATAGGTCAGTGCCCATATTTAGGTAGGCTAATTCTATAGAGGCATAATTCTTGTTGCGAGGAATTTTAGTTGGTTGACTAGTGCGCCCCCAAGTGCAAAGATGACTCAGTTTGAAATCTTTAAAGCGCAAGGAGAGTCCTGTGGACTTTCCGGAAAAGAACTAATTGAGTACATTCAAGAAGAACGTGAAAGAGAAATACAACGAGAAGAAAGAGAAATACAACGAGAAGAAAGAGAAAGAGGGGAACGGATAAGATAAGCTGAGCTTCAGATTGAATTAGCTCGGATTAAAGCAGAAGTTCAAAGAAAAAAGGTAGAAAAAGAAAGAGAAAGAGAGGAACGGGAAAGAGTAATCCAACGAGAAGAACGAGAAGGAAAAATCCAACGAGAAGAAAGAAGGACGGATTCGCGCCCCTTCCCAGGAAAGCTGACAAAGTTTCCGAGCCCCGTAAAACCCCAAAACTTCTTTCCCCAAAACCAACAACGGGACTCCAAACCTCCCGTTAAGATTTCTCCTCCATCTCTCTTCCCGAAGCGACCAACCATATGCTTCACCTGTGGTGTAGAAAACCACATGAGCTGGAATTGCTCCCAAAATTCTAGGCTTAAAAGCGGACCAGCCCACCAAGTTCACCAGATTAATGCAACCCCGGCTCCCCCGGTGGTGCAGACCCAAGCAGAAACTTCTCCCCCTCCGTCAGGCCACCAGGTAAATTTTGTTTTTGGTAAAAGTTCATCGGGAACTTTGAAATATGAGGAGGGCAGCGTGGACAGCTGTCGAGTATTGACTCTCGTCAGGGACACAGGATGTACGTGCTTCATCGTGTCCGACGAACTCCTCCCAGTGGCCTCTAACCACGAAAAATTTGCAGTGGTACATGACCAACTTGGGCGGGCGAACCGATTCCCCGTCGCTAGATGTTACCTGCAGTGTCAATATTATAATGGCTGGGCTGAAGTCATTGTAGCACCCATAAAATTCTGTTCCGTACTTATAGGACAGAGCCCCCAAGTAAGTTTCGACCCTGTGTTTCAGGCCGCCCTTCCTCAAGGCCGAGATAAGAAAGAAGCCCAGGAGCCCGTCCCCATCAGAACCCCGATACCGTCCGATTTCTCGGAGACCCCTAACCAGGACTTTAGGACGACAAAAGAGGAGTGTGAATCACTAAAACCCTTAGGTGATAAGGCCCCAGACAAGGACACGAAGACTGTCCCTGGACCCCAAGAAAAAAAGAACCCCCAACGCGCCCATGGAGATACCTTCGTAGAACTGGACGAAGCATCGGCGCTTGAAGAGGACTGCCCCGTGGAGTCCCTTAAGGTAATCCAGACAGTGTGCATCCAACCTGATGCCGAGTACCCTCCTCCTTTTCTACCAGGCGAGTCTTTGGAACCCTCTGACCTGGATAGTGACGCGCAGCTGACACCACGTCAGAAGAGTCAGCTCCAAGAACTAATTAAATGGAATCACCATTTATCCACCCTATTAGCTCTTTTCGAGCAACTGCGTGAAAATGGCCTCACCATTGGCCCCAGCAAATGCCAGTTTGCCCACGAAACCATCAAATATTTGGGTTTCAAAATAGGACAAAGCAAGTTAGGTCCCCACGAGAACAAGATTAAGGCAATCGCCGACATGCCCCTCCCGATTACAAAGAAGCCATTAAGATCGATCCTAGGATCAGCTTCTCCCTATCAGCGATTTGTTCCGAATTTCGCTGCAATTTCGGCCCCCCTATGCCCCCTTCAGGAAAAGAATTTCTCCGATCGTTTACGTTGGAATGAGGTCGCTGTTTCCCATTTTAATCAGCTCAAAAGTAAGTTCATTTCTGCCCCCATTTTTAAGTTGCCCAACCCGGAAAAATCCGTTGGGGTTAAGACCGACGTGATCAACGAGGGCATTGGAGGTGTACTCCTTCAATACGTGGATGACAGAACGAGTAATCCAGTTGCATATGCTAGTCGTCAATTATTACCACGCGGAAAGAGATATGCCACTATAGAAAAGGAAGCTCTATCAATTATCTGGGTCATAGACAAATTCAAGCTGTACTTGATATGTAAAGAATTTCGAATAGGAACCGACCACCGTCCGTTAGCCTATATTAGGAATTTGAGACACTCAAACGGCCGCATCATGCGCTGGAGTTTACTCTTGCAAGAGTATCAGTTTAAAATAAATTAGATAAAAGGTTCCGATAACCAGGTCGCTGACGCCCTCAGTAGAAATGCGTTACCGAATAGCGTAGAATAATTGTATTCATAGGATTAGTATCTCCATGTAGGTATATACCGTCTTGTACGACTTAATTTAAGATTCTTTTGTAATATAATTAATTAATGTATATGTCTGAATTTTGTAACGCTCAATGTCTAATTTTTTGTATGTCTATATATTTGTTCTTATTAATTTACGTATAAATTATTTTGTCCCGTATGTCCTAAGTTTATATCATTTCATTGTTCCATGCCCTTTTTTTTCTTTGATTAAGTTGTATTAAAGGTTATTTTCCCCTGTAATCTAAAGATCAAAATAATCATATGTATTGAGGTAATACTAGTTAGGTGCAGGAAGGTACGGTTGGTACAAGAAAACGAGTTCCCCACAACGGAGCTCTATCGTTGTCCCTTCTCTCTTTTTTTTTTCGAAGTGACAACTTCCCCTGGAATGGAGGGGTGTGATAGAACGAGTTAATTTCAACTCCTATCCCATATTATTAAAAACCACGATGCTGCCCACGTGCATCTTCGATTCGAGGCTTGGAATCTTATCTCAGCTACCGGATGCCAATGTTTAAACAAGGAGGTTATCGTCCCCCCGTTCGCCCCCATACGCCGACCTCGCCAGATCGAGTTAGGCTTATGAACAGATAAGGCATTTTTCTCCGGCCCGGCTGTGCGTTCCCTCCAAGCTTTCACTCCATTTTCCCCCACGCCAAGGAGATGTCCTGGCTATTTATATGGAAACTTTACCACTAAGATCAGATTGGAGATCCAGATTTTCGTCGCGAAACATCACCACGACCCTCTCTCCCTTTGTGCGCCAAGGGACCTCGACCTCGAGATTCACCATCACTTGTCCAGAAGGAGGACAATATTCCTTGAGTGCCAAAGGTTCGAGCCTTTCCGACGCCAAGTCCCAAGGCTTCCCCCCCCTGTTGTTCAAGGAGAACAGCATTAAAACAGCCATTGTTCGTTTTGAGCCCTTCGCCAAGAAACGGTTCTCATCCCCCCCTGTTGTTCAAGGAGAACAGCATTAGAACAGCCATTGTTCGTTTTGAGCCCTTCGCCAAGAAACGGTTCTCACCCCCCCTGTTGTTCAAGGAGAACAACATTGGAACAGTCCTTGTTCTTGAGCCCGTAGACAAGAGACGGTTCTCATTCCCCCCTTTGTTCAGAAGAAAACAAAGTAGAACAGCCATTGTTCTTTAAGCCGTTCGTCGAGTAACGGTTCTCCTTTCCAAGACGCCTCGCCGGGATCCTTTTATCCCCCCCCCCCCTTCGGCTGGAACTCGCCAGCGGACCGAATATTCCTTCAAGTACCTTCCACTGCACCCTAATGAAAAGTTACGTAAGCCAAACGTCACCTTTGGAGTATTGATCCCTTTTGTCAATTCTATCCTGTGCTTTAAATTGTTTATCGAACCTTCCCATCTCTTTAACTCTATATTTGTTTTACCTTTTTTAATCCCTTAAATCCTTGGATTAGCCCGAGTCTCCACGACCCTTTCCATTCTGTTTATGTCAATATTTTCCGTTTTTGTGTATTGTTTATAGTTATTATTAATAAAACTCTATTTTATTAATGATAGCAATATTATTATCCTTGAGCTCAGTTCCACTTCTTAAGCATTTTGAAGATACATAATATCGGCCGCCAGACAGTAACGCACTATAAAGATAATTATGGAAGTTCCATCAACGAATAGTGTAATATATGGTATCGTCGGGAGTCATTCTACGACATAAACATAGACTCCGATTTTAACATTACGTAACTTTATCATCATAATCAGCAAAATATGCTTTCTAAAAAGTGGGATTGGTGTGTATAAACCACTAAAATAAAATGTCCACCCCCTCACACCCTTTTTAGCTACTCTTAATTTTTGCTACCCCAAATAGCCTGCCATCGCAATAAGATCCTCTGTTCTGTACCACCACATCAAGTCAGGTGTAATCCCTTTGCAGAAGGCTCGTAACGAAGCTCCTTGTAAACTACCTCCATGCACATCTACCATACACAATATATCATCCAATTATTTCTCGGTCATCGCTTTATCTCTCACACACCCATTCACATAAGTAATCAGCTCACCTGAGCGCGCTCTTCTATCCCTTCTTACTCTCTTACGTTCAATATACTATATTCGTTTTACACAAATATTTATTCTATTCTTCTTCTATGCCCATATCACATGAGATCAATCTCAGTCACAACCTTATTCACAGGCTTTTTCTCACCCTAAACATCTCTTACGCCTTCTTTCCTCACTCTATACACCTAACGCAGACCAAAGAGCCCATTGACGATGTCCAGTTGTACTGTTCTTACTCCAGATATTTCTTTCTCCTCCCATAACATATTCTCACGCACATACACAAAAGTTGCCATCAGCATACTTTCATACAGTTTCCCGGCACATTCCACACTCATACCCTCACCTTTAACTAAGGATTCAATTGCTCTAAAGAATTCCCTACCATTTAAAACTGTGGTTCTAAATCATTTCATCAGTCTCACTATCATTGACTATTCACCCTAACTACTTAAATCTTTATTCATGCTCAAGGATGACAACATCATATGATATCAAACTAGACTTCATCTTTCCCATGAAAATCCATCACCTTCATGTTGTTTTTCTTTTTTTAAGCTCCCTTCTCCCTTATACACTGTCCAAAACTTTGATGATCAAACTCTCACCCTTAGCCATCAATTCCAGGTCATTAGCATATACTACGGAGGAGCGATGAACCTAAGTTGTACTCAAGAGGAGAGTACAAAAGAGAAAGGGAGGTTAGAGGGTCAGAACTAGATTGGAGAAGGTATAAATAAAGTATCAATTATTTGGATGTGCTTTCAACTATGTGAGGGTAATCTGTGTATGTATTCCATATTTGAGCCCTTTTCATACTCTATTTAAACAAAAATTATATTCTGCGTTTTTTTATGAAATCTTCGTATTATTTGAGGTTGTAAATGTTAAATAATTCAAGAATCTTAGAAGACAGAATTTTTTGGTGGAATCTTTCCCCAAAATAATAGATTCCTAATTTTATGCAAAACCAGCTAAATAGCTAAGAACTAAGAACAAGCTTGCTTTAGTAAAGGCTTTTTAACAATAAACCACATACATACTCAATTAGCTCATTGAGAATACTTAAAAATACAATATAGCTCTATACTTTGTATTTATAAACTATTAGAAGTCATTTGATTCAATAGAAACACCAGCGGTATTAACAGCCTTAAAGAATCAAGATATAGATCCGTTCTACATAAATATCATAAAATATATACAACAAAAATAAAGATCCTACATTAGATTGCACAAGGATTAAGAGATATTTGAATTACAGAGAGGTGTAAGATAAGAAGATACTATCTCTCCGAAATTATTTACGTCCTGTCTAGACTCTAGAAGAAATCGTTATGAGGCTGACTTGACAAATTAAAGGCATTAAGATCGACGAGGATTACCTCAATCACCTGAGATTAAAAAATGATATTCTACTCATAAATGGTAAACTAGAAAAGATTCAAACAACGATTCAAGAACTTAAGCATGAAATCAAAAGTCTGATCTAAAAATAAATCTAGGAAAAACAAAAGTCAGGAGAAGGCAACTAGAGGTCGATGTGATAGACATTACAATTGACAACAGATTAACAGTCACCGGAAAAAGATAGAGAATTCGAATGCCGAATTGCTCTTGCTGGAAGACATTTTGAAAGCTTCCTCTTTTAAAGCTAAATGCTCATGTACTTGAAAATAAAAATATATATCCAATGCATAATCCCAACTATGAACTATGAAAGCAGAAACAGAAAGCCCATGAATGCGTTGTGATAGGATAACTTGGCGTGACAGATAATCAGCCACTTCCATACGTGGACAAACCAAACTTCAAGATTAGTGGAAGCTATAAAAAACCTGAAATGGAGATGTGTAGGCCGTGACAAGATTAAAAAAAACAATAGAAGGAGGAGATAAATTACTGATTAGACTCCACTTGATAAAAGACAAACTAATGATAGAATATTTTGTTCATTATCTTTGATAAGTTACCTTCCAATAAACTGAATTCTATAATTTGCGAAATTTCTTAGAAGATTGTAAAATAAGGGTGAAACTAATTATTTTACTGTTTTTTTATAATTCTTATTCTAATTTAAAAGATTTTTGTCCCAAAGAAACGCCAGTCATATTCATCTTTGCTACTATTGCCCCGTCAGGCTTATAACATTTTTACTAATTTTTAGCCTATTATGAATGAATTTAGTCTATATTTATCTTAAAATAAACCATATGTTATTAAATACGATTTTCATATTTCAATAGAATTAAGTTGTTATTAAAATTTACGCATACAATATATGTTTCTTACATTTTAATATAATTTTTATTATATGTATCACAAATGGTGGAAATCACATTAAAGGTGTTATATAATATTACTTAAATTAAATATAATGTAGTTAAAATCAAATAAAATGTTGCATTTTTATTAAAAGTATTCATATTGCCGAGAACAGCACCCCCTCTGCGCTGATCGCCGCCCGCGCCCAGCCGGGCGACGGGTGGTGAGGACCGCCGCCACCCACTTGCAGCAGATAAGACACGCGTGGGACGCTCCGCCGCGTCTTACTGCACGCCAACACTGGTGGGCTCCCCGCTTTGTGTAATTTGTACGCATATATTATGTGTATTTATATATTATTATATCATATTATTACTGTATTTGTATGAGATTATGTATAAATGTACGCTACTGCACAATAAACCTATACAAACAAACAAACAATATTCATATTGCCCGTTTCTAGACTTAATGGAGACTTTTTATACTGATGACCATTGGTCATACTAATTTGAAAGTTAAGTTACACATTTTGGGTTCATCATTTTGTGACAAGGAAAAGTGGCCGCTCGATAATTATCAATCTAAATAAAAAATAACCCATAATTCATATTAGAAGAGCCATTTAGTATTAAAAACTTATAGAGAAGTTGACTATTCTTCATTAATCTCACACCTCCTTCCTTCATTCCCATTTGTATTTCTCTCAGTACTCAATCATTAAATATTTTAAACAGCCATGACGACGACGCCCCCCTTACCTCTCCCTCTCTTCAGCCATCTTTCACCCGAACGTACTTCTAACTCAATAAATATTTTTCACTCCATACTTATAGTGCACCACTCAGACCATACATTCTTAGAACCTGCCATATTTCTTTGCTATCTACACGACAATAAGCTTTCTTTGATCCATGAACCCAATTTGCTGCCTCAATGCAAACAAATAATCCACAAACCACGTACCATCACTAAGTCCGCCTTCCAGCATTTTGGACCACTCTACATGGCAGATCTTCTTCATTTACCGATGATGAATAAAGATCTTAAATTTTCGTGATAGGTTTTGACTGGGTTGATAGTTCAGGAGACTAGCTGGGTCATTTCAAGATGGTTTTATCAGCTTTAGGCCTTTTTTGTCTGGCATCGTTGTCGTGCTAAAATCACCAGCTGCGCTTCATCTCTTTGGCTAGGAGGACAGAATAGGGATTTGGGGTACAATATCTCGGTACATGGCTCCGTTAATTCGATTACTTGGAATCATCTTGTGCCATTAGGAGAGAGCGAGACCAAAATGTCATTATAATGCCGATACTATATTTCACGGGTGGGACGATGTCCATAATATTTACGTCTTCTTCCTTTTCATAATTAACTTGAGGATTGAAATCGAAGCCAAATAACTCGAGCTTGGTCACATTTAAACCAAATAACATTAATAAAATATGTATTGGCATATATAACTGTTCTCTAGCAAACGTAAGATTTGATAGCTTGTGGTGTATCGTTCGTCCTTGCTGTTTGTAGATCTTGTATTTAACCATTCCTATCAATTAAACCATTCATAGCATTATAATCAACGGTATATAATTGAATCTTTAGTTCTTTGCCGTTAGCTCTTCATCTTTGCTTTAAATTCATAACTCCATAAATCCCTCCCAGACATCTTAAGAATATTTTTCTTCAGCATCGTGCGACATGTTGCAAAGGCGGATTATAACTCCGTGATGTATTATTCAATTATCCTAACCACATTATAAAAAAATAAACATTGTATTTCATAAATAGCTTAAATAAACAACATTTGGCAAATAAAATTTCACTTCTGTATTAGTAAGTAATAACTAAAACACCTTCCAATTGGGCCTTGATTAGATTTTGTCTCTGCACAGTACGAAAATTGCTATAAATTTAAATAATTATCTCGTGAACTTTGGTTTGCATTTAAAACTTACAGATAATATAACTACATGTCGTAAAATTGTCAAAAAGATGCTTGCAATAAAAGTACATAAATAATAAAATAAACTCTTTTCTGAGCGTGTATTGAATACTTATTTACTTCAATGTATTCAGTTTCCCTCTCTTGAACTCAGTTAGGGAAAACAGACATGACCAGAATAGTTTAGGGGTTTTACCCGAACACAAGGAAAGTGACAAGGCTTCGTAGCACAACCTGAAAAATGATGATATATTTGAGAGAAAAAAATAATATTACAAATTAGTGTTACAAAAAGAGTTAATAGTGGGGAAAAAAGCTGAGCGGAGAAGAGAAAATTCTAAGTAATAGTAAGAAAAGAAATGGGTTCTCCAGGTACAACATTAATCCCTGCGCATTCTTATAGTTTTCCAACCTTGCTCTTAACTGGGTCAGCCACACATAGAATGATAACCCATTTTTTTTAACTTGTTTAGCAGCCCAATCCTTTTAAGATAAAGTGGTGTGCGCTTTTGTTAACGTTCTTTCGTTTCACTATTGCTGACTTTTAATTCATTTTTCATATTTTTACCTTCATTCTTTAGTAAACATTCCTGTCTAGGACTGTGTAGGCTTCTTCTTTTTACCACAGAGTAATCAAGTCCAATTCTCGCATTCTCCTATTACACCATTTTATTTCCAACTGTACTTGCCCCCCCCCCCCATCTTTCTCCCCCTTGTGACTGTCCCTGGTCTTGAAGGGCATCTACCAAATTCTGCTCGACTTCGATTTCATTTTCTACCGAGGCTTAAATTTCGTTGATTCAACCTCTCCCCCAAAAAATTAAAATCCCCTCACATTGTTACTAATAAAATACATTCGAAGAACTAATTCTGTTTTCCGATAGTCTCGAACAGCGAACAAATGGAAGCTTTTTATTTGCTTTCAACACAATAGAGTAAAAAGATGGAGGATAAAAGTGCAAATTTGACCCCTGACTAAACATATTTTGGAGAATTAGGTCTATATTATTCAGGAAAATCTGGATACAATGATAATCTTATTTAGCCTCGTTACGAACTATCTATCACACAAGGCTGAAGTAGCCAAAAGGATTATGGCCAAATGGAAGAATATTGGAATGAACACCAAGAAATAAATTGGCCGCCACTAACATCCTCACGAAATCTCCCGGGCAAGCAGCCGTCTACATGAATGATAAATAGTGTGAAGCCAACAAAATTGACCAATCTTTGGTCAAAATGACCCACGATCCAAATTGTTACCTCGAATTGTTCCTGGATCCTTTCGTTAAAAATATTGAGGACCCGTAAATGTTAATATTTAATTTTTCTAAATTTATTGGAGATTCAATTAAAGAAATTTAAAATTGTTTCAAATTAAAATAATAAACTAGTAAAATTAGATTAATTATCCGCTAGCACTTTTATTTATCTCGACAAGGTATATAATAGGGGTATAGAGAAAGCATTAAAGAGGATATTAAGAAAATAAAATACTAAATTGAAGGCTTCATTTTCCATTCAGACAACTTAGCATTTTAAATCTGCTTTCATTGAAACCGGATGACATCCTTGGTTGAGTTCTGCTTTGCCAAAAGAAGAAAAAATCGTATTCCACGGTGTGCTAGGGTAGAGGATGGGGTTGGTGAGCATGTATTGAACTTGATGAAGAGGCTTTTAAAGAGGATATTAAGAAAATAAAATACTAAATTGAAGGCTTCATTTTCCATTCGGGCAACTTAGCATTTTAAACCTGCTTTCATTGAAACCGGATGACATCCTTGGTTGAGTTCTGCTTTGCCAAAAGAAGAAAAAATCGTATTCTACGGTGTGCTAGGTTAGGGGATGGGGTTCGTGAGCATGTATTGAACTTGATGAAGAGGCTTTTAAACCAGAGATTCTTAAATAAATAAACCGAGATTTGTAATGAAGGATTTCGCTTTCACAAACGTCTCTTGGAAAGATTTCGCCGGCAAATTAAAATTTATTTCCTGCCTCCTCTCTTTTTACTCATACATACAAATAAATCTTTATATTTTACATTATCCCTCTTACTGGTGTTGGTTTCATTGTCTAAGCATGCCAAATCATCACCATACGGAACGCTTCACCCTGACCCATTTCGTGATCGTCTTTCTTTAAAAATCCGTCTACTATCTATACTCAGCACAATTTGATTTGGTAGAAAAGCCCAATTACCAGAAATAGGGTTATGATATCAATAAAAATTACTAAACCTGTTTTTATACCAAAAATATCAACCAGAGACCAAATATCAATGAATGAAGGCTGAATATTGCAACTTCCCTTCGTTTTCGAAATTTTGAAATGCCAGTTATTTAAAATAATCTCTTAAAGATTTTAAATGTAAAACCACTTTATACTTTAGTCCACTGAGAGTATGTTTGGCTTTATATTGTACACTTTACATTTATTCTACAAATAAATCCTTTGAATAAATAAAAACAAGAAAATTAAATGTGAAGGCGTCTAAGGAAGCTGCCATCCTGTCGGAGAATATGAGGTCTTCCCCTCTCTCTGAATCGGTGGACCAGACGGGACATTCAGTCCTGGAATTCCATCTTCTAATGGTCAAGATCATTAGTAACATTTCCATCTGAACCAGATGGTCTCAGTGACTGTAGGAAAATCTTGATACATATAGCACCGGAAACGTATGACGTCAAACAGAAAATGATTTTGATTTTATAACAAATTCCAAATCATTCTTTTCGGAGAAAAATAAAAAAAGTCATTTATTAGCAGTACCTTGGTTTTGCTGCTTACAGGGCATGTTTCCTTTTTGCTGTGATATTATTTAGAGTTGTAATAAATAAAATATAGAATTTGGTCAGCATATGTGAGAGTTGGATAAAAAAGAACAGTTGACTTTGAAATATAATGTAAATTTATGTGAACTGAGAGGTGTTTAATTGATATCTATTTGTCTATTTATTATCTATAGATATATCTATCTAATTTTATGCAAGTGTATTTTTATAAGTATGAATGTGAGAGGCGGGTAATCGTTTTATTTTACTATGCCATAGTTACTTTATTGTTAAGGTACATAACGATGATGACAACACTATTTTATTTAATATTCCCGTTACTGCTACTATTACTAAAGGTTTCGCCTTCATTGGACTTAAATCTGAGTTTGTTCAGTACACTGCCACCCGTGGCACGTTCATATCTCTGAGCTTGTTTTCACGAAGGTTTTGTTAGCTTAGTTTAGCCACTCCCCTTTCTCGGCCTCCAGTACTTAGCAATTATTAGATTGGCTACAGTTTTTGCATTTGATAACAATTGCCTCTTATTCACTGCAATCATCTCAGTTTTCCACCCAACCACCAATGATCGTTTGGATTAATATGGTCTCGTGGTTGCGTCGCCTTCAACTCATTCCTTAAGGTTAAAATATAAGATTAACTCTACGAGGAGAGATTGCCATTGGAGGGCTTCATGATTGCTACGGTATCGCCACACCCAGTGCACAGTCCTGTCTTTTTTGCATTGGACGAGAGGAAGAGGTCAGAAGAGGGGAGGGTTGCGCATTATCTAAGAGGTGCATTGGGGTGAAGTAGCGGCCTCTTTGGAAACCTTCTGGTTATGTATCATCCACACATTTCACTTCCCGTAATTTTACCATGTTTTGGGACAAACCTTTATTTATATTTTCGGCCAATATGCCATCGATATTTTTTGCTCTTTTTTATATGAATTGAAAATAAAAATGGATCATTCTTGAATTGATACTCAGTGTCCTTCCGATTATCATCCATATAGTCTTTTTAGCGTGGTCCTTAACACTTTTGACATTTTCCTCGCTCGAGTTTCCTAGATAATCACACCTTTATATTCTTCTCGTCTAATTTTCTTTATAGTTTCTTTCTTCTATTATTTTTATAGCAATTTTCAACCACTCATTAGCATGAAAATATAGTTTTCTATATTATTTGTGATGTACATTCGCCGAGAGTTGCATGCGACGGCTTCCAGATCTTGATTGGTCATACTTGATTGTCTCATCTTGTCCTATTGTATTGGTCTCCTTACTTAAGTGGCCCTCTTGTAATGGGTCCCATCAAGTGGTCCTCTTGCTTAGTCTCATTAATTATCCATTTGTATTGATCTTATTAAGTGTTCCTGTTGTATAGGTAATCAAGTGGCTTTCTTGTATTGGCTTCATCAAGTTTTCCCTGCATATTGCTTTCATAAATAATCAATTTATATGCGTCAAATTAAGTGGTCCTCATATATTTTTTTCTTCAAGTGGTCCTCTTGTATTTGTCTCATCAATTGATACTCTCTGTATTTTTTCATCATTTGTTCCCAGAGTATTGGGCACACCAAGTAGTGCTTTTGTATTCGTTATATCAAGTCGTCTTTTATTTATTGGTCCAAGTAATTGTGGCTTTATTATGGTCCCATCAAGTAGTGTTTTGGGATTCTAGTTAGCAATTTCTCCTTTCATTGGTATCATCGAGTGGTCGTCTTTTATTGATCTCAAATGTGTTGAACTTTTATTGATCTCATCTAGTCGTCCTCCGGCATTGGGCTAATCAAGGAGTTATCTCCTGTTGGTATCATCAAATGGTCCTTTTTTATTGTTTTCACCACTTGGTACACATATTTTGCTCTAATCAAGTGTTAAACTTGTGTTGGCCTCATTAGGTCGTTCTCTTGTTTTGCCATCTTCCGTGTTACAGTTGTACTGGTGTCCTCTCGCATTGGTCCCATTAAGTAGTCACTTTTTATCGGTCCTATTAACTTGACATTTTGTAGTAGTCTCATCAATCTATCCCTCTGTATTATTCTCATAAATTAGTCAACCTATATTGACCTAATATAGTATTTTTGTTTTGGTCTAATCAAGTCGCGCACTTATTGGTCTCATCAATGAATGTTTTTCTATTTTTCTTATCAACCTGAGCTTATGTATAGTTCTCACCAATTGGTGTTTTTTTATTGGTTCTATCGAGTCCTTTGTTAAACGGCTCATAAATTTTTCCCCTTGTATTGCTCTCATCAAGTGGTTTCCTCAAGGAGCCCTCTAGTATTTGTCTTAAAAAGTGATCAATTGGTCCTTCTCTATTTTTCTCGTCTCCGTCATTGGTCTGGTTAAGTGGTTTAAATGTATTGATCGCTTCAAGTAGTCCTCTTAAATGCCCGCTTAATATTTCTACTTGCATTGTTTTCTTTATGTGTTCCTCTTTTATTGGTTTTGTCATGTGGTCCTTTTGTATTGTTTTATAAATCACTTCCTTTATGCTAGTATCATCACTTGTTTGTTTTTTTCGTCTTACAAGAGGTCTTATTTTATTTGTTTCATCAAGGGGTCTTTTTGTATTGGTTTCGTCAAATGTTACACTTGTATTGACCTAACCAATTGTCCTCTTGTATTAGTCTCATCAAATGCTATTTTGTATCGGTCTCATCAAGTGGCCACCTTTGACTCCGCTCACCTGTTCGTCCACTTCAAAGAAAATTAGTGGGTTTGTTGTGCAAAGCATTGACTCGAGTTTTTAGCTGACGTGTGATTGCGGGTCCCGTAACCGACCATGCTGTTCAGAATAGATGGGGTGGTCTTATCAAGTAGTGCTCCATTGCGCTGCCTTTCGAATAATTGATTTCCTTTCTATTGCTACTAGACGTAAGACGAGCAAATGAAAATATAGTAAATTATTCTAATTCTCTTTCTATCTATGCATAACATATCTTCTCGCCTTAGCGTCAAAGCAATGGCGCGCTCTTCATTATAAAGTTCTTCGTTCTGATCAAGAGATCTATCAGTCTATTCAAATCGCTAAGTCAATTAAGATATTTTGTTCAGGCTTTCTCTTCGAATGAATGAGGAGCCATAATTTCCTAATTAGGTTTGAGATTAATAAAAATGGATTAATGATGTCGGGGAAAGGTTTTCAATCCACCCCTTTCGTAGGTTCAAGCTCAACTTATTCGCTTTATGTGTTTTCTATGAGAATAATATATATATATATATATATATATATATATATATATATATATATATATATATATATATATATATAAATAACCGAACTTTGAATTAGTATTACTCAAAAACTATTAAAGCTTCTTTGGTCAGATAGAATTTCTTTTATCTATCAACTATGTATTTATCTTTCGAGTGTCATAATTTCATTTAATATCTTTATACGATATTGATATACAAATGCTTTTCACGTAGGGAGAAAAAATTGTTTACCCCAAAAAGTGAAATAATGAATATTTAAAATTAAAAATTGACAATTAAAAATTTACCTGAATATCATTAATTTTTCTAAGTAGCTTTGATAACAATTGAATACATACAAGAGTATGTTCTCTTCATTGATACAACAAATCGTTTCTACACATCACAGAAAAGACTAATCTATAAGACACTTTTTATCATGCAGTTAACAATGAATCAACAAGTATTTGTTACTATGAAATTTATTATGACTGGTTGTATTAAATTAGTAGAAGATTTTTTTGAGCATCGATAGGCATCCTCTAAGCAACTCCGCTATTGGAAAAAATGTCCGGAAGTACCAAGAATAAAAAATATGCTCAAATCTAAACCTCGGCCGTTCGGGTCGTACGAAAATCATAATAAGAGCATAAAATTTTAAAAAATGATCGGATTGCACTTCTTCAAAATCCAAACGTATTAATCAGAAATAATGGCTTGCAAGTGGCAAGGTCAACATTTAACTGCATTGTTAATAACAACTTAAAATGGCAGACTTATATGATGCATGCAAGTCACGAACTTCTTGAAAGTGATTTTCCTCGGCGTAAAGAATTTGCAGAATGGCTTCCCCATAAACCTGCTCGTTTCTTGGAAAACGTTGTAATTGGTAAAGTGACAGGTTTTTATCAGGGATGGAGAGGTTAATTATCATAATATTTTACAGTTTTAGGCTCTGAACAGTCCCCCAGAATTCAAATTTAAGAGACGTATTTTTTGGCAGAACGTGTCTCTGTGGATCCCGCGGGATATGCAGTAATGACCATCTCGTCCACTCGAAGTTTTACGACAATAATTTCACTAAAAAGCCTAATTGAACATGGTCAACAAACAGATCATCCCAGTAATATAGAATATGAATATAGTCTAAATTTTAAGTAACTTGTAAAATATGTTAGAGAGTTGGTTGTTTTTTTGTTTTTTTAAGTGTGAATGAGCTCTTTATTTTTTATTGAAGAGTGCTTCGAGAATTTTAAGTCCAAAGAATAAGTAGCAGAAAATAAGAGAGAAAAAGAGTTTAAGTTAATAGGATGGATATATTTTTCGGAATGTTATCTGATTGAGGAAAGTTCTGGTGTAGAATTTAGAATATTTGTCCTGTGAAAGATTCCCCAAATGCTTAACGATCTTATATTACAATTCAAGGACTGTCCGACCAAACATAACAACAATGGCAGGTTGAACAAGTAAAAATGTAGATCATACAAGGTCGCAACCAACTCATTGTGACGAAAAATAGAGTATCGAGGGCGAGAGTTCAGTTTATCCAAATTAATTGACATCGTGGAAAGCAATTTTTTAATCAGTTAGGTTTTTATTTAATATAGTGCTCAGATATTCTAAATGTTATAGTTTTTAATAGAATCTTTCCATTTAAACTGTTGTTAATGGGTCTTTTAACTAAAATATTTAAGATCAAAACTTAAATAGGGTTTTATCAAACAGGTATTCAGGGTAATAATTACAAATAAAGAAATTTCTTAAATATTGCAATTCGTCAAATGAGACTTAATTTGAACAAATATGATAAGCTCTTAGGATTAAACTCTTAATACAACTAACTTAAATTAATGAGGAATGTTACCTAAGAAATGGGTTCATATTTTTTTTTTGAGTTTTCTATTAAGTGACGTATTAAAAGTTAAGACAACTCGAGTGACAATATCCAAAAATGTAATCTTTTTTCAGCTTTCGCTTCTATTAAAAACCTAGTATTAGGGTGTCGTTTGTTAATATAGTTTAAAAATAAATGGGCTGTTGTTCTCAAATATAAAGGAACAATCATAGACATCTCCTCTGAAGACAACTAATCTAAAAACAAGAAGATAATTCTCTCACCATATTTTTTCGTTATGGCATAAAATAGTAATTTTAACAGGAAGGAAATAGAGGAGAACCCATTGCCATACCCTCATGTTAGAAATATAGGGTTTTATTAAAAAAATATAATATCCCTACAAATAGCATTAAAAGATTTGGAAAATGGATTTAGTTAGAACCCAAATATGTATTTTCTTTTCAGAGAGAGAATCTTTGATCATAATGCACTTTAAGGAAAAGGTACGTGACCTATAATCAGATTCTCTCTATAAAAACAAGATATCAGGTTAGAACTAAAGTAATGTCCTATTTAAGAGGATATATTAAAAATGAAAACAATTCATCACTATGGAAATATTCAATCGTAAATAGAAAACCTACATTGCCTACTAGAACCTCTTTCCATCTGTCCCAAGCTTATAAATGTCACGCGTGTACAATTTCTTTAGGGTTTTATACAAAATATGCATCCAACTCGTTTTCAACCTCTTCGCCTGATGTCGACCTAAACCTACCCAAATGGTTATATAATACCCTAAGCATGAGATAATTATAGGGAAAATGGTCAGGAGAATATGGCGGGGGAAGCATTATTTCCTAATTGAGCTCTGCAAGAGGGCTCTGGTCATTTGAACTGTGTGAGGACGGGCATTATCGTGATTGAGGATGACAACTCATTCTGTTGACTAAGGAGGGTCGCCTTTGACCTAAAGCAGACTTTTAAAGACGAAGTTGATTACTGTAGAAATTAGCACTAATTATTTTATTGTTGTCTCATTGTTTGTAAAGGAAAATTTCTTCAATATCCCAACATACACTCAACCTGATCATTTTGGGGTGATGTCTTCATCTCGGTTATTGAAAAATTCTGCTTCCTCGAAGTGATCCAAGAACGACGTATTAATTGTATGATAAAGGATCCACTTATCTTCACCAGTAAGAAGCCTGCCCCAAATATGGTTTCTAAAAGTGTCGTAAAAACAATAACTCACACCATTAACACGCTGTTGCAAATTCGCCGTGGCCAGTTCGTGCGGGACCAATTTTCCAATTAATAGAACCTTTCCAATCCTTTTGTAGTTAACGTAGAACAGGCGTATGGGTTACGTTAAATTCTTCTGCAAGTTCCTTAGAAGTCATAGCAGATTTGTTGCAACAACAGCTTCAAACTCTTCGCGATCAAGTTCTGTTGGACGAGATTGTTTTGCCACGTCTTTTAAACTGAATTCCCAACTTGGGAAACAGGAAATTGACCTGCTGCAACTTCTTTCATTTATTTCATTTACTGAATGAATTTTAGCGCTGTAAAATGCACAGCCACCTTCATAAAACTCATAGAGTAAAACATGTCTAATCTGATTTTTAGATTAGCGAAATTAGTGTTAAATACAGAAGAGTTTAGGAACAATTTATTATAATATGAAAGAAAAAGGAATAAATTACTCACTGTAGCCTTCATAAAGGCTAACAAGAGGCAGTACTTTAGTAAATACTAAAGCTTTATTCGATGAAACGGACATTACTTTCGTTCCAACATGATATATATATATATATATATATATATATATATATATATATATATATATATATATATATATATATATATATATATATAATGTATATATATATTCTTAGAAATATTATCCCGAAAGCAGGGCGGGGCGAGGCAAAGTGGTGGCGCTTAAGTGAGAGACGTTAGTCTCCAATTGATTTGTAAAGTTATAGTGGTGTCTGCAGAGAAACTATTCTAAACGATGTTTAATTCAGAATGCTCTCGTTAGTTAGAGTCTAGTTTAAGGGTAATTTGAGAGTTTGGGGAAAGTTTGAGAGATGTTTGATGGTTCCGAAATTGATAAAAGGTTATGAGTTTGAAGGACCGAAGGTTAAATGAATTTAGGTGAGAGAGATTGGGGGGGGGGAAGAAAGAGAGAGAGAGAGAGAGAAAGTTACATAGAGTTACATAGATGAACAGGCCACAACAGACCTTGTGTTCCAAACTACGTTGCCTGAGATTAAAAGATAATGAGGGAGATAGTAACTATCTTTAGAGACCATTCGGTTTATTACAATAAAAGTACCTTTATTTTTATCCTAAATTCTAACTATATACAATACTTCGAGTAAGACATAGGATAGCAAAGATGAGATCTCTCCCCACCCACCGCCCCCACCCGCTTCCGGGCTTGGAATAAGGAAAATATATACCTGGTAGTGTTAGATAATAGACGCAACCAGGAAATTTTAACAAGAGAGAAAGAACACATTAATATATACAAAAAATTAAAGAAAATATGACTTATTTTAATAATCTTATATTAGAACATGCTCTTTTTTTTACTTCTTTTTTTTTAACATGAATTTTTTTAATATTTTTGACGCTTATTATCTATTAGATCCATCTACTACTTCCTTCTTATTTTAAAACTTTTTGACTTATTGGACAGTGCTAGTACCGTTTAGAGAGGCAAATTTTCTGTAGGATACTTTTAAATGTATTTATTCATGTGCATATCTGGGATTTATGTGTTCTGAAAAAGATGACAGAAAAGTATTTACATTTTATATAGATGTAGAATCAAATCATCCTACTCATCCTGGCTTAGAACATGCTCTTTCTTTTCCTTTTAATCAACACAGTGTCTTGTCAGAGAGAGAAAGAGAGAGAGAGAGAGAGAGAGAGAGAGAGAGAGAGAGAGAGAGAGAGGGAGAGAGAGAGCTGTACAGGAAACATGGGAGAGATCCCGAAGTGAAATTTATTTAGAGGAAATTGGGTTAACCTGACGCCTGAATGCTCGGGAGTTAGTTAACGTTATAAAAACGCTGTTAGTCGGGGATTTGATTCAAAGTATTTATCTATACGGCGTTTAAGAGTATCTACGGTGTTGCAGTCTATTACTTTACGAGGAAGCCCATTCCATAAGTTCACGATTCGGTTAAAAAAGTTCTTAGATTCGTGCGAGTTAAAATGATTACCTCTAATTTTACAACCGTTTCCTCTCGTGTAATTTGACTGGTCGATAGTGAAATATTTATTGCGGTCAATATTGTAACAAGGAGTAACAAGGAAAGTAAGTACCCTAGGAGACCTTACGGTCCATTGAAAGAGGGTACCTTTGGACTATCAATCGAGCAGGCACATGACTGCTCAATTGTTTTGCGTCCCTAAACGGGCACTTTTCAAGACTTTGTCTAGTCTTGACTTGAACTGGTCAACAGGTTCACTGTTGACAACTTCCACTGGAAGTGCGTTCCACTTACTGCAGATACTGTAGGTAAAAAAATGTCCACACATATTTCGGTTGTAACGCTTCAGTTCAAGTTTGAAGCCGTGATTGCGCGTTCTGTTCTCACTCAGTGTGAAAATATCCCGGTAGTCAACATTGTCGAACCCTCGAAGCATTTTGAAAACTTCGATGAGCTGACCACGCAGTCTACGGGTTTCCAGCGAGAACAGATCTAATTTCCTTAGTCTATCCTCATAACTTTTATGTCAGATAGAAGAAATCAGTTTGGTTGCCCTAGCTTGTACGCGTTCCAACCTTGCGATGTCCTTTAAAAACGAAGGACTCCAAAATTGTACCGCATACTCCAGGTGCGGCCAAACCAGGGAGTTGTACAGACAAAGTACTATCTCCTTGTTACGGTATCCAAACTGGCGCTTTATGTAGCCTAACATCCTTTGTACTTTCTTCTCTGCCTCGATGCATTGTTTCAAGAACTTGAGGTCGCTAGTGATAGTTACACACAAGTCCTTCTCAGTGTCACTAGATTCAAGAGCAGTGCCCTTAAGGATGTACTGAGATTTGGGGTTTCTGTGGCCGATATGCATTACTTTGCATTTGTTCACGTTAAAAGGCATTTGCCACGTGTCCGACCACTCCCCAATCTTTACAAGATCTTCCTGCAGGCGGGCTGTATTTCCATCCTTTGCAACGTTCATACCAAGCTTGGTATCGTCGGCAAATTTGGAAATCTTGGCAACCATGTCACCGTCCATGTCTTTGACGTAGATGATGAATAGTAGTGGTCCCAGGACAGAACCTTGAGGCACCCTGCTAGTACCGGGCACCCACTCAGAAGCCTGTCCATTTACCACCACCCGTTGCCGTCTGCCACTTAGCCAGTTCTCGATCCAGCCGGCTACTTTTCCGTCTATACCCAGCGCTCGCACTTTCCAGAAAAGGTGGCGGTGTGGTACCTTATCAAAGGCTTTCTGAAAGTCTAAGTAAACCACAGCTACCGCCTTGTCCCGATCGTCCTCAATGAAAACGGAGTGGAAGAATTCCACAAGGTTCGTTAGGCATGACCGTTGCCTTCGGAAGCCGTGCTGGGAACTCCTCAGTAGCAGGTTTGACTCTAATCACGACGTCATTTTGTCCACCATCATGCTTTCCATGAGTTTACCGACTATCGAAGTCAGACTGATAGGTCGGTAGTTTGACGGATGGCTGGGGTCTCCTTTCTTGAAGATCGGAGTCACCTCCGCCTCACGCCAGTCTCTAGGAACGCATCCGGTCTGGATTGACATGTTAAAGATAGCGCACAGATGTCGTGATACTTCATCGCACACTTTCTTCAACACCTTGGGTAGAAACCCGTCCGGTCCAGGGGACTTATTCGTCTTTAGGTCAGCGATCTTTTTCTTTATTTCTCCTTCGGTGAAGTCCATTGCCTCCAATTTTTTCCCCCGAAATTGGGGCTGGGGGATGGGACCACACTTTTTAGTAAACACTGAGGAGAAGTAGTCATTAATAAGGTTAGCATTTTCTGCATCTGACTGAGTTAATTGCACCCTCCTCGTCCACTAAGGGCCCAATCCTACGATGGATTGGTTTACGGCTATTTACATTGCCGAATAACTCCTTGGGATTCTCCTTGCAGAGTCTCGCGACTCGGAGTTTCTCAGTACGCTTAGCCGCCCTTATGCTGGACTTCACTCTACTGGCTAGCCTCTGGTACTCGTCAAAGGCACCCGAGATCTTCGATCGCCGGTACGCATTTCTCTTCTCCCTAAGCAGTTGGCCGATTTCTCGATTAAACCACTTTGGTTGAACAGAAGCCCAAAGTAGGCATTTCAGAGGGATGAAACGCGATTGAAGACTCATGAATGTGGTTTTGAAACTATTCCACGAGTCTTCAACCTCTTCGCATACCGCTAGCCTTACATCAGTCAGCCCAGCACGAAGGCTTGCAAAGTCTGCTCTTCTCAAGTCAAGTTTCCTTGATTGACTGGTAACAGACCTTACCTTCGGGATCTTGACAGGAAATCTAACTAGCTGGTGATCACTGCTACTAAGCTCTACGCCTACAGAGACATCCTTAACGATATCTTCCTCAGAGGTGAAGACCAAGTCGAGGATATTGTCCCCTCTCGTCGATTCTCTGACCCATTGAGTGAGGAACTCGTTGTTGGCGAACTCCAGGAGTAGCGCGCTCTCGCCACAGGCTGCTCTGGTTTCCCAGTCAACTTGTCTGTTGAAGTCGCCAATAACGATGCACACTCTACCTTGAACAAGCTTACCCAGCAGCTGGTACAGTTCCCTGTCCTTCTCAACGGGTTGGGAAGGGGGTCTGTAAAGCATCAGGGTCCTGTATCTGACAGCACCTATCTCTAGGTCAACGCCTAGGAACTCGTGATCGAATATAATGTTGGAGTTCGTAGATTTGATTGTATCCTTTACATACAACATTACACCGCCACCCTCTCTGTTTGGCATATCTTTGTCGAAGAGTTGGTTGCCAGGAACCGTGAATTCGCCTTCAAAGTCTTGGTTTGAGGTTTTTATTCACGATTCTGTTATGGCTACCATTTCGGGTTCTTCCGTCGCTACGAGGCCACGGAGCTCAGGAAACTTGTTCCTGATTGACCTCGCATTGAACAGAAGAACTTTCAGGGAGTCCCCGACTGTAGGACTCCCTACGCTCTTTCGTTTCCCCGCTTGTTTGTTGGCGAGGCACCCCTTTTTGCGACCTCTGAGAAGGTCGTTCCTGGAGTGACACGGGCGTACTGGCGTACTTCCGCCCTCACTCTGGGCCAGATACTCCTTTCAGGCCTCTCTACGACATTCTGGCTTATGTTCGACAGAAAGGCCTTTCCTTTAAAGGAAAGATGTACCCCATCCCTTTGGTAGAGATCATTTCTACCATAAAAGGTGCAGTACAGGTGCACAAAAAATACCCCCTCTGCCGTACACAAATCTGCCAGGCGCCGGTTTAAAGAGAAATTCATCGAGTGAGCGGTCCGTGTTGGACCTCTCCTCGGGAGCATCTCGACTACCACGCGCTTGCGGGGTTTCAGCCCACAGTCGTCCACGGCACCCATGACCGTATGGGGGATTTTATCTTCAGGGCCTACCCTACCTCCTCTCAGGTAGAGGTCGTTTCCACTGACCATCAGAGCAAAGACTGAGCTCTCAGGAATCTGTGATTTCTCAGCCTCTACTCTGATGTGGTGGTTACCACATCCTGGCAGGCAGCTTACCTTAACGCTTGTGCGAAGGCGGGCCACTAGCAGGGGCTGCAGGTCATGTGCCTGGAAATCACCCACAAGGATGACCCTGGCAAATTTGCCTGCTGAGCTCGGATTCTTTTTTTTTCTGAGGCAAGCTCTCCGATTCCTCTCTCTTCCCCGTCATGCTCTTTTCAGGCTTTTCTTTTTCCTTCTTCCTCTTCTTCTTCTTCTTCTTCTCTATCATCTTTTCCCCCTTGTCATCCTTTTTATTAACCTTTTCTACCTTTTCTTCTTCTATTTCTCTCTCTTCCTCTTTCTTCTTTCCCTTTTTCGTCCCTTTTTCCTTTTTCCTTTTGGCGTCTCTGTCACATTCGGACCCGGGCTCTCTGCAGAGGTGGTGTTTGCCACAGGACTCGAGAGCTCGTCCAACTTCTCTTCGAGCCTGCGGATCTGGTAGGAGTGCTCCTCCTTGAGCCTCTTGATTTTCTGTTCGAGGTCTGCAGTTCTTTTCCTGTAGTAGGCGACTACTTCCTCCACTTCCTTCTTTAAAATTCAAGTGGTGCATACACTGCCTGGGTGGGATTTCGCAAAGCAGCCTTCCAGGAAATCAACGCACCACTTGTCCTTCTTACATGAGGCACACGTAAATTTTAGCGCTGCTGGACCTTTGTTACCTGCCATTTTGAACACTCTATTTATTAAGCTTGTGACCAATCAATATATAAAAAGGGGGTTGGTGAGTTCTCTCCGCGTGAGTCGCTCCCGCCTATTGATCGGAGTCATTTCGGAGTCTTCCAGAAGGCACGCTCCATGTGCTGCTGTTCGTCCGACCGAGTCGTCAAGCCTCGGCGTGCCGTGGCTCCCAATCAAGCAGCACAGACGGTCGAAGGGGCCATCGATTTGTCACCAGGTGAACAACAACGAAGCACGCTCCCTACTAAACTCCTACTAGTTCCCTTCACAACGGCCAGGATCTCGGAGTAGCGTTCAATGGATATCCGCCACACCAAGGAACTCGCCCTAAGGCTTTTTATTGGCCTGGCAACAATCATGGGAACAAAGGGCCGTCACCTAGGACCAATGCTACCAGAAGCACCCGTCAACGGGCACTGGGAACGGTCAATAATTACGCGCCAGGGAACGGGTTAACGGGGCACTACCCTCATCCAATTCATCGTACCCCAACGCCTAGGACACCTCTAGTCCTAGTCTCTCGCAACAAGTGAGCGTCTATTGGCGTTGTTTATAGAGGTTCCAAAGCCTCTCTTCTGACGCGTGAGGTAGCTGCCAGGTCCTTATATGTAGATAGAGGGGAAAAAGGGAAAGAGTAACATGATAGGAGTAGGCCTTTTTGTTCTTTTTTCTTTTTGTATAAGTGGGAAATAGGATAAAAGAAAAAAAAAGAAGGATAGAGTAAAAAAAAGGAAAGAATGACGCACTTAGTCTGGAACCTCGTTTCCGACCAAATCGACAAGGGAAGCCCTACCAGGGGTACCCAGAAGAGGTACCCCCGCCAACATAGCTCGAAAAGTCAAAGGTCCACACAAGCTCTCTTCCCGCGACAAGGGGGCGTCACCTCTCCCTCTGGTTTCTTTTGAGAGAGAGATAATTTTAAAGACCTAGATTAAATCCCCTTCTAATCTACGGTGATTTAACGGAAAGAAATTCAGTTCTCTAAGTTGCTCTTCGTAGGTTTTGTTCCTTAGACTTGGTATCATTTTAGTAGGCATTCTTTGGACTCGTTCTAATTTCACTATATCTTTCTGATAGTACAGGCACCAGGCTTGGACGAAGTATTTCATAATGGGACGGACCAAAGAATTATAGAGAGTAAGGATTGTATTTTTGGACTTATACTTGAACGCTCTACCAATGAATCCAATTATTATATTCCCTTTTTTAATGACGTCTGAGCATTGTTAAGTAGACTCACAGAATTAATGCGAGAAAGAGGGCATAAAAGCTTACCTTGGTTGGAGAACCCGGGCAAGGACCTACTTGCGAGTTGGAGTCTTTCATGGTGCCGCACACTTCCAAAGTTCTGTCCGGCCGAGTCCAAGAGTTTGAGAGGAGTTTTGAAAGCTTCTAATTTTTCAGATATGCGTTAGAATGGATGCGTTGAGTTGATCGTGAGGGTTTGAGTCCAGAGTCAAAATTGGATCATCCTTGTCTGAACACTTGAAAGTGAGACTGGAATTATCATGCAGCTTAAGGAAGGAGTTGGGGGGAGAGAGAGAAGATTTATCTCTGAAGATCGGAAGGTGAGAGGGCGCCCGTTCACGGCGTTTTGAATAGAAGATATAAAGGTGAGAAAGTCAAAGTAGTCCAGAGTGGCTCGACTCATTGTTTTCTAAAGGCATGATTTGATCAGACGAATTAATATTTCTAACAACTCCTGATCTACCTTGAATAAACTGGGATAGTAAGCTGCTTGATGCTAGAGGAAAGTAAGTGAGCTTGGAATTCATCAGACACCCAGGTTTCATTGAGAACATGACCCTCTTTCACGAAACTCTTAGCATTATCGCTGTAAATATAGTCAGGTACCCCATAAAGATATGAAAACCGCTGAAAGGCTTCAATGAACTGAGAGGTGGACATAGCGGCTACACCTTCTAGTTAAAAGGTTTAACTAGGTCCATCTAAGCCTTCGTGAAATTGGCCATTTTACGGTACTTAAAAGCAAAAGAATTGAAATTCTTGCAGATAAATCATTCACTAAGAATTTTCTTAACAGTTTGACGCTGGGGGAGGGGGTAACCCCAAATTCCAAGATGCTTGCGTTTCAAATGAAAGTTTTGAATGATTAAACGAGTTAAGTAGTGATTCTTTCCCAACACTAAGTGGTTTAAGACATCGTAGTCGTAAAAGGTAGATTTCGAAATCTGACCCTTGCTTCTGAGAAGACTATGTCGTTCCAGGGAAAGATCGAGATCTCTCACGAAAAGGGGGTATTATATTTACCCTTTGATTTGAACCGGCCTCTAAAAAGTCAATTTCTACCGGAAAGCTTTGGACTTGCATGAGAGAAAGCCAATACAAACGGCATGCGTAGTTAAGATCAACATTAGTTTTTTTTGGAAGGAGGAAGACGAATTTTAACATAAGACGTGTGACTCTATACAATTTATTCAAATCAGAAAACCTTTTGATATCAAAGAAAAGCTCGATTTCCTCTCGAATGGTAACTTGGGTGGATATAAGATTTATATTTTGTTGCGTCAAGCATTTTAAATCCGTTTGGGGTCACTTCCCTTTAGGAAGTGTAAGCAAAGCTGGTCCATGGAGCTAAAGGTTATATTTGGAGGTAAATTCCTTAAGGGAGACGCCCCACGTTATTAAGTCAGCGGGGTTTTCCAAAGTGTTAACGTAATTATAAGAAATGGGCGTTTTGAATCTGCGAGTGAGTTCTTCTTTAATTTGATATATATCCTGCTCGCAGTTTTTCACGAAAACCGATTTGTTCTTTGATTTTCGAACATCGCTTAAAAGCCAAGAGAGGAGGATCTGAGCGTCGACCAGTATTTCAACGGATTTAAAAGGGTGCAAAAAAGATTCAAGGAAAGAGGTTATGGTTTCGAAAGCAAGAACCACACTCATTAGTTCGAGTGAGGGTAGTGTTCTCCTAGACAATGGGAAGACCCTTGACTCTTGACATGATCAAATTAGTTTTATTTTAGCAAAAAGAATATATTGAGAATCCGTAGCAAGATGTGCTCGCATCGCAAAATATTTTAAGCTCTTTCCCACCGTCATTTTCAACGGCATTTCGTGCAATTTTCACTTCGAACAAGTTCACCAAATCGTTGCAAAGTTTTCCCCAAGTAGCAACATCGGGGCCAGAAATCGAACTATCCCAATCCACCTTCTGAGACCACAGCTCTCTCATGAGTAGTTTACAACGAATAGGAATCAGAATATATAATCTGAGGGGGTCAAACAATTGAGAAACCATGGATAAAACATTAAGCTTGGTTTTAAAGATTGCATCAAATTTAAGATCAATTAATCCCATTAGATCACTGTTTACTTGGTAATTGTATTCCAAGACTCTTTCGACTGCGAAGTTATGGTTTTCGGACATCTCGGATTTGAAAACGGTTTTTAACTGTTTTAGATTTGTATTCCAGGATCGGAGGTCGAACCCCCTCTTGAGCCAACCTTTCATTGGCGCGAGGGTACATTTCTTTGAGGAAGTCAGCATCCAAGTTAGTATACACAAAATTATCGATTTAAAATGGATTATTTAAAACTTTTGTGTAACAGTCTTAGGGAAGCTCTCAAAATGCTGTTTTAATATGAAATTTAACACAAAGGGGGAAAAGGTTAAATCAAAGACGAACGACTTGTATCTATAAGACGGGAGTCTGCATTCTTTAAACCAGAAAAAGCAGAAACGATTCTTGTTGCTCTCTGACTTCAATCGAATTTGAGAGGAAGGTTTGTTTAATGTCGGAAAGTAGAACAAATTTGTTAGATCGAAATCTACAAAGAAGGGAAAAGAGCGAAGCAAGTAAATTTATTCCTCCAAACGAAGCCTCGTTTAGAGAAGGCGCCTGACAGCATTTCAGAGAGCAATTAAACACAGGTTGTATTTTCGTAGTAGTCTTAAGAGCAGTTTTTATGAAAAGGCGATGGGGGGTCCAATTATATAGTGGATAGTCTTTGGTGCAACCGCAATTTCGCCCAGAATTCGAGCCTTTATTGGGTTTGAAACACTTCGCTACATGCTTGATCTAGTTACTGTTTCTCTAAACTCTCTTTATTACGCTTCACTGTTGCCAAGGGAATTAGGAAATTGGATGGAACTTGGGAAGGTACATCGTGGAACCAGGGCAAATCAACGAAATACCTCCCATTCCTAAGCTCTATCAACCTTTTGAACTGTTCAATTTTAGATTTGTAGATCGATCCAGCATCGGCTTCCTTTAACAGGGGGGGAGGGAGATACTCAAAGCCCAAATCTAATTCTAGTTTCGATTTGGTGAACTTCAAAGGGTGGAATTAAGAAAGCGACGGACTAAGGTCAGAGTTGACTAAATGTTCGAAAATTT
This sequence comes from Ceratothoa steindachneri, assembly GCA_963969495.1. Taxonomy (NCBI): domain Eukaryota; kingdom Metazoa; phylum Arthropoda; class Malacostraca; order Isopoda; family Cymothoidae; genus Ceratothoa; species Ceratothoa steindachneri. Next base: position 19,031,506 of record OZ018323.1, on the reverse strand, counting down.
CATCAGCCTCCGGTTCCAAATTAGGCCATTAGGGCAAATTTGCCTCATTTCCGAGCCGGCCGCCTCAGGATAACCATTATCCGTGTGCGAGTTTTTTAAGTGTTGGGGCAGAGTTGTAGTTATTTGGCATAAGGTGCTCCCCAACGGACCAGCCCACCCGTGAATTGGTAGTTGCAACCAACTGAGGATCATTGGATGTTTTCTGAAGCGTGGTGGCCTGAGCCACGAGGTACCACGAGTGAGCCTCTAATACCTTACGGACGTATCAACCAAATAAGCGATACATTCTGTGGTATCGCTTATTTGGTTGATACGTCCGTAAGGTATCAGGCCTTTCTCCGTTTCCAAAGAGGATCAACCCCATGCAATGCTTATTTGAGAACTTCAGATTTTGTATGGCGTCAACCCCCAGCAGAGACCCTATTCCCGTTATTCTATCCCCTTGAACAAAGGGTTGGGAAAATGCCTCCTCTGCCAGTCATATGCCCTTTTTTCTCAAGGCCAACATTGCACCTTCGACTCCTTTTACCATAAAATCCAAGTTTAAATTGGAATCTACCAAGAATTTGATCGACATTTGGAGAGATCCGAAGCGAAAGACCGCCTGTAATTCCCCTATGCGTGTGATTTTTGACTCGATGAATGTTTGATCGTACAAGAATACGAGAGTAATTCATCCAGATTTCCACCAGTTTGGAAAGCTACGGATTCAGAGATGTACGACCTTTGGCTCGCTAGATCAAGTATGCAGCGCACAGGCAAGTATGTACCCCTCCAATCCAAGATACCCGGTCAGAGATGGAAGAAAGAAATCTGAATAGAGTTTTGAATTAAGGGAACCTTTGGCTACTTCCACATCTGACTCTAGTCATAATTTGCCACAAGTTTAGTCACAAATTTACATCGCGTTTGCCAAAGATTGGGAAAAGAGCAGATATGTGCGTTTTCTCCTGGCAGAACTTACACAGCTAGGACAGGAAGCGTTTGAGCGCGGGGCACAATTCTGGGAGATGTCGCGCGGAAGAACAACGAGAGCACATGCTTAGCTCTAAGCAACGTTGAATCCTACAATCAGGAGTTTCGTATTCGTAACAATTCACCATGTTGTGAGTTCCGGCGCACAAATCGCACTTAGAAAAGAGGGACTTTGAGTTTAAGTTTAAAGGAAGGATTAAATTTGGAGTTTGAGTTTTGATATTATGATTGGGTTTAGACTAGCCCTTTCAAGGTGGCGCCTCTCCGCCGAGAAGGGTCGAAATATTAGTTTTTAAAGTTTTGACAGAAAATAAAGGCTTCGAGAAGGAGTACTGAGAGTTATTAACAGTTTTGAAAGCAGGAGGTCGAGAAGAGTTATGTTTAGCACTTCCTCGGAGATAACTCTCCTTGCCGGGGCCCGAAAAGCACCTCAAACTTTTGAGGCCTTTGATTATACTGCTATATTTGTATTAAATTTGTGCCAGGGAAGGATAGTCAGTCTTGGTAGTCAACCCTGGCTCCTTTTGAAGTTTGAGGGTAATTTACTAAAATTACCTGAGATATCATGATATTTCGGGCGCTGTCTTCCTTGAAAGAATCAATCCCAAATCCTTCCAATTCGTACAAGATGGCCGGATTTCATTGAGGGACACTAATAGTTTGTGAAGACTTGATTCGAGGTTAACCTCAGAGTTTAAGATTTTAGACAAATACGAATCGATAACCGCGTTTTTATCGAGAAATTCCATTTCGAGTTACTCTAGGGCAACCGCATATTTGGCATCTCTACTTCCCAGATGCTTGACGATGGAGTACCCGTAATCTTCAAGATACCCCTTTAAATACGCAAGTTTGGGGGCAGATGAAGGGTTACTCCTCAAATCTACAAGGTTTTTATATTGTGATATAAAGGAATGATAATTAAGGTGATCCGCCTGGTAATACAGGCTGTGGGAGTTCTCGTACTATGGGTTTGCCCAAGTCGCTCAAAATCTCTTTGAGATCCGAGAATTTAACGTTAGACTCCAAAGAGGCTTGAGGGGAAGGAGCTTTCCTATTCATCGGAAACTCATTTAATTTAGATTGAAAATCAAGATCGTATTCGACCTGAGCAGAAAGCTCTCTTTCTACCATTGATTCGCCTTCTCCCTCTGCGCAGAGGGATTCGCCAGCCTCAAGAATCTGACTCTCTAAATCATTCACGGAAGCAAAGTGGGACTTGACCGTATCTATCTTAGTTTGTTATACATAAAAGACAATGACTTCCGCCTCTTCTAACTCAGAGCTGATTTTATTAAGGATTACGGTGATTTTAAGTTTAAACAACGCCCTATTTCTGTCCAAGACTTTGATGTGGGATTCAATTTGATTCGAAATGGAAATTTGAGGATTTTCGGCGATTTTGAGTTGGAAAGGAAAACGGGAAGCTCGGTTAAGCAAAAAGGTAATTCAACGAGGGTATCTCTGGGAAGACACACTTCTCTAAATCAATCGGAATTTCCCTTAAAATAACTAATGGAAATAATATTATAACTTTCCAATCTTGTTAGAATTATTACCCAGAAAGCAGGGCAGGGCTAAGCAGGTTGTTGGCGCTTAAGTGAGAGACGTTAGTCTCCAATTGATTTGGAAAGTTACAGTGGTCTCTCCAGAGAACTAATTCTAAACGATGTTTAGTTCCGAATGCCCTCGTCAGTTACAGTTTAGTTTAAGGGTAGTTTGAGAGTTTGAGAGATGTTTGAAGGTTCGGAAATCGATAGAAGGTTATGAGTTTGTAGGACTGAAGGTCAAATGAATTTAGGCGAGAGAGGGGCCCAAAAGAGAGGGAGAGAGTTTGATGAGAATTCGAGGAAACTCGCAGAACCAATTCAAGAAAGAGAGTTTAAAGCTTACCTTGGTCGGAGAACCTACTTGATAGTTGGAGTCGTTCACGGTGCAACACACTTCAGAAGTTCTGTTTGGCCGAGTCCAAGAATTTGAGGGAAGTTTTGAGAGTTTTAAGTTTGATTCTTCCTTCAAGCTTCAGAATGGTCCCACCCAGAGTCCAAGAGTTTGCGAGGAGTGTCAGATAGTTGTTTCTTAATCCAGCGTCTGCTCTAGAGTGCCGTTTGTCGCTCCTGCAAGAGGGTTTTTAAGGTACTGGGAAAGGGGAAGTTGGGGGATAATTAAGGGGTAGGACACGAGGAAGGCAGGCATGCGAGGTCCGAAACGCGTACCTCTCTGTGCCCACAATATTCCACTTGGATTCATACCCGATCGCGTAGCCTATAGCTCGTAACAATATTTTCAGTCTTCGTTCACGAAAACATAGGCCATGGAGAGAGGAGGGAGGGGTGGAGAGAATCCACTAAGGAAGGAAACCATCCAAGCAATCCTCCATTAGCCTACATGCGTTCGTGCACGCTCACACAGACACATGTAGAAGATGCTATATATATATATATATATATATATATATATATATATATATATATATATATATATATATATATATTAGACGATATCACATTAACGAGATATAATATCCGGTGCAAGAAATAATAAACCACAATATTTGAATCCGATTTATTTACAAATAGAACTAGTTGCGACTTTCGCCCTTATGAACATATAATGAAATGTAAGACATGCGACTCCAGTATATAAAGGCGAAAAACCAGACTAAACAAAATGAAAACAAAGGAAATAAAATGAAAGATTTAAATATATGTGTGGTTCCCGAGACAACTTTTAATCCCCCCAAACGACCGATTCTAGCGGTTTATAAATGGATTTGGCAACATTATTCAAGATATATTTGTTAGCTTAATATTGTCCTTCAAATATATTAAAGTTATTGATCTTGCATATAATGATTGATTCATCAATCTTCCTCTAACTATAATTGTTGGATTTATATATAATTTCTGACGATAGAATCGAATTCAACCAAGCCAAAATTATTCATAATCCAACAATTATATTGCGAGGAGTATTACTGAATCAATCGTGTTCGTGTCCAGTTCGTGTTCGCGTAGTGATATACGAGTAGAAGCTGGTGTTGGAATTAGAATTGGAGAGGTGGAGGGTAAGAGACAGATGAGAATATGGTTGGTGTGTACGTGGGGGACCGAGACTGTGTAAATGTGGTATCTTGATGCTTGTTCATTACTTAAGACCACTTTCCGGGACGAGGTCCCACCACGCGAGCCGTAGAAGGTATGGAATGTCAGGCCGATGTGCTCGCAACGGAGCCGTCGCAAGGCATCGGCCAGATATCTTCCCGCATCGTTTGTCGTGGTTAAAATAGTGTAGAATGGTGCACTTGTATGTCCCCTATGAAGAAGAGTGGAAGATTTTAATTTAGTTGGTCGAGAGTGGGATATTTGTGTGTAGTTCTAGGCGGAGTGATCTGTAGTGTGTAGCAACTATGATTGGGTCAGTGTGTGTGTCTATTTAACAGGCTAAGAAAGAGTCGCCTTGTGTGTCTTCATGGGTATGGTATACATATATGGCATTATTCCGAGAATCGCTGAGCCTAGATGACGTGCCTGTGGGTTTAAGTACGCGTGGTAGCCTTCAATGTGAAGCCTAGTATTTGAAGGGTGTAGACTGGTACAGTTAAGGATATTATGTCTTGGTGTTGTATGTTTAGTAACCAGTTGGAGACCGTATGACAAATACTGTGCCAACTGAGTATGTTTAGTTTACCACGCTCAAGTAACCAATCATCAGCGAGAGCGTAGTCCTCCATCTCCTGGCCCTCGGGAAGAGGGATGGTAAGGGCGCTACAATAACCTTCACACGCTGTGTGTGGGGTGGTGGTGGGGTTGCGTGTGAGGACGGAGATGTTCGTTTCTCGAGTGTGGGGAGGGTCAATGGTGGATTGGTCGTCGGAGTCTGGATAGGTGGTCAGTGTGTTTTATTTGAGGAGCCGGGCAAAGGAAATGGGAGGCTTAGGAGTAGGAGAGCGAGTAAACGAGGCATTAGTAGTGGTAGTAGGGGTAGGATCAGGAGTGGGTTTATTAGGGGGATGGGAGTGAGGTTAGGAGTAAGAGTGGGTGTAAGAATAGGATTCTGAATAGGACTAGCAGTGAGGCTGGGATAGGAGTGGGTAGTGTAGGGTTGGGGTTGGAGAACGGGTGGGATGTCTAAAGGAACCTCTGAGGATCTATAGAGTAGAGGCTGGTAGGCGGCCAGTGGACGGACAGGTGGGGTGAGGCGTGTTTTGGGATGGGCATATGTTTTTTTGGTGTAGGCAGGATGGCTGACCTTCTGTTTGTGTTCGTGTAGTAGGGCAATACCGTCCCTGGGAAGACGATCTGCCCGAGTCCATTTGCATCGTAAATCTGGTACAGGATTGTGGCGTAGAGGCGTGGTTCGCCTCCAGACATGTCATTTGCCACCGTTGAAAGCCCGGTTGCCAGTTGTACTTTAGAGTTGACCATTTGTGTTTGTGCGAGCAATGGCAAGGTAAGTGCGTTTATGTCGGGTATTTCTATGTGCCTGTGGAACTTGTGTGCTTGTTTGTGCAGCTGGTGTGTGTTCATATGCTGTTAGTACATGTGCGGTCATTGTGTGTCCGAGCTGTGTGTGTGTGTGTGTGTTCGGGAAGTGTGGGTGTATTTGCGTGTGTCTGCGCGGCAGGGGTGTGTGTACTGGGGGCAGAGTGTCGTGTGGTCTCCAGGACGCCACAAACGGTGGCAGAGGAGCTCGTGAAGGGGATGGGGGTGGCAGTGAAAGGGGTCTAAGAATCTCTGATACGGCCGCAACTCGCTTTTCCACAAATTATGCACATTTCAGATGTACTGCAGCGTGGTTACCGCCGCGGTTGACGGACAGGAGAGTTTTACTTGTGTAGACAATGCAATAGTGACCTTTTACACTGCATCTCGAGCAAATCTGCCTGCTTGGCATGTTATTCTTTTGTGTCCCGCCTTTAGCAACGGAGGCACTCTCGTGGGCGTATGTTGTATGTTGTTCTATTGAGTATTCGTATGTGAGTGTGCCGAGGATTTTAATGCCTTGAGTGAACAGTGCGCCTGCGTCTATTTTCTCTGAAAGTTTTATCACTGTACACTGTTGTAGTGGTTGTAGTGTACGTCTTTAATGACCTCGGTGCCGTACTTGATTCTGAGATAGGCAAAGATATCCTCTGTCTAAAATTTTCACCACAAAGGATTCGTGCGGCCTATTCGTCTTTAGCTTTTTTTTGTTATTGAGTCTCGCAGCAGCCTATGATGTTGCTTTTCTACCAGTGAGGTTTGAGCTTTTGTGTGAAATTTCAGGGCGTCCTCGAATGACTTGCATATCAGTATTTGTGATGTGGGAGGTGTTATGATGTTTGTGATCGGGGTGTGAATATTTGCCTGAGAAACGCAGAAAATTCGGGTAGGTTTTGCTTTATTTGACGCAAGTTGGCGTTTTCTGCCTGGCTGACAGTCGCTCCATTAACGAGGCTCGGGATGTGATGATGAATGGTGAGAATGGATCTGGACGGGCTCCTTAAAGAGTGTAAAAACATGGCAGAAATAATGATGGGGGAGGCCAAAATTAACGCTGAGTTACTCCTAGCATACGCAGAGACAGGTGTAAATTCCCTCTGTCGTCCTAGTCGGAACCACGGGGTAGGTACCACCCAGCAAGTTGTACCTCGTACCTATTTAAGGATGCCTCATGACCTCGGATTCCGCAGTGGGCTAGACAGCAAACTTCCTTTCCCAGAAGCCTGCAATTGGGTACTTCTAATGAATGACAGAGTTGCAACAAGGTTACGTGTGTTATGTCTTATTCACGGGTCGAAAACCCCGTGAGGTGAGCAAGGGGGCGGTATCTAGGCCATCATTTTGTGGGAAAGCCAAAATACAGTATTATATCGCTATCGAGGGGAAGGGTGGTGGGGGTCGAGTGGCAAAGGCTGGGTGCGACTAGCGGCCAGTGGCAGGATCGAATATTCCTCGGCGTCGTAGGGTCTTTGCCTGGTTTAATTAGGGAATAGGCGTTCTCCGCGTAGCTTTCGTATTCGCTCGCCTCCTGTGTCGGCAGCGAGAGGAAGAGCAAATTGATCGGATCCATTTACGTGGACTCTGATAAATAAAGATCGTTCAAGGATCGTGCTAGTAAAAGAGGTGATGTGTGTGTGTGAGAGAGGGATAGGATATGTAGAAACCATTGTGTAAGTGATGGGTGAGTAGTTTTAATGATATTTATGATGAGAGGAGATAATTATAATAAGTGATTAGAATGATGGTGATGAGGATTTGTGCCAAGTTACCGGGCTAACGCTTTCGCTGCCCGTCATCAATAATCCCTCAGGGGACTTGAATGCAAGGTCTTGCTGAACAGGATAGATAGCTAGTATTAATGGCAATGGTATATTCCCGGAACTCCTTTTGAGGAATGCAGAGAGTAGGACCCGACTTTTTAACATTGCTAATGGAGAGGTCTTAGATTACTCCGAACATCATTCTAACAAACCCGAATTTCGCTCTCAACCTTCACACCTCTCCCAGCCCCGCAATACCATCTGGTCATATTGGGTTTGCCACAACTCTTTACCTTGCCCATACAAATTGAAATACCAAACAGAAAAGCACCATCCAGCACCAACTGGGACGTATACAAAGGCCATTTTGACGTGTACAGCTACGTGTAAGAAATAAATTCACACCTAAAAAACATGTCAGGCCTAATGATAGTAGCTGACTCGATCCATACCCCAAGAACCTATTATGGACAATCCCCGCCACTTCATGGACCGAAGCTATTAAGTTAAAATGCAAAATATCTAGTACTCGTTCAAGGAAATCCGTCAATATGTAAACGAATCGAAGCAAACGAAGTGATAAAGAGAAATACGCACACGACCTGGAACAACTTAATCGAAAGAATGGACATCAAAAGAGACCCAGAAATGTTATGGAAACAGCATAAAAAATTAAAAGAGCCCGAAAAAAATGAGGCAATGTATTTCCGTCACCCGGGATAAAAACAAAACCAGAACAGTCCTAAGCCAACTGGAATAAAGAGTGAGCAATGGACCGAAGAAAGACTCTTGACTTTACAAGTACTTAAAACAACCCTGTCATCATTCAAACAAAGGAGCCAAGTATTAGTTGAATCATTAAGCCCCACATAACAAACACGATCGACAATATACTATCATCATTACTCAAAATCTTCAACAAATGCCTAAAAACAGGGCATTTTCCGGCCGCGTTGATGACAGCGAGAATGATATTCCTCCCAAAACCCGTTAAACCACAAAGACACATCGAAATCTATCGAGCGATCTCACTGTTAGAGTTTATTTGGAAGCTACTCAAAAAACGTCTTGATGAGAGGCTTAGAAATTTCTTGGAAGATAATGCTATGCAAAATAATGAACAACATGGATTCTTAAAAATCTAGGCACCGAGACAGAACTGCAGTAAAACCGGCAAGGGGTAACAGATTGGATTTAATACTTAGCGATGTTGCCAAAGCATTCGGTAAGGATTCGGTTCAACGCCTAAAGCTAAAACTAGCTGATCTCAGACTAGAATCAAACCTCACTCGAATCCTCTTCAGTTTTATTAATGAAAGAAAAGCAATAGTTTCTATCAACAGCTTCACCGGCAATGCCTTCACCTTAAATACAGGGGTCCCGCATGAGGGGATGTGTCAGCCCCATGCTCTTTACCATGCATACGAGAGACATCTCCCAATTCAAGGATGACTGCGCAATGTATATCCAATTGGCAGATGATATATCTTACTTTATTACAAGCAAACGTAAGAATCCGCAACGAACTGCTTGCAAAATCTTAAATATTGATGACTTCGACAGAGCAAACAAAGTAAGAAGAAGACGGAGAAGTTCCGGAAAATTCACCTGAATAGAAAAAAAAACTATCAAGTCACTGCCACCGCTACCGAGGGCCAATTCCTCGGTCCAAAGATTTCGAAAAATGGATACAGTTCGCACGTTTAAAAGAAAGTTAATCAGTCAAAGACCATTGTGTCTTTCCTGTACAGGTTCAGTAACCTCACAGAGAAAAACAAAAGAAAGATCTACCTAGCTCTAGTACACCCAATAAAGACGTACCTAATCATCCCGATTAAGACATTATCAAAGATAAAGATTCTGCAAATGCAGAGGGTCCAAAAGCAAGCGACCCGCTTCATAACAAAGAGTCAGACACTAAGCGTCAAGACTAAAACCAATTAACCAATTCATCCATGAATGCGCCCCGAAACTATAGCACAAAATAAAACAGAGCTTCCAAAACGAATTTCTGAGCAAATTTTAACTGAGACGGACAGAGAAAACAAAACAATAAACACAACGAAACTTTAAAAGCAGTAGAAAAAAGGTTATAAATGAAACAAAACCAAAATATAGCTTAAAAGATCAAGAAATTATGAGAAAGAATCATACAAACTATGAAACAATAACTTAAAGCACGAGAATGCACCCAAATTTTTTTACAAAAAACAAAGAAAAAAGAAATTTAGAACGTCGAAAGAGATCAAAACATAAGAATAAAAGCTCGAAAGCAAAAAACAAGGTATCTTAAAAGGAAAACAAACCAATAAACAAAAACAGCCCTTCCTTCCGAACCAACCTATTCTAAGCTAACCAAACCAACAATAAAATATAAAAGAAACTAAGCATTAAGAGATATATCTTATGTTTTATCTTCAAGATTGATTTCATTAGTTGGAACATGAAATCCAGTCCGTTGTGTGGCGCAAAATATTTTTCTTTTCGGTAAGCTCATTTGATTAGATTTCTGAGAAAGAATAAAATTATTAATGATATCTTCGACCTATTCAAAACAATCAACCTCAGTAGCATAGGTAAACATTTGAATCAAACGAAGTCGATAGAAAACCATGTCTGCTGACCAAAAAATTGCGGGCTCTCACTTATTCTGCTCGATGACCTTACGTCCTTTAAATCATTCAATAATTTCCGGACTGACCTTGGGAGGACCTTTGTAATTCTATCATTCGAAAGAGAATGTAAAAAAACATAAGGGTTTCAAAGATCGTTAGAATCGGCCGAATAGTTATGATGTTATTGCCAAAACAAAATAATTCTCGGGCTAACCATGGGTGGACTTTGGCAATTACATTATTCGATAGAGAATATAAAACAATATAAGGATTTCAAATTTCGAAAGAATCGACCGAATAGTTATGAGGTTATAACCAAAACAATATAATTCCTGAGCTTACCTTGGGAGGACTTTGGGAGTTATATCATTCGAAAGAGAATGTAAAACAACATAGAGGTTTCAAACTTTGTTAGAATCGGCCGAAGAGTTATGATGTTATGGCCAAAACAAAATAATTCCCGGACTAACCTTTGGAGGACCTTGTCAAGTATATCATTCGAAAGAGAATATAAAACAACATAAGGGTTTCAAATTTCCTTAGAATTGGCCAAAAAGTTATAATGTTATCATCAAAACAATACAATTCCCGGGCTAACATTGGGAAGACCATGTCAATTTTATCATTCGAAAGAGGATATAAAACAATATAAGGGTTTAAAATTTTATTAGAATCGTCCGAATAGTTATGATGTTATTTCCAAAACAAAATAATTCTCGGGCTAAACTTGGGAGGACTTTGGCAACCATATCATTCGGACGAAAATGTAAACAAACATAAGGGTTTCGAATTTCTTGAGAATCAGACGAATAGTTATGATGTTACTGCCACCCAAAATAATTCCCAAAATAATTCGAAAGCGAATATAAAACAACATTTGGGTTTCAAATTTCGTTACAATCGGCCAAATAGTTACAATGTTATTATAAATACAAACAAAGCAAAACGGGGATGACCGACCGACATAGTGAGATGTAAAGTCGTTTGGGAGTAGACTCGCACGTGACTAACAATTCAAATGATTAAAAAAAGGAAAAGCAGAGAAGATCGAATTCAGGAAAGAATAAAGGAAGAAGAGTCACAAAAAGAGACCAAGCCTTGGATTAAGAAACCTATTATTCTGATATTTCTAATGATGAATAGAAGAAAGTCTTTGCGAGAACAAAAAATAACATCGTACCAATACCAACAATTGCCATGGAAGCAGATCGGTATTCCGTGTCAAATTAAGCGGCTGCTGCTATTAGTAGTGCATCCTATTTGACTATGGTATTATAAATTCAAAAGACCGCTCCCATGTAGTTGACCATCACAACATCTGGAGGGCACGACAGAAGTTAAGGAAGAATTTCACCCAATCTGAATGTTTGAGATATAAGAAAATTGCTGCTTTCTTTTTTGATGGGAGGAGAGAGACAACACTAACTAAAAAGAAGAAAGGGAACAAATGGTATTGATTAAAAGAAATTCAAGATCACTATGTGCTTGGAGGAGAACCTGGTACTGTCTATTTAGATCATCTAACTATTGAACGAGGAACAGGTGCAGGTATTGCAGACGGACTGATGAAATGGCTTGTTGAAAATAATATTAAAGATGAAATAAACGCAGTGGAAGCTGACAGCACGGTAACTACTACTGGCTATAAGAATTGAGCCATAAGAGGGCTGGAATAGCAATTGCATTGTCCTCTACAGTGGGTCATCTGCAGCTTACATCTAAATGAGCTTCGTTTGAGGCACCTGTGTAGGAAATATATTGGTCCAACAGAAAGTGGAACTCAATGGAAAGGACTTTCAATGTATTGCTAAAGGAGCTCCTGTTCCAGATGTAGATGTGAATGAGCTTAGTCGTAACCAAGCTTACCTGTACACAATTATCAGTACTATTACAAGCGGTGTAATTGACGATGATCTCCTACATATGAAACCAAGGCTAATATCTCATGCAAGATGGTTCACTACTGCCAGCAGAATACGTCGACTATATGTGGCAACAGAAAAATCTAATAATTACTTGTATGTCCTATAGAGTTTTTCGTGTGTCATTATGGGCCCATTTGGTTTCACATCAAATTCTCTCCGAAATGCACGGAGGGATCGAAATATCTTCTGGAGAAGACCATAATTCTGCAAAAACTCCAACCTGTCAGTAAAGCCATAGCATGGCAAATGATCCAAAGAATTCCTACTGGACCCATTCTGAGAACGTCCTTTTGGCAATGCTGGCAGACGTTGATCAGAATAACAGGAAATTAGCTATTGACAGAATCAAGAAGATCCGAGAAGTTACTGTGTATGAGGAAGAAATACGTGATTTCAGGTCACCAAAAATAGATAAGATTGTCAAGAACCTAACAGATCTACATCTTGCTGAAGAGGAGTGCAGGTATAGGCCACCGCTTACAATGCATCTATCTAATACAGACCTACAAAATATTGTCGACGAGCCACTCTCTATTGACATTCCAAGTCATTCTCGAGGTTTGAAGCGGTGTGTGCGAATGGTGACGGAAGCTTATGGTGAAGTTTATGGAAAAAAAGCAAGAGATGGTACATTCGGATGGTACTAAAATCCCGTGACTTCATGACATCATTTGAGACAAAGCATGATTTTAATGTATCAGTTGATAACTAGTATGTATCAGTTAAATAATAAAGGTTGAACTCCTTACTTGTTTGTCATTATCCTTCAGTTTAACTCAACTCTAATGTATTTAGAAGCACTTATAACAACAAACCAACAATTCTGATGGTGTATATCTCTCTGGATCAAAAATTTAAAAAAATGAAATTTTCGAGCGCAAAAAAGGGGGTATTCCAAATATTTCTTAAAAAAAACTTTTCCCACCCTTAAAATATGTGTACTCAAGAGTACAAAACTTGAAATGTGCATGTCGATTTGCTGAAATTTATTTAATGATGCTACGGCTTACTGTAGAAACGTATAAACCATTTTTAATCTTAAAAGTGAAGTTTCTATTGCTGAATCAATAGTATGGAGATAGATGCAAAATTCAAACGCAAGGATTTCAGTTTATAAGATGCAAGTCACTCTGGAAAACCTTAGAAATGACATCGATATTTTGAAGATAAACATTGAAGCCAACCCCAAAATCACAACTATTGGGATTGCAGAGATGTTTGAAGTTTGAAAGTTTCATGAACACCTTAGTGAAAGTTGGGTACAATTTCTGCTATGATGTATGCTTTCCTCACAACCTTTCAAAGAAAAATTGCATGGATTGATATACCCTCCTCAACATACTCTTAAAAAGCAATGACCCTGAACTTATTTTTAAGGGAAGACCACATTCATTTTTTCAACTTTTTACTCCGTTAGATTATCATATATTAAATTAAAGCTCATTAAAAGCTTTTTATTCCAGCCAAGATCATAATAACCTACGGCGCCGTTTTTGAGATACAAAACCAAAAATGCGAATTTTGAACGAAAGAATTTGAAAAGTGACTAATGAAAAAATGTAGTATCCCCTTAGCCAATTGGTGACTAGAAATAAAAAGTAGATTGTCTACGGTTGCATAAGAAATTTCCATCCTGGGGTTTGCGTGAGAATTCACCAAAATGGTTACCCAAGCTGAATATTCCTAAAAATATATACATATTGTATTCTCTGTATTTCTTGGGATTTCAATGGCATTAATTATAATTTGATGCTCCTCTACAATTAAACCATCCATTCTGATATGTAGTGTGTCAGCTGGAGAAATTGAATCTAAACATTGATCAGATGATGCTAGAACTAGTCAACAACAAGCCCTTGCTCCTTCTACCCGCCAAAAGTTACATGAGCTTGGGGGGAATCTCTTACCACATCTACCATACTCTAACGACATTGCACCGTCAGACTTCCATTTGCTTAGGTCCCTAAGAAATTCTTTAAGCAGAAAATTATTTTTTGACTTAGGTGCTGTGAAAACCCCACATGAATAACTTCTTTTCCTCAAACGCATCCCAGTTCAACGCGTATGGAATTATGAACCTGCTGAAATGATGGACTGAAATCATTTAAAAAAAATGGATTGTACTTTACTGCATGAAAATTATTGCAATACGATTAGAGTTATTTTATTTTCCATCTTTCAGAAAAGCTCTGAACTTTCCGGACAACCTCATATTACCTTTTTTATCGCTAAACTCACTCTCTATTACATTTAGGACTAAGAAAAGTACTTCTGTAAGATACCATTGGCTTTTAAAAAGGCAATCCTCTTCTCGTCCTTTTTAAAAAAGTTGACATTATAAATTCCGTTATTATAAAACGTAAAGACCAAAGTCGATCTCCAAAATATGAGAAGAGACGCCGAACATAACTACAATATGCAAACAAACGAAATAGAAAGCAACAAAAAGGGACGAGTAGAAAATATACGGCAAAACGAAAAAAATATGGGAGCAAATGGCGTAAGTTTTATTTTTATAACAAGATAAATATATGTAGATTTGCAAGCCATAAGGCGATTATGGTCATTAAATTCACTACCTTTTTATTTCCATTTATTAGCTTGTGCATTTGTAATCACCTGCTTCCATAACATTAGTAAATCAGATTTAGTCTTGCTTTGCTTTTTTATAATTTTATCTACATCTCATACCTGGGTGTGGATTTGTTACCAAAGATGTATTAATTCCTTTCAAAAGCGTGGTGTTCTCTAGAATTCTTGACCATGTATAAAGAAAGAAACTCGAATGAATAGGGCGAAATGCGAGATCTCCAAACAGACGTCTGGAGTAAGAAGGACCTTTAACATGTAATTCTCTTTTTTCCGTTAATGACTATAAATCCCTAAACATAAAAATGAACCAAGTGGCGGATCGACTCGCCTCCAGTGAAAACCTATACAAGTTAGTACTAAGAGCTCCCTCGCAGATTGTGTGAATGTGGCGGCGAGCGTGTTTACAGGCTACATGTAGTACACGATAAGATTGAACTTCTCTTAACTTCATTTTCAAGGATCAAATCTTTTTGCGACTCCATTCTGAGTCCGCTTTTAATTTGCTGTATATAATTTCAACAACACTTTAATCACAATTGTGAGCCGAATACATATATCATTGTAGGCTCGGGGAGAAGGATACCAGAGGAAGAGCTTAATCAGTCAATTTTCTATTTTGAAACGTCAACAGCTGATGTAAACTGGCAAGATAATTGCAGTCATCGATTTTGCACTGAAAAACTTATGCTTTACCTATTTACTAGTGGCAAAAGGGAATACTAAAGCAATGTCGGTTATGTGGTAATTACTCACGTCCTTTTTTAATCGTGGACGAGGACCCCAATAGGATAAGAAATTCTCATACAGATCATAGTGCTTGGCAATCGCTTGTAAGGTTGGGCACCAGTGTCCGGTTCCGGTGGTTTGAGTGGAAAATTCAGAAAGAACGAACCGTGTTCTCCATATCGACGAATGTGTAGTGAACCCTTTAAGGCACATTGGGATGCATCCATTCCGTATGGATATAGAAACCACCATCTGACCGTTCCAAAATGTAATGGTGTTGTATACTAATGCGGATAGACGTGCAAAACATCGCAGTCTCTTCAATCTTTGTGTGGGTGGACCTGCGCGAGCCAACGGGTCAGACTTGGCGCGCTGTCATTGAGTGACTAGCACCTTAACAAGACCTGATGACCAAAAAGTCGCGTGTTCTCACTTATTCTCTTTTATGACCTGCAAAACTTTCAATAATTCCAGGAGTAACCTTGGGATGACCTTGGCAATTCTATCCTTTAAAAAAAGAATGTAAAACAACATAAGGTTTTCAAATTTCGTTAGCATCGGCCAAATAGTAATAAAGCTAAACGTAAAGCGCATGTCAAAAGGATTCAAAAAAGCCTTTTTTGATTCGTGGTAATCGCCCCCTGTCACATTAACTCGCCCACAAAGCACATGGGTTCCCCAGCTACATGGCCGCACGATCGCCGGGCATTCCTTGAGTAGCCTTGGTACTGCACCACTGTCACGTAAGTGTTTCGCCCCGAGCTAAACGCCTAGCTTGAAAAGCAGCATTCTCCCACGCATTCCTGGTCTCACCCAAGACGTCCTCTGCGTGAGAGAGATTAGCCAGAGGTTATATCCCTGATGGAAAGGTATTCTATAAAAGGTATGTTAGACATTACCACCTGAATTAGTCATTTAATTACAAACAAAATATAGATCATTCAACCAACATAAGATTAGTCTGATATTAATCGATGTAATGCGTAATTTTTTATTTAACTGTAACTTCTTTTTAAGTTATTTGTCTATATAATTTTTACCCGGAATTAATAGCACTAAAGTTTCCTGCTTACTTTGTACCAAATAAAAAGTGAAAACCTTCTCATCTCCTAAATGCAATCCTGCTAAAGAAAGTATTGCCAAATTCTCATTCACGCCAAGCATCCTCACCATCCTGAGTTTGATCGACTCCACTCAGCTCTGGCACTAAGTTTCTATACAGCTAAATGAGGCACAACTTTTCCCTACTATAAAGTTTGTGTCAGAATGTGAAATATGCACACGAACAATTAGTGTCACAAGTTGTATTTACACGTTTTTCCTGTTTGCTATGGGATAATTGCTGCTCATAAACAATTCAATTAACCTTTTTCCAAGTTTTTTGTCTTTTGTAGTGCTATCTTAATATTTTTTGTTGTTTATATTAATATATTTTTAACGCTGAGTCTAAAACCTGGATCTGTATAACGTCCAAATAACAGGGCCTCAAAACGACTGCCACTTTGTGGAAAAAAATCCAAAGAAATCATTATTTGTCATCGTACAAATAGATAAAGCGCGATCTGAGATAAATTACAGAGTTCATAGGTGTTTGATCCGAGGTTTTAAATTAGAGAGGATTTGTGACAAATCTAGTGAGACTCAACATTTCTATTTTTTTAATCGCAAATCACAAGATCATTTGCCTCAGGAAGTTTAAAATGGAGAGGTCTGTACAAAAAAAAGGTTTCAAGATAGAGGAATTGAAAATGAGTTGTTATATAGCCTAGTTAAATCTGCTTGTGTTGGGGATAAGATGGCACGCAAGCCCCACAGATTTCAATTGTGGGGTGTTAGCCAGTACTATATACCTGTAACTCCTTTCTGGGCAAATACTAAAGCAAGAGAGCCGACATTCCCACCAGGTTTCAGGTGTAGCAGGAGCTGTACCGCCGCTACGCGTTATATCCCGTTGAGGTCTAAGGAAAATGCATATAAGAGTATCAGACTCCTACGAAGGTAAAGAGAGAGTGACTTTGCTTTGCTTTTATTAATACATGACGCATACAGTGAATTACATCGACATACAGAAATTGTAATATATTAGAGCAGTGGTTCTTAGCCATTTTGCCACTAGGCCCACTTCACGGATTAGTCTTTCCTCCACGACCCTATTGCATCAAAATAACATTCTCTACCAAATTCTAAGGAAAAATAAAAAAAAACTTTTCAATATAATTATTGAGTATGGATTAGTGAGATAATTGACACTACTTCTTAGTTACTAGATTTTGAATGCGTGGTTGAATGCCAGATTGTGGACAGCCTAATTTCCTTTCAACATTCAAATTGGGTCTGTACTTGACCTCGAGAGCGGCTGGCGTGGAAAATGCAGCCTTACAAATATACGTGGATCTGAGCATATTTAAAATTCAAAGAGGCTGATGCGAGATCGGGAATGTAAACAGAAAGGTACTTGACCAAGAACGTTTCAAGATCTAGTTCTTCGAAATGTCCCTTAGCTGTGAAATTGAATTTCAACTAAAGAAACCTCTCTTGCACTTCATCCAAAATACCAGCGCCCTCAAATTCAAATGGGTTCTAGATGAATTTCCAGCCTTCACACTTATCATCTATATCTTGGAAGTATCTGATGAATTATATTTTAAAGTCAGTTAGATGAGTGATTAGTTGATTCTTAACTTCAGAACTGAATGATAGCAGAATCGAAGTCGCTAAAATGGCCTCTATTTTCCTGCTTAATTAGACACTTTCAAGGGTCTAGTTTAGCCATGTAAGTTCAAATGGTTTCGTGGTGCGTGATTATGTTTATGTTTTTCCTATGCTTTTTAAGGTTCAGAGCATTTAATGCGTCGAAGATGACAACCAGGTAAGCTATAGATGCTGAAAACATTGGGATTGGATCTTGTCATAGAGATCTGCCCTCTGATCCGAATCGAGAAATTTTGCTACTTCTTCTCGAAGTTTGTCCAAGCATGTTTCTTCTTGATAGCCATCGTAAGTTTGTTTGAAAAAGCAAGAATACTTATTCCGATTCCTCAAGAAGTTGTTTTTCCTGAATGAGGTTTAGGACATCATGAGAAAAATTCTACTGTTGGACAATTTTCCATGGAGCATCATAACAGAATTTTCTTTATAAACTGTTGACTGTCTCGAAAAGAGTATACATCAGTAGCTAAGAACATTGAGCAATCAGTCGTTCCGTCAAACTGGATATCCAAAATATAGTTTTTTACTTGGCCAAGAATTTGATTTTTCTTATCTTTGCTCAATTCATCGATCATTCCCTTGAGTCGATCTTTTAACAGTGAAATTGGAAAAGCTTGTTTGCACTATCTTTCCACATAACGAATTCTGATGCACTTAGTATACTTGGTTTAATGACAGTCCGAGGTTATGGCTCTTTCTGTATTTTGGAATATACATGCGATCTCATAGAAAGCCTAACAACCTTTGAAGTTTGTTGCCTAAATTTCCCACTACTGTCCAAATAGCTTGATTCATTGGTCTTCTTACTTCAAAGAAGGCATTGTGCTTGTATGCAAAACCATAATGTGTTGTTAGGACGGATCATACTCAGATGCAAACATAAATCTGAAGGAAATCCTTACATAATGGTTGTTTTTAAAAGCGTATTTTATGAGGAATTCAAATATAACATTATTTTTGGATATGTCAAAACTTACTTCCATCAATTTACATTTGTACTCGTATATTGCCAGTTTTGCCCTTTAAGACCGAAATATAAAAGGTTAAATTCTGAAGGAAATCATAACAAGGGTGTGTGTGTAAATTTTGTAGTTTATCACATGGGACAGATGATGTTTTAAGAAAGAAAGGAGAATTAAAGATCGTAAAATGTTTATTTCTCAAAATTCTCTCCAGACGTTTGTTGCGATAAGACGAATTCATTTAAAGGTGTAATTAGCTTAACTCGATCGCTTTTGCTGCGAAAGAATTTTATTTACAATCGTAAACTATTTTTTTTAAAGCGAGAAAGAGATTTGCAAACTTTAACTCTTGTTAGGACTATAAAAAATATTTTTGTTTAACCTGTCAATGGTCAGATACTTCTTTCTGTCTTGTTGAGACTGATCTGGAACACACATATTGTGTGGAGTTGTGTGAAATTTTGTCATAAATATATGGAGAAATAGAAAAATTGTAGTGGATGGTTTCCATTTGGCCTGTAGCACTTGCTATTACCATAAAATATTAATAAGCGCAGTTTTGTGCAGATCGTGTTTTTTCAAAATGAAGAGGGCATATTGCCGAAGGAGGAAGATGTTTTAATTGTCACTTAATTCCATATTTTGTCGTTTAATTGGTAACTTCATTCAAAGTTTGTCCAGGGTCAAAGGAATCAAGTTTAGGAATAAAAGGCTAATTGCGCAAGATTGTGGAATTCGTAATTTTAGTGACGTAACATACGGAGGATAATTATGAAATTTATCTTCATTTTAGTCTTGAATTTTTGGCACTTGGGCCTAGAAGTGCCATTCTGTTTAATGCTAAACGCTATATGATTTCGACCGAGTGTCAAAAACGAGGGAGGGGGGTGCAAAATGTTGGTCTTTCGCTTTCAACCCCGGGGGTTAATTATATTTTGCCTTACACTTCTCCTATATAAATATATATAAATATATATATATATATATATATATATATATATATATATATATATATATATATATATATATATATATATATATATATGAATATGTACCACGGAAGGAAACTGAATAAAAAGCAGATTGGAGTAAGTACTTTCGTCTATTCGACATTTTCAAACTCAATGGTGAGAAAAAATAAGACACCTAGTATTTAAACAAAGCAAGTTTTCCTGGGATGAGGTCAACATTTTAATGCTATCAGATAAGTCGAATTTTAGAAACAGTGATAAAATTGGATCTAACGAAAACAGCCCTGGGCTAATGTTGAGATTACTCTCCTTTATGTGGGAGATTTAAAATGATTCCAGGATATTTCTCTTTATAAAATCATTACTATGGTTTATAGTATTAGTTTTTGACCAGTTAATTCTGCGTCCTATTTTTGAATTTTGGACAGCTAAGGAATTATTCTGATAACCCTTAATTACTGCGTTTTTATGTTGTTGGGTCCTTATGGCCTACATAGAATAAATTACAATCTAAACATGGAATTCGGTAAGTTACATTATTATCATTATTTGGGCTATGCTTTATTAAGAGATTTTTTAATGTATGATTGTTTTTAAAGGCTACCTTAATATTAAGTTGCTTAAGAATGGGCCCAACAGACAAAATTTTCATGATAGGGTAAATTTAATAGGTTTTTACGAGGTTCTATTGTCTCTAATTTACAATTCTAAAAGGTTTTTTGCCTATATTCATACATTTCTCTAGAAAGTACTTTGAGTAGCATAAATTGGTAGCAATATCTTCAATTTTTGTGTATTCTTTATCTATAAAGTCGGGACTACATATTTGAAGAGCCCTAAGATACATAGAAGAAAAAACAGCAGATTTTAGATTTTTGGCATGACTTGAATAAAAATGGACATAAGATAAATTATTTGTCGGTTTGCTATATAAAATCTAAAAATTTCTTATGTTTGCATATATTCCTCAAGTCCTATCCTTGATAATGGGTTCCTACCTGAAACGTCGGTACAAAGAAGTTAAAATATAATAATGAACTTCCTAAATTTAGCCTGCTTATTTATCCTAAAAATACGTATACGCCCGGCAACGCGCAACCTCTCTTAATATATATATATATATATATATATATATATATATATATATATATATATATATATATATATATAGTAGAAGATATGACATTAATGAGATATATATTCAGTGGACGAAAAAATAAACCATTTCATTATACAGTTGATAATGGCGAGAGCCGAAGCTAGTTCTTTTCTCAAATAAATTGGATTCAAATATTGTGGTTTATCATTTCTTGCACCATAAATATGTATATATATTATAATATATATAGTATAGTATAATATTATATATATATATATATATATATATATATATATATATATATATTCCAAAAACTATTTAGAGAATATCATTATCATATTCATATATTTTGTTTATATGGTTTAAATTATAACAGTTTCGAAGTCTTATTTGTTTCTGCTACCTACCACCAATTTATAATTTCGGCTATTCAAGTATAGGCTGTAACTTCTAAAAACACTTTCCTTTCGGAATTGCAATTTCTAGTCTTATTTAGGAAACGATAATTATGGCGGTACGTAGTGAACTGTCCTCAGATATCAAATAGAAAATAAGGACTAAATTCAAATCCAAGATTAGATACACGAATATGTCTCAAGGAGTAAATGTTCCTAAATTTACAATGTTTTCCATAATAAAAAGTTTTAAACAATTGAGCTCATTGCTAATCTTCTCGGTTCAGGTCCTCCTCGAAAAATTCATTTCCACCTTATTTGAATCATCATTAAATTTAAAAATAACCCAAGGATGACTAGAATGAAAATGAACAATCAGTTATGAGAGGAAAGCATTGATGCTAGTTTGAACTCAAAGTCCACTAAGTTGCATAAAGCAAAAAAAATTAATCTTACGTCGTCGAAGGAAATCAACTTTGTTGAAAAACGTTCATTTGACATCTCCTCTTAACTATGTTCACGGTCATTTATGAAAGCTTTCAATTTTTGGAGCCATGTACTGTGTGATCAGTTGGAGCAAAGATTGAGTTTTTTAGCACAAATGATTTCAGCTATATTTGGTGTATTAGTGGTCAGGTTGTCATTATAACACATGATGTTTCTACAGCTAAACAAGGAGGTGGATATAGTTAGTTATCGGACAGTTTTATGAAACAGGCGTTTGTACTCATACTCAATCAACGGAACCAAGAATAATGTGTACTAAAGAAAGTTTCTTGAAGATTATCAGATGGGTGATGCTCTTAAGTTTGACGTAATTAGAAGATGATTCTTTCAAACACATAAAAATCTGTTACACCCTGATTGAAGGAAGCTAAATAAACCTTTTAGAATGACCACCACACTTCAAGAGCGACCTAAAAAGCGATGTGCAATCAGTATGCGAGACAAAAACAGTAATTTTTTCTTCCAAATTCAAGAGAAATGGATAATGGAAGACACAGATCAAGGAGGGCAAAGGAAGGCACAAGGAAAGCAATATATACTGAGAAGATAGAAATAATTGCAGGGGAAAAATTGAATTGAATTTAGTTATCCTAGCCGGGAAACGAACCTGGATCTAATGATTGCCGGCCAGGTACTCTAGTATTAAATTACTAGGCACAGCAATTTAAACCCACCCAAAGTGTTACCTGTTCAAATCCATTATCTCTCTCGGTTACGATCCTCCAAGAAATTTTCATACCTATCTCCAGCCCATTCTAGAGGTAGCACATTTTGACTCCTCACTGCTGCATCCCACAGGAGTGTGAGATGGTCAAGTCGACTGATCCTCACTCTCTTCCCAACTCTCACATGCTGGCTCCAAGCGCCACATCCCGATAACCACTTCGGTAGGTGGGCTAAACCATGTGGGTGGAACTCGTCGATGGCAGCAGGTAGATGAGAGGGTAAGGGCGAGTATAAACAGACTTATACCTCGACTGGGTCCTCTTCTCCGCCTCTCTTCATGGAGAGGGGGAACATGCTCAAGTTAGTAGAGCACTGCAAGTGGGAAGTCTTTGGCAAGTACTCAAGTATACCCCGCTCAAATTATATGTTATGTCTGCTAGAAATAACCGTCATCAGGCAGAGGCAGAGCAAGGGGTCGTTACGACCTGCGCCCTTAAATGAAATCAAGTAAAGTCTATCCATATCCGTTAGAAAGAAATAGAAAATACAAGTTCTGCGGCTGGTAACAATAACCACACAGCTTTCCCCATATTTTATTTTTGCCTTACGAATAACATTTGAATGAGGGAAAGAAAGATGCAGGAATCTTGTATTGTAGACTATATAACCATATAGTACAAGATAATAGAAATTTGACGTGAATGACACACACATAAGAAACTAGTTTTTTTAATAAAGAGGAATGGATAATGGAAGAAAAATATCAAGGAGAGCAAAGGACGGCACAATGAGGGTAATTAATACTGAAAAGACAAAAAAATGCCATGGGAATCTTACCAGGGACTCCTGGTTGCCTAGCATGAACTCTACCATTAAACTACTAGAGAGCATTTCAAACCCACTCAAAGCCGTCACTAATATGAAACCCAGTATTTCTTCAGGCTAGAAACCTACAAGAAATTTTTATCAAATATCTACAACACGCTCCCAATATTGAGGCGCATATACTGTGGTGGTTGTTAACACCCACAATACTTGTACTTACTCTTTCTTTATATGTGATATGGATAGTACCTTTACATTGGTAGCTGGTTGGAGATATAGTATAAAAATCCCATTGAAACCCCTAGCCTGGGGAGGTACTGTCTTTGATAGGGTGAGGCTTTGACTGGGTTTGAATTGCTGTGCCTGGTAGAATAAAAAAAGGTTCCATAAAAACATAAGCCCAAAAGCTGAGAGAGGGAAGAGCCTATAGGAAGCCCCTCCTTCTGTTGATAATAATTATTGTTAAAACGTAAATAATTTTACTTGGTATTGAACTTGATAAGATTCATGATTAATTTATGATTTATGGGGGAAAAAGTAGAGTTCACATTGAGCAATTCCTCTAATCTATTGAGCGTGAATTCGACGGGCACTTTCTTTAATAGGGAACTAACATCAAAGGACAACATGGGACTTCTCATTAAGGTCAATATTTCATTTTACTTAATTAAATCTAGAGAATTTTTTATATTGGAATCTGAGATATTTCCTACATTAGGGGTAATGGTCTGGGATAGCCACTTCGCCATGTTCTCTGACGGGGAACGCTTGATTATAAATCATGGGAAAGGCGTATTTGGAGGGGAAAAGCGGTAAGTAGGCTTTAAACCTTTTTCTCAATTCAGGAGAATCTTTGAACAGATGAAAGATCTGCTTGAGAAGATATAAAAGGATTTTAACGGATGGAAATGAAGGTACGAGTATATATATATATATATATATATATATATATATATATTTTTTATATATATATATATATATATATATATATATATATATATATATATATGAGTTAAATGAATGATGTGTAAAAATAATCTATTTCTTAATATTTGTTTGTAAAAATAAGTTTGAATCTTTTTCAATTCTAGAAATTGTTTTTTCCGATAAATAGTGTGCAGCTATTGCTACTCTTCGCCATATTGGCCTGAAATGAAGAGATAGTTAATGGTATTGAATCAAAAAGCCGCAAGTATAGGATCATTAATAACTTTAAAAAACTGCCTATTCCCCTTTGAAGAAGTTTTATGGAAGCCCAGAGTTTCAAATAATCGCTAAGTGTGAACCTGGTAAAGTTTCAGCTTAATGAATGGGTTGCCTACAATGCCAAGCTTGGTCAAGTTTAGAAAGAAGCAAACGCTTCAAAGAGCACAATGAGGCGAAGACTTTTCAATAAAGGTTTCAAGTTGTGAGGGGCTGCGAAATAGCCTCATCCTACCAAGAAGAACAACCTTACGGATATGTTTCACTTCTGGATGAAATATAAAGAATGGACTGTTGAAGAGTGGGGCAAACTGATATTCTTCCTAGTGAAGTTACCTTTCGCGTGTTTGGAACTTCCGAATGATCACTGATTTAGAAGAGAAAAGAAGAGTGCTTTACGAGTCCTAAGTCTGCCTACCGTGAAGAATTCCAACACTTTCCATGTTTGAGGCAGCTTTTTAGCTAAGGGAACTGAAGCAATAACAATTTATCCCCGAATCACTGCCATGAAATCAAAATTGTACCAAAACGTGCTATGTCACCATTTTTTCTCAACAGTTCACGACCAATTTGGGGATAATAAGAGCATTTTTCTTCATGATGGCGCACCTTTTCAGAAAGAAAAAGCGATAACAATGTGTTTGGTTGTAATTAACATCGAGCTTTTGGGACCTTGGGAAGGAAATTCGCCAGATTTTAACCCGATAGAGAATTTGTGGGCGATAATCAAACTGGCGATTTATAAACAGAAGCCATTCATTGGTAAGCAGTTGCAGCTACTTATTGGACAAAAAATGATCAATATCAGTCAAAATATAAAAAATTGGTTTCCAGTATGATAAAAAGAATTGAAGCAGTCCTGAAGGGACATCATTGTAAAATTGAGTGCACGCATCGATTGACTGCAATTCATTTATGAATAAAATGAGTTTGGTCTTTAATATTTTTTATATTTCACATTCAAGTGATGATACAAACATATTAAAACAAAATGCCACCTTTGATTAGTTATATTACTATTCTTATATGAAAAATTTATTAGTCTTAAAACTATTTACCATGACTGTACACTGAGAGGATCTTTAATTCCACAAAAAGCAAGGGAGCTAGAATATGCGATTGAGAGTAGGTAAAGAGAGAGAATAGGGAAAATTCAACCGTATGTTCGATAGAAAGAAGCCTACTTTTGTTTTGAGGAATATTTCAATCGTCAATAATTTCAAATAGGGAGAAGAAACTTATACTTGCATCAAAATTTGTTATTTCATACAGATTCACTCCGAGATATTTTTCTCTGCAATATTCTTAGAATATTTTGATATTGTAGTAAATTACTAATCTTTCCGGGGATTTATTATAGATATACAGTATGTACAAAGAGAATACTTCTTATAATCCCTAATTTTTCAATGCTCTTATGTTGTTTATCCTGTAATCTTTATTACATTTTTACACTTAATGGAATATAGAGCAAAAGAATTCAGAATAGTTAAGATATTTATTTCAAATCCTTTTAATAAATATGATAAATTTGTAACAGTTTGTAAAAATGGCAGACATAGAGTGATCTTAGTTTCTACGTTTTCTATTTTATAACTTTCACACTCTTCATACAATCACCCAAAAGTTGGTCAGGGTAGCATAGTTTAAATATATTATAATTTTTTTTTATTCTTTCCTTAGAGAATTCTGGACATATCACTCTTAAAAATTCGCGACAACAAAGTAACGAAAACACTTATTTTTACATTTGTATAATAAGCGAAAAAGAAATGAATGACTGATCCAATACAAAAAGGTTTTCTATACGATATTTGGTTCAGTTTGGGATTGTGTGAATTAACACGTCATGGAAATGAAGTATAGCGCTGTGTTCAGCTTCGATGTTGAAGTTGATAGTTGGGAACTGAATTATTTAACTGTGACTGTAAAGTGGTAAATAATCCATATTTGGATAAGGGAAAGGGTAAGCAGATCATTAATGTACCTAAATCAATTTCGAGAATTTAGTGTAGTGGTAGGTAAAAGATGAGTTTACCAAAATCACATGAAAGATTAGCCAAAAGTGCAGATTAAAGGCTGTACAGAGCCATAGTGATTTTTTGGCGGTAATATTTATTATTTAAAGAAAGTTTACAATCTTTAATAAAAGATTTTATTAGATAGAATATTATGTTTTGGTTGAATGGGAAAAGAACTGTAGAAAGATGAGATCTAAGAAAAGTGGCTAGATCATCCTCTAAAAAAGTAGTAAAAAATTAATATAAATCCAAACTAACTAGAATGGAATTGTTATGACAGCAAATGATATTGAATTATTCCATAAAATTAAGGTTAATAATGTAAGGAAATTTAAAATCGCACCGACAGGTGGAGATATAAATGCTTGTAATTCTGCATAATTAACAATAATTGTTTATAATTACCAATTTATCTCATTCACTTTACCATATACATACGAGTATATGAACTGTTCCTAGATTCTGTAGTTGAGGAAGATAATTTCAGTCATAAGGCAAAGAGTGTTTTTTTTTCTAAATAACTTCAAAATTGTTATAATTTGATAAAATTAACTAAATTTCTATTAAAATCAAAAAGAAATCTGAGGAAATATACTTCCATTTAATGAAAAATATATTTGGCATTATTAAAGTTGCCGACATGTATTTATTGCATGTGATATTTAAAAAAGCTGCTTTTACAAAGGGCATTTTTGTGTTTTTTCTAACAATAAATTATACAAACTTGATTATTGTTGTATTAAGGTAAAAACACAAAATTTCTTATCTAAAAATCCTAATAAGTGCAATAAACAGGACTGAAGCAAATGGCCAAAAGTTTGAATCTATATCACCCTGGCCAGTTCGCTAGAGGCTTAATTTAAAAAAGCTGCTTTTGCAAAGGGCATTTTTGTGTTTTTTCTTACAATCAATTATACAAACTTGATTAGTGTTGTATTAACGTAAAAACACAAAATTTCCTCTATAGAAATTCTATGAGTGCAATAAACAAAACTGAAGCAAATGTCCAAAAGTTTGAATCTATATCACCCTGACTAGTTGGCTAGAGGCTTAATAAAAAAATTGCCACGTTCCATTTTTAAGGATTATTACCCTTCTTCGTTTTGTTTCCCTAATGCCAATTCATACCCTATTTGCAGTCTTCTTGGTGAGCGTTTCACCTTACCTTCACCTTCTTCCTATAAATGAACGATCAGTTAGATGGGGAATGACCCATTAGCATGAATTAGAGTGAGAACTACCGGAAAACTGCCGATTTGTTCCAGTGAATAGAAATAAAATACAATCGAAAGTGCAGCCAACGCAAATATGTAGGTAATTAACACACAGGCATACTAATACACAGAAGTGGGTTACGTGCCTGAAATATTCATATCAATTTTTTCTTGAAGGCTTAAAACTCCGAAACTTACTTCTCCATTACTGTTCTCCTCACGTAGTATCTGCAGTCCCGTTGGAGACTTCTTGCCTTAAAGAAATGAAGCGAATTAGCGATGTTTGGTATCCTTGAAGTCCACCAATTTGATGAATTTGCTTGTGGTGGAATATGGTTACTCTAATCAGGACAGCTGTTAGTAAGACGAGGTTGCTTGCCTAGTAGAATAATATAAGAACAGCTATGGATATCGCATAGTAAATACTGTACATAGCATAAATTACAGATATACATATATTGGAATATGTAAGTGGTCATTAAAATGTTTAGAAAATAAAACAGATCCACATTAATAAATTATACCTTTTGGTGCATTGTTTTCTCTGTTTCACTCCCTGAAAAGCTCCTCTCAACGCTACGTGCAATTATATTTCGCAAAGTTTAACTCTAGGTTGACAACATTCAGTAAGAGTATCGCAGATTAAGTATGATGGGCTTACCTCAACATATACAAATGTACAGTGATGGACAAAAGTTTTAAGACTCTTATATTTTTTCCTATACAAAAATTAATAAAACTAATCAAACGTCGTATTTGGTTTTAATTTGTTTGTGTTATAATTTGAAGGTGAAATATATAAAAGTTCTAGAACCCAAACTCAATTAATAAATAGAGTCAATTGATGCGTGCAGTCAATATTTAAATTATGTCTCTCGTTCTTCAGGACTGGTTTAATTCGTTTTGGAATGCTGGAGACAGAATTCGTGCTGATATTTCGCCTGATATTGTTCCATTTTTTATTCAATAAGCAGCACAACAGCTTCTCTTTATCAAGCGCTAATTTGATTATATCCCATCAATTCTCTGTTGGGTTCTTTGCGAACTCGCGGGCCAAGATACGAAACGTTCGATGTTATTTTCAGCCAAGAACTTTGTTATTGTCATTGCTTTGCGACAAGGTGCACCATTATGTTTAAAAATGCAGTTATCCCCAACTTGGTCGTGAACTGTTGGGAAAAAGTGCTGATGAGCACGTTTTGGTTTTAAATTATGTCTCTCGTTCTTCAGGACTGGTTTAATTCGTTTTGGAATGCTGGAGACAGAATTCGTGCTGATATTTCGCCTGATATTGTTCCATTTTTTATTCAATAAGCAGCACAACAGCTTCTCTTTATCAAGCGCTAATTTGATTATATCCCATCAATTCTCTGTTGGGTTCTTTGCGAACTCGCGGGCCAAGATACGAAACGTTCGATGTTATTTTCAGCCAAGAACTTTGTTATTGTCATTGCTTTGCGACAAGGTGCACCATTATGTTTAAAAATGCAGTTATCCCCAACTTGGTCGTGAACTGTTGGGAAAAAGTGCTGATGAGCACGTTTTGGTATCACTTTGAGTTGCTGATAGTGATCTTGGGCAAGTTTGTTAGTGCGTCAGTTCTCTTAGATGAGAAGCAGCCTAGATATGAAAAATATCTGGTTGCTTCAAGCTGGGCATGATACAATACTCATGAAAGCGCTTGGCTTTTCTCAAACTAACGAGGGATCTTTCAGATGTTCCAAACAAGCTGGAGGAAGTTTCATCAGATAATATCACTTTACCCCAGTATTTATCAGTCCATTTTTTATATTTTCTACAAAACCAGAGCTTACATTTAGGGTTCTTATTGGTGTAGATAGGCTTCTTTGCAGCCCTTCTCGACCTGAAACCTTTGTAAAGAAGTATCCACCTCACTTTGCGCGTTGAAGCGTTAACAATTGTTTCTTTCCAATCTTGAGCAAGCATTGTAGACAACCCTATCTTTGAACATGGACCTTACCAGGAGGCGACATTGGCGTTCATTTGAAGCCTTTGTACCTCCAAAAGACTTCTTCACAACAGTGTAATCAGTCTTTTGAAATTATTAATGATCCTAAAGGTGGTTTACCTTATCAACTATCTCTTTGCATTTCACGTCACTTTGGCACAGAGCAACAACAGTTGCACGCTTTTCTTTAGAAATAATCATTCCTGAAATTAAAAAAGATTAAGACATTTATTTTTACACAACGATACTAAGAAATAGATTATCATTATACGTCATTCATTTAATCCATATTTGTCATCATTTTACCGGTTGATCGAAAAGCAAAGCTCCAGGAACTGAAAGCCACCTTCTACCAAAACAGGACCAATGCGTGATTTTGGAGTCAGCGAAGGGTTGCAGTTTTTCCTATTATTTTTTTTTAATGCTGAATTTTTAATAATTTAAATATTAGAATATTTTTTCCTAACAGATAAATTTTAAAAACGAATGTAAAAATAAAAAGAAATATTAGTCCAAACTTTTAGGCATGGCGGTGTATTCAATCCTTGATAAGGTAATAAAAACAAAAGCTCTGAGCATCCTTCCTTCATTATCAAAATGGTTCATATATATATATATATATATATATATATATATATATATATATATATATATATATATATATATATATATATAATGGATATGAGAAACTCATAAAGTAGCGCGTGAATACAACAATAAATCCCACAGGAAAATGGAAGGCGGATTCTAAGTACTTTCCTCGATAATGAACTGAATAAGATCGAAAGTACTTGGAATCCAACTTTCATTTTCCTGTGGGATTTTTTCTATTTATATATATATATATATATATATATATATATATATATATATATATATATATATATATATATATATATATAATATTTTAATGCTCACTTTTAATAAAGCTGGCCTAATTTAAATATTAGAATTATTAGTCGTAACAGATATAACATTTTAAAAACGAATGAAAAAAATAATAATAAATATGTCCAAACTTTTGGTCATTGCCCTTCGTGCGTTACTACTTTACCTTTTTATTAGCATTATTATTATTATTAGCATTTTTATTGTTATTGTAGTTATTATTATTAATTAGTATGCTTTTTATATTATTTAATATTAGTTATTATTATGATACATTATTATTATTTGTATTATTCTGATTTGTCATTATTTATTTTATTTTTAGGTATTGTAATTATTTATTATGTTTAGTATTAATCGTTATTAGTATAAGTTATTATTATTATTTAGTATTTTTTATTCTAACCATTTTTTATTATTATCATTACGGCTATCCAATCAACCTTTTCTCCCCGCACGTTGTACCAGGAGTAGTGTTTCCACCTGTACAGATTTCGGTTCGGTAGCCATGGTGCCTTGGTAGACTGCATGCCATCTTTGGATCACCTAGCACCAGATTATGGTAATAATAGGCGATTTATAGTTCTCTTCATTAAATAACATCCTACTCCTTTCCACAATTGCCCTTCTATTCACATAAATTCTGGCGGCCCGCCGCACTTTTGTCCTCTTATCAGCCTTAGTTGACTGGCAGTGTATATCGTGAGGCCCCTACCTGCTGCGAGGGCTGAAATCCCTCTAGGGGGTGCAAGTATTAGGTACTGAGTGTGATGGGCTGTCGACTCTGGTTACCTTCCTCCAGTACATATATAGGGTGGCTACGCCGGCACAATCCTTGGGGGTTAAAGCTCCAGGACAATTTCGCCTGACGGGCGTGCTGGCTTGGCAAGCCGATCATCGCTGGACCGGGACTGATTATGTGTAAATAATCACATTTTGGAATATCTGATCGTATGGATAAAGAGGGAAATGGAGGAAGAGGAAAATCAAGGTACCACTTTATCCCATGCAGGCGCCCCTTTCTCAACACCCCTATGCGACAAATGGTTTTCCCCTCTGGCATTTTTGGAGCTGCGCTCGGGTAGCTCTATCTCGGAAAATGAGGTAGCCGCCCTTGTACTTTCGCAAGGGCTCGTCCAGCTCTTGTTTAACAGAGACGAGGATTACTTCTCTCCTAAGCGTACGGATGCGGGGGTTTCCTCCTCACCCTCTTCAGTGGCATCGCCCATGGATGATCCATCTTTCGTCCACTTGCAGTCCCCTCCTATTCTATCAGAGGGGAAATTGCCAAGAGAGTAGTCATGCGGCTTAAACTTGACTGCTCCCCCCTGGGGCAACTCGATAGGGTCAACCTCCTTAGGGGGAAAAAGGAAAGCAAGTCGCTTCGGGCTGTGCGCTTGCAGTCCTAGAATAATGTATTTTGTCATAGCGCTCGGTTGGCGTGACTGTTCCCAGAGGTCAACCAGCCCAGACGGCCAGATCTTCCATGCGGTCGAACCACGGCTTGGTGCCAAACACCGAACCTGTGTCTGCCAATATACAAGCTTGTCCCCAGACGGCTCAGGCCTCCGAGGAGTCATAAGGAGAGGAGGGATATTCTTCCCTTCTTGGTGACCCTTTGCGGCTAAGACCTTCTCCATCTTGGAGAAGGATCTTGCTGAGACCGGTTCATCAGGTCAAGGGGACCCTTCCGGCGGTTGAGGGAAGCAGATTCATTTACCACCCTCCTCTCACAAAAAGAAAGGAAGTAAGAAGAAGAATAAGAGGACTAAGTGTTCCTCTCCCTCCGCTTGGGCCTCGGAGAATGACGAGTACCCTGCCGATTGGGCAGGCAAACAGGCCAAGATCGGCACGTCTGACCCCAAGGCACCATCAGGTGGGGATCTAAGACGAAGACCAAAGACATAAGTTCGCTGAGCGAAGCCTCGATTACGTCGGGGCCCCTCAATGAGAGACTATCTGGTGTTTTCGAGCCCACTGGCTTCAAACACCTTCTAATTATCAGCTCCACTGATGGTAGCATGTTGGCAAAGGGCTATAAATCTATCAGAAGGGAGTATTAGCTAGGTTGATTGTTAGAGAGACGAAAACATACCGTTTCCTCGACGAGCACCTTCTGGCGAATGCGTCGGATCCCTCCGAGTCGGCAATGATTAGTGCCCTCCGGACACTTAATTGCACGCAGGTGAGTGTGACGCCGCACTCGACCATGAATTTCCTGAAAGGAGTGGTCTAGGCGTCGGATCTAGTGAACTACTCCATATATAACATTACCATAAAGATGGTCGACCAAGGATCGGTCAAGGTCCAACGTGTGATGAAAAAATAACGAGGGTCCTAGAGACCCACCACTACTCTCTTCTTGCCACCACTCGAATGCGCAAAGCTCTTTGAGTCGGTGCGCGCCGGTTGATACCTTTACCGCGTCTCATGCTTCTGCCACGTAAGTGCTACAACATCCACCGCTTCGGTCATAAAAATCGCTCCTAAAGACGGGCAAAGTCGGGCTTACTTGAAATCTCTATAAGTTGCTCCAATACGTCACGCGATACGTTCCTATCATGTATGGCCAAGTATTTCGATTGTGGAGAGCTGCACTCCAATTATTCAAGGCAATGTGGTACGTATCTCCTGGAGAAGGTAATCCTGGCTCTTCAGGATGGTCTCTCAGTTTGCGAGGCGAATAAACTGGTCCTAGCTTCCGGTGCTGCCTGGGATGTTTTATGCTTTAATTTTAAAAAAGTGCCCCCTGCTGCTGGCTCATCAAGAATTACGATCACGTTCGTTTCAGTGCCCCTTCGGAACACCTCTGCGGTTCTACTCACCTCGTAGAGATGGCGAGACAAAAGATTCAAACCAAGCCTTGGCTAAATCCATTGCTTCCCTTTTAGCCCAGCATCACCGTTTCCCCTAAGGCTAAACGTCCATTGACTCCATTGAGTTGTTAGACTCACAAGAGTTAACACCCTTTAAAATGGTCGTGTTCGCCTGCAGGTGAGGGAGATCTCTCTGAGCCAATTGAGCAGGAAAATGGTGTCCCTCATGGAAGTGTCTTAGATGTCACTATCTACAATCTGAGCATTAAATTGATCACCTCGGCACTGACGGAAGATATTCTCACTATCATCAAAACGGACGACCGTTCTGTATCCTTTGGTGCGTCCTAGATACCGACTCTGGAACGTCGACTCCGACAAGAATAGAACCCCATCTCTCGCTCTGCCGAAGCGCATAGGTTTCGATTTTCCTTGGCTAAGACTAAGGTAGTGCAATTCCACCACCATCCACGGCTCCATACCGATCTGGACATGTTTCTAATCTGGGTTCGGCGGTAAGTGTTGGATTTCTACTGTTTCCATCGTCATTTTTATACCTGACCTCTCTCCTGGGGTGGGGGTGGGCTCATATTCGCAGCCTTAGCGTCTCTTGTAACCAAGCCATGCACATTCTTCGTTACCTTTAGCACAGGGGAGCTGATAATGCTACTGCCTCCTTGCTTTTCTATCAAAACTTCACTACTGCTGCGAGATTTATGCATCCGCATCAGGGCTTGTATGAAGAAGGTGGAATCGATCCACGACAGGGGTCTCCGAAAGGTAACGGTCCCTCTCGCATGTGCCACGTTGAGAGCCAGTTTACTTGTCGATCTAGAGGAGATATCACTCGCTCTGCACCGTGTAAAGTGCATTATGCGCTTATAAGTGCGTGCCCCAAGCCTGCCTCACTCACACAGAGATCTTACTGCATCCGCAGTCGGTCTTTCGATGCCTCTGCCGCCAAGAGACGCCAGTCATATACAAATCTCTTAGGGTAGAGGACTAGGAAACTCCTTCGAGATTTTGTTGCAGCTCTCGGTTTGGTGGCGCTTCTGGTTCCTCCCAAGACTCCACCCTGCAAGATACAGCCTTTGTCTATTTATCGCAAAACATATGCTTTCAAGGCTTCCGCAGCGTTTGGAGTAGTTCGTTTGGTCTTTTTGGAGCCCACTTCCTGTTACGATGGATCCGTGCCAGTGCATACGGATGGCCCCAAATCTCAAGAGCGTGTTGGTTTTCACGTTGTATCCCCTCTGTTGAAGTCAGCGGGGCTCTATTAGGTGCTGTGCCTCTCTTCACTGCCGGTCTGGTTGCAAAACGCCATTTGGTACGAGGGATTTCGCATTGTGTCCGGTTCAGAGACCGGAGTGTGTGTTGTTTAGCGACTCACGAAGCGCCCTGATCGCTCTCGGAGCACACACCCAGGTTTGCGGTATCCATGACAACACCGTTGCCAAGAACCAGGTGAGTGTCGAGATTATCTTCTGCTGGGTTCCAGCACAAGTGGGAATTGCGGTGAATGAGCACGCCAATGAGAGTGCCAAAGACGCAACGAAGACTAGTCACACGTTACCTGTCCCTGTATTGGGACGTGCAGGGTGGCTAAAGGCTTGTCCCTTTCACTCGGGATGGGTTCGTGTAGACAAACTTGCGAACTCCCTGACATTTTAGAGGATACTGTCCCCCTCCATTTCATATGACGCTCTTTGTTTAAGGTCGCATGTTCCTAGTCCGAGGGAAGGACAGCCTTGTTCCGACGGCGGAGCGTGCTTCCTTTTTCTTCTTTTTTTTGCTTCATGTGTTTTTTTTATATTTCTTTATTTTATTTGCATTTTTTTGGTTTTGGTTTTGATTCTAGCCTAGCAATAGGCTGTAACGCAATTAAGGTGAGTTTTGCCATCGTAGGGATTCGCCAGATGGTCTCTTTAAAAAAAATATATATTTGTTTCATTCTTATTTCTGGATTTTCTATTTTGTTTCTGTAAAGGCAGAAAAATTGACTGTTCCACCATTCTTACTGGCCTCCTGAGTAGTTCCATTGGTTAATTGTTCACCTCAAAGAAGTGAAAACGAGTGTGGTAATATGTGATTCTTGAAGACGCGGTAAGCTGAATTTAGACTCCCATTTATTCCATCGCACCTAGTAAGATTACCGCATTACCACCTCTTGTCCCCAACATAAGCTTTCTTATTATATTGGCGGTTAGGTCAGGTCATTCTGTCACAGCAAGCCACTCACTCTTTAGCTTAGAATAAAGATGAAGTGGTTACGGAGTAATGACCTGGAGCAAGGTCGTTAGTGAAAACTGAGATTTTTGAAAATTTTCTCCCCTAAAATTCTTCTGGACATGGCCATTTTGGGGTAAACTTGGAATAAACGAGATTACAGATTTTTACAGTAAACATTATAATTCTTGTATTGCGATTCAGATTCTGGACTCGGCGAGGATAGAACCATCGTGGATGTGTCGGTATAAATTTAAAAGGGAGAGAAATGGGTTAAATTAGGCAATATGATTGTGTGTAAAGATTTTTAAATATTTATTTTGATCTTAGAGTGACCCAAAATTCCCAAACAAGGCTAATTAGAGATAGTTTTAAGGATAGGTTACGTAAATTAATTTATTGCCCTTGAATAGGGTTACAAGTATGTAAGTTCAGTAGGTAATCACGGCATCATATCTCCGCGTAAGGAGTATTTTATGAGTAAAATCTGTTAGTAAGGCAAAGAAGGTGACTTAGAAAAAGAGCGGAATCGAAAGTTTATCAGAAATAGAGACTTTTTCCCATTGAAAACAGCCCACATCCACAAATAGAACTTGATTCTATGAGCAAAGAAGGCTGAAACGAGAGGCTGAGGTATTTCAACATTCCGAGTATATATGCAGAGTCCTTGGGAAAAATGAATGTTCGTCATTCACATACATATATTTGGTTCATTCTGTGACTTATAGGTAGCAACTACTCTATTTGGAGCAGTATCATTAATATTAACAACCTATTTGCAACTATTAGATGATGATTAAAATGTTAATTGGAAGCTTTGAGAGTGTGGGTGAAGGAATTAAGAGGTACTGATTGGAGGACGGCTGAATAATGAAGCCTTTATGAAATATACAGAGATGACTGAAATGGAGTACGATTTATTATTACTGATACGAGCAGCTATAGGCAATTGATTCAGTAATATTATTACCTTCAGTATGCTAACGCTCGTATAGATTTGGGGGCCATAGTGCAGCGAGTTAGCAAAGAGTTCAAATACATTTGATCTTCAGTGAATCCTAGGTAGCCTTTAATCAATGACAAATCCATTTACAGAAAGGTTAAAGACCTAATAATGAGTGTAAAATACAAAGAAACAGACTATCCTAAGAAAGTGTGTTGCTGCAGAACAACATCTCACCTTCACCTATGAAGATGGTAAATCTCTAGGTACTTACTCGGCCCACATAACTATACCTGTTATTGGTGGTACTTGTGATGTTTTCGCTCAGAAGACATTCAGTGTTCTGCAAGAATAGCATAGCCTTGAAAGTATACGTTTCACTATTCCCGTTAATACTGCACCTAGCACGACTTGGAAGAGGGGTTTAGGGGTAAAACTGGAAGAAATTCTTAAGAAAAATCGGCAAAATATTGGTTGTTCATTTCATCACCTTGAACTTCCAATACAACTTCTTTTCAAAATAAAACTAGATAGAGTTACAAGTAGCACATGAAACTTTAGTAGACCCCTTGTGTAAAGGTGCTCAAAAGATATTCAGATGGACCGCAAGTACAGTTTAAAGTGATAAAAACTTTAATTATTTAAGGATACATTCGTCCAGACGTAGTACTACAGGGTCTCAATCATGATCAAAAGCTCTTATATATGAGTCATACAAAGACATGGGAAGAGTAAGAGTAAATAGATGATCGATGAGCAGCCTGGAAGATAGTCCCCTCAACCATTCAATAGCCAAAACCTTAATCTGAAAAGGTTTGTCGATTCCATCGCTCAGATTTACTTTCCAGAGAAGTTTAAAATCAAACCATCCTCTAAGCTGCATGATTAACCTCGCATCTTTTCCTCTACCATCAACCGACTAAAGGTTATTCGTCTGATGATGTGAAATGCATTTGAAAGAGTAATTTTTCTACCTTCTACCTGAAAACTTCCTCTATGTGATGATGAAAGATAATGATGACTCTATCAGGAGTCTCAGGTTTCAGACGATATTTAGTCTCAGACACAGGTAACTTGTGTAATCTAGGGACTTTCGCAAATAATGAAAAATACTATGAATGTTAGTGACTGTAACACTGCATTTTGATTACTAAGAGACAGTATTTGAATATAATTTTTATTTGAAGAATAGAAAAGAGACCATAAATTAGTGAATTGAGATTTAGACAACTGACACGAGCTCATCGACCTTACTGGCCCTGTTGTTATGGAACGACCGACTATATAACACCTTCCTAATGAAAAAATGAAGTTATTCATGGACACGAACACCAAGCCAGATATTCCAGACCTGCCGTCTTATTGTCAGAGTGTTGAAAGTTGTGTAAAATTCACTTACCAGATAGTATTTGGTGAACAGCAGTTAGAGATTTATCCTTACGAAAGTACTAAGCAGGAAGATAGGCCGCGCGTAAAAGTCAAAATGACGATATTCGCGGTCCCATGAGGGTATAGATATAGCCATAGTTTTTTGTGTGTGAGAGAAAATATATTCTTTTCTTTCTAAATGTATAGTCTTTTGAAAGTATAAAGTTTGGTAGTTAAAATATCTATATAGGCAGAAAGTTTACACAATATTTTGTTTAATTATTTTATACTTAAAACATATTAGCACGCTTAAATCTAGTGAGTTGATACGTGTATAAATATTTTAGATACTAAAAGTTTGGTGCAGAAAATGGTAATAAAAATTAATTGGAGATACACAAGCAGATCCTTATTGAAATAACATGATCGTTTTACATTTTTTATACTTCTTAAACAAATCTAACCCTTGGGTAATTATTCCCATTTCGATTGTCCCCCCAAATTGAAA
Source organism: Ceratothoa steindachneri (assembly GCA_963969495.1). NCBI lineage: Eukaryota > Metazoa > Arthropoda > Malacostraca > Isopoda > Cymothoidae > Ceratothoa > Ceratothoa steindachneri. The sequence goes on along the minus strand of OZ018323.1, from coordinate 18,993,139 downwards.
ATTCACTCTCCTTTCTTCTCCACTTTCTCCCGCCTCTCTTTTCACATCTCTCTCTTCCCCTATATCTATCTCCCTCTCTCTCGCCCTACCTCACTCTCTCCCCCATTCTCTTTCCCTACTTCTTTCCACATCACTCACACCCTCTCTACCCCTCACTCTCACTTGTTCCCCTCACTCAATCTTCCATTATCTCTCACTCCACCCTCACTTACTCCCTCATTCTCTTTCTCTCTTTTTCCCTCTAACTCACTCCTCATTCTCTCTCTAACTCTCTCCCCTTTAATGGGCACGGCGATGTATTTTCCTGGCCGCCGTGCTGACGGGACTCTCCGCCTTCCGCTAATACCTACTTTCTCCCTTCCTGTAACACCTCTGCTCCTCTCCCTCAAAGCATTTGGTTCGGCTAGGTACAGTTGCTCATTTTAGGTTAGGACTCGAGCTCGTAACTAGTTGCCTGATTCTTTGTGACTGGCCCTGGTTTGCCCTCTTTCCTGGTAATTGTGTGAGAATATGGGCAGCTACCAAGCCCACCTTCCTGCCTACAATTTTTGAGGGGTATCAAGAATGGGCAGAACTCTGCAGATAGCGTTCGCTTCGCTGGACCGGGCTTGAACAAAGAATGGACGAGGTAATGGATAACGAGCCACCAGGATACGTCTTGGTCAGTCAGCATAGGTTAACCCCTATGCGGGAATATCCATGGTCCATCTACATAGAGCCCAACTCCCGCACCTAGGCGCCGACTGTGTTGTTAAAACAGATGCGTTGTCTGTGCCAATGGGTATCGCAGTGGTTACTGGAACAATACTCCTGGAGACTCTCTTAGGCTTGTAGCCCCTTTGCCGATTAAAATCAGCGAAACAGAATCGTCACAGATGGAGTCAGCGGTTTTTAAACTAACATTTTTTTTTATTTCTAAATATCCCCCCCATCCTTCAAATACAGTGAAAACTACCACTGCAAATATAGATAAAAACAGCGTATCCCCCCTACCTCATCAACACTTTGTGAAAGGTATCCATGCTCCCCACCTTCAGCCAACAGAGGAGCTTTAACTTTATCCCTTTTCCAGCTGGTCTCGGGTAGCTCCTCCTCGTCTATGGAGGTGCCATCCCCTTTATGCTGTCTCAGGAGTCCACCTAAGTTTCTCCTCGCAGAAAAAGTGTTACTCCCTCTGTAATAAATGCGGGTTCGGTGCCTTTCCCTTTGCCCACGTAAGGATCGCGGCAATTTTCCTTCCTGGCTGTCGTACTTCTTCACTTTCCCTACAAACTCTTCAACATCTTTCTCTCGTCGGCTTATAACTTTACACGTTAGACGCCAACCATCTTCCTTTCACCCAGCTATCCCAGATCGGGGCTGAAGGGGGAAGGGACAACGTCCCCTCATTCTTGAGCTTCATTCTGGGGTGGTGAGTGTTTAACAACCTGCTTCATCCCCACCCATACCTGCGTCAAATCCTCCTTCATTGTCACTTCTATCTTTATCAATTTGTACGCCGTGACAAAGATCGAGCCGCCATGCTGATGGGCTGCCAGGTGGCTAGGCAGAAGGAGTATCCCAAAATGGCGGCAGCTTGTTATGCAGGCCCCATGTTCACCCCATGCAGAGCGGGCTACTGCGTGGGCTGATAAGTGTTTGCTTTCCGTGTTAATAATAGGGTTCCCATGCCCATATATGAAACTTATAAAAAAATTATATCGTCTTTACCTTCCCCTGTACCATAGACGGAGCCGCCTTCAGGCAGCTCCACCGAAAAAATAAAGGTTTTCCCTCTATTCTTTCGCAGAGACTTACTACTCCTCGGCTTTGCCTACGGGTGTATGGGATTCACTCTCACCCCCTTTATGGAACCGCCCTTGGGTGACTCCCTTTCCACATCGGCAGTCCCCCCTTTTACTTTCTGAGGGGACTACCAAACAAGTGACTGAATAGGGACAACCCTCTTAAGAAAGCAAGGTATTGAAGGCCCGTCGGCCCTTGCCCCCTAATGACCTGCGTACTTGCTCGAGTAGCATGCAGGGGGTCAGTATATTTTCCTCCTTCTCTTTCTCGGCAGATGCCGTTCACCGGCCAAAGACATAATGACCAAAGAAACCTCGAATAGGACCCGTGAAATCTTGAGAGGGGGAGGGGGGGGGGTTTGCAATAGTCACATGGAGGCCTTCCTTCCTGAGATGAGCATGCTCCCTGAGGCGATCCAGCTCCAGATGGTAGGATCTTCCATGCGGTCAAACAAGAGCTCTGTTCTAAGCACATAACCCGATTCCACACCCCTTGTTGAGACTTCTCCTCAGAGGGCGCAGGCGCTCGAGGACTTACAAGGGAAGAATGGTTTTCCTACCCCTGCTGGAGCTCCTTTGACAGCCAGGACCTTTACTATTTCAGAGAAGGTTCTTACTGAGGGCCTACTCATTTGGCCTAGGGGCTCCTGCCGACGTGAAGGGAAGGCGGGTTCATTCCCCGCCGTCCTCTCCTAAAAGCAAAGAGAAGTCAAGAAAGACTCGGGGCTCCTCTCCACCCGGTGTGGCCGCTGGCGTTTCAGTAAGCAGCCAAGCCAAGATCCGCATGTCTTGCCCCGTTGCTCCGCCGGGTGGGGAGTCTCAGGCGAAGACCAGAAATACACACAGCGGAGCCTCATTTACGTCTGGGCCCCTCATTCAGAGGGCACCTGGATTTTTGAGCCAGCTGGCTTCAAACGATTCCTGGTTATTCGCCCAACTGATGGCAGCATGTTGTATAAGGGCAACATGATCCAGCAGAGGAGATCTCTAGCACGTGTGATTGGTAGAGAGCCGAAGGTGACCCGTTTCTTGGACAGGAGCCTTTTGTCAAATGCGTCGAATCCTTGCGAGGCGGCCATGATTGGAGACCCTTGGACACTTGATGGAACGCCCTGTGAATGTGAAGCCGCACTTTACCAAGAACGTCGTGAAAGGAGTAGTTTATGCGAGGGAAATCAAGGACTACTCCATAGAAGATATAACCTTAGAACTGGCCGTCCATGGGGTTGTCAAGGTCGAACGTGTGATGAGAAAACAGGGAGACCCACCCCTACACCCTTTATCACGTTCAAATCTAAAGATCTCGGTGATTCGGTGCATGCCAGTTGGTATCGCACTACGTGAAGGCATTCATACCACTGCCGCAGAGATGCTATTACTATCATCGCCTCCGCCATACGAATCGCTCCTGTAGACCAGCAAATTCGGAGATACCTAAAGTCTGTGTAAGTTGCTCCAAGGCCGCACACGATAAGTTCAAATCGTTTGTGGCCAAGTGTGTTAATTGTGGAGAGCCGCATCCCGCTTCTTCAAAAATTGTGTTGCGTATCACCATGAGAAGTAAATCCCCAGAATCGTCTCTCATTTCGTGAGGTTAAAGACTTACTCCTGGCCCGCCCGCGTGCTGCCTGGGACGTCCTATGCCTCAATATTGAGGAAGACACCCTCTGTTCTTAGCTCATCGAGACCAACGAGCAAGGACTTTCTCGCGCCCATTCGGAACCCTTCTGTGGGTTCTACCCATTCCAGGCGTTCCCCGAGCCTCCTCCTAGTCGTTATACTCACCAGTAGATAACATCCATGAAGATAGGCGTGAGGCCATCTTCCAGTGTTCCTAAACCTGCCCCACGAAAGAAAGACAGCAAAAAAGGAGCTTTGGCTCCATTACCAACACCCAGTGGAAGGCTGGGTGGCTTGGAGGCGATAGATCCTGCAAAAGAGGGCCCCCTGGCCTCCGAATCATTATCGCTCGTACAAGGTTTAGAGGCGGAGGGAGGAAAAGACTCGCATGGCGATCCCAACCTCTCACGATTTGTCCTTGAAGGCGACAGCGCATTGTCCAGCCAGCAGCGCCCGGAGTTCTGCCTCCGGAAGCGTACGGCCATTCCCGTGAGGGGCTTCTCTTCGAAGAGAGCCCCTGCAAATCCTCCGAGCTAGGACTTGAAGGCATATTCCTTCAATATAATTGCCGCGGACTCCGGGCCAACTGGTAAGACCTCGGAAGGGTCGTCTTTTCCCGTCCCGTTTCCCATTAGCTATCCTTTTGCAATATACCATGCAGGGCGTGTGCCCCCTGCCCACCCTCCTGGGGTATAAAGGTTATGCGACCCAACCACTAAGGGATCGGGGCCGGGTGGGGTGATACGCTTTACACTCGGCATGATGTCTCCTTTCTTTACTTTGCTTTAGATACCTCCTTTCAGCCAGTAGCCTTGCAGCTGCACCTGGATAGGAGGTATACTGTTATTTCCGCGTACATTCCACCTTCAACCGACTTCAATGCAGGTGACCATTGCCGCTTACTGTCACGGTTGCCAAGGCCATTTCTCTTGATCAGAGATTTGAACGGTTGACACCCCCTCTGGCTGAGTCTACTCGATTAATCCCAAGGGTCAAGTCTTTGCCGACCTGATCGACAAGATGAAGATAGGTGTCCTATATGCGGATGAGTTTACGCATCACTGCTCAAGAACAGATTCATTTTCCTGCCTCGATCTATATTTGTGCTCTCCGGATGCACATCCTGATTTTGGCTGGGGAGTGGTCGATGACCTCCATGGTAATGATCACTTTCCGATTCAAATATCATTTTCTGGGCCGCTGCCACCCCGGTGGGGCTTGGCGCGGGCATGGTGCTCCGCATTTCAATAAATGACAATTCTCTCTGGTTGGTAGATGAGGCCGTTTAGTTCTTATCCGGAAACCTCATCTCCGTGGGCCTAACTACTATTCCTTCAACCTTTCGCCGTTTTGCGCGCTGACCGCTCCCGTGGTCAGCCGAGTGTGAGACGGCTCTCAAACAGAAGCGTTATGCCTACATGTGCTATAACGCCGCCCGAAAAAATTCACTTTCGACGAATTTCTTCGAGATAGTGCTAGGTTCAGGTATATTTCGAAGCACTCCTGCCGCTCTTTTCGCGAGAATACGTGTCTTCACTTAACGGGAAGACCCCCTCTAGCAGAGGTGTGGAAGCAAGGCAAAAGGATTTAGGCGAGTTCTCGCAGGACCCCCCTGCCATTCTCCAGGAGAATGGGACCGCAATCTCGGACCCCGCATCCGTGGCGGAATCCTTTGCGACCGCTTTCTCCGCATTTTCTAGCCGGGATGCTGCTCCGCCAGCATTCAATGCACGTCGTGATGTCGCGAAAGGCCTCCGACTGGATTTTACCTCCTGAGGCGGAGAACCCGTCAACAACAGATTGAATCTGAATGAGCTGCGTTCCGCTATCGCTTTGTGCGCGGACAACGCCCCTGCTACGGAAGATGTCCCGTACACCATGCTTCGACACCTGGATGAGGGAGGCATGAACTTTCTGTTAGATTTGTTCAACAGGAGCTGAGTAGAGGGTATCCTCCCAGATTCCTACCAAATCGCTACTATGCTCGCTTTTCGCAGCCAGGGAGAGATCACTCTATCCCGGTCAGTTTTTGCCCAATCTATCGAACCTTCTTCGTGTGCAAGTTGATACATAAATTGGTAAATGTTAGAATAGCTTTTTATCTGGACAGCGGAGGTCACCTCTCTTCTAAATAATGCGGCTTCCGCAAGTCTACTCCACGTCAGATGCTCTGCTCCGACTAGACAATGCAGTTTGCCAGGCCTTACTTCGTAGACAGCACTACGTCATTATGTTATTTGATCTGGAGCCGGCCTATGATACCGTATGGCGATACGGTATCATGGAGACTCTTCACACGGTGTGGGCGAGGGGACACCTCCCAATCTTTATATCCGAATTTTTGCGAGATCATCGATTCAGCGTACGGGTGGGGGGGAGCTCTCTCCGGTCTAATGGAGCAGGAAGAGGTTGTCCCTCAGGGAAGTGTCCTCAGTGTCACACTCTTTGCCCTAAGCATCAACGGCATCACCTTGGTGCTGCCGGAGTGGAGAGTCGACTCCAACATGCAAAGACCGGCGTCTCTCGCTATGCCGAAGCGCACAGTCTTCGGTTTTCTTTGGCTAAGATTAAGCTGGTTAACTTCTGCTGCCACCAACGGCTCCATCCTGACCCAGATTTATTTCTCAATGGGATGCGTCTGGAAGTGGAGAAAGCGCACCGATTTCTTTGTCTCGTATTTCATCGACGCCTCAGCTGGGAGGCTCGTATTCATTGCCTTAGGGTCTCATGTACCTGCGCCATGGATATTCTTTGTTCCGTGACGTTCAGCGCTTGAAGTGCTGATAGGTCTACTGCCTTGAATTTTTTATCAATACTTTGTTCTTTCCAAGCACAAAAACTGATTTGCGTTTTATGAATCCGCAGCCGAGCGTGTAATGCGCAAGATGGAATCAATCTACCACACCTGCCTTCGCCTGCCGACCGGTGCCTTTCGCACTTCCCCCAATGAGAGCCAATTTTCGATGCTGGCAAGATACAACTCGCTCTGAGCCGTGCACACTGCATTATTTGCCTGTACACGCGAGCCCGGTGCCTCCCTCTCTCGCCAACAGCTATCACTGCATCTGCAGCTGAATTTGATAGTGACTATGCAGCCGAGAGACACCAGTAATCCCTAAGTCCTTTGGGTTTAGGAATAGGAAACATAGCTAGGTATAGCTCTCGGGATGGTAGCGTCACTGGTTCTGACGAGCACGCCACCCAGGATGGTACCACTTTTGACTATTTGTTGATATGCCTCTGCTCCCGAAGCTTCTACAGAGCTGGAAGTATTGCGTTGGAACTTTTAGAGCACACATTGTGTCCCGTTGGAACCGTGATAGTGTATGCCCATGGCTCCAATTCATAATATGGGTCGATTTCCACGCCGTATCCCCTATCTTTGAAGTCAGCTGGGGTCTGCAAGGCTCTGCGTCTGTCTTCACAGTCGAGCTCGTTGAAATACACCACTCAGTACCCGAGATAACGCAAGGTGCCTAGTTCGGAGACCGGATTGTGGTTTTTAGTGACTCACAGAGCGCCCTGAGCGCTTTCAGGGTATTGGAATCTCCGCATACTTTGGTTTGCGATATCCGTGACGCCACGGTTTTGGTGAGACGGGCGGATGTCGAGATTATATTCTCTTAGGTACCTGGACATGTAGGAATTGTGGCGAATGAGCGCTCCAATAAGGGCACCAAAGAGTCCGTGAGGACGAACTACTAGACCACGTTTCGCTCTTCTCACACCGATTACATGGCAGGAATACATGCAACTCTCCAAGCTACTTGGCTGAATAGGTGGGAGACAATCGAGGGGAACTTACAGTCGCGTGCCATTGGGCTGCGACTGTTCCCATGGATCTACCCCCAATGCTGCGACGGCTTCAGATTGCTTTCCCTCGTCTCCGAATTGGACACACTCACGCAACGCACCGCCATTTGATGGAGCGCTCCTCTGCATCTTAGTGCTTCGACCACGTTGTTTCCCCGACTGTTCGGCACATTCTTGTTGAATATCCCAATCTGGGCGATCTTCGCACCCGTTACATGTCCAGGTACCAGGACGAGAGGGGGCACTACCACTTGTCCCTTGCATTCAGGACGTGTTGGTGCACACTGACTTGTGGACCTTTCGACTTTATGGAGGAAACTGGCCTCCTCTCTTTATTTAACTGTTGATTTTTTGTAGGTTGCATATTCCTGCGCTTGGGAAGAGGCGGGCCTACTCACTAAGACGGTGTGCGCCTCCTTCTTGCTACTTTGCTTTGTTTTGTTGTTGTTGTTTTTTAGCCCTTGTCATTTTTATCGTTGTTATTTGTTATTTACATATTGTTATTTGTTTTCTTGCATTTTCTTATTTGTTTCTTAATATAACCTACTAGTAGACTATGTCGTGTACAGTGACTTATAACCAAGCCGGCCTTCGCCGGATGGGCTCCCTCAAAGAAAAAATCTTTTCCTTTGCTCCCTTTTGCAGAATTGCCTTCGAGCGACTCTACTCTTGTAGTGGCATTGCTCCTTACTTTCTCAGGGTTCCTCCAAAGATTCTTTCAGGGGAGAAGGCGATTCTCTATCTCCAATCGCGGCAGGTTCGGAGGTTTCTCCTTTACTTCATTTCGGAGAGTTGCCGTTAAACGACTCTGCACTTGCAGTAGCCTCTCCCCCCCCCCAATACTTTTCCACGTACCCGCCAAGTAGAAGACGAAACAAGGAATCGCGGTTCTCAGGTCTCGGTTTCTCCTCGGTGGGCAGGGAAACCACGTAAACTCCTTTAGAAGGGTAAAAGGCGTCTTCTCCTGGGTATTATTAAGACACCTCGTCGATCCGCCGTTTGTCACATTAATGTGAGCCGGGTTGTCCGCTCTCATTCTCTTCCTGACGTCAGCCTGCCGGCACCATTGACGTTTATGACGAGGTATCTTCATCCGTCATCCAATCTTCCCTCTTTCTCTGCTGGGATTGGAACCGGCCATGGCTAAGTTAAATTCAAAAATAAGGCTTTCAACTCTGCTGTGGCCCCCAAATTAGTTCAGTTTTAAAATCATGCAAACGAGTCTTAGCCTACTTCACCCCAAATTGGAAAGCACGTTAGTAAATGTCTTCAAAAACCGACTTGATTAATATTTTAATACTGTAAACATTGTATAGTAGGAGCAACACATGAAAATGTCATATGTCAGAAGGTTAAGAAATATGTATAAAGAAACCAGAAATAAAGAGGTTCCAGCTTCGTTAACCGGTATATCATGTGTACGAATGAGTTTCTACATTTTTTGTCTTCCCTGTAAGTATATTATTTTGATCGCTAGCAGGAGAAGCCTGTGGGATAAGAGGGAGCTATCTTATCCCCTCACCCTACCCCACCCCTTCAGATGATGTTGCGCTGGTCTTTGAGGCAAGACTCAACATGCATGTACCAGAAGTGTGTACCGTAATTATATAATAGTGTGAAAAAAAGTAAAAAAGACATTTTCCAAACAGCCGAGTAGTCCTTTTGTCCGGGCTCTAAAAATAATAGATTGGCATCGTGTGTGGTAAACGGACTGGCCACGAACAGATCCTAAGGTCTTTGCTCTACCTTGTTTCTCTAGTTCTAATCATCTCTCTTTCTTATTGTCACCCTTCCATCTCTTTAATTCTCTCCCTGTCTCGCTCTCCCATCTCTCTCACTGTATCTTTTGAGCTCTGTCCCTCGCCTTCTTCTCTTTCCATCCTCTCTCTCCCCTCCCCCTCCATTTCCCCTATCTCTCACGCTTCTCTCTGTCTCTCTATATTTATCCCTCTCTCTACTCGCAATCATTCTTTACCCTTCGCTCCTTCTCTTTCTCCCGCTCATACCATGTTTCTCCCCCCCCCCTTTATCACCCATCTCCCTCTCTCTCGTCTCTCTTCTCCTTGACCCCTTTTCCCTCTTTTATCTGCTTCTTTCTCAGTACCTCATCTCTTATCTCTTTTTGTCTCTCTCTTCACTCTATCTAACTCTGTTCTCTCCCTTTCTATATTCCTCCTCTCCTTCTATCTATCTCCATACTCTATTATCCATCTTTCATTGCCTCTCTAGCTCTTCATTTCTCCCCGTTCCTCTATCTTTTCCTCTCTTTCCACTCCCCCTTACACTCCCCCTCTTTCTCTGTCCTTTTCGATATGCCTTCGCCTACCCCCTTATATCTCCTCTCCCTTTCCCTCTATCTGCCTCTCTCTCTCTCTCTCTCTCTCTCTCTCTCTCTCTCTCTCTCTCTCTCTCTCTCTCTCTCTCTCACTCTTTCTGTATTTCTTTTTCTTGATCTATTTACCTTCTGAGCCTCCTTCTATCCCTCATCTCTCTCTCTCGCTCCCATTCCCATTCCTATTTCTCTCGCTTTCTTTCATTCGAACTTCTCCCCCTCCCACTTCAGTCCTCTCTCTCTCCTGCTCTATTTCTATCCTTTCTCTATCCCCCTCTCTTTATCCCTCTGTTTTCCATCTTTCTCTCTGTATTTTATTTTCAACATTTCTCTCTCCCCCTCTCCTTACTACCCCCTCTTCCCCTCTTCGCTTCTTTTCCTCTTGAAACTACTCTTTCTCTCCCCTTATTCTCCCGCCTCTCTATCTCCTCTTACTCACACCCAAATTTCTGTCTCTGACTTCCCCTACTCTCACTGTCCATCCTCCCTTCTTTCTCAAAGTTGCTCTCTCCTCTTCTCTCCCCCCTCTGCCTACGTCCTCCTCTCTCGCACCCTCTATCTTCCCCTTTCTCTCGTCCCCTCTTTACCCTTCGCTCCTTCTTTTTCTCCCGCTCATACCCTGTTTCTCTCCCCCCTTTTCTCATCCATTTATCTCTCTTTAGTCTCTCCTCCATTTGACCCCTTTTCCCTCTCTCTTTCTCTCTCTCTCTGGAGAGGGAGAGGTGACGCCCCCTTGTCACGGAAAGAGAGCTTGTGTGTACCTTTGAATTTTCGTGCTATGCCGGCGGGGGTATCTCTCTTCTGGGTACCCCTGGTAGGGCTTTCCTTGTCGATTTATTCGGAAACGAGGTTCCAGACTAAGTGCATCCTTCCTTCCTTTTTTCTATTCTATCCTCCTTTTTCACTTTTATCCTATCTCTTCCACTTATTATACAAAAAGAAAACAAAAAACCCTACTCCTATCATGTCACTCCTACCCTTTTTTCCCTCTATCTACATATAAGGACCTGGCAGCTACCTCATGCGTCAGCAGAGAGGCTTTGGAACCTCTATAAACAACGCCAATCGACGCTCACTGGTTGCGAAAGACTAGGACTAGAGGTGTCCTAGGCGTTGGGGCACGATGAATGAGATGAGGGTAATGGCCCGTTAACCCCTTCCCTGGCACGTAATTATTGACCATTCCCAGTGACGGTTGACGGGTGCCTCTGGTAGCATCTGCCCGAGGTGACGGCCCTTTTTTCCCAGGTTGGTTGCTAGGCCAATAAAAAACCTTGGCTTCAGTCTCTTGGTGTGGCAAGATATCCATTGAACGCTGCTCCGAGATCTTGGCCGTCGTGAAGGGAACTAGCAGGAGTTTAGTACGGGGCGTGCTCCGATGTTCACCTGGTGAGAAATAGATGGCCTCTTTGGGGACAGTCATTGCTGCTTGGTTGGAAGCCACGGCACCCCGAAGTTTGACGACTCGGTTGGACGAACAGCAGCACATGAAGCGTGCTTTCTGAAAGATCCGAAACGTCTCCGATCGATAGGCGGGAGCGACTCACGCGGGGAGAAATCACCGACCCCCGTTTTTACTATTTATTGATCGCAAAGTTTTGAGAAAGAGAAAGTGTTCAAAATGACAGGAAAAAATGGTCCAGCTGCACTTAAATATACATGTGAGATATGCCAGAAGGATAAGTGGTGCGTGGACTTCCCGGAGGAATTTTTTTCCAAATGCCACCCGGGAAGTATATTCACAGACTGCATCCTTAAAGGAGAGGTCCGAGAGACTCTGGCATACTGCAATGAACTGAAAGATCTCTTCACAACCTCTGAAGAAAAATATAGGGCACTGGAAAGTACAATACAGACCCTAGAAACGCAGCTCGCGCTTTTGATTCGGCGTCTCGAGGAGAGAATCCTAGAGCTAGCTTCTAAACTAGAGGCCCAGTCAGCTCAAGCTCAAAACGAAACTCCCACTGACTTGGGTGGTTCCGCCGATGAGACACCAACTCAAGGAACTGAAACTGCATTGGCGGTGCCACTTCAGCCATGCGGAGAAACTAATAAGACACAGAAAAATAAAAAAAAATAAAAACAATGACCTTAATGCAGCTCACACCAGTGTAGAGGATTCAAGCGTTACTGTTGCGCAAGGGAAAGTGGAAAGAGAAGAAGAGAAAAGAGAAACAAAAGAAAATTCAAATAAAGATCGAAAAAAAGGAAAAAGAATAAGCAGAAAAAGAAGAAAAACAAGAGAAATACGGAGACGAAAGAGAAAAGAGATAAGTCTTTGGCAAAAGAAAAGAGTGCAGACAAATGTGCGAGGGTCAACCTTATTGGGAACTCTCAAGCACGGGCCCTGCAACCCCTGCTAGCAGCACGCCTTCGCACGAGTGTGAAGGTAAGTTGCCTAACAGGAAGGGGAAACCAGCAGATCAGAGTAGAGGCAGAGAAATCTCAGATTTCTGAGAACTCAGTTGTTGCCCTAATGGTAAGTGGCAAAAACCTCTACCTCAGAGGAGGAAGAATAGGCCCCACAGAAAAGATTCTCAACACAGTCATGGGTGCTGTGGACGACTGTGGGCTAAAAACAGGAAGACATGTAGTGGTCGGGATGCTCCCGAGAAGAGGTCCAACCCAGACCGCTCACGGCGAAAGGAGTCTTTTTGTAGACCTCTACCGCACCTTTTACGGGAGAAAAGACCTTTCCTTAAGGGACGGAGTGCATCTTTCCTTTAAAGGGAAAGCTGTACTCGCAAACATGACCCAGGATGTTGTGGAGTGGACCCAAAGAAGTGTCAGGCCCCGAGTAAGGGAAAACGTACGTCAGTACACTCGTGTTACTTCAGGAACGACCTTTTCTGAGGTCAAAAAAAGGGGAGTGACCCCGCCACAGAGAAAGAAAGCAAGAAACGGAAGAGCGTAGGGAGTCCTACAGCCAGGAACTCCCTCAAGGTTCTTCTGTTTAATGCGAGGTCTATCAGAAACAAGTTTCTTGAACTTCGTGGCCTCGTAGCAACAGAAAAACTTGAGATGTTAGCCATAACGGAGTCGTGACTAAACCCTCAAGCCTATATTTTGAAGGTGAATTCACGATTTATGGTAAAGCTCTTCCTCAAAGATCGGCCAGACATATAGGGTGGCAGTGTGATGTTGTATGTCAAGGATACTGTCAACTCAACGGATGGCAACATCGTATCCGACCATGAACTACTAGGTGTTGGCCAAGAGATAGGTCCTGCCATATACAGGACCCTGGTGCTTTACAGACCACCTACCCAACTCTTAGAACAGGATAGAAGTTTGTGCCAGCTGTTGGGCAAACTTGTAAAAAACAGAGTGTGTATCGTCATGGGGGATTTCAACACACAAGTTGACTGGGAAACCAGAGAACCCTGTGGCGAGAACGCACTACTCCTGGAGACCGCGAACAACGAGTTCCTGACTCAATGGGTGAGAGAGACAACGAGAGGAGACGATATCCTCGGCTTGGTCTTCACCTCTGAGGATGACATCGTTAAGGGACCTTTCTGTTGGCGAAGAGCTCGGTGGCAGTGACCACCGACTAATTAGATTTGTAGTCAAAGTCCCGTAGGCAGAGCCTGCAACTAGTAAATCGAGGAAACATGATTTGAGAAGAGTAGACTTTGCAAGTCTTCGTGCTTGACTGACTGAAGTGAGGATAGAAGTGTGCGAGGCTGTTGAAGACTCGTGGAACAGTTTCAAAACCACATTCATGAGTCTTCAAACGCGTTTCATCCCTCTGAAATGCCGCCGTCGGTCTTCTGTTCAACCAAAGTGGTTTAATCGAGAAATCGGCCAACTGCTTAGGAAGAAGAGAATTGTGCACTGGCAATCAAAGTTCTAGGGTGACTTTGACGAATACCGAAGGCTAGCCACGAGAGTGAAGTCCAGCATAAGGGCGGCTAAGCGGTCTGAGGAACTCCGAGTGGCGAGACTCTGTAAAGAGAATTCCAAGGAGTTTTTTGGTATGTATCAGCCGTAATCCAACATGTCGAATGATTGGCCCTTTGAGAAATGAGGAGAAGACATTAAAGCACTCAGATGCAGAAAATGCTAGTCTCATCAACGACTACTTCTCTTCAGTGTTTACTGAAGAGTGTGGTCCCTTTCCTCAGCCCATGGATTCCTATTCGGGGGAAAAGCTGGAGGATATGGACTCCACCTAAGGAGAAATAAAAAAGGAGATCACTGACCTAATTACGAATAAGTAACTTGGCCCGGATGGGTTTCTACGTAAAGTGTTGAAAGAAGTGCGCGATCAAGTGTCACGACACCTGAGCGCAATCTTCAATATGTTAATCCGAACCAAATGCGTTCCTAGAGACTGGCATGAAGCCGAGGTGACTCCTAATCTCAAAAAAGGAGACCCTAGCCAACCGTCGAACTACCGACCTATCAGTCTGACTTCAATAGTCGGTAAACTCATGGAAAGTATCATAGTGGACAAAATGACTTAGCATTCAGAGTCAAACCTGCTACTGAGGAGTTCCCAGCACGACTTCCGAAGGCAACGTTCATGCCTGACGAACCTTGTGGAATTATTCCACTTCGTCTTCAGTGAACACGATCGGGACAAGGCGGTGGATGTGGTCTACTTAGACTTTCAGAAAGCCTTTGATAAGGTACCACACCGCCGCCTTCTCCAGAAAGTGCAAGCGCTGGGCATTGACGGAGAATTTGAAGGCTGGATAGAGAATTGGCTAAATTGCAGACGGCAACGGGTGGTGGTGATTGGACAGGCTTCTGAGTGGGTGCCCGTTACTAGCGGGGTGCCTCAAGGTTCTGTCCTGGGACCACTACTATTCATCATCTACGTAAACGACATGGACGGTGACATGGTTGCCAAGATTTCTAAATTTCCTGACGATACCAAGCTTGGTATGAACGTTGCAAAGGATGGAAATACTGCCTGCCTGCAAGATGATCTTGGGAAGATTGGGGAGTGGTCTGATACGTGGCAAATGCCTTTCAACTTAAACAAATTAAAAGTGATGCAAATAGGCCACCGAAGTCCCCAATCACCCTATATCCTTAAGGGCACTGCTATTGAATTTACTTACAGTGAGAAGGACTTGGGTGTAACTATCACCAGTGACCTCAAGTTCTCGAAACAGTGTATTTAGGTGGAGAAGAAAGCCCAAAGGATGTTAGGCTATATAAAGTGACAGTTTGAAAATCGAAACAAGGAGATATTACTGTGTCTGTACAACTTCCTCCTCAGACCACACCTGGAGTATGCCGTACAATTTTGGAGTCCTTCATTTAGAAAGGACATTGCGAGATTGGAACGCGTGCAAGCCAGGGCAACCAAACTGATTCCCTCTATTAGACATAAAAGTTATGAAGATAGATTAATGGAATTAGATATGTTCTCGCTGGAGACACGGAGACTACGTGGTCAGCTTATCGAAGTGCTAAAAATACTTCGAGGCTTCGACAGACTGGACTACGGGGATATTTTCCAGCTCAGCGAGGGGAGAACAAGAAATCACGGCTACAAACTTGAACTGAAGCGATACCACCGTGATCTGGGTGGGAAATTCTTTACATACAGTATCTGTGGTAGTTTGAACGCACTTCCGACGGAAGTTGTCAACAGTGGATCTGTTGACCAGTTCAAGTCTGCGAAATCACCGTTAAGATCCTCACGAGTGATCTTCAAGGTTGCCAACGGACACCTTCGAGGATTGCGCCAAAAATACCCTCCTTGTATGGCCCATAAGGTCTTCTAGGGTACTTATTTTCCTTGTAGCTCCTTGTAGCTCTCCGACTCTCTCTTCTCCTCTTTCCCTCTCGCAAACTTTCTTCCCCATTATATCCAGATTCCTCTCTCATTTGCTCGCTCTCCCTTCACTTTCGCCCCTTTATCTATCGCGCTCCTCCCAATCATCCCTCTTTTCCTTTCTCTTTCCCCCTCTCTCTCCCCTCTCTTCCTTCCCTCTTTCCTTCTTCTCCTTTATTTCTTTCTTCACTCTCACCGTATTTCCCCTCTCCCTCTCCCGCTCCCTCCTCCCCTTGCTTCCTCCTCCCCTACTTCTCTCACTCCCGCTCCCTCTGTCCCTATCTTCCTCTCTCTCCCTTTCCTTCTCGTTCCCTCACCCTCTCCTCTGGTCATCATTGCACCTTCTTTATTCTGTCTTTTTTTTCTCTTCTTAGCAATTAACTCTCCCTACTCATTTCTGCGGTTCACTCTCTCTTCACCTCTCCTCTACTCTGTGAAAAGCCCCTCCTCGTTCATCGCAAGTGACCCTTCACCATCAGTACTTGCGAGGCTACCAATCATCATTGTTGAATGAAGCACTGTTAAGTACAGCTGCGAACCCCTTCCAATACTGCCCCAACTTTTAAATCTCATTCGCATACTCCATCTATGTAACTTTCGCACATATGTATCTTTTCCCCAACTTTACCACATTCCTTAGACGGCGATGTCTCTGTTGGTTTTCTGTATTTTAAAATACATATTTAGTGTTGTGTTTCATATGAAATGACAATAAACCAACGAGAACATGAGAAACGAATTGGTAATAGGAGTACACAAATGATTTTACAACGAGGGAATCACTATATCTCTCTCTATCTCTCTCTCTCTCTCTCTCTCTCTCTCAGATTGGCAAAGCTATATCAACGCTCAAATGCGTTTCATATCTAATTCGTCGGCGCATTTGCCTGCCCCATTCTGCCTCAGACATCGTTGGTAAACGCATTTTACCTACGCTAGTGGACTGTATCCAATCTAATACTCCAACAGCCTTTAAAAGAACTGTTATACTAGACTATTTTTACCTTCGATTCTGTCATTTGTTATGAAAGTTATGTAGACACGTTGGACTTGTTTCGAGGGTGGAGGAGATGAGATGAGTTCGGATTCCGAATGCCCCACAAGGGCATTCGGAATTGTTAAAAAGAGGTTGTTTGGAGACAAATTTCAGATCTCAATATAAAATTCACATTAATTCATCATGAGAGTATTTCAAAACCCTAAAAGTAAAGTTTGAAAAAAGATTGACATTAAATTCCTATTTTCTGCACGAACCACAGTCAATTATCGTATTCTTCAGGTCAGCTATGAAATGTCTTTCCATATACAAAAATCAGCAAATGATCATACTATTAGTGAAGATTTAATTAAACAGTAATATAATTTTTTATCGAAACAGTTCTGCAACAAGATGATAAAGATGTTAAAAACAATAATACGGTTTGCAGCAAAGTAGATGAAATGAGTGAGATGTTGAAATATAACTTGTTGAAAAATTAAAACCTAAGAAATTCTCAATACATTGGCCTATGTAAGATATATCAATAATGAAGGATTTGTTGAGGAGCTTCCGTTTTGTGAATCAGTGGAAAGTACCACTAACGCAATTGATAGGTATATATAGTAAGCTTAAAAAAATTATCTAGATAAACACCAGATATTAATGGACAACCTTACATCTTGTGCAGCAGATGGTTCTCCAGTTATAAAGGACAAGAAAAGTGTATGCTTAAAATTAATGAAGGGAGACTCCAGAATTGCGGCTTGTGCATTGTGTTATTCACCGACAAAGTTTACTGGCTAAAACAACGTCACCTGTTCTATATGACATTTTAAGATCAGTAGTAAACTATGTCAACTACATAAAAAACAATGCTAAATGTGAACGTCTCTTCAAACAATTATGTGAGCATATGAATGTATATCATGTAAGATTCTTACTTCACACTGATGCAAGGTGGTTATCTAAGGTCAATTGCTTGAAAAGATTCATGGAACTGTTCGATATTCTTAGAGATTATTTACATGAAAAACTGAAAATGAATCTAATTGCAAGTATTGATGGTAAATCATATCTCAGCTATTTAGCAGATATTCTTGGAAAAATGAATTTATTAAATAAACAGCTACAAGGAAAATATATGACACTAGTAGATTCGAAGGCCAAGATATTTGGTTTCATCACATTTTTTTTAATTATCACTAGCAACATCAGGTAACTAATGCTGGTGGTTTTATTATTATTAGTCATTTGAAAACATTAGTATGTGATTTTGATTACAGATTTTCCGACCTAAAAAAAATGAATTTTTTAGCTTGGATAACTCAACCATTAATAATGGACCTCTCTAATGCCGCCATGCAGTTTTAAGAAGAGCCGTCTGAAATGCAAAATGATGACTCTGTTAAAACTCTCTTCAAAATAAAAGCCAGTATGATGTAGCTCTGAAATGAGATGGAGACGAAATACCCAAATGCAACAAGTTTAGCAATAAAACTACTATTGCCATTTCCGTTCTCATATTTGGTAGAATGTGGTTTCCGGGCTTACTTGTTACTGAAAAAAAGAAATAGACTTGATATCAAAAAACGAGGAGAAGTAAGTTTATTACTAACACTTTTCAAGCCTCGAATAAATGCACTTTGCGATAAACACACAGGCATCTCATTAAAATTATTATTTATTTAAGCTTGATATATTATGATTTATATTTTTTTATTGATATTAGATTCTAATTTGTTTTAAGTATTCTATTTTTTTCAATTATATTATTTTTCTTTAAGGATTCTATATTTTATTCGAACTATTTATTAGTGTAATGAAATTTACATTTACAGAATATAGTTTAATTTCTTATATCACGGGGAACATAACAAATTTTAAGAAGCTGAGGTGGGTCATGGGGCAAAAAAGGTTGGGAAACACTGCTTTAGATTGTTCGAGTCTTTGACGAGATAGAATCTTCGAGTCATGTTTGAGCAAATGGAATGGTCATCGCTCAAGACTCCTATTTATCCCATCCATCGATGTGCTTACCAATGGTTTGATGTCTCGGATACCCCCCTCGTTCGGATCTCCTGTAAAACTTTAGTGCTCCACATAGACAGACACTAAAAAAAACAGTGCAAAATACGTTGTAAATCGATATTAAAAACGAAAATTGTTTGTTGTATATTGCCAGAAAATTGAGGATAGATTTCCTTGCCGTATCAATGGCTGAGCCTGAGGTACATCTGCTTGTGACTTTCCTGGAGCGCACGAAATCATTTTTCATTGCGTGTCGTTTCTTTTTCTTATTCACGGATGAGCTTTAGCAGTTTTGCGGTTCAGTACAAATCAGCGTCTCACAGAAATACTTGGATATTTAGGGTCGCCATTTGTTTTGAAATAACATTCATTTGATACCTTTTATTACTTATTCTCTCAGGGAGATTGTGTATGAATCTCTATCGATAGCGTATGAGCTTCATAAGAAACATTTACGATCAACGAAGGAAATTTCATTTAGTGAAAAAAGAAAGAAAGGATTCATGGAGTCTCCTCAACCTTAAATGATGTAATGGAGAGGTAAAATTGTGAAAGGGAGTGGAATGCACAATCAAACTAAGAACTATGTGATCAACGCTATGAAGAAAAAAATAATTCGGTTTTATTTTATTTATTCTATAACGAGTACATAACAAATCCATTTATATGGTGAAAGTGATGAAAGTGTTAGTTGAATTATATACTAAAACTAGACCACACTCTTGCCCACTTCTGCCAACATTTTTTGTTGTTCAAGGAACGTTAAATCGTTTTGAAAATCCTTGATATTTTTTGAGAAAAATAAAAATAGGAAGCCATTTCCATATTTTTGTCGCATAAATTCTCGGAGAAGAAATGGACTTTTTGAACATTTTCACGTGGTTTTGTGGTTATTCAAAAAGTTTTATAATGAAGATTTTCTATTTCGCTGTCAATGCTCTTTTCTTTATTTATTTTAAACTATTTTAAAGGGACTATAAAATGTTACTTTTTATTCTATCAAGCCCCTCTATTCATAATGATCTACATCAACTTTAAACTTCTTTATCTTCACTCATTCACGTCTTTTACCTAGTCGACCGCAATACATCCTTTAGATACTATTATTTTTCTAAATTCTTAAGTTAAATTAGCCACAAACGCCTATTTAACATTCTCTTCCTCTACGCTATTCCAAAATAAATTAAAAAATTCTTTATCGAACAGTTCCAACTTTTACCAGACAGTTTATTAAAAAAGAATATGCGAAAATTTTCCTCTACCTATCTTTATAAAAAGCAGGAATTGATTAAAAAAGAACTTTTTCCTTATTGTTTACGGACTTTGCAAAATATTCTCATTTGCGGGGAGGGGTCTTGAGGAATAACAGGAAATGAGACGATGAGAATCGTCCTGGAGAGATGTTAAGCTTATGCAGTGAATCAAGAAAGAATTGAGTATAGTGTGCAAGAGGAGATAATGAAAAGTAAAGTATAAGTTTCTATTATCAGAGGCTTAAATACCTATAATTTTAAGGGGATTCAATTGATGTCATAAATGTTTCATTTTTTATGTTTCAAGTGCCATACCAGAAATCCAAGATCCATCTCGACCCATCGATGGGGTGGAGTGGCATCCTTATATATGATCTAGTCTCCTGTTTGGTAATATTAACATTAATTTCTTGGTCATTATTATTAACCTATTTTTTTTATTAATTTACAATTTGTGAAACGCGTATTTTTGTACGCTAGGTAAATATTCCACGGGAATATTATTTTAGAAAAACCGTAACTGCTCGAATAACCCTTATTTTTTTCAGAATAGTCCCGTTTCACGTTCACAGAAAAACATGGTATAGTTGAGGCATGAGCGAACTGCAAACTGGTAAGGGTGCTTAAGGGGATTAGAAGGGGGCCAGTGTGTGAATGTGGACTTTGGTTATGTTTACTATACAAAAGATACATATATTGTAGAGACAAGTATGGTCAGCTAATAAAGGTGCTTAGTTGTGTGTAGTAACGGATATAATTACATCATGCGGTAATATTAGCCTACTATATTACATAACGTACTCATATGCACGTATACACGTATACTTTGGAAGTAGGTGCATGGGGTAAGGCAACATATAATGAATTTTCTGATTAGGGGTTACTTTTATAATTATAAATAGACACACAAGGTTATCTATCACGTACACATAAGCTGGGGTGAAAGATTTTCGGACAGTTAGGAAAATTTTAGGAAATTAGAAATACACGGTCATACGAACATAATAAAATGAGGAAAAATAAATAACAATAAGTTATATAATCCAAAATAATCAACAAAATAATTAAAAAGAACTAAAAAAAACAAAAATTGACCCAAAATGTAACATCAGCAACATATAACGGATAAGTAGATGAAACTCTATGAAACCCACAGAAACACCGAACTGATGCAAGAAGGCCAGGAGCGTAGCGAGACTCGCATGGTAGTGATAAAAACATTTATTCTTCCAGGCGGGCTCTCCACAAAGGTGAGACAGCTGTGAGGTGTGATGCAGGCTCACTACTCGGCGAAGGCTGACCTTAGTTGCTCATTGGAGGCTAGTCGCCGACGTCTTACGGCCTCTTTTTGGTCTTGTCAGATGTTTTCCAGTTAATTCATATGTGGACTTTGACTGAGGTGGCCATTCCATCACTGTCATATTGTTGTCGCGAAATCTCTTTTTAAGGGTCGCAAAATTGTGACATCGAGAATTGCCCTGATAGAAAATCACATTCCGGGCATTTCTGGAGAGGTATCTGGCTTAATGCAGCATGTATTCTATCAGGAAAGGTTTCTACTTCTCTGATAACATGGTGCCATCAGAAACGGTGAGACGACCCACCCCTGAACTTGACATGCAGCCCCATGCCATTAAAGATGGCTACCATTCTTTACTGTTAGCACTATGCGTTCTCTATTCCACTGTTCCCTTGAACTCTTTCGTACTCTAACGTTACACGGGGTTAATTTCAACTGGAACGTAGGCTCATCGGACCATAAAACACGTACCAAGTGAGACATGTTCCAGTTGTGGTGAACACGTGCTCAAGCCAGTTGAGGTCGTTTTTACTGAATATTGATCCGCGTCTTCTAGCGGGCTTAGATCATTTCCGGCCTTTTGTAAGCAGTCTTCGACGGACTGTTCTGGCGAACCATTATAGCTGGTCACTCTCTGTCCATTCATGTTGCAGCTAAACTGCGGGTTTCTTACGACCCCGAAGGCTCATGGTTTTCAAAAACCTGAATCTGGGGCGTCCAGAACATTGTCGGTCTTGGATGTTCCCACTTTCTCGGAGCCTCTTCAGCACTTCTGCAGGACAGGAATGTAATCCGCTGAATCCACTGACCTTACAGGCAATTTGTCGACAGCTGATAACCTCATTGTGCATGGGGGGAAGATATCTTTCCTTCAGGGTATAGCTAAGCGTGTTTGCCATTATTACATCAATATCACATCCTGTCGACATACAATATCATATTAATTAACAAATAATATGTTATATGAAAATATTTTAATTGTAAAATACAACATACTGATAAAAGGATTTCCTACATTTTAATAGCATCGCGATTTTAGATATTTCAAAAAAAGTTATAAGTAAATTTGTACTTTTATTTTTCTTTCCAGATTTATTGGACACATTCATGCAAACTTTACACCAATATATTCATAGACATACATAAGGAATAAGAAATTTTCGAGGTGTCTCCAACATTTGACCTCGGTTGTATATGCATTAAAAGTATTTGTTTAGATTTAATTGTTTATAATATTTAATGTTAATTACTGAAATAAAATCTGTGATGAGGAGGGCTAGAGCAATATCAATTTATTTACGTCATTTAATTCGTTCAGCAGTGTGAAATGTTTACTGAGGTTGGATATTCTTTGCATGATGTGAGCAGGTGCATAACCTTTTAGAATGGCCTTTTTTGGCCTCCTTCTACTGAGATGTCGAAATTGTTCGCTACCATCGTAGTAAAGTTGTATGTATTTCTTTGCGTGGGAGGCGTCATTTTAAAGATGCTACATTCATTTTATGTTATTTTTTATATATTTCTCGTCTTTCATTTTACTTGCTTCTTTTTAGTTAACTGATGAGGTGGTAACAACCCCATGGGGAGGTATAGGGCACGTCTAATGATAAAACATTGCTTTCAGAAGAAGCTCGAGAATGCCCGTGTCTGTGCTTTGTCTGGAGGCAGAAGAACACAACTTCGATTGGTCGAGACAACAGGAATGATACCAGAGAAGAGACGAAACGCAATTCATTATTATTTATATACAATTATTATAATTTATTATTATAAAATATTATCAAGATTATAATAATGATATAATTTTAAGGGGTTTTTTTTTACAATTACTTCCCAGATGCGTTGTCACAGTGGCTTGAGCTAATTTGCAATACCTTATTATTACAGAGGGCAGAAAAGTATAAAATAAGCTAATGAGTTTTATTCTTAATCGAGAAAAGAAAAAGTTGGAAAAAAAACGAGAGTTTATTTTGGCGAGAAAATGACAGCAAAATTAAGGTGATGAAATTTGTTCGGGCGATGGCATAAGTTCCTAAGCTGATTAAACTGCACTCATACGGAGACTTCCAGACAGTTCCCCCATTTGACGTCCATTAAACTATTCTCGTCATCTCTTCTTAGGTTCGACTTTCTTTCCCATATAAAAATATGTAAATTTTAAGGTTTAATTGTGATAGTCTCCGTGGAAAGCTATTGTGTTTCCCAAAGGGTTCGGTGAAAATTGGTGCCAGGTTCGATGATGATCAAGGTTGAAAAATAAGAGAGCGGACCTCCATCCACCCTCAATCGGAAGAAGGAGGCTTTTTCTCTCGTGGCCAAAGTGCGCACTGAAGTACAAATGGCCAGATTATATGAAAGAGGCTCACCTCTTCCAGAAACCCAGTTATATTAGAGGCGCGAGTACACGGAGCCGAGTACAAGGGACAAGCCGTAACTACCTCGCTCGTTCCGATACCGGGGCAGGTAACATGTGTGAAGATCCCACACACTAGGATATCGACAAGAAAGTGTCGAATAGTATTTGGAACCAAGCAGCACCACAGTAAGGTTCAAAGTGGCACTCCATTATATGACGCTGCGTCCCGCGAGTGTGTCAAGTTTTGAAGTGATAGACAACGGCCTAAAGCCTTCTAAGGAGTTAGGAGTAAGTCGACGGGGAAAGGCGCAGCGCAGTGACTCGTAACTTTAGATTCCTGTCGGACATCTCCAATCTTTTATGTTATACGGACCAAAGAGTTTATCTGATTCCTGTCATGTAGTCAAAGTGCAGGAGAGAAAAATGCTAATCAGGTCGCCTATGTCTTAAGAACTGTTTGCTGCTCTCATCAGCGCACTCATATTCCAAAATTCTTTCATGTCCGAGGACAGAGTTAAAGAAAAACTCGACTTCCTACAACATCCCGGCAGCTGTGACATCACAGATAGTGTGAACTTAGATATGCAGAGTTGTTATGCCTCGAAGGCCCGCAGGACACTGTGAGTCACCATACATCACAATTCAGACGAGAAACCTTGCCCAGTGTATAATCTCAAGGCTAGTAAAAAGTTGGCCTAAAATATTGAAAAGGTTTACCTAAAAATTGTAAGCCAAGCCTAACTCAGTAGACCCTAGACTAACCTAGCATTTTATAGTATAGCTATACCTAGAGTAGCATAGCCTAGTATAGCCAAGCTAGAATAGGCTAAAATAGCCTAGCCAATATATCCTTGTATACGATAGTCTAGCATAATATAGATTAGCTTGGTTATAGCCTATACTAGCATAAACACACCTAACGTAATATAGCCAAGCGTATCATATTCTAGCCTAGCCTAGGATATCCT
This sequence comes from Ceratothoa steindachneri, assembly GCA_963969495.1. Lineage (NCBI taxonomy): Eukaryota > Metazoa > Arthropoda > Malacostraca > Isopoda > Cymothoidae > Ceratothoa > Ceratothoa steindachneri. The sequence continues at coordinate 18,968,912 of OZ018323.1, read as the reverse complement.
AGACTAGTATAGCATACCATACCCTACACTAGAATAACCTTGCATAGCTTAACCTATTATATCATTGGTCAGCTAGCCTATCGTAGCCTAATATATTATTACCTAGCATGGTGTAACAGCATAGCATAGCATAGCCCTCCCTAGCCTATTATACTTTAGCCTAACCTAGCATAGCAGAGTATAGCCCTGTCTAGCCTAGTACAGTTTAGCATAGCTTAGCTTAACCTAACATAGTCTAACCTAGCCTATCATTAACTAACCTAGACAAGTATAGCCTATACTATCTTATTATACTCTAGTCAAGCATAGCTTAGTATTGTCTAGCCTAACATACTATATGCTATCCTAGCATAGCATTTTATAGCCTAAATTAGCATAGTATATCTTACCTTTGTAAATTATATATTAGCATAGCTTAGCATAGTATTGCTTGGCCTATAATAATCTATCATAATATATCCTATTCTAGGCTTGCCCAGCAGAGTCTAGCATATTATAGCTTAGTCTAGTTAGGCAGAGTATCGGCAGAATAGTTATGATGTTATTTCCAAAACAAAATAATTCCCGGGCTAACCTTGGGAAGACTTTGGCAATTATATCATTTGAAAGAATATGTAAAACAACATAATGTTTTTAAATTTAGTTATAATCGGCCGAATAGTTATTATGTTATTACAAATCAATAGAAAAACAAAACTGAGACCGACTGACATAGTGAGATGTAGAGTCAGTCGCGACTAGAGTTTCCGCCTTATTTTATATAATCTCGGCTCTACTAATTAGTGTTAGGAGATTTGTTGATTTTTCACTTTGCAATATTCCTATTTTCTCTATTTCACACACTTTTTTATTTCCATTTTCCCCTCATTGGACTTTGCTGAGTGAAAGAATTGCCCGAGTGGTTAGCCCACTTTCTTTTGTCCCTGGATATTACCACATCAATAGCGTTCATTGTCAGTTTGCTATAGATTAAAATTAATTAACTAGTTTGGTTTTAGGTGTGTTCCCCTTTTTGTCTTATTATCAAAACCTGAAACGAACCAATTTGGTCTTTCAATTGATGCTAATTTGGTCGGCATATCAAGTGTCTCGTCCAGATTCCCTTCGCTCCATGCAATTGAAGCTGCCCAACTTTTTACTTTCTCGTTTTTTCTGAAGTTATCTGCAAACTTTTCCTTTCTTGAGATCCATCGACAGGTTTACGCCCCCGATAAACCCCCCAACTCTGTGAATTCAGCTCCATTACGGTCCAATAACAGTTAACCGTAAATCTAACATGCAAATAGCTGCATCTTACAAACGTTTATTGTAAAGGATGGTACGTTCATTATTGCAGCTTGCAACTCTTGCCTCTTTTGTGTTCTCTTTAATTAGGCCACATGGCTAATTAACATTTGCGATATCTTTTAAATAATAAATAACTCTTTTAAAGGGGAAAACTAAATAAGCTGTTTTTTTTCTAAGGATGGAAGAAGTAAATAGAAGCCAAAGTGTAATATTTTGAAACTTTGATTAGTAAATAAATATATTAATGAATAAAGTTTAGCCATTAGTGCATAATTAGCTTTCTTTTGGCCAATTGTAAAGGATGGTGCGTTCAATATTGCAGCTTGCAACTCTTGCCTCCCTTGTGTTCTCATTAATTATGGCATATGGATAACATTTGCAATAACTTTTAAATAATAAATAACCCTTTTAAAGGGGGAAACTAAAAAAGTTGTTTGTAAGGATGGAAGTAATAAATAGAGCGTAAAATGCAATCTTTAGGAATTTTGATTACAAAATAAATATATTAATGAATAAGGTATAGCCATTAATGAATCATTGGGTTCTTTTTGGACACTTTCAAGCTAAGACCTCGTCTCGGCCCTTGACGTCATTCTAACCCTGCTGGCATTAAAGATTCAACAGATCACGTCGCTGATGTGATTAGATTCTTGCGGCAACCCTTACCAGGTATGGGCCTTTGGGGATATGTGGAATTCATATCATGAGTATGCACCACTATAGAAGACGTTTGACTCCATTTTCTTTCACATTTATCCATTGCTATGTAGTTTTTCCTTTTCCTGTTTAATATTTTCTAATATCGGCATAATTCCGTCAAAGATAGAAACGTATATTTCCCGATTATTGTGACCACTATACTCAACAAAGTCCCAAAGAGGATGCACTTATCATTAACGCCTATCCCTCCTTTCTCTAAATAATTTATGGTGAAAAGTGTTTTTATTTTTCCTAGCTAAACTTGCATAGTAACGAACATTTAGTTCTGTTGCAAAAAAGAAATTTTCTAGGTGTAGAACGATACACGTGACTTTTGAAAGTGTGCCACCCTCTTTCGACTACAGTGCCCCGAGTAGTCTCGAACTTAGTATAGAGAAACTGTGGTTTACTGCTCCGAGAGTTCTCCATTTTATATCTTCATAACATTCTTTCCTGAACTTTTATCGGCTAGCTGTTTTAGGGTGTCAGAATAAACGTGAGCAACTCAAATGTGGCTGTTCCTTGGAGGTTTTAATGTCCTACTTTCTCCAACACCCAAAGAAAGGTTTTGGCTGTAGTGGTAACTGTACCACTAGAACTACTGAAAACGAAACTAGTGCCTTCTTAGATGTCCTTTTCGCACCTCCTTTAAATCTACAAGTATCCTTTTCTCTTTCCTATTTCGTGTTCTATCTAGTTTTGAGGAACTAACCTGATATCTCAAGCGGCATTAGACGAGATGCTTTGGAACCTATATAAACCGCACCATTGAACGTCTTCAGGTTGCAAAGTACGAGGCGATTAGTCGAGAGCTGCAACATTGGTGGAACCGTCACATGCCGCCTATGATGACTATCGTCCACTAACCAACATCAGCATGAACGCACACAGGCAGAATACCCTTGAAGGCTCCAAAAATCTTAGATGGCATAGGCAGAAACGGCTCGAAGCAAGATATAGTCCTGCTTTTTATCGACTTAATGGTTAAAGCTTTGGAAGGTCTCAGTGTGAGGAGAAGGACCAACCGCTAATTTACATAACTTGCTCCATAGCTAATCATTTCGATTTGTATCTTTTCAAAAAAAAGAGGTACTGCCAGTTCTGGTCTGCGCAACAATGGACCTCCTACTTCTTTAACGGGAGAAAGGCACCCTCCTTTTAGCCCGAAAGGGCACCACGTTATGTATAACTGGTGGCCGTGCTGACGGGATTTAGCGCTTTGCCTGGCTCCAGCTTCTGGTGTAGCTCTATCTCTATTAAAGAGGTGGGCCCCATTGTGCTGTAATATAGGCCACGCTAAGTCTCTGCTAGCGGAGAGGGTGTTTATTCCTCTCCAATAGATACTCGTTCATGGTCTTTGCCTTTACTCCTTTATGCATAGTTTCCACGGACGACTCTACTCTAGTGGCTGGCTCCACTATACTTTCTCAAGACTGATCCCCAAATTCTTTTAGAGGAGAGAACGCCTCCTTTACAAACGTGACAAGTTCGAGGATTCCCCCCTTAATTCCATTCGAAGAGTTGCCTCTCAGCGACTCTCCACTTGCGGCAGGTCCCCCTTTCCTTTCACAAGGGCCCGATAAGAAAACACAGGGTAAAGCAAAGCACGCTCCGCCTCGATCTTGACACATTTGATAGAGGAATGATCACGTTCTCAACATTTTTAGAGGGGTAGAGGGGTAAGAAATGGGAGGCGTCCCATGGATATTGCCTAGACATCTCGTCGACCGTAGGTTTGTCACGTTAATGGGAGCCGGGCTGCCTGCTCCCCTTCTGTTTCCAACGTAAGTCAGCTTACCTGGCCTCAGTGTCGCGCATGACGGGCCACAGGTCTTTTGTGTCCCCAGTCGAGATACCTGAAACTTGGGTGTAGATAGCCAGTTATATGACCCACCTGAGGTGGAAATGGCCTCGAATGTGACCCCGCCACATATGGCAGCGTCTTTTATGGATGCGAACCTTGGTGCCAGACACCAATATTGAGTCAGCCCAGGTGAAAGCTCCTTTTCAGACCACACGGGCCACTGAAGTCTCACAAGTAGAGGAGAAACCTACTCCCCGACTGATGTCTCTTTTACACCGCACTTCTTACTATTCTCGGAGAATGATCTTGCTTAGGCTCGTCCGTCGGGCCTTTGGGCGCCTGTTGTAGATGGAGAGAAGCAGATACATTCCCTGCCTTCATCTCCGAAGAAAAAAGCAAGAAGAAAAAAAAAACCGAGGACTAGACCTCACTATCTCTCTAAGGGTGCTGCTGAGGTGCTCTCAGGCTTGGAGTCTCAGACAAAGACGAAATCCTATGTGCGCTGAGCAAGCCGCGCTTACATCGAGGCCCCTCGTTCAGAGACTAGCGAGAATTTGAGGCCCCGATGGCTTCAAACACTATCTAGTTATTCGCCCGACGTATGGTTGGCCAAAGGCTAAATGCGCCACCAACGAAGAGCAGTAGATAGCTTGGCCGTTAGAGAGCCGAATGTGACCCATTTTTCAGACAGGAGCGTTTTGTCGCAAGCTTTGGACAGTTCCGAGGTGGCCATGATTAGTGTTCTTCGGACAATGAATGTCCCACCAGTGACTGTGACGCGGCACTCTACCATAAACTTCGAGGAAGAATTGGTCTATGTTAGTGTACTCGTGGACTCTTCCTTGAAGACATTACCAAAGAGCAAGTCGACCACAGGGCGGTCAAGGTCGAACCTGTGATAATAATATAATGCAATGGACCTCGAGACCCACCCCTACACTCTTCGTCTCGTTAGATTGTGACAGGCTCTTTAAGTCGGTGCATGTGAGTTGATCTCGCTACCACGGCAAGGCATTCGTGCCATAGCCACGGAGGTGCTATGTAAGGGAAACGGACGCCAACAAGAATACCCAATTCATTTGTATCATGAATTCCTACCCTCTCGCTCTGTCTCCTAAGTATAACTCCACGTGGCGTAATCTCTGAATCCAAAGGGGAAAATAAAGAAGGAAAGAATTTGAATATTCGGCAGCTGCATCACAGGTGCAGTTAATTAAGGTGAGCGCTAAAAGCTTTTACCTCGCCGAGGAAGCGCTAATCTCCGTAGTCGGGCAACTGGTAGCCAAAAGTTTCCCAATCACATCGTAAAGGCCATTAAGACTTGGGTCAGGCGACAGACGCTAATCCATCTGGCCAACGAAAGTGGTCAGCCAGTCGTCTGAGATTGACAACAAGTTGAAACCCAAAAAATGGCTGTCATATAAATACCCTGGGTTTTCAAATATCAGCAGATTAAGCTTGAGAACCCATCGCATTCGGTTCAGGTCGTGAGTCTGTTTCTCCAAGTCCTTGGTATTCGCTTATACCATCGAGGTTGGATCTCACCAGGCAGATTAATCTCTTTTGTGAAGGCTTAATCTGTCCAGAGCAAGCCTCGAATCGTTTCCTTCTCAAATGATTGGCCGGGATTTCTCTCGTCTCCTCTGGAACACTCCTCAAGGATCTCTAGTTTCCCGTGTGAGACTTTGCGCCGAGCTGCGTTAGAGTCTCTATTTCTGGAGGGTGCACTTCTCTGGAGCAGAGATGCCATCGTCCTTCTTCAAGGAGGATCGTGAACTCGTCTTCAGGTCCCCCCCCCCCTTCATCCTTGTCACCATCAGGATATTCCACTAAGAATCATGACCATTTTCCGTCTCCATTCCCCCGCGCCGACTCGCTAAAGGATTCCCCTTTCTCGAGGTGACCCAATTAAGGTAAAACGACCCTTGCTTGTATCTCCCGTTAATCAACCCACTTTCCGACATATAAATATTCCCTCTGTATAACTGATTTTAAAGCTGATTAATGAGTTATTAACTTTATCCAATTGCCAATTAATCTATATTCTGTCAGATTTGTCCTTATTTACATTACCTATATTTTCCGTATGTATATATATGTTAACTAGTGACTTACTAAAATTATATTTTTGGTTTTCACTCTTTAAATATAGCCTTGAACTTTACCTTGGTAAACTCATTAAACGCTTACTAGCCCTGTATTAAATCGTACTCTTATAACTCGTAATCAACGAATTCCTCTTACTAAGGGAACGTACTTGTACGTAGCGAAGGACGCGTACGTACATTAGAGAATACATGTATATATAACTATATATATATACATATTCTCGTGACTTTTATCCCTTTCTTCCCAACCAATAGGTATATATATATATATATATATATATATATATATATATATATATATATATATATATATATATATATATATATATATATATATATATATAGATGCATTTTCTGGCGAGGTGACCTATTCCTCGACATATATACTACTCCTCCCCCCGCTTTGGTAATACGAATCCTTCATGTAGACGTGCAAATTCGATTATGCACGAATTTTTTTTTTAAGTTACTCAAAGTCCATACACGATAGGTCCTTATCGTGTAGAGCCCAGTTTTTCAACTACAGAGCCGCACCCAGCTTAATCAAAGCAATGTAGGGCTTATCTCCTGGAGAGAGAAATACTAGCCGTTCAGGCTGAGGATTCTCATTTTTAGCGAGGCTAAAATCTTGGTACTCACTCGTCAGACTCTGTCTGGAACGTCTTATACCTAAATGTTAAGACGGCACCTGATGCTCCTGGCCTTTCAAGGCAGGCATACGAGTACGGTCGTATCCGCGCCTATTCTGAACCCTTCTATCTTTCGAATCAACTACCCCCGCAGCCCTAGGCCTCTTCCCTGGTAGAGCTGGTGGCACAAATTGTATCACAACTAGCCTCAGCTAGAAACAAGTCTCTCCTTCTCCCATCGTGACCGTTTTCCGTAAGGCTGAACGGCTACGCGCCTTCATTGAGTCATTAAACTCACAGGAGGCAAACCCCTTGAAGACGGCCGAGAGGTCGTCATCCGGGGTTCCTAAGTCTATCTCCCGAAAGGAGGACATCATAAAAGGAGGTTCGGCTTCTACGCCTAAACACAATGCTGGATCGGGCGACTCTGATGAGCGGAACCGATAAAAAGGGAAGCCCCGCCTTTGAAACTGCCCCGCCCACTAAAACATTCGAGGTGGAGAAAGAAAAAAAGAGTCTTAAAGCGAGCCCAACTTCCACCGAATTGTCCTCGAAAATGACAGCTCCTTCAAATCCTTTTTCCAGGAATTGCGCCCGTAGTTCTTTCTCCGAGGAGGGTACGGCCATGCCTGCTATGGGGTTCTCTTTGAAGATGCCCCTCGCACCTCCGCTGAGCTAAGTATGGAGGGCATATTTCTCAATGAAATTCCTTTGGGCTCTTGGTCAACTGGGGAGAGCTCCAGATACCCATCTCCTCCAGTTCCCCGCTAGCTACTCTTTAGCAAAAGATCCATGGTATTTACCCTCCCCGGGCTTAGGGGTTTTTCAAACTCACCTCCACGGTATGGGGGAGGGGATGGAGGATTCGCGAGTTACACCGTACATGATGTTTCCGTTGTACTATTTACTATAAATAGATAATCTCATTCAGAAGCAGCGCAGCCGCACCTGTAGAGGAGGTAAACTGAAGTGTATCCGCGCATCCCACCGTCATCGGAGTTAAATTTGGGGATTTCGGCCGCGTAGCTACAAGAATATTGTGAGACCTTTTCTCCAACACGGAATTTGAACTGTAAATACCCCATCTGGGTTCAGATGCTTGACGACCTTATCGACGAGCTGGAAAATATGTGTCCTAAATGTGGATGAGTTTATGCAACATTCCCCGAGAACCGCTTCATTTTTATGCCTCGATCTTCCCTAGAGATCAGTGGAGTCACAGTCTGATTTTGAATAGGAGGTGGTCAATGACCTTAATGGTAGTAAGAAAATTCTCATTCTTCTATTATTGTCTGACTATTGGTGCCTGATAACACGACCCGATTTTCATTGAATCAGGCACGGTAGTTCGCATTTCAGGAAATTACATGGTTTCACTGACCCAGTAGGGGAATTCAGGTCAGCGGAAGAGGCTTGGAAGTTCTCAAGCAACCTCATTGCCCTGAGCCTAACTACTATTCCTAAAACGTTTGGTCATCTTGCACGCCGTCCGCTTCCATAGTAGTCGGTAGAGTGTGAGATGGCCCTCAGACATGCGCTATAAGTGCTCTCCAGAAAAATGGGACCGCAATCTTGGACCCCGCATCTGTGATGCAGTCTTTCGAAAACACTTTCTCCACATTCACTAGCTGAGTTGCTGCTCAACAGCATCGAATACACGTCGTAAGTTGGCAGAAAGCCGCCGACTGGACTTTACCTCCAGAGGCAGAAAACACTTGAACGACAGGTGCACGTTTACTCAGTTGCATTCTGCTCAGGTTTTATGCGCGGATACCACCCCATGGCCGAACGATGTCCCGTATGGCATGCTTCGACGGCTAAGTTAACAAGGCATGGAACTTCTATTAGATCTGTTCAAAATGATCTGGACATTTGGTAGTTCCCCCGGCTCCTGGTGAATGGTTACTGTGCGCGCTTTTCGCAAACCGGAGAGAGATAGCTCAACCCTCTCGGTTTTAGCCCAATTTCTCTAACCTCCTACATAATCAAGTGGATGGAAAAATTGGCAAATTCAAACTTAGCCTTTTTGCTGGACAGCGTAAGTCACCTGTTTTCAACACTGTGCGGCTTCGGCAAGTTCCACTCAACGTCGGGTGCTCTGCTCCGGCTGGAAGTTTCTTTCTGCGAGGTCTTCCTTAGTAAACTGCGCTACACCACAGTATTTTTCAAACTGTTAGAATCTATGATACTACATAACGATGTGGTATCATGGAAATCCTCCACACGAGGGGAAAATGGAGACGCCTTCTAGCTTATTTATCTGAATTTCTGCAAGATCTTCGATTCCGCGTACAGGCCTGGGGAGTCCTTTCCTGCCCAACATGTTAGAAGGAGGGCGTCCCACAAGGAAATGTCATCAGTGTCACATATTTTAACTTGAACATTAAAGGTATTACCTCGGTGACACCGGAAGATTTTCTCGCTACGCTCTAAGTAGACGACCTCTTGATCTCTTTTGGTAGGGCCTAGGGGCCAACTCTGGAGCATCGACTCTAAGAAGCATTGAAAAGCATCTCTCGCTCTGCCGAAGGGTACAGGGTTGCTATTTTTGTCAAGGCTAAGGTGGAGCATTTATGTCACATTCCACGGCTCCAACCCGATTCAGAATTGTTCTTAAATGCGACTTGCCTGGAAGGCGAGATTCGCAATGTTTCCTCGGTCTTGTTTTCGACCGAGGCAATCACATGGAGGCAATTACTCACAGCTTTAAGGTGTCTTGTTCCTGATTCGTTCCGTCTCGTTCAGCTCTTACAGTGTTGATATGGCTAATAACTTACTTATATCTCGATGCTTTGTTCCTTTAAAGCTAGAATATGGATGCAAGTTTCCGCATTCACAGCCAATCATGTATTTCCAAAGTTGGACTTGATCCACCACAACGGTTTCCATTTAAGAGACCGTTGCATTTCACAGGTCCTTCATTGAGAGCCTACTTTTCGATGCCGGGGCCATGTCACTCGCTCTGCTCTGTACTCTGCTCCTTATGCGCTAATTTGCGCGGCTCCGACTTGTCCCCTAGTCGCCAACGGCTCTCAATGCACCGGTGGCTAAATTCGACGTTGCTAATGCTACCAAGAGACGCCAGTCATACCGTAAGCTCTTTGGTTTAGGGCTAGGTAACTCCATAGAGAGCTCGGTTTAGCTCTTGGGCCAGTGGCACTTCTGGTTCTGACTAGGAGTCCACCCTGCTTGGTGCCCCTCTGTTTGAAGTCACCAGGATCTACCAGGCGTTGCGTATGTCTTCACGACCGAGCTGGTTGCAATACACATTGCCCAGCTCGGCCACCGGATGGTGATCTTTAGTGACTCACAAAGCGCTCCGTGGGAATTACGTGAAATAAGCGCGGCAACGTGAATGCCAGAGAGTCCACGTTGACTGAACATCCAGACTAGCGTTTCAATTATTATTACACCGACTCTATAGCAGGTATCAGTTTAGCTCCGCGGACTGTTTGAAGGAGAAAATTGGAAGGGGCTTCACGTCTCTTACTGTCATATGTGAATTGAACATACCTGCATTAGGCATTTCCATTTAATACATCTCTCGCCTGCACCTTACTGCGACGACTGCCCACGTAAGGGGCAAGGCGATTTGCTTTCTTATTCGCCTTGATGACGGGATTGAGTGCTGCGTCAGTCCCAGCTTAGACTCTTCTCCTTTCTGACAGCCTAGGTTTTTACCCTACTTCCTCACTTTCCTTGCAACCTCTTCCACAACTTTATATGGTCTACCTCTAATTTTACAGGATAGAAGCTGACCATCTTCCTTTCTCCCAACTCTCCCGGAATGGGCTGAGAGAGGAGGGGAAAACGTTCCCCCACCCTTGTTCTCTCCTTCACTGTCTATCAACTATACGCCGTGCCTAAAGTAGAGCCGCTATGCAGATAGGCTGCCATGTTACTAGACTGGAGGAGTGGCCTCAAATAGCGACAGCTGGATTTGCTGGCGCCGTGTTCACCCTTCGCACAGCGGGCTACTGCGGCCAGTGATAATTATAGGATCACCATGTCCAATGATGAGTTTAATAAAAAAATATAATACTTCCCCTTTACATTCCCCTTGACCATAGGCGGTGCCGCCTTGGGGCATCTCCACTGAGAAAAAAAGAGTTACCCCACCCTGTGGTTTCACAGGGGCCCTCAAAACTCTTCGACTGGAGAGGAGGCTTACTCCTCTTCTATGCCTACAGGTGTAGGGGACTCACAGTCACCCCTATTCTCTGTCACTTTTTCCAGGGGCAGTCACACTTACTTTCCAAGGGGACTGCCAAGAAAGCACGGAAGCAGCTCATATATAAGTGACCCGTCAGCCCGTGCCCCATAATATCCTGCTAGCTCGCGTTAGTAGTTTCCAGGGGGTCAGTCTATCTGCCTCCTCTCTTCCCCGGCATTAGAAGGTGAAAAAGGAACCTAGAATAGGATCTGTGATTTCTCGGGGAGAGGAGCACATAGAGCCCCCCCCTCTGAGATGGACATGGTCCTTGAGGTAACCCAACCCCAGAAGATATGATCTTCATTGGGTCGAGCTCGGGCACAGTGCCAAGTACAGAAACCGAGTCCGCCCCTATGCAATCTTCTTCTCAGACGGATCGGGTGCCTGAGGCTACACAAGGAGGGGAGGGATCTCCTATCCCGGCTAGTGCTCATGTGACAGAAGGAACTTCTCCATTTAAGAGAAAGATCTTGCTAAGGCAGGGTCATCTGGACTAGGGGCTCCACCGGCGAAGGAGTAATGCGGTTTCATTCCTCGCCCTCCTTTCCTAAGAAAAAAAAAGAACAGGAAGAGGACGAAAAAGACTCGGGGCTCCTCTCCCTCCGTGGGAGACGCGAGAACAGACTGGGCCGCTGCTGTTTCGGTATGCAACCATCCAAGAACGGCACGTCCGGCCCCGGTGCTTCTTTGGATGGATGGGTAGTCCCTGACAAAACCCAAAAGTGCGCAGAGCGCAGCCTCGAACACGTCGGGGCCCCTCATTCAAAGGTTACCTGGCGTTTACGAGCCCGCTAGCTTCAAACGCTTTCTATTAATTTGCTGCACTGATGGAGAAATGTAGGTCAAAGGCAACATGTTCCATCAAAGAAGAGAACTAGCTAGCCTGACTGGTAGAGAGCTGTAGGTGACCCGTTTTCGGATGGGAGAATTCTGGCGAATGTGGCGGATCTCTCCGAGGGGGGTCAAGATTTTTGCTCTTCGGACACTTGATGGCACCACGGTGAGTGTGATGCCGCACTCTAGCAAGATAGGTTCAAAACATGTGTGTCCAAGTTTTTCAATTTCAGAGAGCCGCATCCCGCGTCTTCGAAGCAATATGGAGCGTATCTCCTTGAAAAAGAAATCCTGGCTGTTCAAGCCCAAGTTCGTCTCTCATTTCGAAGGCTAAGGACTTGGTCATGGCCCGCGCGGCGCTGCCTGGGACGTCCTATGGCTCAATGTTAGGGAAGACACCCTCTGCCCCTGGCCCCTACAGGCCTACGAAGACGACTCTTTCCGCGCCAATTAGGAACCCTTGTGCGGGTTCTTTCCACCCTCGGTGCTCACCCTGGTAAAGTTGGCAGCACAAAGGGTTCAAACCTAGCCCTGGCTAAAACCATGGCTTCTTCTCCTTTCCCTAGTGTGAGCGCTTCCCTAAGGCGAAACGGCCTCGTGCCACCACCAAGTCGTTATGCTTACCTATGGCAACACCCTGAAATTGGTAGTGCGGCCATCTTCTGGGTTTCCTAAAGCTGCCCCCCGAATGATGACAGCACTTAATGAGCTTCAGCTCATACGGCCACACCTAGTGTTAGGCTGGGAGGCTTGGAGACGGTGGACCCTCCAAAAGAGGGACCCCAGCCTCAGAAGTCGCCCCGCTTGCCTAAGCTATCAAGGTGGAGGGAAGAAAAGACTCGCATGGTGGGCCCAACCTGCCCAGATAAGTCCTTGAAGGCGACTGCGCCTTCGGTGTATTGTCCGGCCAACATCACCCGGAGTTCTAACTCTGGTATGCGTACGGTCCCGTGAGGGTCTTCTCTTCGAAAAGGGCCCTCAGCATCTCCTCGAGGCTAGGCCTAGCGGGCATATTCCTTCAAATGGAATTGCCAAGGACTTCCAGCATGCTGGAAAAAGTTACGGATGTTCGTCTCATCCCCTTCCCCGTTAGCTATATTATTGTAGGAGACAATGGTTGGCGCATGCCCTCTGCCCACCCTCCCGGGGTGTAAGAGTTTTGCGACCCCACCACCAGCGGATGGGGGCTGGGTGGGAGGATGCGCTTTACACCCTGCATGATGTCTCCGTTCTTTTCTTTGCTTTAGATACCTCCTTTCAGGCATTAACTTTACAGCTGCACCTGGATATGGGGTATACTGGTATTTTCGCGACATTCGACCGTCAGTCGACTTCGCTGCGGGTGACTTCAGCCGCGTCATGGAAATGGTGCCAATGCCTTTCCTTCTGCTCGTGGACTTGAACGAGATACAACCCCTCCTCTGGAAAGAATACTCTATCAATTCCAGGTGTCAAGTCCTTGCCGACCTGATCCACAAGATGGAGATAGGTGTCCCGAATTTGGATGAGTTTATGCCTCACTGCCCGAGAACCGCTTTATTTTCCTGCCTCGATCTATCTAGTGCTCTCCAGATGCCCAGCCCGATTTTGTTTGTGTGTGTTTGTGGAGGATATGTGGTAGTCACTAAACCCCATGCTAGTGATCAATTTTTCATTCAAATAACATTTGAACCGCTTCCGCCTAAGAGCCCCCCCCCCATCCCAGTGGTGAGTGGCGCGAGCACGGTGGTCCGCATTTAAGGAAATGAATAATTTATCTTCCTCAATCGCGGAGTTTAGGTCGGTAGATGAGACTGTTGAGTTTTTCTTCGGCAGCCTCATCGCCGTGGGCGTAACTACTATTCCTAGAACGTTTGGACCTTTCGCACGCCAACCGCTTTCGTGCTGTTCATTAGAGTGTGAATCGGCCATCAAACAGAAGCGTCATGCCTATATGCGTTATAAGCGACTCTCAAACAATTTCACTTTCAGTGAATTCGTCGAGCTCGGGCTCTGTTCTGGTATATGTCGAAGCACGCCCGTCACATTTCCTGGCTGGCATACGTGTCTTCACCTTATGAGAAGCCCCTTCTATCAGAGGTGTGAAAGCGAGTCAAAAGGATTTGGGGCAAGTTCTCGCAGGACGCCCCCTCCCGTTTCCATGAGAATGTGACCGCAATCTCGGACCCCGAGTCCTTGGCGGAGTACTTCGTAGGCATTTAATGCGCGTCACGATGTCGCGGAAGGCGACTTGACTTTACCTCTAGAGGTGTAGAACCCTTCAATGACATGTTTACCTTGAATGAGTAGCGTTCCGTTCTCGCTTCTTGCACGAACGCCACCCCTGGTCTGGACGATGTCTCGTACGTCATGCTTTGCCACTTGGGTGAGTAAGGCATGTCCTTTCTATTAAATATGTTCAACATGATCTGGGTGTAGGGTATCCTCTCAGACTCCTGGTAAATCGATACTGTGCTTGCTTTTCGCAAACCGGAGAGAAATCACCCTATCCTGTCCGGGTTTCGCCCAATTTCTCTAACCTCCTGCGTTTGCGAGTTGATAGAAAAGATGGTAAATGTTAGATTAGCCCTTTTTCTGGATAGCGGAGGATACCTCTCCTCCGCACAATGCGGCTTCGCAAGTTCCACTCCACGTCTGATTCTCAGCTCCGACTGGAAAATGCCGTCTGCGAGACCTTCCTTTGTAACAAGCACTATGCGCCAGGTTTTTCGATCTGGAGAAGGCCAGATCGTCACACCGATTCCATGGCAAGGATAGCAGCAGCTCTCCGTGCTTCATTTCAAAGAAGATGTAAGACGGTCTAGGGGAACTTAAAGTTGCATGCCATTGCGCTGCGACTGTTCCCATGGACCTGCCTCCCATTGCTGCGATGGCTTAGGTTGCTTTTTTCTGTCTCCTAATTGAACACACTCGCGGGAAGCACCGCCACTTGATGGAGCGCTGGCCTGTGCCTTTTTGTGACGACTGCGTTACTTAGTTAGTTAGTTAGTCAGCGCCAATCCTTCCATGATACTGGGAGGATCCCCGACCGGATAATGAAATCTACATAAATGTCAATCTGACAATCGCTGGTCGGCCTGAGGGACCCAGGGTCAGTCCTCTTTTGGGGAGAGGTGCCAGGAAGTATTATGTTTTGACACCAAAGAGCGTTCAGGTGGAAGCCTTCGTCACCACGGAGGAGAGGGATCTGCTCCGCGTCAGAAGTACATAGATATAGATTACCATGAGAGGATTCATTGGAACAGAGATTGTGTATGTATTGTGCTGTGAAGGCGGGAGAGGAAAGAAAGTAGTGTTGTGATTGGCTATGTGTGAGGTTATAGGTGTAAGATCTACCTACCCGAAAACGGGGTGAGCATAGCGCGTCTACCAATCGTTAGCCAGATCTCTACGTGCGCTGACGTTTGTGTCCCCTCATGCCGAGATTCGAAATAGAACCCTGTACCACAACGTTTGAGGTCAACGCCGTATCCACTCGGCTAGCATGAGCTCTTGACGACTGCGTTGTCTCCCAGACTGATGGGCACATTCTTGTTGAATGTCACAGTCTGGGTGATCTTCACACATGTTACATCTCCCGGTACCGGGACGAGAGAAGTCGCTACCGCTTGTCTCTTGTTCTCAGGACTGGTTCGTGCACACTGACATTTGGACTATACTACTTTTGGGAGGATGGTAGTCTCCTCCACTTGATTTGACTGTTTGTTGTTAGTCTCATGTTTCTGCGCCGGAGGAAGGCGGGGTTACCCTTGACACCAAAGCTTGCTTCCTTGTTGCCTTTTTGTCTTTTTACTTTTCCCCCGTTATTTTTATTTATATATTGTTATTTGATAAGTAAGTACGGCGACTTATGCCCCAAGTACTCAGTCGCCAGGTGGGTTCCTAATATTAAAAAAAAAGAAAAGTGACCAGTGCTTTGTCCACCAGAGTGTTCGGCACATTATTGTTGAATGTCTCAGTCTGAGTGACCTTTGTGTACGTAGGTGTCCCGGTATAGATACAAGCGGGGTCGCTACTGCTTGGTCCTTTTGCACGGGACGAGTTATTGCACACAAGTTTGTGGAGTATCTGATATTTTTGTAGGTGCTTGCCTCCTTTGTATTTGACTCTCTTTACTGTTAGGCGCATGTTCCTCCGAAGAGGAGAGGCCGGGCCCCTCCTCCATGCCAGAACCTGTTTTTTTCAGTTTTTTTTTACCTGGCGGAAGGGGGGGTAGAGTAACCTAGCACTAGGATAAATCTTAATTTCGACGAATTATGTTCTTGAAGGCAGTAACCAGATATGTGCGTTAAAAATAAATAAAAATGGGAGTTGGCCTATGATCCCAAATGGTTATATGGTATCATGAAGACTCCTATTTTTATGTAAAAAAGGGTAAACCTTACAATCCTTTAAGTTACTACGAGATTGTTTTTGTGCGTAGGGGTGAGGAGCGGCTGAGATGCATAGACTAGAAAGATGAATCCAGCAGACTTTGAATCTCGTCTCTCGTTATGTTTTTGTTTTATTTGTCACACATATATGGTCCAATTTGGTGGTTGAAAAATAAATTGCCCCACTCCAGATCTATTTCTAAATGGGGCTCGTTTGCAATATCGATTAGCGCCGCTTCATTGGCCTTGTTTTTGACCAATGTCTCACCTGGAAGGTGAGTATAAGCAGCTAAATGATCTTTTGCACCCATGCTATGCAAATTCTTTGCCCTATGGTGTTCACCACGTAGGATGATGATAGGGTATCCATTTTCTTATTCTCTAACTTCTTTCTACGCTCCAAGCTGAAATAAATATGCTAGTTTTATTCCCCCACATTTGTATGTTTACCGGAAAAGGTGGTTTAGAGCCACTACTATGCTCTCCGCTTGGTGACTAGTTCCTTCCGCAAACCAACTATTGAGATCCTCCTTGTGAATGTAGGGGTGATATCATTCGCTTTACATCGTGCACTATGTGCATATAAGAGCTGGTTTAACGTCTGGTTTAGTTTTCGACGCTCTCCTTTTTCCAGAAGCCAATTTTGACTCTGTCAATGCCGATGAGAAACGCCAATAATCCCTTAAGTATTAGGTGTCTCGGGTTAGGAAAGTCTTTAAAATGTTTGGTGTAACTGTAGAGCCGGTGGTGCCATTCGATCTCTCCAAGTCCCCTCCTCGAAAGATACTACTTGTCCGAGTCTTGAGTGGGGAGGGGGGTCCTTTATACCGGAGTAGACAGGCGTCCATGTTGATATTTTAATATTTAAATTGTTGGCAGTATTCACAGGTCCCTAAGGAAAATGGGCTTCCTTCCGGTTCCTAAACACGCCTTGTAGATATTTATTCGTATTTTAGTGTTGCAATTGCTTTTTGCTTTTATTTGGGGGGGAGGGGTATTAGTTTGGGCTTAGATCAAACTGACGTAAAGATAAAGATAAGCATTTTGTTATTTCAGTGACTGCCATCGCTGGTGGCCGTCAAAGAGAGAATTTTTTTTGCAATTGAGCTGTTAAGAGCTAGTTCTATTAACTCGTTTCTTCTTTTTCCGAATAGCTTTAAAAGAATTGTTTTCATTAGTTATTTTCAAATTTCTCGAAGAGATCTGTTGGAACAACTAGGTCGACTAGGTCGACCAGGTCATGATTCCTTATGATGCTCGTACTCTCTCTTTTGATTTAATTTGTTATTATTATGCCTGCAATACAAAAAAAGATATTACAATAACGATCTGAGAATTGTAGTTGCAATAACACATCTACAGATATAATATTGAAATCAAAATTTTTCAAGATTTTGATCGGTAAACTAAAATGTGAAAATATAAGAAGTAAAAATTACTCATAATACTAGAAAAAACCTCAATTTGTACACAAGACCATAAGATTATGGTTTTGTTTTGCACTTTTCATTAGATGGGTCCACCAGTTCTACAGGCAAGATTCAAATGAATTTCCGATTGCCACCTCGAGGAGAGAATGCTCACCTGCGTCTGACAAATGATACCACTCTTACATTTATTTTACACGTCATTAGTTCCCTAATACTTAAAGAGCATTGTATATAACTATGAATAAACTGAGCTTCGTTTACCCTCGTCTTTATATAGATCTTGAATCTTCTTCGCAACCGTTTACCTCTTGGCTTCATTCTCTTCCAGACAGGCATTGTGTAAGTAAATTGTGTATTCCAGCAACCAAACTGTCATGAATTACTGAACTTCATCAAGTCACGCCCAAATGGCCAATGAAGGGAAGTCAAGGGAGATGACTGACGCATCTCGTAACTTCTGGGGAAGTTTGGGGATTTGTAAAATGCGATGGGAGGTTCTTCTTTGCTTTATCAAATCGCTCTTTAAAGGAAGCTTTCAGAAGGCTTAGTAGAGATAGAGGGATCGACTGTATGGCGAGAGACGAGAAATTTGACCGGAAAATTGAGATGGGGGGAGCTACTGCATCATTACCCTGTTTGATTGTGAATAGAAAGTGAGCCAGAACAGCCGAATGGCGAGACACTTCTTGAATTAAGAGCTGAGAAGAAGCCAAACATATGATACAGATGCGTGCAAAAGGCCGGTCATGGATACAGAAAATTTAATTTCCCCGATTGGGAAAATTTCAATTTCTTCTGTAAGGAACATTATTTGTTAAGTATAAATCTAAAGACATCACAGTAAATCTTCCGCAAGAAGTTCGGGCAAAGGATCTGAGCACAAGAAATGTTCGCTGATCCATTATGTAAATAGAAACAATCCTAAAACTTCAGCACGCGAGGTAGATGTACACGCTTAATCAATATAACGTAATTTACACCAGCAAAAAATTCATAGACGTTTCTCTAGAAGGAAGCCTATGATAAATAGAGCTCATAAATGCGCCCAGTTGATTTCGCTAAAGAGCATCTTGAAGAGAGCCAAGCTAAATTAGATAAAATACTATGGACAGATGAGACAAAAGTCTACACTTTGGTAGAAACTGCGAACGGTACGTTTGGCGGAGATCTGTTAAACCATAATAGAAAGGATACCATCCCTTAGCTCAAATATGAAGGAGGTTCGATTGACTTTTATTGTGAATGTCTGCTAGTGATGATCATTGCAAGAATGGTCAGTCTCGCTGCAACATGTGCATTACAACGAGTATATAATTATCATACTATCGAAAATGAAGGGAAGTTGTAGACAAAGTGGGCAACAGAAATTGCAATATTTGGGAGCGCAATGCTTAATAAAAAAGTGCCGCAATTGGAAATCTACTTCCCCTTGAATTCTAAGAGTGGATGTGTGTATTAATTCTACGGGAACAATTCGTGCAAAATAGACATCTCCATTATGGCAGCGGCTCCTCTTTTATTGCTCTTTTCTCATTTTATGTCAATATTTCCTTTGAGTTGTTATTCAAATGAAAGATCACAAATGTCTTTAATTTTGTTTTAAGAATATTCTCATTTTTAATTCCAAATTTCGTTGCGTTGAGTTCTTAAATAATTTTGCTGTATATTTTTTCTGTTTCAATTCAATTTATGAATTTTCTTGGGTCTTTTCCCTCAACTGAAATTTAGCCATTTATTAATTTTCGTAACGATCAAGCGTTCTTCTTTCATTATAATTTCCCCGAGTTTCTTTAGGTTATGAAATTCTCTCCTATTTTTCTTTGCGTTAGAAGAAAAGTATTACTGAATAGAATTATATGCTGTGTTTATTATAATTTCTTGATGTTGACTTAAAATTATCCTTTTGTTTCGATATTTCATGATTAAAGAAGGTTTTTTTAAAATCTTAGGGCAAATTTAAATGACAATTATGCGGTATATCAATTCAACTGTCTTGGTGACGAGTCTACGTCGTCATATATCGGATATACCACTAACTCTCGACCAACCAAAGCACAACAACACCGATTCAAACCAAGTACAATTAGTGAACACTTAAAAACAATATATGGAGGAACAAAATTAACGAGATATTAGAAAAATTGAAAATTATTTACAAATCCACCGCGAACAAGACCTAAAACTAGCAGAAGTAATTCTAATAAAGACCAAACAAGCAACATTTAAACAAAGATATGATGAATTTTGTGAAACATTAAACATAGATTAATGACATTCCTGCCTATAATATAAATAATATAACTCAGTAAATTTATATAAAAATACCATAAGGATATAATATATAGTGGGGCACCGGTGATTTAACACGTGACTACATTACTACGAATAACATAGCTCTGAGATATTATATTATTTACAGGTGAAAATGTTATTGGTATAATAATGAAACCCTAAAAATAAATAAAAATTAATAACTAGAAGATATTCAAAACCATTTCCATATTTTTATCAGAGATCATTTTGAAGAAATTAACAGATTGCTAAGTAACCTTTTTGCATTCGTGAGATTAAATCTAAAAAAGAACAAAAAATAATAAAGTATAACTTGATTTTTAATTTTCCTTATATAAGATACGAGGAGCGGTCAATAAGTTTTGCAATTCGGATATAAGGAAACGAGATATGAGAAAAAGTGGTTTAATATTTTTCAATATAACTACCCTCGACTTCAATGCACTTGCGCCACTTGTCCCTGAGGCTTAGAATTCCCGACAACCAGAAATCTGCCGACTGCTGTTCAATCCACTCCTGGACGGTAAGCTGGACATCTTCATCGTCTCCAAACCGGCATCCACACAGTGTAGCCTTGAGCTGGCGGAATAAAAAGTAGTCGCTAGGGGACAGATCTGGACATTCACCCGTCGATTTTCGAGGATCATCCTTTCCACACGGGCCACATTGTCCTTGTTAGTCACGTCTGACGGGCATCCTAGACAGGGGTCATTTTCAATGGATTCACGTCATGGCAGAACTCCCTATTCCAGCGAGCAATGGTTGCATAGGAAGGGGCGGTGTCGGTGTACACTGCAACTATGCGTTCATGGATCTCTTTTGTACTCTAGCCTTCCTTGGTAAAAAATTTGATCACTGCTCAACCTTCTTCATTGTTGAAAATTTTGTAGCTGACGATCTGCGATCAGCTACTGCTTCTTAAATAGACGAGGCAGGATCGTGCGGTTGCAGGTCCTGACTTGTCATAACTTGTCATAACAAGCCATCCTCCTTCCTGTTTTGCCCTACCGATTCGCAAAACTTATTGACCGCGCCTCGTATGTTTTTTTATAAATTAATACCTTTTTTGTTTATTTTCCTTTTGATTCTTTATAGTTTAAGCACCCTTTTTATAATATAAAATACCAGGCAATGGCTTCGCCACTCCTCCCTATGGGGGGAGCTTGCGCTTCCCTAGTAAGATTAAAATTAGAATCTAAAAAAAAGCAGTAAGGGTTAAATTTTTATAAATTTTCTGAACTTCGCCAATTATAATAATTTTAAAAATGAACTCTAAGCTACGAGCGGCGGTC
Organism: Ceratothoa steindachneri; assembly: GCA_963969495.1. NCBI lineage: Eukaryota > Metazoa > Arthropoda > Malacostraca > Isopoda > Cymothoidae > Ceratothoa > Ceratothoa steindachneri. Next base: position 18,947,951 of record OZ018323.1, on the reverse strand, counting down.
AATCAGTTTTGCGAATCGGTAGGGCAAAACAGAGTAAGGGGGGTGGCTGTTTGTGGGGTGTTAGGATAATTTATGACAAGTCAGGACCTGCAGCCGCACGCTCCTGCCTCGTATATTTAAGAAGCAGTAGCTAATCGCAGATCGTCAGTCACAAATATTTCAACACTGGAGAAGGTTGAGCACCGCGCAGTGATCAAATTTTTTACCAAGGAAAGCAAGAAGGCAAAAGAGATCCATGAACGCATGGTTGCAGTGTACACCGACACCGCCACTTCCTATACAACCATTGCTCGCTGGAATAGGGAGGTTTGCCATGGTCGTGAGTCCCTTGAAGATGACTCCCGTCCAGGACGCCCATCAGACGTGACCAACGAGAACAATGTGGCCTGTGTGGAGAGGATGATCCTCGAAAATCGACGGGTGAAGATCGATGAAATCAAGCGAGAACTTGGAATATCACATGGAAGTGTTATCAACATGATCCACGACAATTTGGCCATGACCAAGGTCCCTGCCCGTTGGGTCCCTAGAAACCTCACGCCCCATGATCGACTTCAACGTCGTCAAAGTCCACAAGGCCAGAGTCGCACAAGCTGCCCTCCGCGAGTGCGGACTCGAGGAGCTCAACCATCCCCCCTACAGTCCCGATCTGGCCCCCAGCGACTACATTTTATTCCGCCAGCTCAAGGCTACACTGAGTGGACGCCGGTTTAGGGACGATGAAGATGTCCAGCTCGCCGTCCAGGAGTGGATTGAACAGCAGTCGGCAGATTTCTGGTTGTCGGGAATTCTAAGCCTCAGGGACAAGTGGCGCAAGTGCATTGAAGTCAAGGGTAGTTATATTGAAAAATAATAAACCACTTTTCCCTATTTCTCGTTTCTTTATATCCGAATTGCAAAACTTATTGACCGCCACTCGTATTTCCACCCTTTCAAAAAATCACGTTGCTAAAATATAGTTATAGATAAAATAAAAAAGCAGTCTTACTTAAATTTTAATAAATTTTCTTAACTTTCACCAATTGTAATTCATTTTATTTTAAAACATTATAAAGCATTGGATAGTCATATTTATTTTTTCTGAAATAAACTATTTTGTTTTTTCAAACTCTAAAGAAATTCTTAGAAATTAACTTGATAAAAATTTAAAATATACTTAAGTCATAACCAAACTAAGATGAAATTATTATTCAAATACTCCCCAAAATCCCGCATCCCGTTCTTAAATTATAGTTAGTGATAATTCTCGCCAAGAGTCGGCGGCGATGAATCGTCACATTCCCTGGGCAAGGATCGTCAGAGGAACGTAGCATGTGTAGATAATATAATTTGATTGATAAATACCGAAAATCCCTAAAAATTATATAATATCTTTCCCAACCGTATAAATATCGAATTTAGCAGGTTTATTTTCTACTAAATTCAAAATATTTTCTACTAAATTTAAAATATTTTCTACTAAATTCAAAATTGACTCATTTGTTTGTGTACGAAGGGAAGGGTTCTCTCGCTTAGGTAAGATAAGCTCTTCGGGGTTCCCCTTCTTTTCGGTTCTGATTTTCATTATGAATTTCGTTAAGAATTGCGACTACAGAAAAGCATGATTTTTTTAATTTAAGAGGGTTGGGGGCAAGAAAATAGACTCAACTTTCCAGTACTCCTTTATTACTGAAAACTCTTATGCCTAATTTAGACAGGGTGATTAATCTGAAGCTGAAAATGAAAGAAATTGCATCCATGCAAACTCAAAATTATTATGAAGAATGACAAACTGTATTATATTACACATCGCTGCATACTCATGGCATAGGCAATAAAATAGGAATGGCTCCCCATGAGTAGAATAATTGGCAGGTTTTGCCTTATTTTTTAAATGACGATGGCCAAGAATAGGAATGGCGAAATATATTCTATATACGAAGTCAAATTTATCAACCTTGATAATGAATAATTCTAACTTAAGGGTGAAGCCCGTTCTAAAATCGAAAAAGTAAAATGAGAGTTAATTAATGAATGTCAACAACAGGAACAGATTACAGAAACAATTTTATACAAAATGGATAGATAGCGAGTCTAGGGGAATAGTCATGTACCAGCACATTCACAAATGTATCCTAAGGTTATGATGATTATTAAAATAAAGAATATATGCTGAGGTGTAAGCTAGAACTCGAGTCGTTGGTGATTTTTACCTAAAAATAGAGATAATTTGAACGCAAGGTACGATATCAGAGTTAGAGCAGTATGGAATTTGTCATGTAAAGGTAGCCATCAGTTTAAGACTCGGTCAGGTTGGTAAGTAGCGTTTGTGCGTGGAGTGCATTTTCTTATGCTCTACTTCAGTGCTTCGGCATTTTTTTTCATTTCCATCCCTAATAGCTGGATTAAGGGAGACCTCAACATATTGGTAAATAATAAGGGCGTTTGATTTCTACACTTAGACACTTGATTTAATAGCAGCAGGAACTAAAAAACAAACAATTGTGACGTTTTATTTAATTACAATAAGACTTAACGAACTCTGGAAAATCACCAAAATTAATCCTGTGGTTCTCAAATTGATATTTGTGATTAAATGTTGAGTTGACTCGCCAAAAAGGATTTTTTTCACTGTATAGAGCCTTGTATCAACCCTTAGACAGTTCCAGGCTTTCAGATGCGACTACCAATCAAATCTGATCAAATTTCATAGAAATAAACCTATTTCCGAAGGTTTTCAATTAATTCTAAGAAGTCCAATTTAGGTCATACATATTTGTCAAAACAGTTACATTAAAATAACGAATTTAAGAAGTAGAAGTTGGAAAGAAAAACAAGTTATTTGGCCATGCCAAAGGTGTAAAATAAAAGTTACATTATATAAGAGAAAGATAAATTTACTTTAAAAAGAGGAAAGGAGAATTCATATTCTCATAACTTTTTATGTTTTATTCACATTTGAAGCCAATTTCTCAAGAGAAAAGAAATAGAGAGAGGAGAAAAAATGTTTGTTTTTAATTTTTTGTTCTCCACTGGCGATCAGCCGGAGGTAAAAGGAAAGGTTCCTTAAAATAAAGGACAATTGTCATATTAACGCAAAATATTGTTGCTCTTTTTCTAGCAATGAATATATTGGCAACAAGAAATTTAATTCTTTCCCATCAAGCGACAACGGTGTCCATCGGACGTTAGACTACAATGGTTGGTTCTCCCGCCCTAACAGCACTCCTTCCCTCTTATCGTGGGTTTTCATTGACTTCAGGTTTCCTACCAGGTAATCCGTAATCTTCTTGTCATTTTTTCTTCCTAGTCAAGTTAAAATTATGACTTAAAAAAGTAACATATGGATACGTTTATCGAGATCCCGATGTAAATGGTCCTGTATATTTTTGTTGTTACGTAAAAGGTAAAAGCAAAAAGAAATGAAAGCAACCTTACAGAAAGTTCATAATGAGAGATATGTAGAAAGATTGGTGAAGATGAAGGGAAAAATCTGTGGAATATATATAGCTGCAAATCCACCTGAGGGTGTTAGAGCAAAGAGACCGTCCGTTCCTACAAATTTTAGCTGCTGCATTTCCACTTATGCTTCACCTAAAGCCTCTTTGGGTGTGGGAAGGAGGAGCAGCGACCACTGAGAGTTCAATTAAGCCACACTCGAACATTAAACCCCGACGCTATCGTTGGTTGGGGATGGTACGATTGCCTATCGAGAAAGGATGACGTTCGCTCAAAACCGTGTTGAACGAACAGCAAAGATTTGGGTCCGGGAGGGTCCGTAACCAATTGCTCTAGAAACACAAGTTTACACAAGGAAGATGAGCCCTTAAGAGTATGAACTTAATCAGCTTCCTTTGTACCAGCAGAGAGATAGGTAAGTGAGACTGGTAGTTAATATCAAAAGAAATATTTAGGTGAAAACGAAAGAATATTGTGTATATGTCTGTGTGCACGCGCACTGTACACTCATTCCAATTCTAATGTAAATTGGATCAGGCAATAAAGAAGACAAGGAATTGGGATGTGGGTGGATGAGTACAAAATGTTTGACAAATCTTTCCTACGACCTTTTGCGAGTAAAGAGGGTGGGTGTGTGGATGAGGAGCAGGTCAAAACCTATTTAGATGGAAATTAGAGTAACAAGGGTACCCATGTTGGCCGCCCGGAAGGATCCTAAAAAATCCAGAAAAAACCTCGGACTTATGCAATGTAAAGTTGTTTTGTATCTACTAGAAACAAAATTACCCAAATCTAGTGCTAAATATTTTAGAAAGGGGCAAAGTGAAGATTGAATTTAAGGACAAATCAAACTATGGAGAAGGGAAGGTAGTTCCGATCGTTTGACGGTTGGTTATTAGAAGAAATTTAAAAGTCTAATAAAAATTATGCTTATCTTTGAAAGTTGTTTTTCGATAACAAAAATCTTTCTTGTAGCTGAGAACAATGGTTTATTTCACCATCTGCCGGAGTCAAAGATGCTTAGATAAAAAGGGGTCTTATACGTCTGCAGATTTTCGAATGGAACTCTAGCATAAGAGAAGTGCAGGCGAGCGACTTAAAAGCTTCTCTTGAACGAGTCATTTTTTGTGACTCAGGATGACCAAGTGGATTCATCGCTAGCTAAGAACGGTCCAGCAACACAGGAAGCTGTTCACAACTCACCTAAGCTATTATTTTTCCTTTGCCCGTTTTCCTATGCTCCTCTATCTACAATGGTGCCCCAATTTACGTATTACCATTTGGGATCCTGTTAATATCCCTTCTTTTGTTACATCCATTTAATGGCCTGTTAATACCCTGTTCATATCCTGTTAACCCTTTCTTTCCAGAAGTATTGTTTTATGTAAAATAAAATGGGGGGGCTTTAAAACATATTACATTTAGGTCATAAAACGCATATACAACATTTTTATTGAACATTGAAGGAAATACATAAAAATAAAGTGATTCCACATGGCATCATTGGGAAGTGTTGATGCAAATATGAAAAGACCTAAAAAATAAAATCTGGCAAAATAACAAAAAAACCTGGAATTTAGTAACCACATTTCCTAAAAATAAAAGTTAATTCTTTTTTCATTACTCTTAATAAAATATTATACACGCAATTTATTTTTTATGAAATGTAATTAAAAACAATTTTGCTCTAATGAGATGTTGCACTAGTTACACTTCATATGCGCGTAAGCTTTGATGCAGCATTTGCACTTTGTTTTATGTAGATTAGTAGGCACAGAAAAATGATGAAACCCACCCAAATGAACATCATCGACTGGCCTTGTTGCTGTCATTCTTTTTTCATTTAAACTGACTTTACTCTCATTCGACGGCCTACCTTTTTTGCCTTTCAATTTTACCAACATTAATTAGTAAGAGCTTCTCCTCTAATGTGATTTCTGGAGGTATCTGGAGACTAAATGAAAGAAAATTACTTACTTTATTTTTTATGTAACTATAGGTTAGGATAGGTTATTGAGACAGGCCGGTATGGCAGCCCTTCTAGCCAAATAAGCCCTAAAGAAAAACAACAAATTATAGATATGAGGAGTACTAGAATATATATATATACAACGCCTCAGCCGGCGGGCTTAGCCACGTGAGAGGATGGTGTTTACACTGCACCATCAATCTAGGCGGAGGAGCTGTCTCTAGGAGCCAACGGATAGCCAGGCGGGGTAGATCCTTGACTGAATCTCCTGCAGCCAACCTGTACCAAACGTACTGCTCTGCATTCTCTTGGATGACACCGGCGAGGCCGAGAGGGGGATCTTGACGACTGGGTAACCCAGGATCTCCATACACTTCGCCAAGGCGCATGCACTTCCATGGCACAATCTCCATTGTCTTCCGAGAGAAAAGGATACCAGCATACACTATACTACATATAAATATATGTATATAGTGTAAGCAGGACTTATATCAAATAGCAACTTTGTGTGGTTATAGACGATGTAAACCTAACCTTTTATCTAAATAGACCCCCTAGAGCTAAAAACAAATTATAGGTGTAGAAGTACTAGAAAGTACTAGAATATATATATATATATATATATATATATATATATATATATATATATATAAGGTTGTGGTGTGAAAACAGAGTACTTATATCGAATAACAAAGTTTGTGCAGTTATAAACGATGTAGACTTAGTCGAACTCATAAAATTGCTTAAACCTTTTTCTTTATACTAATACTTATGAAAAGTCCAATGATGCCACATAGAATCACGTAAGTTAGAAAAATATTACACATATAAATTACATGCTCAAGGTATAACTAACATTCTAATCTCATCTATAATCTTTCTTCTATGTAATAATATAGAAATGGAAATGAAAAACTATGCTTACCTTATCATATTCATCAGTCAAATATCTGCATACAACGCACCGATCCCAATGGCATGACAGTCAAAACTATTTCCTATCCCTAGCTGACACCTCGATGAGCCAACATGCCAAATGTTCCAGTTGGCAATCCATAAAAACATTTTAATGCCAGACGAACTCATTGGACACTTTATTAACTAAAATCAAGAAGATGATAACTATTGATGATGCCCTGTGGAATCATTTGGAGCGAAAGGGTTAATATCCCTTCTTTTGTTACATCCATTTAATTACCTGTTAATATCCTATTAATATCTTATTAATATCGATTTAATTACCGATTAATATCCTGCAAATTACCTCTTTAATTATCTTTTACCTATCATTCGAAAATCATTCCGAAATTCACATTTAATTATTCATATATCTCCCACCTCACCCCCTCGTTGTATATAACTCGTTGTGCATATACCAATTTGCATCTAGAATTATAATCCCTCGTGTTTCCCTCAGTCCGTAGCGTAGGTCTAATCTCAATATTCAACCATCATTTAATCAAACAAATTTTTGTGTGCAGGAAATTATATTTCTGTGTTATCTAGGTCAACAATATAATACCAGTACACATAAAAATGGTGCTCCGAATGAAATAATCTCCTGTTAATCGATAAATGTAAATTCAAGCGTAAATAATAATTTTTAAACATCCTCGTGGCCATTTACGTTTTCCCTTTTTGAACGCCCATTTCCTTTACGTGTTTTCTTTTTCGTATCATGCTTAATCAACAGCATCCCTCTTCCAATTGTTATAATTCTTATCAATTTGAATTAAATAATATCCCTTAAATACAAAGAGTGTGTAATTTCTTCTTTATACTCAATTTTATGTTTTGTTTTTTTTACGTTTGTCTCGCGTGACTAATTTGCACGCGCGCGCGCGCACACACACACACACACACACACACACACACACACACACACACACACACATACCTGAATCTACGCGCCATTCTTTCTCCCACATCAATTCTAAAATTCAGCTATTCTACCAAATACGAAATTTATCACAAACAAACACCACATATACACCATCACAGGATCACAATGGTAAACCAAACATCGGCTAAAACAACGGTGAATGACCAAACGTTTTCAATAATGCAATCTTCATCCGAAACCCAGCAAGATTCAGTAAGAATCCCACATGCATTCCTCAGTCAACCAGATGTGACATGATTCTAAACCCTTGAACCATAACAAAAGAAATGAAGATAGCTGCCATAATCGAAAAAGTTCCCATAATTATCTTCATTAAGTTTAGGGATATTTTATTTAATGGGGAAAACGTAGGAGCATATAAAGAATTGAAGAATGCTTTCCGGAAGGAATTTGGGAAGTCACAGGTTGGAGACTTAAGGAAGCTCCTTTATATTCAGGTACCTCGAAATACAATGATGCCCAGATCCGGGAGGGGGAGCGTTAGCCCTGGATAAAATTTCCAAAGCGGTTCTCTTCATTTCTTCAAAATACGCTCCGCTTCTAAGAGGGGGGTTGTGCAGAGTACAAGAAGTACAGGCGAGCGGCTGAAAGGCTTTGCTTGAATTAGTCTTCTTTGCGACTCAAGATGGCCGAATGGATTCGCCGCTGGCAAACAATGGTCGACCGATGCGGGAAGCTGTTTGCAACTCGCCTACGATATTATTTTTTCTTTTCCCCTGTTCCTACCCTCTTCTATCTACAAGGCCGAGTGAAGTTAGGCAAACACAAATTTCCACTATGCAAATAATCATTTCAGCTACATTCCGTTGCATATAATTATTCCAACATTGGCAAGAGCTCTCCCTTAACAAAATATCACCCAATTAAATATTACAGCCTCGATCATGGGCCGCTATCCCAATTATCCTTCAATTCTCGTACAATAAACAATTAAACTAAAGTTCAACACTATACACACAAGCACCACGAAGTCTAACCATGTTAAAAAATCAACTTTTTCTTATTTTCATAGGTTTCTTGACATTTCTTATAGTTGTTTACCCGCAACAACCAGAAATTAACACTATTTTGCCCTAAAATGTTGGGAAGCATTGCTGCATGGAGCTTTAAATTTTATTACTTAAAATCAAACAAAAGCATCAGTTTGGGGGCCCCTTTAATCATATTTTGCACTATAAAGATGATCTAAACAAGATAGAGCAACAAAATAGGCATCGAATTTAAATGTCTTAACCATTTTCTAACTTATACAATTATGCTAGTCTTCGAACAAAACATGGCACATTGGTACATACCAAGTTTTCCCCAAATATAACAAAATTCGTTTTCTCGCACTCTAGGAAGACAAAGCACCTTATTAATGACATAAATTTAAGATTAACATTTTAACACAAGTCTACTCGTTCAAAAGGTGAAAGCATAAAATGATAATCCCATTGCGTGGTATCTGTTGTATGACATATGCAAAGTCGCTCACAATCTTGGCACGACGTTCAAAAATGTAATTCACCACTTTAAGATTCTTAACATAGTCAAAAGTTTTACTGTAGTCATCATTTTGGAGTCAAGACGTGGTAAGTGCCCCAAACCTCTCGAATCAAATTTTTAGTCTGTCTAACAGGAAATGTGATTCTGGAAAAATGACATCAAATGGTTTGTTCTTAGTTGTGCCTCTCTGGAATAGAAGCTTTTTTGTTGTGAAGCTGTCTGGCTTCTCAGTGGAATGAAACTGAGCAACATGTCGTAATTCAATGTGTCATTAAATCTACTGCTGAACATAGCAAAGGGCACGACTTTATGCATCAGAAAGCATTTTTTGTTTTTAGTCTTATTAAGTACTACATCACCAAGCTGTTTGTCAGTTTTATTTTGTTTCTACATGTCCTGGGATAAACTTAAATGATTCACGCGAAATTCTTCAACCTATATTGACATTATCTATACATGAGTGTAGAGCAACGCAAGAAATGTGTTAAGATTTTCCAGCTTTAATCTAGTACTCAAGCTGAGCTGCAAACCTCAGCGTATTCATGGATTACATACAGGTTTATGGCCGTCCATGTGGGATGATGAATGACGCCTGGTCTACCCCAGTGAATACCCCTAGGAGCTGTTCCCCCATGATTAATGTCTATCAATTCTGCCTTTTCTCTGTAGTCGGCTCTTGGATGCCTTTCTGCTATTAGTACCACTTGTAATATTTTTTCACTGTTCTTCTTCATTTCCTTCCGTCATTTGCTGTTGATAGACAGCACCTTTGAGTTTTTCTCGGACGAGTCCGTCCAAAATCCCTCAGATGCTCAAACCCCTGATTATTTGGCCCATTTTCCTTCCCAAACAACTTTGATCAAACTTTTCATACTAGGATTACCAGGATGTGATGTCGAAAGGCCAGATAAAACATAGTTTTGTTCAGCTTTTCTCTAAAAGTGAGGAAGCTCATCTGTAAATTACACCTTTACTAAATGTAATGTCAAAAATAAAGGTAGTAATATTTTTCCTATGTTCCCATGTCTCCAGTAAATCCATTGAGGCGTCATCCTGAGCTCTACGAGAAGAATTGTCGATGACAGGTGCCCCCAATAAATTTCCTTTATTGTATGAAAGTGTTAAAACATTAGCTGAGCTAAAGTTTCTGATATACTTTCGGGTTCACTGTCCAAGACATCTTTGCGCAACTTTACATCCGAGAGTAAGATAGCGCACAGTGAGAAATTTTCACAAATTTGGACATGTCACTCTGGTTGATATACATTGGCAGCCTTCTGTTACGACATGTTGTTGAGGTTAAATAAAGATGTTATCCAGATCACCCCTCCAGCTATCAAAGTGGCAGAAACTATGGAAATAACTTGATTGTCTGATAAACCAACACGATAACCTTTATGAAGATGAGACATTCCATGACCTTACCTGGAAACAACAAATTCACACTAGTCACTGCCTTAATGCTGAGAACCGCCGGCACGAGGCTGATAGTAATCCATGTCCTCTCTGTTAGCACCGTTGTCAGTTGTGACCACAGGTAATGTCATCTACATAAACAATTGCTTCCTGTTCTGCTGCACCAGTAAAAGAGCACATGTTAAGCTACTAGTTAAATACATACTAAATATCGAAATTAAGTCAACTTTGTGTGACGTTTAATGTAATTAGCTTTACCTTGTTTTTGTCCATACTGCAGTTTTTCATTTCTTGCAGCTTAGTACTGGGATCTTGTCTAAAATGTCTTGCCATGCCCAGATATATGACCTTTTCTCTCAGTCTTTTTGTCTTCGTTAACGTGACATCTTCATTTTTCTACTCTCTGGATAGCAGTCTGTTGTTCTGTAATTCCTGAATTGGATCTGGATCACCTATATCGAACAGGCTGTCTAATTCCAATACAATTCTCCACTTTTTCATACAGGGAATACGATACCAGAATACGATATTTTGTATTTGGTTTCATGAAGATCCTCATTGCGTTGTACTTGGTCATTGTCTTCATCTTAACCATCTGCCAAAAGGAGATGTTAGAGTCAACTGTTTCTAAAACAATATTTTGAATCTTGTACCCCTTGCATTTCCCGATAAATTCTGAAAATTCAAGAAATAAACTAAATGGTATCAAACCAGGAATGTTTCAGTGAGAGATCTTATAGATAGACAGTTGGCACCTACCTTTAAACAGTATGTAGAGATTCTGAGATATCATTCCTGGTATCCAACCAGGAATGTTTCAGTGAGAGATCTTGTAGATAGACAGTTGGCACCTACCATTAAACAGTATGTAGAGATTCTGAGATATCATTCCTGGTATCCAACTAGGAATGTTTCAGTGAGAGATCTTGTAGATAGACAGTTGGCACCTACCTATAAACAGTATGTAGAGATTCTGAGATATCAAATGTGCACCCACGGAGGTCCTTTTGCTTCTTACTTAATGCTATTGTGGAGGTGTAACTTGTAGATGTTTTTCTATGTTCTAATTTAGTTTCTGTTATTTCCCGAAAAATAATAAATAAGTATTATTAATTATAATTTTATTATTATTTATTAATTTTATGCTCAATTATTGATAGATAATTTGTTGCTCTATCTTGTTTAGATCAAAGGTTATATTGCAAAACATGATTCAAGGGAGCTCGAAAATAGTGCTTTTGGCCGATTTCCTAGGAGAAAATTTAAGTCTCCATACTGCAATGCTTTCCATTATCTTAGGTCAAAATAGTTGTAATTCGTAACTTTCTAGGTATAAAATCCATGCGCAAATTTACGGAAAACTATGACAATTAAAAAACTTTCATTTTTTAACCAGTCAGTCCATGCAGCTATAAAAGAAAAAAATTGTAATCTGGCATCTTCTCAATTTAACTTATCTTCGCTCTCTGTAACTCAACCTTGACTTTTTTATTAGGTAAACTTTCCTGTTATTTAAAAGCCATTTAATTTTTAAAAAGAGTTTACTTTTTACAAATCAATCGATCATATATCACAATAGATTGGCGACCTTTTAGTGAAAAGCACTATGGTGCTCCATCGGAATAGATTTTTGACCCTTGTAGCGGTTAGCGATTGACCTTAATCAGGATTCAAACAAAAAAGACTAAAGTTTGGTGGTAGTTAATTATGCTGTATTATTTGTGAATATTCTCTTATTTTTCCTCTCTCTGTGCACTGCTCCGGCTTTTCGCTTTCCTTTGTGCCCACGAACGGCCTCAATTGACATTCGTGCGGATACATTAAGCAATTAAAACCATCCTTTCATTCCTGTAAGTAAAAATTCCGAAATTACAAGTGCCAGGAACCTCCTGCGACAGCTTATATATCGGTAAATTATTCACATTTACAAAATAAGCCTCTTGAGTAGAGATAAATTTACCATTTTAAATTGAAACCAAAAACACTTACTCGGCATTCTTGCGAGAGAATTCTCCCATGAAGAGACAAAGAAACTGAAGGAAGCTAGACAAACACATGTTTCAGCAGAGCAGACGAGCGTTCCATCTACATTCCGTCAAGAAGGTATCCACTGGATTTTAATATTGTTTACTAGCAATGGATTTTTTACCCTCATTTAGGACTCATTTGAAGATTTCCTGCCTATGGCCACACAGGAGTTCTGAATGCGATGGACGGGTGAGTAGTAAGTACCAAATTTTGGCGCTATTTGACACTTAATCTTATTAATCAAACCTATTTTCGATTATTTATCTGACATCTACTAGCGTTCTTGGTAAGCTCCCACATAGATTTTTTACCATTATTTTGTTTAACATGAAAAACAAATATATATATATATATATATATATATATATATATATATATATATATATATATATATATATATATATATATATAAATATATCGTATAATGTCCTTTTTAGAGATGAAGTCAAAAACAAAGTTAAGTCAAATTGATATTTAGATTTAAAGGCTTTTATTGGGGATATGTAATACTGTCGTGTTTTGTTTTGCTAGATTTAGTTCGACTATCAATCTCAATGCACCAACTCTGCCCTACTTGGACGCCTTTGATTTAACGATCGTCATTCTGGCGAATAAATTAATTAACTTGGCCGAATATTCTTTGCCTGGTGGTTACTAGGAAAGAGGAGAGGCGATCTGAATAAAGTAGATCGCGAAATGGCCGCCATCCGTTCTCAAATGGTCCATATTGGCGCACTGTTTAAAGCCCTAACGGACCGAAATGCTCTGCGGCCTCTATATTTCTCTATGGCCACGATTCTGTCGTTAGTTGGCCGAATGGGATTTTTGGTGGCTCAGCCATTTAGATAAGGGCGAAAATGGAGTCATTCGAGGGCCGAAGCTGGTTGGCAGTTTGAATTATTTTTTAGGATAAAGGAATTAAATAGAAGTCAATGGGAACATTTCCTGTAAGGCGTTTACTCTTTGTGACCCAAGTGTCACAAAGAGGAAACTACATAGGATCAATTATAATGCATTAATCTAGACTTTGTTCCATTTATGAAGGGCGAAAATTGCCTTACTTAAGTTTCTCTAGAATGATAGCCTACTTAACGTTCTCTCTAGAATGATTGCCCACCTAACATTTTCTGTGAAATTACCTACTACACATTGTATCTAGATTGCTGATATACGTAATGCTCTATCTAGAACGATGGTTTATTTTTTCTCTCTGGAATTATGGTCTATTAAAAGTTCTATCTAGAATGAATGATTGATTCCGCGTTGCCTCTAGAACGAAGTGGGACTTAAAATTATCTGGAAAAATAATGACATACTTAACCTGTTAGATTTGGCTTTTAATATCGTTTTAAATAGAAGAATGGTCTTCTAGTAGTTTTCGTCAGGTTAATTGTATACTTATAGTTTTCTCTAAAATGTTATACCTATTGATTTTCTATCTTGAACGACCATCTACTTAACGTTCTCTTTAGAATAATTGCTTACTTAATGTTCTATTCGTTTCATCTGACAATAGTATGTTGCTCCAAACGTTGAAATCTTTTTCCAAATGATCATTGGCGTTCTACAGACGGGCTTTAAATGAATGGGTTTTTTTTCAAAAATAGCTTCTTCCTTGTACGACATATTGCATTTCCGATTTATGAAACATATTGGGCATTGTTTTCAAAATAATATCGAAGCATTCCTCTCCTAAACAATCGTTCATCCCATTTCCATTTATCCTTAGATTATTTTTAACAGATCTAAGGATAATCCAAACCACGCGGAGTGCAATTTCCGAGGACAACCTGAACGAGGGAGATTTGCTGTTGTCCCCAATTCCTTAGATTTTCTTATTATTGACTGCACTAGATTTAGGCCTGATTAGTTTATCAGAAATCCTCTTCTAGCTCACCTTAGATTAGAATTTCGTAATTTTCTCGATTAGATTGCGGAAGATAGGATGATTGGTTGTAGAATAAGAATGTCGAGTTTGCTATGACGAAGAAAGAGTTATTAGTACATTCGAGACTATTCTTCACTAGTCCAAATCATAAATAGGTCAAAACACTACTCGTATGAATTTGAAACTGTGTGTCGAGGTATGGCTGTGAAGACTCGCTCGGCGCAAGGGTGCATACACAAGCACGGGCCGATAGCCGACCCGAGGCAGCCTGTGATATACTTTGAGGCAATTAATACAGAGTGTGATTTGCGGTTGACCGAGATTTATCTAATGGCTTGCCATGTTGCAGTTCAAAGGATATATAAAGATCAAGACCCCAAAATATAATTATAAATATAATATATATATATATATATATATATATATATATATATATATATATATATATATATATATATATATATATATATATATATATATATATATATATATATATATATATATATATATATATATATATAAAGTGGAAACAAATTACTCGATAAAGATAATTAATTGTGACAATTTATAATATGACAGTTAAGCAGGAGGAGCAAAATTAGCGTTAACTCGAAAAGTCAATTCAAAAGACGATGCGGGTGACGATTGACGGGGTGTAATCAGGGGATTACAACACAAGATCGCTTTAACGGGAAGCGTGGTGATGATCTAAGGGGAATGGGGTCCATCGACAGAGGTCTTTAAGAAGATACTTCGGGGAGTCCTAACGACGAGGAATCGTAGATGGGGGGGAGGGGGTGATTACTTCTTGTTAAAGAATGAGATTTTCTCTGCTCCAGAGAAATATAATCAAAATTCAAGACGATTCTGCGGATCTGCAGGAAGTCACAGACAAGAAAGGAACTGGTCTTGAAGGGGGCCGAGATAAGGGGGGCCGCACAGTTCCCCGGGAAGAATGGTCCTCGATAGCTTTCCTCTAAACAGGGGCCAAAGGTTTACGAAAGGAGGTCTGGTGGTTAGATCTTACGATGAGGTACGACTCGAACAGGGGTTGCAGGACTTTGCTTGGGAAGAGACAAACGGTCTCAACGGAGGGACTGGCGGACTCTCAATCTCCTTGACCCATGGCGGACGCATGGGTAAATAAGCGGGTGGCTGGTGCGATAGATAGCCCTAGGGCATGGCCGCCCTTAGAGGATTCTCGACGTCAGTCTATGTAAAAAATTACTTCGAGATAACGAGTCGGATCGGACAGCGAAATTTGCCTCTGTTGAGGTAATAGGCATGCCTGGGAAGCATCTGGTGAGAACTCGGCGATATCGCGGGGAGGGGGAACGAGTAGCGTCCGAAAGCAAATACAGCTGGGTCAGGTGACTCAGCGCAGTACTGCTTTCTTCTCGAAGATTCTAAACTTCCCACGCCAAGGAGCACGTGTTTTAGAGCGTAGGTGCTGAAAGAGGTATTCCGAGGGGGGCTTCCTTTCACGCCGTACCCTCGAGGGCATTCCCTTTGTGAGGGAATTCCCTCGAAGGACCACCGTGAGAGGAATCCCCCTCGGAAATAGCCCCCTATTCTTTTAAGACCACGTGCGCCAATGTGAGAATTTTAGAAAGTTTGAGAAAGAATCGGCCCCTCGCTTAATTACCCCTAAGAGCTGTGTTTGCTTTCGGACGCCACACGCCCCACTCTCCTGCGGTAACGCCGT
Source organism: Ceratothoa steindachneri (assembly GCA_963969495.1). Taxonomy (NCBI): domain Eukaryota; kingdom Metazoa; phylum Arthropoda; class Malacostraca; order Isopoda; family Cymothoidae; genus Ceratothoa; species Ceratothoa steindachneri. The sequence continues at coordinate 18,932,116 of OZ018323.1, read as the reverse complement.
GCGCAGCCACATTAATTCTACCCCCATATCGCAAGGCGAGTTTCATCGTCTGGAACGACGCGTTATAATGAAAGGTGTTTGCTTAGACTAGCTTCAAGAACCCCCTACGGACTGCAAGGCCCTGAGGCGTCTATCGGATCAGCCACCCAGGTATTTAACCCAAGCTCACCATCTATCGAAGAGATTGAAAGCCCTCCATCCACTCCGTTCAGACTGCCGTCTGTTTCCCGTGAACCCCAGTAACCTGTTGTCGTACTTCGTCAAAGATCTCGCCAGCAGATCTAGCTTCGTTAAGCTTTGGCCTCTATTCAAAGGAAAGCTATCGAGCCGCCTTCTTACCGGAGAGTTGAGTGGCCCTCTCAGCTTCAGCACTCCTTCAAGATTCCACTTTTTTCGAGACTGAGACTCCTCGCCGATCTACAGAATCATCTCGAGTTGAGATTACGTCTCTCTGGATCAGAGAAAATTTCATTCTCCATCACGAATTAATCCAACCCCATCTTCGAGTCCTTTTCATTAGAACTCCCCAAAGAAGCTTCTTGGAGACCTACGCCGTTGTCTTCACCCCTGCCCACCTCTAATTCGCCTGCACTTGAAGGTAAAGCGATCTTTTATAGTCATCCACATATTACCTCGTTAATCTTCACTTAATTCATTTAACTGCCATAAGTAATTTGTTCACCCTTTTGGTATATATATAAACTGCCCCCTTTTATTATATATATATGGGTTTTGTCTTTATATATCCTTTGAACTGCAACTTGGCAAGCCATTAGTCTAAACCCGTTCAAGCGTAAATCGCACTCTTTATTAATCGCCCCGGATATATCTCAAGTGGCTTTTGGTCAGCTGTCTGCATGTGCTTGTGTGCGCCTCTGAGCGCCGAGCTAGTCTACACAGGCATACCTCGACATCCTCATACTGTGTTATGATTTAATCCATATAAATTACACATAGATATCTGGAAATCATACCGTAAGAATACTTTTTGGTTGCGAATGTTCGTTAAAAAGTTTTATTACTCTTTGTTGATGTTTTTTAGTTGTGTGTAATAATATGTACATTCTTTTTAATGCCTCTAAATTTAGATACCATGAATTACATGATTCACTAACTATGGTAAAAACTTGGAGTATTAGATATGGGTAATTTTCGGAGCAAGGGTAAAGTATGGCATTCAGCTAAGAAAGAAAATGGTTAAACATGCATTTCTAACTCCTACTCTTAGATTCCTTAGCAAATTAAAAGAGAAGTTGTTAAAACCATTTTTTAAGCTGCCAGGCCTAAGTTCTTCTATCGAGAAAAGCATAAGTAAAGCTCTCATTAAATTTTATACCATTAATAATAAAAAGAAAAAAGCCATTTCTAACCCCAAAGCACAAATAATAACGTATGTTTTAAGCCCAGACATTTAAGAAAATTAACATTAGCAAAGTTATCTTCAGAGACGAATCAAGTCAGTCTGGATATGCGGGATATTTGGGCAAAAGGCTGAGTTGTCAAGGGACGTTAGGTGAAGCAGGTTAACAGATGATAATAGGGAAGGGGATTCCTCTTTGAGGCTGAAGTTATTGGACAGAAAGTAGTAGGACCTTTCAAAGTGGATAATGACATCAAAATGGATTAAAAGGCGTTCTAAGAGTCGTTGGAGAAAAGCTTCCTACCTTGGTTCATTAAAACCAGTAAGAATGAGAAAGACACCTATCTTCTTTCAAGAGAGTGCTCCTATTAATATTTTAAAGTTCTCTAAGAATTGTTTGGAGTCGAAAGAATATGTAGGATTCTCAATCATGAACTGACCTCCCAATGGTTGCGACCTAAATCCAATAAAAAACTTGTGAAGCATCCTAAAGTGACACTCTTACGTAGACAGAAGTAATATGACAGCAAAAATTACGTTTGGAAAGCCAGCCAAGATACTAACAATGCATCAAAACTTTGACTTCATTAGTAGAATGTTCAAAGTTATTAAAAAATTAATTTTGTCCAGTATCTCTTGAACAGTTCTTATATAAAAATGTTTTTTTCTTAAAATTGCTTCATATGTCATTTAAACTTGTTAACTAAGTTATTTTATTACACTAGTCAACACACTTTTTACTGATTATGTTTTGTGGTTGTTTCTAAGTAATTTGGACGTGCTGATTTCAAATATGGCATCCATTTTTTTTAAATACATCAGGTTTTCATTCTACAGCACATTCCTATTTTACGTCGTACTGCATGTATTTACTCGGTAAGGATAGTTTTCTAAGTGTTATAGCTTCAAATCATAACTTAAAATGTCAACAGAATTTGAAAGGATAAATGCATTGCAAGATAACATTGCCCATTACAAAATACATGCAGGTTATTTTTCTAATATAATGGAAAAAACACAAGCAATCGTACACATATGTACTTATACATTCAAGGAAGGAATTTTCGCTTGCGAGAGTATCTGGAGTGTTTGATGTCTACACAGTCTCGTTGAATATTCCAACAGTAATCTGCCATCATGTTTGTGTTCCATCGTTCTTAATATCTCTCTTCCATAATCTTGATATCTTGATGAAAATGGTATCCGTGTTCATCACTCACGTTGCCAAGATTATCAGGAAATTCATCAAGATGGCTCTTGAGGAAATGAACCTTCATGCTCATGTTTCAGCCTAAACGATGAAAGCTATTAAGTAATGTCTCTACCAAATCTTTGTAGTAAGTAGTATTTTGGTTTCCAAGAAACCCTTTCACAACAGCCATAAATGAATCCCATACTCCTTTTTCTGTCAGTCATCGAACTCGAGAAGTTTTGGTTTTTCATTAATTTTCTGATTTGTGGCCCATCAAAAACTCCATCTTTTATTTTATCTTAAATTAAGCCAGGAAATATTGTACATATGAATTTGAAACAGTCACCCTCCACATTAAGAGCTTTCACAAATTGTTTCATCAGCCCTAGTTTAATATGAAGGGGGAGAGGGAAGATGACTTTCTCTCGCTCAACACGTGGTTGGTGTATAACATTCTTCTCCCCAACAGTCAAACTTTCTCTAACTGGCCAGTATCTCTTCTCAGTGTTTATCCTTGGCTCGACTGTCCTATAAACAGAAGAAACACTGATATTTTGTATAGCCTCCTTGTTGGCTAAGTAAAAACTTTACCATTTTCAGATCCACACATATGATCCATTTGTGTTCATCATATTTTAGTAAATCTAATACAGATCTTATGTGTTCATGCTTCTCTTTTAAATGGACAGAGTGACTAATAGGAGTAATATGGAGTAACACACATTTTAGACTCCTTTGAACTATCTATAAAAAGTCTCCATCCACTGGGATCATACTCTGGAACACCCATCGCGTTTAACAGTCCCACCACGTCATAACAGTAAACTAAATCTTCTTCAGTTTTAAAGAATGCCAAGAGATATCTCTCCCTGTTCCTATAAAGAGTTACATTTGTTTTTCCCACCAACAAATTCTTCTCTTTAAGTCTAGAAGCTAACACTTCTGCTAACTCTTTTGACAGGCCTAGGTCTCTAACTAAATCATTCAGTTCTATTTGGCTGAAATTTCCGCGTTCTTGGGTCGATGTATGTACAAAGTCTGGATCACTGTCAAGTTCATTGTTTATCTCAGATTCACGTATATCACTTACATCGTCCAGTGAAGGAAGTTCCTTGAATACAGGTACTGGAATTTCATCTGGATGAAGCACTGGACGAATTGCTGAATCAAGATTTGGGTAACTTATTTTATGTCACGTTTTCTTGCTATAACCAGAAGTCTTTGTGAGACATAAATAGCAATCGTTTACAAGTTTTTTTCGGCTCCCGTCACACCATAGAAATGCCAAATCCTAGTTGTTTCTTTGTGCCCTTTGTCCATCGGCGTAGTAGATTTTCAACACATGGTTTGCAAACATTGTGCGGGGCCCACGGTTTATCATGATCACCTAATTTAATCTTAAAGTAAGCTAAGTTTGCTCTTTTCACATAGATACTAATGTTGATTCTTTGAGTTAGTGCAGTAAAACAACCACATATATAGCTTTACGAGTTAGGGGAATTCAAACATTTCCTTCGTAATGAAGCCATACTACTGAATGTTATCTCATAAAACAAATCGGAAAAAAAGCAAAAGTATATTATACACAATTGCTTTATATATCTAGGTGTGCATAAAGAGTAGTCTAAATACATATATAAAATAAAATAAGGAGAATACCAAACGCCTCCACTTCCGTTCACTTGGTCGTAAGATAGCCTGCTAGTATGAGTGGGACCAATAGGGAACAGTCCCTAAATAAAAAGATTTACTCGATAGAAGAAAACTATTGCCATTTTTAAACTCAGTGACCACGAATTTCCGAAGAACAGGTCTCAAACTTAAGTCAGCAGAAAAAGAAGTTAAAATTTGTTGACCAGTCTTATTTAATTATATATTAAGGTTGAAAACTCTGTATTTTTACTAATTAAAATATGCAAATGCTCTCATGACAGTAAAATAGTCAATCCAGTATAATTTCTTATTTACATTTCATGTTGCATTTGGATTCCAAATATTCTTATTCGAGTGTCTGCTCATGATAGTCTTAACTACATGAAGAAAGTTACCAACCAAAATCTGTTTTAAGAGAGCTTTGGCTATTTTCATTATTTGCATATGATCTTAAGACACACTTTGAACAAGGGTGTCGGAGTTAGGATCTATTGTCCGGGGAATTTTTTTTTTTATTCTATTTTTTGGCGGTGAGCCCTTGAGGATTCTTTCACATCTAGAGAATAAGTTCTCAGACATGCTGCGCTCTTATTTCCCACAAAGCTTCATCAAGCCTGGAATTTCTCAGACGAAGACTAAAATCATGACGAAATACATCGCGCGAAGTTTATTAACCTCTTCTTTAATGTCCTTTGAGGTGATTCCTTCATTGTGACGTGGCTGTGGGCGAATTGAGACATAAAAGTCATTTCATAGATACAAAGTTATTAAAACTACTGTAAAACTGTTTTAAGAGTTTAGATAAAATGAAGAATGAAAACAAAAACATTTCGTTTCTCGGATCGTGTAAATATGCGAACTTCCCCCAAATCTTTGCTCCATTTAGAGTAGATTCAGTAGGTTTCGGTAAATTTAGCTGACGTGAGCTCATGTGACATGACCAAACCTAACCTTTCGATTAAATTGACTTGAAATTTTGTTGGAAATGTCTATCTTCACTGAATATTGTGATCTTTGTCACTTTATCTCGTTCGTCGCTACATTATCCAGCCAAGTTCTTTTTAATATCGGTCGTGAGGGAGATTTTATACGGTTATCAGTGGTTATATGACGCGACATCAATTCCTTAAACCGTAAAAGTCGTGTTCTGGACAATGCCTGATAGACCTATGGGAAATTAAAGGTAATCCCACCCTTTTTTTGAAAATTAATTTACAGCCGTTTACGTGACGTTATTGAGGATTGCGAGCATCCATTTTTGGCGAGTATCCATTGTTTAGGTGGTCTCTCTTAATCTTTGTTATCTAGGATTAAAGAGGTGGGATGTAATAATTAAATACACACAAGCACTTCTATTTCTTAAGATAGTTAAGGTAAGGGATGTCAAAATGTGTAGAAGATACACAATTAGGGTCTCAGTATGGTTACTAAGGCAGGAGGAAGGGGGAAGGAAGGGGCTCAGGAAAAGTCATATTTTCTGAAATAAAGGACGTTGCCTTTCAGGGAAGATTTAAAATATAGAAATATTTAAATTTAAAAATAGATTTTAAATGTATATATTATGATTTGCCCTCGGTTACTCGAGGAGGCGGCTAGCCACTCCCATTTTATTTGAATCTCTTTGTTGTTGGTCGCATGCTCCCGCGCCGGTGAAAGGCGGGTATCCCCTGACGTTAGAACGCCCTTCGTTCTGGTTCTGTTTGTTCTTTTTTTTGCTTCTTGTTTTCTTGCATTTGGTTTTGTGTTTGTTTGTTTTAAGTTAGTTTTCCTGTTTGTTTTAATCTAACCTAGTATTTGGCTGTAAGGTAATTACGGCGACTTACGCTCTTGTAGGAAGTTGCCAGATATCGCTATAAAAAAACTGTTGCTCGAGAATTAAAAACTCACTTAATCTGGGTAAAATTGTCTTGAATTGGGCTAAGATCTCTCTGACCATATTTGGCGGTCTGTAGCGTTGTGATTTTGTGGTATTAATTTAGACCTAAAATATCACTTTCGATAGCAGAGAATCCGCATCAAAATCTTAAAAAAACTGTGGAGCGGAGATGTCCAAATGAATAAGGAGCAAAGAATAAGGATGTCTTGAGTCAGGCCAGGGTTTCTCGACCGCAGGGTTATCCTCCGTGAGAAGTTATTTTATGTTTTCAAGGGGAAGGTGACCACAAATTCGATCTCCAGGCCAAGCTTTATACGAGAGGGGTTTCTGCCTCAGCTGAATTTTTATAGCGCTTCAATTACGCTCCGTCACTAGAGATAAAATTTTCTTAGGAAACGATGACGTTTATGAGACGCAAGAAGAATGATCCTGTGAAGGAGGGTGAAAGAAAGGGATAAAGAAAGAGCAGAGTAAATTGGAAGGAAAAGTATATAGAGTGGGAATGACTAAGTAAACATCATCAATATCATCAAACCTAACTAATGAAACAAGGAGATGATTCGAACCCCTCTAAAATTCTATCTGTTCTCTTGTTTTGCACGACCCATTGTGAGTTCTATCATTGTAGTTTAGGCTGCTCTGCTGTCCATGGACAGACAGCAGTTCCACCATTCTTGTATCTACTGCCCTGCTCTCCATGCACCCTCCACCGAAAGCAGTTCCATCATTCTTTTATCTGTTGCTTAGTAGTAGTATTGCAGGTGAAGGGTCGAGTGCACACAAACTCGGCCTCTTATGAGCGTATCCGAATACGTACACACGCACATGTACTCGTACTCAACTCTCCTTACGCCCCCTCCATATGCCCCACAATACTTTGGTGAGCGACCTTTTTTCGAAGAAATTAGAGTCTACACACACATGCACACACACACACATAAACACTAGAGCTTTCTAAGGAATTAGAGTCTACACACACACAGAAACACATACACACTGGAGCTTTCTGAGGCATAGGCTGGCACTCAAGTCTCCTTACCCACATCCCTTACCGCTAAGATTTTTCTAAGGATTCAACTGGACCTCCTATGAGCATATAATAATAATAATAATAATAATAATAATAATAATAAGTCTTTTGTAATTCGCTCTTCAAGTCCTGAGGCCTTTCCAGAGCGCACGTTGTGCTGAGATAAGAATGGAAATTCAATGGGAATTCAAGAGGGGGAAGAAGGCAATACTGAAAAGATGTGTTTTCAGGAGACGCTTAAATGTGGTAAGAGAGGGAGAAGACCTGATTTCAGCAGGAAGAGCATTCCACAACTTAGGGGCGCAACACACACATTTGAAAAGCGTTTTGAATTTTCAGGATTTTTCTTGTATTAACATAACCGTGGAGTTGCCATTTGACCTTTTACAGTTCTTTGATTGGTCTGTCTAGTTGCCATCTGTTTAAATCATTTTTCGTTAAACCTCTTTGTGTGCCACACGTTCTAAGATGATCCTCCATCCACACCGTACCACACCTAGACTTAGTAAATATTTTGCAACTGAAGATGTGTGTGGATCAGATTAAAAATTACCACAGCCTATTCATCTACGGTTGATTTCTTCGATCATCTTTGGCGACTTATTCAAGAACATCCAATTGATCGGATTGAATTTCTCCATAGTGGGTCAGTCCAATCACCTTTCAACTAAAATAAGGCAGTTCAATCATCGTTGTGTCTGATCTCGTGGTTTTCACGGTCCGGCCATAGTTCGAACATTGTCGTATCTGCTGAACTGCCCTCCAACGTTCGACAGCATTTCCATAATTTTTGTATTTGCTGCCCTACCTTCCATGGCTCGACGTTAGTATACTCATTGTTGTATCTGCTACCTCACTTCCAAAGGCTCGACGGCAGTTCCATCATTGGTGTATCTGATGCTCTGCTTTCAGCAGACATTTGGCTTTCCATCAGTGTTTTATCTTTTGCCTTGCTTTCTACGGCTGGGGAGCAGTTCCATCAGTGATGTATCTGCTTCGCTGCTTTTGCAAGCCTCTTGGCAGTTTCATCTTTCTTCTTCTGGTTACCTGCTTTTCAACGCCCGACAACGGTTCCATCATTATTGCATCTGCTTCCCTGCTTTCCACTGCCCATCGGCAGTACTATCATTGGTGTATATGCTCACCTGCTTTCTATTTCCCGAGGGAAGTTCCATAATTGTTTTATTTGCTCTCCTGCTTTCCAAAAAATTCAGGCAGGTACGTCAGTGTTGTATCTGCTGCGTTGCTTTACATGACCATACGGCATTTCCACATTGTTGCATATGCAGCCGATAGTTCTATGGCTGCCGACAGTTCCTTCATTTTTGTATCTGCTGCCTTGTTTTTTACCCCCTCGTTGCCAGTTCCATCAGTGTTGTATATATATCCTCTTTTCACGGCCCGTCGTCTTTCCATCATTGTTTTATCTTCCTCCTTGGTTTCATCGTCCCATCGACAGTACCATTAGTTTTGTACCTAGTTCCATGGTTTCTATTGAGGCTTCGACAGTCCATCATTGTTGTAACTGCTTCCCTACTTTTCATGGCTCGAGTGCACTTCCATCTTTGTTGTATCGGCTGCCCTACTTTCGACGTCCCCTAGGCTGTTCCCTCATTGTTTTATATGCTTCCTTACTTTCGACGGCCCTACTGTAGTTCTATCATTGCTGCATCTGTTGTGCTTCTTTTCATGGCGCCTCAGCAGTTTCGTCATGGTTTTATCTGCTTTCATACTTTCCATGGCCCGAGGTACGTTCCATCAGCGTTGCATCTTCTTACATGCAGTTCTATAACTGTTGTATCCTTTACTTTACTTTCCACGTCCTGTCTTCAGTTCCACAATTGTTGTATTCTGCTGTGCTTTCCACGACCCCTTCGCAGTTCCATTATTATTTCATTCTCTGCCCTCTTTTTCACTGCTCAACTTTAGTGCCATGATTGTTGTTTCTGCTGCGCTGCTTTACACCGACGGTGGAAGTTCAATCATTGTTGTATCTGTTTCCCTGCTCTCCGTGGCCGAGGTAAGTTCCATCATTGTTGTATCTGCTGCCAGTTGTTTAACGGCCTTTCTGCAGTTCTATGAATTTTTCATCTGCCCCTCTGCTTTTCACGGCCCGAGAGCAGTTCCATGATTGTTATATCTGCTGTTCTGACTTCCACGGCCTTGGGGCAGTAGCGTTATTGTTATATCTGTTGCACTGATTTTCACCTCTCATTTCAGCACATCCAGTATTGTTTTACCTGCTGCTCTGCTTTTACGGCCCATCGGCAGTTCCATTATTTTTGTATCTGCTGCCTTGCTTTCACTTTCCATCAGCTCTTCCATCTTTGTTGTATCTACTGCCCTTGGCCTCCTTTCTCAGGAGACAAAATGCCGCCAAGAACCCATTAAACGAGAAAAGGTTGACAAGAGTTTCGCTCTCTCCACCTCCCTAATACTTAATTTTTAACCTTTTTCAAAATATTTTGACGGAAATTTCTTCTCTGTTTTTTCGTTTAATACATAAGGGTCATCTCTGTTTTATACAAACTTTTTCATGGATATTTACAATAAGTCTTCCAAACCACCATTCACGGTTGCCGAAGTTATCGTCTTGTATTCTTTGCCATTTATACCCCTCCTCCTCTTTATATTCATTTTGTCCGTCTTTTTCGTTTCTTTTTATGTCCTTATTCGATTCGTCATTTACTGTAAATGCCATCTTTGGCTTCAATTTCCCTTTCTCAACTAAAATCTTACCCTCAGAAGTGTTGCCACCTTTTACTGAAGGCCTTTTTGGCTATCTTTCACGCACATCATTTCATTCGGATTGAAATAGGCTGAGTCTACCGTGAGAGCATGGGTTTCGAATCTGATTCCCCTAATTAAGGGAGATCAGAATAAAAATATGAAGGCGAATCCTCTATGAAATGCAAATTAAGATCTGCTGATCCATTACAAATTTCAATGTTTTGGTCCACTCTTAAATGCAAATAAGTATATTCCGATCGACCACTTGCAGCATAGGCATGGATTATGTAATTATAATTTACCTTAGGATAATTTGATCTAGTCACAGAGACGATCGTCTCCATATAAACACTACAGTAGATTAAAAACAGTTCCATTAGAGGTAATTCTGTGGGGAATTTTATTTTATTGCTTGCTGAATGCAGGCTTAAGTTGGATAGTTATAATTCTTCGGGTCATTAGCTCGAGCAATAGTAAAAATTAATTTCTCTGAAGGTTGTCTTTGTTTTTGCCTTGTCTATTTCTTTTTCCTTATATATAATTTTCTCTTCCTGGCTTTTCTATCACCCATTTTTTTCTCACCAAACCCCTTTCTCTGAAAAGGAGCACTAAATTTGGTACCTTACGGAAGGAGAATCAACCCATTTTTCGGAGTCCCTTATCCCTTTGTTAAAATTTTACTAGGGGCATTTAGTATTCAAGTCCTCTGGTGTCTTCGAACCTTTTTTCATCATCGTGACCTAGTTTATTTCTCTTGTTTGTTAATCCCTTTTTATCTTTACTTAATATCCTTTTTCTGTTCCGATATTTCTTGTATACTTTTGCGACCTAAGGAATCGGGAGGGAGAGCTACTGAAGCTGTTTAATTTTGCGTCAAAAATAGATTTGTTTTTGTTCAGGGGTGGGGATGGGAGTAAGGCTGGGGGTATTTAGAGTTTTTATAGGGCCGTTGCTCACACGGCTGGAAATTTGGGCTTTATTTATTCGAGCGCCACTCGAATGTTAGTTTTTCTTTCAATCCCCTTTTAATCGTCAATGTAAGAAAATTCACAAAAAGATCAGAATGAGAATCACTGGAAAAACCAAAGGTAGCATGGCAAAGTCTTTATTTAGTGAAAAGAGTTAGAAAGAGCAGTGGTACTGTTTTACTCCTAAACAGTGAGCCGGGACGCCTCCGTGGCACAGGGGATGGCTACCCCTTCCGCGTCAGATGGGTTTGGATATTAAACCCCTAAGGCAGGTTACAGTACGGTAAAATATGCGTTGTGGGCGGGCGACGAGAGGCACTTGCCAGATAAAGCAATACTGGTGTTGACTTATCTTTGTGATGATATATGTATGCATTTATGTGAATGTAGCTACTTGCGTCTACGTGTCAAACTCGGCGTGGCTACTAACTCACTTCAAATGCAGAATTTGCTTTTTTGTCGCTGATATTGAAACTTGGCGTCGACATCAGCCACCTCCGGTCACGTGAGTGTTTTCCTGGCTCCGCACACCCGGTTGATTCTCTTGCGGTCGACATTTCATTCTAGAGTTACCAAATTGACGGGTGATGAATAAGGAGGCAGGATGATTTTTTATTTTTTTTGATGCAACGGGACTGGTTGACGCAGAGAAGCGCGTGAGAACAGAGAGAGAGAAGAGGAAACCCCGGCTAAACAGAGGAGTGCCACAGTGGGTTTGACCTCGCTGAATTAATGACGCTCGGGTAGCATTCCAAGGGCCCCCTCGAGCAAGGTGGGCCGACAACTACAGCCACCCATTGACTCTAATCGGACGGCAACAAGCACCTGGCACTGCCTATTGAGCGGAAAGACATCCTGGTACTTACTCACACACATACACACACAAAAGAGCAACATCCAGGCGATTTGTGCGTCTGCCAGTCGGTTTATGTTTGTGCAATCGTGGGAGGGGGAGTTGTTTCTCTTTGAGGGGCTATTAATAGAGGGCCCGTCCTCTCCGCGGTCCTTGCCTTCCCTCTCTTTGGAGGGCGCATCTTCCGGCTTTAATAGATTGGGGAATTCTCGAGGTGGAAGTGGAAGGGTGGCAGATGTGGCCCTTGTCTCCAAGGAGGGCTCATTTCTTTCGTTACAGTAATTTACTCTCTTGGTTCGGATAACTTAGCTTTAAGAGAATCATGACTTACCCCCCACCCACCCCCTTGCCTATAACATGTCGACTCCAATTGTTCAACTTAGAACAGAATAACGCTAACCAACGAGGGCAGAAACGGATGAGCAAAGGAAAGGTGAGGACGGAAGAAGTGACTGTAAGAAGGCTTCTAGAACCTTTACACATCAATAATAATAATAAATGAGGTGGATCAGCATGAAGGTAGACATCGAAGTTTAACAGGCAGGCTATTAAAGGCCTTTGAGAAATAAATAGAGGAAACGTCGTCGTTCCTGGAACGAAGACGTTATCGAAGGTCTCGTACTAGAGGGTCAGAAGAGGAGATGAGAAGAGTAACGAAGAGGGAAGTTGGTGAAAATAGAATGTACGAAGAGAAAATGTTTTGTTTACATTGACGGAAAAAGAGTGATTAATGGGAGTATTTACTCAGCTGACTGAAGATAGGGTGGGGAGGGGGGAGAGATGAAACAATATAGGGATGCTTTTATTGAACAACGAGGGTAACCGTCAATATATGAACCGATAGGAGCAGAAGGCGTATAATGAAACCTCAAGAAATAAGGTATATTCGGGAGAGTTGCGTGCCCGCTCGATTCTATATGCCCAAACTGGGATTACTCGGCCCGACACCCTCGATAAACTTTCCCTTCCACTAACTCTACAACTTTCCTTTATCTCCCCACATTTAGAGGGGGGTAGGCGGTTGTTGTTCTTTAAAAAAAATGCTGATACGACCTTTAAATTGCATGATCAATCTATTGAATTTCTGATTTAAATACTCTGTATGTCGCTCGGGTAAAATAGCCACACGCGCTTTTGACATATGTCTTAGACTAAACACGGATATGTTCCGTTGGCCTTGACAGTGAAGAATCCGAAAGGTTTGTTCCTGCAATCGTGTCACCTAAAGGCTGTAATGGGCATGGCTGCAATAGACCCAGCACAATGATGTCGGGATTGGCGTTTGTAAATTGGGCTTTTTCCTGGTTGCCAGTATCGATGGGCCCGTAATTTTTTGGTTAATTTTTAAAGTGCTGGTAGCTAAGAACTTGTTAGAGTAACAGTTCTTGGAAATACGAACGTGAGCGTCACCTGAGGATGCCTTCTTGTAGCGTGACTTAGTTGCCGTCACAGCAGGCAGTCAAACAGTAAGAACTCTACATTGAGGATGTAGATATAGGGACCAAACAGGAGTGTTTTTCCTCAAGCTAAACTCTTACATTAGCAGAACTTGTTTGACAAATTTTATAGCTTTCGAAAGGTCCGATATCAAACTAGTAGGTGGTCAGTCTTTGGATAATTGTGAGCTAAGATAACGTTTAAAACGATGTCTTAGGTATATATGTATATGACAACTTCCGGAAGTAGGTGAAGATAAATTGAATTTACCATTTATATTACAAAGGGTATGTCTCTTTCTAGTTTTACTCGGGTTCGCATGCGCTAGGACTAGCTATAAAGTGGCCTCTTTTATTTATATCTGAGCCAATCGCTCCTTGAGGGTATAGAAAAGCCGGACACGATTCGTTGATCTGATTTTTAAGAACTATGCGGAACTTGATTGGGAGAATTTATCAATTTTAATAATGCTTCTTATGTATGTACATTGAACACATGTACACATTGATGTGCTTAAACCTTACCTAGTTTCTTATAAAGAGTGCATATTATCTATCTCTAGTGACAGGTGAGTTTAAATCTGCACTTATAAGAGCTCTATTTCTACAACCTAGTTCCTGGATACATCCAGTACATTAAACTAGACTAAGTATTTAATATTAGAAATAATACCTTAGTTTTTTTCTCCAAGATCTCTTTCCCTCTCCTCTTCTCTCTCTTCAGCCTTGTTTTATCTCTCTTCTCCAGCATTATTTCCCCTTTGAGGGGATGCCTTCGTTGGATTTCCTCTATTTACTTTTCCCTATCGACTACTCTGACCACCGCTGTTAAGCGTCGACAAAGATGAGGCGGGATTCTCCGGCGAAGTTATCGTCAATCTAACCCCTTCAGGGGCACTAGTACTCCATGTAGAGGTGTTTGGTTATGAGTAGTTTCCCAATATGCAATACTCGTAATCGAGCGGCAAGATTCAGCAACAGAGTAGAGAGTAGGCATATTTTGTTGTGAAGACGAGAAGGTTATGCTAGCGGCGTTGTGGTTGGCTCTGTGCGTGATGACGCGTTGGGAGCTACCATGCCTCGCAGAGGTAAGTTTAAGCGTATTGGCCAGATCGTGAAGACGCTGAATGTTTTATGTCCTTGCTAGAATGGATCAAACGCGGGCCTAGACGCTAGAATTCTAACGCATATCTTCCACTTCCTTCTTCTTTTCTCGTCCCTTTTTTTTCAGATAGGCAGCTGCGAAACCTCTGCTCTAAAAATAAATCCCAGAACGACTCCTTTATCGGCCTCTTTCTTGTCATTTCTTTCTCTATAAGATCCAAGAGACGCTTCTAGTTTCTCATCGCTGCCGTCTCGGATCTTACTTTCGATTAAGCCTTACAATCAATGTTTGAATTCTAATCATTAGATCAAAACAGCCTCCTTCATTCCCCGATAGCAATAGTTCTTCTGCATAAATCGACTATTTTGGTGCTCCTTAACCCCATTTGTGCCGTCTTTGCCTTTCATTTCACATTTACGCCAATGATACACAAATTTACATTTTATTTATGTCATTTTCCTTTGTTTCTAAAGTGGCAATCTTGTACATAGCAATTAAAAAGTAACTTTCGATGAATATTCGGATATTTAATCCAGGAAAAACCTAAAGTTTTAGTCAGTGGAACTCTCATCAAAATTTAGCAGTGCCGGAGCGTGATCCATTCTCTAGACCTTTGTTATTCCTTCGTCTCATTTTGTTGTTTAGTTGATAATTTTGGAAGGCTCCGCCCTAGCTGAGTTGAAACGCCACTTCCAATTCAGCCTCATCGAGAATGTTAAGTGGCAGGATTAAGTACATATTCTGGTCAACTTTATGGCGCCTGCTTTACTCTGTCAAAACCCATGATTCGGATCTCACTTGAAACTGTAAGTCTATAAGAGAAAATAAAAGAAAGTAGGTTTCAGACTATTGTATATTCCTTTGTTCTATCTTAGAGAGACGTTTCAATCCTCTCGTTTGCCTAACTCTACCTTCCATCAAGTTATAATCACTCAAATATTTGCACCAGGTTTGTTTCTCTTCCTTCACCAATTTTTTTTCGGGCTAAAATCTAACGAACTTCATTGTTTAATTTCATGCATTTAAGTGAGTTTAAAGATGTCAGTCATTACTTTTAAAATCCTTATATCTTTACTTTATATCAATTTGCAATCCATTTTTACCAATTTTCTTCTTGCTTACTGTTCTCATCTCCTCTTCTGACCTCTTGGCGACACGGTACTGTGCTCGCCTTTCACAAACCGGGGAGAGATCAGTCTACGCCGACCGGTTTCCGCCCAATCTCTTTAACCTCTTGCGTGTGCAAGTTGATGGAGAAATTGGTAAATGTTAGATTAGCCTTTTTCCTGGACAGCGGAGGCCATCTGTCTTTTGCACAGTGCGGCTTCCGCAAGTTTCACTCCACGTCGGATGCTCTGCTCTGACTGAAAAATGCCGTCTGCGAGGCCTTTCTTCGTAGACAGCACTACGCCATGGTGTTTTTCTATCTGGATAAGGCATGTGATACCACATGGCGATACGGTATCATGGAGGCTCTCCACACGATGGGGGCGAGGGGATGCCTCCCAATTTTTATATCTGAATTTTTGCGAGATCGTCGATTCCGCGTACGGGTGGGGGGAGCCCTCTCCGGCCCAATGGAGCAAGAAGATGGTCTCCCGCAGGGAAGTGGCCTCAGTGTCACAATCTTTGCCCTGAACATCAACATCATTACCTCGGTGCTGCCGGAAGATTTTCTCGCTACGCTCTACGTGGACGACCTTTCGATCTCTTTTGGCGCGGCCCAGATGCCAACTCTGGAGCGTCGACTCCAACAGGCATTGAACCGCGTCTCTCGCTATTGCCGAAGCGCACAGGTTTCAATTTTACTTAGGCAAGACTAAGGTGGTGCGCTTCTGCCGCTACCCACAGCTCTACCCTAACCCAGATCTGTTTCTTACTGGGGTACGCCTAGAAGTGGTTGAATCGCACTGTTTCCTTGGTCTTGTATTTAACCGACGCCTCACCTGGGAGGCTCATATTCGCAGTTTTAGGGTCTCTTATACCCACTCCATGGATATTCTCCGTTCCGTGACGTTCAGCGATTGGGGCACTGATAGGGCTACTGCCTTAATTTTTTATCGATCCTTTGTTCGTTCGAAGCTCGACTATGGATGCGAGTTTTATGCATCCACAGCCGAACGTGTATTGCGGAAGGTGGACTTGATCCACCACACCAGCCTTTGCCTGGCGACCGGTGCCTTCCGCACTTCCCCCATTGAGAGCCTACTAGTCAATTCTGGGGAGATGCCACTCACTCTACGCCGTATACAGTGCATTATTTGCTTGTACGCACGAGCCTCGCGCCCCCCTCAGTTGCCAACAGCGCTCACTCCATCCGCAGCTGATTTGGACGGTGCCTATGCCGCCGAGAGACGCCAGTCATACCCTAAGCCCTTTGAGTTTAGGCCCAGGAAACTCCTTCAAGAGCTAGGTATAGCTCTTGGTCTGGTGGCGTCCCTGGTTCTGCCCAGGACGCCACTCTGGAGGTTACCACATTTGGCTATTTGTCTCCATGACTCTCTCTTAAAGATTGTACAGCGCCGGGAGTATTGCGCTCGACCTTTTTGGAGCACACCTTGTATCACGCTGGAACCGTGCTATTGTATAGGGATGGCCCCAAGTCCCAAGAGGGGGTCGGCTTTCACGCCATATCCCCTTTCTTTAAAGTCAGCGAGGCTCTGATAGGCCCTGCGTCTGTATTCACGGCCGAGCTGGTGGTAATACACCACTCGCTACGGCAGATTACGCGAAGTGTCTGTTTGGGAGACCGGATCGTGATCTATAGCGACTCACAAAGCGCCCTGAGTGCTCTCGTCGCATTGGAATCTCCGCATCCCCTGATTCGCGATATCCGTGACGCCACTGTTTTGGCGAGCCGGATGGATGTCGAGATTATCTTCTGCTGGGTTCCTGGACATGTAGAAATTGCGGAGAATGAACGCGCCGATGAGGGCGCCGAAGAGTCCGCGAGAACTCTGCGACCAGATCAGCGTTTCGCTCTTCCTCACTCCGACTACTTGGCAGGAATACGGGCAGCTCTTCGGGTTAGTTGGCAAAAGAGGATAGAAGACTGTCTAGGTGAACTTATAGTTGCGTGTCATTGCGCCTCAACTGTTCCCATGCACCTATCCCCTAATGCCGCGACGGCTTTAGGTCGCTTTCTGTCGTCTCCGGATCGGGCACATTCGTGTGACGCATCGCCATTTGATGGAGCGCTCGCCTGTGCCCTATTGTGACGACTGGGTCTTCTCTCAGACTGTTCGGTACATTCTTGTCTACTGTCCCAGTCTGGGTGATCTTTGCGCACGTCATCTTTCCCAGGCCTGGGATGGGCGGGGTCGCTACCGCTGACATTTAGACTTTTTTGGAGGAGGCTGGCCTTCTCCTCGTTATTTAATATTTGACTATGGATCGCGTTCTTCTTCGGCAGGAGAGGGCGGGCCATCCCCCGTTGACGGAGTTCGCTTTATATTTTTTAAATTTGTTTGTTTTTCTTTCTTTTTTTTAATTTGGCTTTTAATATAGCCTAGATTTAGGCTAGCCTGAGTACGGCGACTTATGCCCTAGAGGCAGTCGTTAGATGAGATATTAAAAAAAAAAAATCCTCTTGCGACCCTCCATCGTTAACGTCTTCATTCCATGAGCGACTAAGTTTTCTCCATTTATTTCTCAAAGGCTTTTAATAGCCTGCATGTTAAACTTCGATGTCTACTCTCACGCTGATACACCCAATTTATTATTATTGATGTGTAAACTGTTAAAGGAAAGGATCTTGACCCACATCGTCACATGATCGTGCTGTGTGAATTTAAAATAGTTATTGTGTGAATAAAAACCGAGTTTAGGGGGTTAAGGAAAGTAATATAACAAATGAATGTTTGTCAGATAAAAAAACAGGAATAAGTATGTTAGAGAGTGTTTGAAGGCAAAGAAGATAAACCATATGTAAATATGTACTACAAATCACTCATACCGGATTTTTCAAAAGTTCTGTCAACCTTTTTTTTTATCTTTCAAGAGGTTTATGCGTGCGATAGAAAATTTTAATTTAAACAAACTTAACGTTCTGCACTTTCTATTGTGTGCAGGGTGTGGAGGTGGAAGTGTAAAGAATTGAGATTTCTGCTCTCCTGCGCAAGGTCCACAACAAGTCCTAAATTGCCAGATGGTTCAACGTCAGCCGGTCACCGTCCACAGAGTTGCGGAGAAGTGACTCTGTAACGGGGCCTGGAAAAGTATTGGTGCGCTTTCTCTTCAGCCCCACTCAGCACTACTTTACCTTTTTATTATTAGCATTATTATTATTATTACGACTATTATTATTTAGGACGATTTTGAGATTATTTTTTATTAATATTTATGGTATATTATTATCTATTATAATTCTATATTATGACTAGTATTAATTAGTATTATAATTATTAGTATGTTATTCTTCTCACTTCTCACCATCCGCCTGATAGATAGCAGCTATCTGTCAGTCGGGGAGCTCTTAAGGATCCGTCTCCATTCCATGCGATCATCAAATTTTCTTTCTTCCTCCACCTCCTGCAGGGATGTTCCTGTCTTTGTCGGTGCCTGCTGTACTCCTTCGATCCTTCTTTTTCTTTGGGGATCCATAGCAGTGCTCTTTTGGCGTGTCTTTCTTCTTTCATTCTCATTACGTGTCTATACCACTGCAATCTTCTTTTCTCAATGGTGTTCAATAAGGGTTCTATCTTAAGCTCTGCTCATATTGCCGTATTTATTATTCTATCTCTTCTCTTGACCCCCTTGATCGTTCTTAAAACAAATGAATTAATGTTATTTATTATTAGTATACGTTCTTAAAATTAATTATTACTTCAGCAGGGCTATCCTGTGGGTCTTATTTCTGTCAGGGTACGACTGCCTTAGCCTTTGATTAAAATGAACCTTAACCACAAAGCAGTAGTGGTATAGAGGACTTACCCTATGATATTAGCATTATTTATTATTATTATGTACTATAATTTTATTTTATGATTAGTGTAATTTATTATTAGTATAAGCTCTTAAAAGTATTTATTATTATTTAATATATATAGTATTATTTATTTTTATCATTAAGTTTTGCCCCTCAAAACTTTTCTTCCTGCACTTTGCACCAGGAGGAGTGTTTCCCCCTATACAGAGTCCAATCCTGCAGCCATGGTGCCTTGGTAGACTAAATGTCATCCTAGAATCATCTACGAGTAGCACCAGGATATGATAATAATACATAAGTGATCACCCTCACTAATGTTAGTGGACCCGCCTATCTCTACTTCTCTTTCTTACATACCCTCCATTTTTACATACCCTACAACCCATTTACATACCTACTCTTGTTGCCCGGCGCACTTACATCCTTTTATGAGCGTTAGTTGAGTTCCAGTGTATATCGTGAGGTCCATACTTGCTACGAGAGCCAAAAGACCGCTGGATAGGGCAAGTATTTGGTACTAGGTGTATTGGATCGTCGACTCTGCACACCTTCCTAAAAACACATATAAATTGGTAAAAAGCAAGGAGATCCGCCTCCAAGCGTGGCCTCGGCATATCTAGGGGTCGGGGAGGATAAGGAAAAGCGAGGCATTCCTTCGAATGGTGGACGGGTTCTCCTATTACCATCGTTATGCAGAAAATGGGTTAACTCTTTGCTATTTTTAGAGCTGCTAACGGGCAGCTTCACCTGTGAAAAGGAGGAGGCTTCCCTGTACCTTACACCCTTTTTCACCTTAAAGAAGGCTTACTCATCTCCAAGCCATACGAGTGCGGGGTTTCCCAATCCCCTCCTTATCTGGAGTCGCCCAAATTGCGGTCACTCCTATTCTATCACAGGGGACTTGCAAGAGAATAAGCAGGTGACCCAAAATCGACAGTTCCCGGTGGGAGCATCAAGACTGTGCCAAACTCCTCAGGGGGTCAAGGGAAAGCGGGATGCGTAATCCCATGCCCCTTGCAGTCCTGCAATCATGCATTTAGTATTATGGGAGTCGGTGTAACTGCCTCCCTCTTTTCCCCGCGGGAGGTGGAATGGTACCAGATGTGATCCAGTCCCAAACGGGTTCGGTTTTGGTGCCCCTCTGACAGCTAAGATCTTCACCATCTCGGATGAGAATCTTATTGAGGTCGGTCCATCCGTCCTAGGGGCTCCTTCGGGTGATGGGGGGAATCGGTTTCATTCCTTTCACTATTCTCCCCAAAATAAAAGAAGCAAGAAGAGGATTAAAGTTTCCTCTCAATTCGCGCTGCACGTCCTCACTCGAGGCTCTCCTGAGTGGTGAGTCCCAAACCAAGAGAAAAGTGGCATCTGTTCAGATCATAGCCTCGATTACGTCGGGGTCCCTCATTGAGAGACTACCTGGCGTTTTTGAGCCAGCTCCCTTAAGCGCATTCTAGTTTTTCATTCCAATTATGGCAACATGTTGGACAAGAGCACCATGAGCAATCAGATGAGAGCAATAGCTAGCTTGAGTGGCAGAGAGACTAAGGTGTCCAGTTTATCGGACAAGAACCTTCAGGCGTATGCGTCAGATCCCTTCGAGAAGTACATAATTAGTGCTCTTCAGATATTCAATTGCACGCCATTGAGTGTGACTCCGCACTTTACCATAAACTTCGTGAAAGGAATGGCCTATGCGAGGGAATTCGTGAATACTCTGTGCATTACATAAATTTAGAGATTGTTGACACCGGAGCGAACAACGTTACACGTGTGATGAGAAAACAGGGAAGAGCCCCAAGACAAACTCCTACATTCTTCGTCACGTTCGTCCGTGACAGGCTCGCTGAGACAGTGCGTGCCAGTTGTTGTCGCTACCGCGTGAAGGCATTCGTGCCACTGCCGCAAAGGTGGTACTATAGAAACCGCTTCGAGGCGGAGGAAGGAAAAGACTCGCCTGGTGATCCCAAACTCCCTTTATAGACCTCCTAAGGAGATAGCGAATTCAGTGCCTTGTTCGGCCAACAGCGCCCGGAGTTCTGCCTCCAGGAAGCGTAAGGCCATTCCAGTAACAGTCTTCTCTTCAAAAAGGGCACCTGCATCTCCTCCAATCGAGGTCGTGGTGGCATATTCCTTCAAAGGAATGCCACGACTACAGGACAACTAGCAGCAGCTTCGGAGGCTCATCTCCTTCATTTCCCTGTCAGCAATCATTTCGCAATAGATGATGTTGGGCGCGTGCCCCATGCCTACACATTCCAAGTATAAAGATTTTTCTAGCCAACCACAACGTGATGGAGACGTGTAGGAGGATGCGCCATTTACATCTCGTATGATGTATCCATTCTTGTCTTTGCTTTAAATCCGTTATTTCAGGAAGTAGCAGTGCAGCTCTAGCTGGATAGGAGGTAACCTGTTATTTCTGCGTACATTTCACCGTTAGCCAACTTAGACGCGGAGGAATTACACCTCACTGTGGCACGATTGCCAAGACATTTTCTACTACTCGGGGATTTGAAAGGTAGGCAACCAATTTAGGGAGACAACTCGATCAATCCCAGAGGTCAGCTCCTTCCCAAACTAATCAACGAGCTGTAGATAAGGTGTCCAAAATGTAGATTAGCCATCACTGCTTGAGAGCGGCTTCATTTGGCTGTCGTGATAAATCTCTGTTCTCTTCGGTTGCACAGCTAAATTTTGAGTGAGGGGTAGTAGATGACCTCCATGGTAGTGAGTACTTTCTTATTCAAATATTTTTTGCAGCCCTGCCGCCTGAGAGACGCACACCCCCGGTGGTGCTTGGCGCACGCGCGGTAGTCCGCATTTCACGTAATGACCGATTTATCTGTCCCAATCGAGGAGTTTAGGTCAGGGAATGAGATCGTTGAGTTTTTCTCCGGAATCATCATCGCTATGGGCCTGATAACTATTCGTAGAACCTCTGCCTGTTTTTCAAGCCGACCACTTCCGTCGTGTTCAGGCGAGTGTGAGATGGCCATCAGATAGGAGCGTTATGCCTACATGCGCCATAAAGGCCGCCCGAATGATTTCCCTTTCGGTGAATTTCGTCGAGATAAGGCTAGGTTCCGGTATGTTTCAAAGTTTGCCTGCCACTCCTCCTGGCAATCATACCTGTCTTCACTTAATGGGAAAACTCCTCTGGCAGATGTGTGCAAGCGAGTCCCCTAAAATTTTGCAGGAGAATGGGAACACAATCTTAGATCGCGCGTCCGTGGCGGAGTTTTTCGAGACCGCTTTCTCCGCATTCTCTAGCCTGGATACTACTCTGCCAGCATTCAATGCTCGTCTTGATTAGGCAGAAGGCCGCTGACTGGACTTTACTTACCTCCAGAGGCGAATAACCATTCAACGACATGTCTACATTAAGTGAGTTGCGCTTCGTCCTCGCTTCGTGCGCGTGGCCCCAGCCCATAGTCCGGAAGATGTACTGTATGTCATGGTGATCTGAACCGAGAGTATTCTCCCAGAATCATGGCGAATGCCTACTGTGTTTACTTTTTGCAAACATGGGTGAGATGGAGAAGATGGTTAATGTTAGACTAGCCTTTTTTCCCTTAGAGTGAAGGCCACTTGTTTTCCACAATTGCAGCGTCCGGAAATTCCATCGCACGTCAGATGCTTTGCTCCTACATAAAACTTCCGTCTGGCAGGCCTTCCTGCGTATAGATTACTAGGTCATGATGTTTATCGATCTGGGGAAGGGGTATGATTCCATATGACGATATGCTGTCATGGAGTCTTTCCACACGATTTTGGCTAGGGGAGGCCTCCTTATCTTTATCTCGGATTTATTGCGAGGCCGTAGATTTCGCGTGCGGGTGGATGTATCTCTCTATCTCTCTCGCCCAATTGAGCAGGACGAGGGTGTACTACAAAGGGAATGTGTTCAGTGTCATACTCTTTGACATGTGTATCAACAGTATCACTTTGGTGCTGCCGAAAGATGTTTTGGCTACGCCCTATGTGAACGACCTTTCGATCTATTTTGGTGTGGCCCAGATGCCAACTCTGGAGTGTCTATTCAATCATGCATTAAACCGCATCTCTCGCTATTCCGTAGTGCACAAGTTTCGGTTTTCCTTAGTTAAAAGTACGGTGGTGCAATTCTGCTGCCATCGAGAGCTTCACCTCAAACTGAACTTGTTCCTAAACATGATCAGCAAAGAAGTAGTGGAATTGCATCCTTTCCTTGTTTTGTTTTCGACCAACGCCCCACATAAGAGGTTCATATTCGCACACTTATAGCCTCTTTGTACCGGCGCCATGGACATTCTTCGTGCTATGACGTCCGGCTACTAGCCTGTTGAAAGAGCTACTGCATTTCTGTTCTATAGATATTATGTTCGTTCGAAGCTTGAGTACAGATGCGAGTTTTATGCACCCGCACCCGAGCGTGGATTGTGGAAGGTGAATTCAATCCACAACAGCGGTCTGTGCCTGGTGACTGGCGCCTTCCGCACGTCCCACATTGAGAGCCTATTTGTCTACTGGGGAGATGAAACTCGCTCTGCCAGTGCACGATACATTATGCGCCTATACGTGCGAGCCTGATACCTCCTCATTCAAGCAGTTCTCGTTGCATCCGGAAACGTTCTCGACGCTGCCATTGCCACCCAGAGTCGCCAGTCATTCACGACGCTCTTTGCGTTTAGGGCTTGGAATCTCTTTAAATAACTCAGGTGTAGCTTTCGGACTTAACTATATGTTATGTTACATTTGGAACAACAATAAAACTTCCTCGCTAGGTTTGAACCTTCGATCCTTAGATTTACAATCGAAGTAAGTTTTATATTTGTTTAGATTTACATCAGCATTTTGTTAGGCTATCGCGGCACAATTTTCTAACCTCTGACGAAGCTCGATCAGGTATAATTCAGATGTTTGTATTTCTCGATCTATATTTCGGTTAGTGAAGAGCTTCTTAAGAGTGCTCAATGGGCCTCGAACCTTCCTACAATATAAAATCTCCAAGGGCGCGAAACCCAAGGTGCAATGGAATATTTTCATGTACGCAAAAAGAGCCACCGCAAGATAGCGATGTCACTCTCTTGGTTGCTCGGATTAAATCTTATGCATAATGGCCTTGAGATTACTATTCAGCCTCTCACTCATACCATTATTGGCGGGATGGAATGGGGGTTTTCCTACCTGCCCAATCAAATGGGAGGTAAACTGACAATTTTTTTTAAGTAATCAAACACGTGGCCAGTAGGACCTGGTTCGCTCGAAGAGAAAGGATTTTCTGGTGGAGACGGGGTTTGAGAAGGGGTATCACTCACCTATTACACCTGGTGGGAGAAGTTATTCCTCAATTTCAAATTCTGAGGGCAATTGTTTTTAACATGTCCTTGGATTCCGCATGAATAACATACGACGGTTATCCTGGGGAACGCTGATGAAAGCGGATTTTAAGAGAATGGTCGGGCTTTTTGTTTGATGGGAGTTCAAATAGGTTTTGGTTTAGACTGGCCTCTTACCTTGACAAAGCTTTCTTTAGGGTAACAGTTGTCACTAGTGCTATATACGTTAGCCTCTTCTATTCACTCCTTAAAGATAGTGCATCTTCTGTCCTTGATGAATGACCGGATTTCGGATAGAAGCCATGGCAGAAATTGGTCCTTCAAGATGAAATCAATTATAGCATCGTAATCCTGCGGCACTTTTGAGGTGTCCAACAGAAATTAAGGTGCCTTTGTAAAGTGTATACGAATTGCCTAAATGATTTATGGGTTGGATTCAAAACTGCCTGAACTGAATACGATAAAAATCGGTAGTCATTTTATAGGGAGTGAGTAGCTCAGCATTTAATGTGGAATATTCAATTGTTGCCTAGGAGGGGAAGGAAACATAAATATTCCTCAGGTGGGTGTTCAAAAGGAGCAACAATGTAGCTACACGGCCAATTAAATATATCCCAATTGTTTACCTCGAAGAGGCAAAGTCTTCCCCTTCTTTAAACACGGCAGCTTAACGGATGCGAGTTATTGAGTTCCGAGCGCCGAATTGATGGATAGGGCCTCATTTCTCGTCCTCATCATCTCTGATTCATGTAATCTGGGCTGAAAACCCACAGACGTGTCGTGGTCGGGATACTCTCAAGACAAGGTCACCCCGCAATGCACACGCGAGGAAAGTCTGCATAAGCCAACGCCTGGGAGATCTTTGTACGGTGGAAGGAGTCTTTTTTGTAGACCCCTACCGCAGCTTTTACGGGAGAAAAGACCTGTACAAAAGGGACGGAGTGCATCTTTGCTTTAAAGGGAAAGCTGTACTCGAAAACATGATCAGGATGTTGTGGAGCAGACCCAAAGAAGAGTCAGGACACGAGTAAAGGATGAAGTACACCAGTACACTCGTGTTACTTCAGGAACGACCTTTTCTGAGGTCACAAAAAAGGGGAGTGACCCCGCCACAGAGAAATAAAGCGGGAACCTTAAGAG
Organism: Ceratothoa steindachneri; assembly: GCA_963969495.1. Classification (NCBI taxonomy): domain Eukaryota; kingdom Metazoa; phylum Arthropoda; class Malacostraca; order Isopoda; family Cymothoidae; genus Ceratothoa; species Ceratothoa steindachneri. Next base: position 18,906,525 of record OZ018323.1, on the reverse strand, counting down.
CGTAGGGAGTCCTACGGTTGGGGAATCCCTCAAGTTTCTTCGGTTTAGTGCGAGGTCTATCAGAAACAAGTTTTTTAAACTTCGTGGGCTCGTAGCAACAGAAGAACCTTAGATGGTTGCCATAACGGAGTCGTAGATAAAAAGCTCAAGCCGAGATTTTGAAGGTGAATCATTTACGATTCACGGTTACCAGCTCTTCCTGAAAGATCGGCCAGACAGAGAGAGTGGAGGTGTGATGTTGTATGTCAAGGATACTCTCAACTCGATGGATTGTAACATCATATCCGACCATGGACTACTAGGTGTTGACCTAGAGATAGCTCCTGCCATATACAGGGCCCTAGTGATTTACAGACCCCCTAAACAACTTTTAGAACAGGACAGGAGTCTGTTTTAACCGTTGAGCTAACTTGTAAAAGACAGAGTGTGTATCGTCATGGGGGATTTCAACACACAAGTTGACTGGGAAACCAGAGAACCCTGTAGCGAGAACGCACTACTCCTGGAGTTCGCGAACGAGTTCCTGACTCAATGGGTGGGAGTAACAAAGACTTGAGAAAATATCCTCGACTTGGTTTTCACCTCTGAGGATGACATCGTTGGGGACCTTTATGTTGGCGAAGAGCTCGGTGGCAGTGACCACCGACTAATTAGATTTGTAGTCGAAGTCACCAAGGCAGAGCATGCAACTAGTAAATCAAGGAAACATTATTTGAGAAGAGCAGACTTTGGAGATCTACGTGCTGGACTGGCTGACGCGAGGCTAGAAGTGTGCGAGGCTGTTGAAGACTCGTGGAACAGTTTAAAAACCACATTCATGAGTCTTCAATCGCGTAACATCCCTCTGAAATGCCTCCATCGGTCTTCTGTTCAAATAAGGGGTTTAATCGAGAAATCGGCCAACTGATTAGGGAGAGGAGAAATGTGTACCGGCGATCGAAGATCTCGGGTGACTAGGACGAATATCAGCGGCTATCCAGGACAGTAAAATCAAGCATAAGGGCGCTAAGCGGTCTGAGGAACTCCGAGTGGCAAAACTCTGTAAAGAGAATCCCAAGGAGTTCTTTGGATATGTAAACAGCCGTAAACCAATCCGTCGAACGATTAGCCCTTTGAGGAATGAGGATGGGATATTAAAGCACTTAGATGCAGAAAATGCAAACCTCCTCAACGACTACTTCTCTTCAGTGTTTAGTGAAGAGTGTGGTTCCATCCCCCAACCACGAATTCCTATTCGGACTAAAAGCTGGAGGATATGGACTTCACCGAAGGAGAAATAGAAAAGAAGATCTCTGACCTGATGACGAATAAGCGCACCTGGCCCGGATGGGTTTCTCACTAAAGTGTTGAAAGAAGTGCGCGATGAAGTGTCACGACACCTTAGCACAATCTTCAACATGTCTGCTATCTTAAAGAAAGTAGACCGTAGCCAAACGTCGAACTACCGACCTATCAGTCTGACTTAGATAGTCGGTAAACTCATTGAAAGCATCATGGTGGACAAAATTACGTCGCATTTAGAGTCAAACCTACTACTGAGGAGTTCCCAGCACGGCTTTCGAAGGCAACGGTCAGGCCTGACGAATCTGTTGGAATTCTTCCACTTCATCTTCAGTGAGCATCTTCGGGAACAGGTAAGGATGTTGTCTCCTTAGACTTTAAGAAAGCCTTTGATAAGGTACCACACCGCCGCCTTCTCTGAAAGGTGCGAGCGCTGGGCATAGACGGAAAAGTATCAGGCTGGATAGAGAAGTGGCTAATTGGCAAACGGCAACGGGCGGTGGTGAATGGACAGGCTTCTGAGTGGGTGTCCGTTACTAGTGCGGTGCCTCAAAGTTCTGTCCTGGGACCACTACTATTCATCATCTACGTCAACGACATGGACGATGACATGGTTGCCAAGATTTCCAAATTCGCCGAGGACACCAATCTTGGTATGAACGTTGCAAAGAATGGAAATACTGCCCTCCTGCAGAAAGATCTTGGGGAGTGGTCATACACGTGACAAATGCCTTTTAACGTGAACAAATGCAAAGTAAAGAATATTGGCCACCGAAACCCCTAATCTCAGTATATCCTTGAGGGCGCTGCTATTGAATTCACCGACACTGAGAAGGACTTGGGTGTAAAGATCACTAGTGACCTCAAGTTCTCGAAACAGTGCATTGAGGCGGAGAAAAAGGCCCAAAGGATGCTAGGCTACATAAAGCGCAAGTTTGGATATCGGAACAAGGAGATTGTACTGTGTTTGTACAACTCACTTGTCCAACCGCACCTGGAGTATACCATACAATTTCATAGTCCTTCATTTAGAAAGGATATCGCAAGATTGGAACGCGTGCAAGCCAGGGCAACCAAACTGATTTCCTCTATCAGCCATAAAAGTTATGAAGATAGATTAAGGGAACTAGATCTGTTCACGTTAGAAACCCGTAGACTGCGAGGTCAGCTCATCGAAGTTTTTTAAATACTTCGAGGGTTCGAAAATGTTGACTACAGGGATATTTTCAAACTTGCTGAGAGCAAAAGAAGTTACGGCTTTAAACTTACCTGAAGCGTTAAATTTTTTATTTTTTTTAAGAGCTCATCTGGCGACTGCCTACTTGGGCATCAGTCGCCGTATTAAAACTGGCCTAATTCTAGGCTACTTTAAAATAAAATTAAAGAGACGAAAAAGACCCCATAACAAGGGAAAGGAAGCAAGCTCCTGCGTCGGTGGGAGGTCCCCCTCCCCTGTCGCAAAAGCCTGTGACCTACAAAAAAACAAACAACAAAAATGACAAAAAAACAACAAAAACAACTAGTTAAATACAAGGGAAAAGGCCGGCTTCCCCCCAAAAGTCTATCAGTCAACCAGTCATGGTGCACGCACTCGTCTATAGTACAATGGACAAGCAGTAGCGGGCCCGCCCATCCCGCTACCGGGACAGGTAACGTGCCGAACAGTCTGGGGGACGACACAGCCGTCGCAATATGGCGCAGGCAAGCGCTCCATAAAATAACAATGCGTCACACGAGTATGTCCGATTCGGAGACGACAGAAAGTGACCTGAAGACGTCGCGGTATTGGGGGATAGGTCCATGGGAACAATCGCAGTGCAATGTAAGGCAAGTTTAAGTTCCCTTAGACCGTCTCCCATCTTCTTTGCCAAGCGGTCCGAAGAGCTGCTGGTATTCCTGCCATGTAGTCGGTGTGAGGAACAGCGAAACGCCGGTCCGGTCGCAGAGTCTTCATAGACTCTTTGGCGCCCTTATGGGCGCGCTCATTCCCCACAATTCCTACATGTCCAGGAAACCAGCAAAAGATAATCTCGACATCTGCCCGGCTCGCCAAAACCGTGGCGTCACGGATATCGCGAACCAGGGGATGCGGAGATTCCAATGCCCCAAGAAAACTCAGGGTGCTTTGTGAGTCGCTATAGATCACAATCCTGTCTCCGAACAGTGCACGTCGCGTAATGTTCCGTACCAAGTGGGGTATTGCCACTAACTCGGCCGTGAAGAAAGCCCCAGCGCCTTGCAGAGCCCCGCTTACTTCAAACAAAGGGGATACGGCGTGAAAGCCGACGCCCTCTTGGGACTTAGAGCCATCCGTGTACACTGGCACGGTTCCAGCATGACACGATGTGTGCTCCAAAAAGATCGAACACAATACTCCCGGCGCCGTACAAGCTTTGGAAGCAAAGGCGTGGCGACAAATAGCCAAATGCGGTACCCTCCAGGGTGGCGTCCTGGGCAGAACCAGGGGCGACACCGGCCCGATAGCTATATCTAGCTCTCAACGGAGTTTCCTGGCCCTAAACCCAAAAAGCTTATGGTATGACTTGCGTCTTCCGCGGCATAGGCACCATCTAGATCACTGCAGATGCAGTTGAGGCTGTTGGCGACTGAGGGAGACGCCGGGCTCATGCGTACAGGCGAGTGATACACAGGAAGCGGTGCAGAGCGAGTGGCATCTCCCCAGCATCGCCTAACAGGCTCTTAATGGGGGAAGTGCGGAAGGGACCGCAAGGCGAAGGCCGGTGTGTTGGATCGAATCCACCTTCCGCAATATACGCCTGGCTGCGGATGCATAAAACTCGGATCCGTTTTCGAGCTTCGAACGAACAAAGGATCGATAAAAAAGTAGGGCAGTAGCCCTATCAGCGCCCCAAGCGCTGAACGTCACGGGACGGAGAATATCCATGGAGCGGGTACAAGAGACCATAAGGCTGCGAATATGAGGCTCCCAGGTGAGGCGTCGGGCGAATACAAGACCAAGAAAACGGTGCGACTCAACTACCTCCAAGCGTACCGCATTAAGAAACAAATCTGGGTCGGGTTGGAGCTGTGCATGGTGGCACAAGTGCACCACCTTAGTCTTGGCCAAATAAAACTCAAACCTGTGCTCTTCGGCATAGCGAGAGACGCGGTCCAATGCCTGTTGGTGTCGACGCTCCGGGGTTGGCATCTGGGCCGAACCAAAAGAGACCTGAAAGGTCGTCCACGTAGAGCGTAGCGAGAACATCTTTCGGCAGCACCGAGGTGATGCCGTTGATGCTCAGGGCAAAGAGTGTGACACTGAGGACACTTCCCTGTGGGACACCCTCTTCCTGCTCCTTTGTGCTGGATATAGCTCCCCCCACCCTTACGCGGAATCTATGATCTCGCAAAAATTCAGATATAAAGACTGGGAGGCGTTTCCTCGCCTCCACCGTGTAAAGAGTCTCCTTGATACCGTATCGCCATGCGGTATCATATGCCTTCTCCAGATAGGAAAACACCGTGGCGTAGTGCTGTCTACGAAGGAAAGCCTCGCAGACGGCATTTTCCAGTTGGAGCAGAGCATCCGACGTGGAGTGGAACTTGCGGAAGCCGGACTGTGCAGAAGATAGATGGCCTCCGCTGTCCATGAAAAAGGCTAATCTAACATTTAACAATTGCGCCATCAACTTGTACACGCAAGAGGTTAGAGAGTTTGGGCGGAAACCGGTCGGTGTAGAGTGATCTCTCCCCGGCTTGCGAAAGGCGAGCACAGTAGCGATTCGCCAGGAATCTAGGAGAAGACCCTCTACCCAGATTTTTTTTTACAAATCTAACAGAAAGGCCATGCCTCGCTCACCCAGGTGTAGAAGCATGGCGTACGGGACATCGTCCGGACCATGGGTGGTGTCTGCGCACGAAGCGAGAGCAGAGCGCAACTCACCTACAGTAAACTTGTCGTTGAAGGGTTCTCCGCCTCTGGAGGTAAAGTCTAGCCGGCCGCCTTCCGCGACATGACGACGTGCATTGAATGCTGGCGAAGCAGCATCCCGGATAGAGAATGCGGAAAAAGCGGTCGCGAAGGATTCCGCCACGGACGCGGGGTCCGAGATTGCGGTCCCATTCTCCTGGAGAACAGGAGGAACGTCCTGCGAGAACTTGCTCCGAATCCTTTTGACTCGCTTTCACACCTCTGCTAAAGAGGTCTTCCCGTTAAGTGAAGACACGTATGCCCACCAAGAAGATCTGCGGGCGTGCTTCGAAATATACCGGAACCTAGCCCTAGCCCAACGAAATTCAGCGACAGTGAAATCTTTCGGGCGGTGCTTATAGCGCATGCAGGGATAACGCTTCTGATTGCGGGCCGTCTCACACTCGGCCGACCACCATGGAAATGGTCGGCGTGCAAAATAGCCAGACGCTCTAGGAATAGTAGTCAGGCCCGCGGCGATGAAGTTGCCGAAGAAGAACTCAACGGCCTCATCTACTGTCCTAAACTCCTCGACTGAGATAGAGAATTCAGTCATTTCCTGAAATGCAGGCCACAGCGCCCGCACCAAGCACCACCGAGATGGGCTCTCAGGTGGCAGTTGCCCTGAAAATGATATTTGAATGGGAAAGTGATCACTACCATGGAGGTCATCGATCACCCCGCAATCAAAATCATGCTGTGCATCCAAAGAGCACAAAGATAGGTCAAGGTAAGTAGATGAAGCGGTTCTCGGACAGTGATGCGTAAACTCATCCACGTTCAGGACACCCATCTCAAGCTCTTTGATCAGATCGGCAAGGACTTGTCCCCTGGGATTTATTGATTAATCTCCCCAGAGAGGAGGCCTGCCATTCAGATCCCTCAGCAAAAGAAAGGGCCTCGGCAACCGTGCCACGATGCGGCGGAAGTCCCCCACGTCAAAGTCAGCTGACGATGGAATGTACGCAGAAATGATAGTATATCTCCTATCCAGGTGCAGCTGCACAGCCACTGCCTTAAAGGAGGTATCTAAAGAGAAAGTAAGAACACAGACATCATCCCGGGTGTAAACCGCGCACCCCCCAGCCCAGCCATCTCGTGGTGGTGGGGTCGCAAGACCCTTATTCCCCGGGAGGGCGGGCAGGGGGCACGAGCCTAGCATGGTCTCCTGCAGAAAGATAGCTAACGGGGAACGGGACGAGATGAGCCTCCGCAGCTCTTCCCAGTTGGTCCGAATTCCATGGCAATTCCATTGAAGGAATATGCCCTCCAGGCCTATCACGGAGGAGACGCGGGTGCCCTCCTCAAACAGAAGACCCTCACGGGAATGGCCGTACGCTTTCCGGAGGCAGAATCTCGGGAGGTGTTGGCCGGACAAAGCGCTGAAGGCGCTAGCGCCTTCGAGGACTTATTGGGGGAGGTAGGCTCGCCATGCGAGTCTTTCCCTCCCCCTCACCTTGAAACCTTAGGCGGGCGTTGTGGCTTCGGAGGCGGGGGGCCCTTTTTTGAGGAACCACCGTCTCTGAGTCTCTCGCTCCACCACTAGGCGTGGGTGAAGGAGCCGAAGCTCGTTTGTTGCTGTCCTCCTTTCGGGGGACAGCTTTAGTAACCCCAGAAGATGGCCTAGCGACCAAATTCAGTGGTGTTGCATCCTGTGAGTCTAACGACTCGGTGGAAGTGCCTGGCCGTTTCGACTTACGGGAAACGCTCACGCTGGGGGAAGAGGGGGAAGCCCTGGTTTCAGCCGGGGCTGGGTTTGAACCCTTTTTGCCGCCAGCTTTAACAGGGGAGCACCCGGGTTGAGTAGAGCCCGCAGAAGGGCTCTGAATGCGCGCGGAAACAACCATGCTCGTTGAACTGGAATGGCCAGAAGCAGAGGGTGGCTTTCTAACTATTAAGGCATATGAAGTCCCAGCCAGAGCCGGGCGCGCCAGGACCAAGTCCTTAGCCTCGCGGAATGAGAGTAGATCTTAGGCCTGAACGGCCAGGATTTCTTTCTCAAGGAGAGATGCACCACATTGCTTCGAAGAAGCTGGGTGCGGCTCTCCTCAATGACTCACTTAGCCACACACGTTTAAGACTTATCGTGTGCGGACCTTGGAGCAATTTACACAAACTTCGGGTGACCCCGACTTTGCACGTCTGCAAGCACGATTCGTATGGAGGAAGCGGTGACAGTAATAGCACCGCCGTGGCAGTGGCACGAATACCTTCACGCGGTAGCAGGACCAACCGGCACGCACCGACTCAGGGAGCTTGTCACCTTCTAAGATGATATCCTCTTTTAAGTAGTTAGCGAGTTCCCTCGCATAAACTACTCCTTTCACAACGTTCATGGTAGAGTGCGGCGTCACACACACCGGGTTGCCATGAAGTGTCTGATGAGCACTTATCTTGGCCGCCTCTGCAGGATTCACCGCATTCGCCAGAAGGCTCCCGTCCGAGAAACGGGTCACCTTCGGCTCTCTACCAATTGCACTAGCTAATGCTTTCCTCTGATGGATCATGTTGCCCTTAGCCAACATGGTGCCATCAGTAGAGCGAATAACGAGGAAGCGTTTGAAGCCAGCGGGCTCAAAAACGCCAGGTAACCTCTGAATCAGGAACCCCGACGTCATCGAGGCTCCGCCATTTGCACTGTTGATCTTTGTCGTAGTCAGGGGATCCACACCGGGGGGGAGGCAGAGGAGCCGGATGTGCCGATCTCGGCTTGGTCGCTTGCCAAAGTGAAAGCAGACCCATCCGTTCCCACAGCCCCCGCGGATGAAGAGGAGCCCTGAGTCTTCTTAGTCTTTTTTGTCTTTATCGTCATTTTCTTTTTTTGGAAATGAGGGCGGGGTATGAACCCGCTTCTAACCTCCGCCGATAGAAGCCCTTAGGCCAGATGGACCGGCCTCAGCCAGGTCATTCTCCGAAATAAAGAAGGTCCTGGTGGTCGCAGGGGAACCGGTCGGAGGAGATTCCTACCCTCCTTGTACTGCCTCGGAGCCCTCCGCCGTTTGAAGAAGACCTTGCATAGGGGCAGATTCGGGTTCGGTGATTGGCGCCAAGCCCGAATTCTGTCCCCATAGGAGGCCCTACCGTCTGAGGCTATGTTTCCTCAAGGACCATGTCTATCATAGAAGGGGCCTCCAGTTGGCCATCCCCTCCAAGGACATCGCAGGTTCCCTTGGAAGCGTCACCAGTCTTGTTTGGGGAGGCACAGGCCTTGACCCCGGCAAGGTTTAATATTCTTGCCAGCATGTCTTTTGAGGAATGCGACCGAAGGGGCCTGGCTTTTATCTCCTTCCTAAGGGGGCTTGCCCTACCAAGCCGCTTTGATGGGTTGCGGTTCGCTATGGGCTGCCTGCTGGCTTTCTTGGCAGTCCCCTTCGAAAGAAAAGGAGGGACTGCCGCTGGAATCATGGATGTGCCCGAAAGCATCAGAGAAGGGGCTGAGGGGGTTCCCCTACACCCGTATGCGTAGGAGAGTAGTAAGCCTCCTCTTCGGTTAAAGAAATATGGAGGGTCCCCTCTGCAAGCACAGGGGGGGGGGGAGCTGCCCGAGGGCGGCTCCGTTGATGAGCAAGGGGAATTGGGGAGAGATTTGGGTATTTTTTAAAAAGATTTATACAATGGCATGATGACTCTCTTTATTACACGGGATGCAATCGCGCATCACCTCTCGCGGTAGCCCGCACTGCAAGAGGTGCCTACAGGCCCGGCAGAGCCAGGCGCCGCCATTTGGGACCAACCCTCCCGCCTTGTGGCCTGGCAGTCCTTCGGCATTGCACCCCCACCTTAGACACGGCATAAAACTGATAGAGTGTGGAGAGGAAAGGAAAAGGGATGTGGGAAAGGTATGGGTCGGGATGAAGCAGGTTGGTAAAAAAACCATCCCAAACCGGAGCTCAGGGGTTAGGGAACGTTGTCCCCTCCCCCCTCAGCCTCGATCTGGGACGGTTGGCTTGAGAAGAAGGTCAGCATCTACCCTGTGAAATTAGAGGCTGAGCAGAGAAAGTTGTGGGAGAGGTTGTATGAAAAGCGACGAAGTAGTGGGGAAATACAGGCTATCTAAAGGAAGGAAGAGAGGCTAAGCTGGGGCCGGACGGAGCGCTGGATCCTGTCAGCACGGCAGCCAGGATGGCAAATCGCCGCGCCCCTTACGGGGTGAAGCGTTAAGACCGCGATATGTGGGGAAAGATTTTCCCCTACAGTATCTGCGGTAGTTTGAACGCATTCCAGTGGAAGTTGTCAACATTGAATTTGTTGACCAGTTCAAGTCATGACTAGACAGGGTCTTGAAAAGTGGCCGTTTAAGGAAGTAAAGCATTTAAGCAGAGATGTGCCCGCTCGACTGCTATTCCAAAGGTACCCTCATTAAATGGACCGTAGGGTCTTCTAAGGTACTTTCTTTCCTTCTTACTCCTTGTTACTCTTCTCTTTCTTTTTTTATCCCTCGCCGTCCTCTCTTCTTCCTGGATGTAAGACATTAGGTAGACCCAGAGAGTCTCCCTGTTCTTTGAAAATCTCGAACGACCACATGATGCCTTGCCGGTTCGCACAAAAAAAATCCCGCACACAATGAGAGACTGTAGTGGGTTTATTGAACCCAAATTTTATGCACTGATAAGCACCGCGAAGGTGCAAAAATGGCTTTAACGTGACCCAAAATACGCCTCCCCCCTTCAAACTCGCTTAATTCGCACGATGCGATCTATGTGATTGGCAAACATGCCTTGGCATTGACCCTTTTTCGCACGCCAAATACCACTGACAAATACAATTTTTGACTCTTAAAGTGGCAGAGAAAGAATACATAATATTCCGCTTCGTGAATTAGTGAATCACAGTCACAATAAAGACCGCAATTAATTTAGAAGCCTTTTAAAATAAACCTTTTTAACGACCCGTTAAATACCTGGCACTAGTTTAATAATGAATGTATATATATATATATATATATATATATATATATATATATATATATATACTAATATGTCGTAGTATCAGGTAGTCTTCCCTGACCTTTGAAGCCTTCCCCAGACGTAGGGGGAGGGGGGAAAGAAGGCGACACAAAAATATAGGGAATGTGTCCCTCTAAAGTGCGCGGGAATTAAAGATGAGTGCAAATTCTAATATTTGCCGACTTTGATAATATTTCAATAGGCTTCGAGTCGTTATATGATACACACACGTGAAACAAAATAATCTTTAATACTATACAAACAACAAATGAGATTAACAAGAATGATACACTTTAACAATTCCTTTAAATGATGGACAATATAAAATTGAATTAAATTCACAAAGAATGATATTTTTCAGAGCTGTACGAGGCGTAATAATTACCAGAAAGAGATCGAAGTCACAGTATGAAGTGAGTCTCCCGGTTGGAGAGCGTCACGCTTCTTCAACGATAAAAAAGAAAAAGAAAATGTAATGGCTTACCATTTTCTGAAGGAGACCTTGAGTAGTCGCTCGGGCGAATATTTTTCTCGGGGAAACGTAACTAAGCGCCTTATTCTTGACTGAGTCCTTCGTCTTTGACCTCCGTCGTTCAGAATAATGGTTTCTGCCTGTGAACCATTAGGGTTCCGGGGTGTCGCTCGAGAAGTGCGCGTTCTCCTTGGATGATTACAATGACCTCTCAAGATGATGCGTAAGTACTGTAAGAGTACTGCGTGAGCAATGCGTAAATCTTGCTTGCGTGAAAGCGGCGTGGATACAGCTCGCGTCCTGAATACTCATTTGATCATTCCCGGACTGAGGAATATATATGACTCCTCTGGCAGCTCTTTTGTTTGCCGACGGAAGCGATTGCATCTTTGTTCCAAAGACACGGCGGCGATGGTTTTAGCTCTATATCGCTAAATGGTGTCCCAGCTTCAGTCTGACTTCGATTTCACTCCTGGAGTTTACCGAAAGGTTTCGATGGAATTTTTTTCGTCCGTTTGATACTTCCTTTTCTCTTTATCTGTGCGAGTCGCTTTCTCTCTCTCTCTTTTTCTCTCTCTCTATCTCTCTCTTTCTCTCTCCGGCAGGGTGATTAGAAAACATTTTGGCTCTTCCTCCCATCGACTACCCGGCAACCCTCCGGGATGCTGGGCAAAGAAGATGTGAGACGGCCGAGGGGAACTTAAAGTTGCATTTCCCTGTGCCGCGACTGTTCCCATTATCCTATCCTTCAATGCCGTGGCGGTTTCAGGTCGCTTTATGTCTTTTTCTAATCGGACAAAACTGGCGGGACGCCCGGCCATTTGATGGAGCACTCACCCGTACCTTAGTGCGACCCCTGAGTTGTCCACCAGACTGTTCGCCACATTTTTTTTTAATGTGCTAGGTTGGTGGATCTTCGCGTACGTTGCCTCCCCCGGTATAGGGACGAGCTGTATTGGTACATCTTGTTCATTGTACTCCGGTCGGGTTTGTGTACACAGACTTGTGGACTATTTGACTTTTTGGAGGAGGTTGGCCTCCTCCATTTTATTTTACTCTCTTTGTTGTAGGTCGCATGCTCCCCCTGGCGCCGGAGCAGACTTCCTTCTTCTTGCTCTTTTGTTAATTTTTTTTGTTTTGTTTTTTGCTTGCTTTTTTCTCTTTGTTATTTTTTTCACCTCTGTTATTTGTTTTTTGCAACCATTTTAAATCTAGCCTTGTAATGGACTGTGGCGTGATTACGGCGACTTTTCCCTAGTGTGCATCGTTAGATTGTCGCTTTTAAAAACTCGTCACCTGTTCCAGCTCACCGCGATCGATTACAAGGAGATCTTTGCCATGAAACTCCTCCCGTGGATGAAAAAGATCACGAAGAAGACGGCCTATGTCTTTCAGCACGTCGATGCCTCGGGCCTCACGGCCATATCTATGCAAGAGTGGTTGGGGGTCGAACATAAACTTCGGGTGGAAGGAATTTTAACCGCTACAAATGTCTGATTTCAATCCTCTCTGCAACTGCTTGTGACCCCCTGTCGAGGGCAAAGCCTGCAAGTTCCACCACATCAACTTCGACGAGCTGAAGTGCTCCGTTAACCGTGTGAGGGCCATCATGAGGAAGGACTTCGTCCGCAACGTGTGCACAGCTTAAAGGTCCCACCTGGAGTGCGTGTTGGACACCGAGGGCGGCCACATTGATTAATATTAGAATCTAAACACATATTTATATGCCAAAAGAATAAAAAAAACGTGTCTAACTGAATCAAAACTTTCATTGTGTCCTTTGTTGAGAGCTTCGTAAAGAGTGTAACAGAACTTTTTCAATGCCCGGTGTCTTACCCTTTATTTCATTTTCCTCTTAAACATTTTACCAATTTCCCATTAAATCAACTTATAGGTAAATTCGCCTTTATAATCAAAAGCGTAAGAACCAAAATTGCCTGCCCTGCTGCTGCGAAAAAAGAAACAGGAAATAAAAGAGGGGGCTGGAAATAGATGAAAAAAGGGTTGGAAGAATGAGTCTCTCTCCTAATCCAGAGCAGGGATGAATTTAATGCTAGTTGTCAACTAGCCTAGGCTATGACACGCCGTCCAAGAAAATAAGTTAGAACGGTTTGTGAAGAATGCAGCAGACGGAATAAATCCTAGGTAGTTTCAATCAAGTTCGAGACTGCCTGGGGCACTGGATCCGGGAGGATGTGTCATTCCTTCATTTTCGCGCAACAGTCTACACGGTGCACCCCTTTGCGGGGAGTACCCCATGAGATTAAATCAAGGGCGAGAAAAAAAGGTTTCAAGTACAAGGAGGTCAAACTCTCGTCTCCTCCAGGAATTCCATCTCACTTAGATTCCCGAAGGTAGAAAATGGCTTAAACTGAGTTACTCTAAAATTGCGCTTAAAATTATAAGTAAAGAATAAATCGATCGTCTCATTTCAATTATGTAAATTCATTTCTATTAAATCAAATTATCAGGTGAAGATTGAGAATATAATACGTCTTATTTGTTGCGAATATGGGCACTGTCAGAAGAGACCCACTTTTGGTCTCCTCGCTAGCTACTCACATCGTCAACTAGAGTACTCTATGTACCTTTCACACAATTTTACTATTCTTAATTCTCCTCTTATTTTATAAGCCACATTTTAAAAGCGTTGTGGTGGGAAAGTCCCTGAAAGTTTTCGATTCATTCTTTTATAATACATATCAATCACTCCGACAGGCCCTTAACTTCTGAATTTCCAGCTGTAAATTACATTTTTAGAGTAATAATTTAAGTTATCTGCAACTTTATTGGATTATTGGGAACAAAGTAAAATGTTCGAGAAGAACCGTTTTCGGGGAGGTGGGTTGGGTCTGGCCTTCTTTCAAGGATTTATGCGCGTCAGATCTGACCGCTTTTATCTATATCTTTGTTCGTCCTTTATTTACTGGATATTTTATTCATTTTTGCCATGTTTCTTCTTCGAAACGCTCATCTTTCATGTGTTTGTCTCTAATAAATAGATTGTCTTTGTTCGCCTGTTAGTTAGGTTAAAAAGCACTAAAGGATAATTTCTTTTGAGCTTACAGATGTCGAGAAAGAGAGAGAGATATATTTTCAGTGTTGTAGCCCAACTGACGGCTGAGAGAGAGAGGGAGAGAGAGGGGGAGAGAATGAGCAATAAATAGTAGTATTTGTGGCTAAATGGGCCTCTCTGTCTATTGCACGACAAAGCCACTCTTCTCAATCTCTTAAATATTATGGCTTTCATATGTCTCTTCGTTTAATTCTGCACAGCCCTGACGAGTCAAATATCGTCCCTTTTGTTTCTGGTCGCGCGATGGCGCACTCATTCTCCTCTTGTTCTGTATCCTGTATCGTCCTTTTCTCTTTTCTTCCCTTCTCTTCATTGGTCTATTCAAATGGTATGATACTCTTCCTCGATTCTTTCTCCTAAGCGCCGGAAGCGACGGACGAACGCACGAAACGTTTTCTTTTATTGAATAATAAAACTAACTTATTTATAGCTGTTTTAAGGAGAATTTATATCGGAATTTAGCTTTTTATGGGAAGAATTTGAATTCTTTAAGTTCTTCTCACATCACCACAGGCCACCTTCATTCCCCCTTTTTAAACACGCGCACATACAAGCCTGAATTCATACATAGTATAGAATGGAGATATGAAAGGAGTAAGTTGACAACATAGATTTTGCTGTAATTACTTTATTAAAAATTTTTGGAAGCGAACTATTTTTTGAATAATTGAAGTTCGGCTTTCTATTCCCTGTTGACTTTCTTGGATATCGTTTTAAGTAAAATTTGGAGCATTTTTTTAAAAATCATTTTCAAGATTTGATTGCACATGTTGAGGAATAGAGATATTTTTGAGAGATATCTGATTGTATATTTTAATTAATATGTAGCGCCTCTCCTACTTAGTTTATTAAAATCAAAGGTTTAATTCTCTTCAACATACTTTTTATTACAAATTCAACTGCTCCCAGTCAGCTAACTGCCTTTGAATTAGGCAATTAACAAATGGTTTATATTAGGAGATCTCCTTCTTCTTATCTTTTTGGCAAAGATTTAAATGGGAATTCGATATTACAGAAAAAGTTTAATGAGGCTTTAAAAGTGTGATAGGGCACCCAAACCTGCAAGATTACGAACCCTTCATTGTTAAATGCCATTTCAAATGAAAATATCTCTTTCGTAGGAGATTTTAACTTGGGTATTTTTAAACCAGCGGATACATTCACACCTATGTAATTTTTGACAGACCATAAACTTAGTAGGATACCTTAGTTCTTGGATTGCACAGTGATCGTCATTTTTCATTTGAGCTTTTCCAATTTTAATGCGAATCATGAACTTCTTTTTGGAAAAGTGACAAGTTCCTTACAGAAAAAAATTAAGGAAATAACAAATATGAATTCATTAACTAATACAATTTTGTAAATGCTGTACAAAGAATAACTATTTTGCCTTATTAATCTCCTAGTGAACAATTTAGCGTGTTTTTAATGTCCATAGATTGCGTTTGTTTTCCAATTCACGGTCAACATTTTCTTAGGCCATTTTCACTAAGGCATAGTTTGAAGATGTACCCAGGATTATTTCGACATAAGCATCAATTAAAAAACCAACGGCTGATTAACGCCGCCTATGATGGTTCTTTCTTATGGCCTAAAAGCAGAATTCTTCAAAAGGCACCATTTAAAAACCTCTTATTAAAGCGAGGCGGTCTAGTTTGTATAGAAAGTATTGCATCTTCACAACCACATTTTGGGGTGAAAACATGCCGAAACATGCCTTCCTTCTTTCACGTTTCTTACTCACCTCATCAATTGTGCATTTCATCAGAGGGACATCCCCTCACCTCTGAATCGTTGTTATTGTTGTTTATTGCTCCGCAGGGGCAAATGACCTCTGATTCCTCCGACCATTTGTGAAATTAAGGGAAAAAGCCTTTGGATCCTACAGCTTTTGCTGTTGCTCCCCTCAACGTTACCACAATTAAGTGGGGCCGGATTCTGTGAGGATGTCCTGAGGGATCAAGTTACAGTTGAGGGAAGCTGTTGCATGTTGTGGGAATTTTATAGCCCTCCTACATGTTCTAGTGTCTCACGCAACAGCTAGGACTAGGAAGTGGAAAACGAAACTGACAAAACCCTGATAAAGACTAATCCAGAATAATGAGTCGGTTAACATAATTTTAATGATAGCAAAAGCGACCAGAACCTAAAATAGGTAATCCAAGACCTCAGAATCATACTGAAAACTCCTATTCTTTAAAGATTAGGAATTTTTAAAAATAATTCTAATTTATATAAATGAAAATATAAAGTAAACAAATGAAGTACAGGTAAAGAAAATTCTAAACTTAATAGGTAAATTAAAAAAAATAATATTTAATTAAAAAAATCAACCCTATAAATTTTACGAGCATTGTAGATCGTAATAATTTCTAACACTGTTGCGAGCGGGATTTTTGAACACTCTTTCAGCAGAAGATTGATTCATAAATGGATATATTGATGTTTTTGAGGATACATACATCAAGTATTTCTTAATATTTTACACCTGTCTTTGGTATTCATTTCACTGAATCAATTGGTAAAATAAGTGCATAGATCAGATTTACTATGCTACTCCAAATTTGTTTGACACTGTAGCAACCTGGACAGATTATAAATAACAGAGCAGCAATGCAAACGCCAAGCCTATCACTCCAAGGACAGGGAGAGAGATTCTTTCTCCTGAAATGCTTCATAATGGCGAAAGTCTCTCTCCATTGCACTTCTCGTTTTCTCCTCGTTCTTTCCCTGTGTCAAGACACACATCAACAAACAACAAACTAACTTTTATAGACAAAAAAGATTAACTCCTCCTGACTTTCAATCGATTTACTCCGGCGCATCACCGGATTAAAATTTCTAACTGAACATTTATGCAGATGAAATAAGGACAATGATCACTGAGGAAAAATTAGATAAACATAAAACGACGCATGTAAAGGATAATCCCAACGGACCATAATTATAAACATGAGTTACCGATTTAATAAAACGAATATGTAGAGGGCTCCGCTAAAATAGTAGTATTTCCCCACCTCCTAAGATGTTACTCCGGGAGAGAAAGCGAGCCATTACTCCCCTTCCCCTCCGACTTCACTCTTTTTGGACTTTCCGCCAGGTCACTGAGTAATTCACACCGAGGCATGACGCTAAAATTGAAGGCTACCTCCCCGCCGTCTTAATCTCCCCCCCCCTCCCCTCGGGTCGGGAGATTACTCATCTATTTTGTAGGGTTGTCTCGAACAACTTTTATGGCTCGAGCTGCTTGTCGTTCCGTCTGACCCGCTGATCTCGACCTCTTACACTTTCCGGCAAGGCCACGCTCGGTTGTCCCGGCCAATAATGAGGGTTCGAGAAGGCCTCTCTCTCTTCCTGTTTTGGAGAACTCAGGGTATATATGCACCCTCCCAAGGATTACCCACAGATTCGGTTAGACGAAGCTTCCTCGAAAGGAGTTCGATTCAACGACGCTCTCTCCCGAGAAGTGTTTAGTGACGGTCATAAGTCACAGAAGAGCTGGACATCACACTCGTATCTTCGGGTCAGGGAGAAGAGTCTCTTGAGGCAACGTCAGCTTTTCTCAACCACCTTCGAATCAAGGATTGGAGAAGCTGTCCTACGAAGTTCTTCTGATGCCCTTTTGTGGACAAGAAGCCCGCATCTCGCTAAATCCGAGCTTGGAGAAAGTAGCACCACCCTCTTTGGATTCATAGCTACACCCGTTAGTAATCAAGGTCACCAAGACCTCCCCCCAAGTCCTACCCGCTTTATTTTCTAGGTTCAAAAAAAACTAAATCGCTCACTACCCTAAATCATTCATTATAACCATTTAATAACCCTGGTTATCCAATTAGTATTTGGAACCTAATTCTATCTTATTCATGTCCTTATATATATCCATATTTATTTTGTGCCTTTTATTTAGTGTGCATTAAAATTTATTTTTGTTGTTGTGTTTGGAATATTCTTTGGTTACACAAATGCAGTTAACCATTTGAATCGCACTCTTAGAACAATAAAAGTTGTTGCCTTGTTTAGCCTACGTTAGTGCCCGTGTGCGTATATTCCCGTACACTGGGGTATACTTCGACAGAATAAATGATCTGAAGTGAAAACGAGCAGGAAGCCTTGCTAGAACAAAAGTGCCCCCAAGAAGATCGTTATCTACTATTTATCCTCTTATCATTTTAGTACTAGTTTATTTTTAAATTGCTCCCTCTAGCTACACATCAAAACTATCAAGGATTTTCGAAAATATTTTACAAGTGGTTTCCGGTTAATATTTAGTTCGTTTTCAACTTTTGAAGCTGGACTTGGCTGTGATGTAATTGATGTTTTTGACTTTTCTTTAAATTAGATTAATGGTCTTTTAAGGAGTGATGGAAGGATTTTCTTCTTTCAGATTGATGAATAATTCGCCCGTTGGAAAAAAATCAAAACTCGCAGTTTTGACCATGTAAGAAAGATTGATCAAATTACACTGAAGGTAGGGAAACTTTGTCTCACGAGCAAATGAATTGGAAACTCTTATATCATATTTTATTTCTTTTATCTATTTACATATCTCTGCAAACACACGTTCTTATTTACCTATTCTTAAATCACCTACACATATGTATATACCTGCCAAATACAACCATGACTACATGTAAACATATAATAAAATGCATTCCCAATCACATACACTGCTACTAAATCGCTCTCACTCTCGTACTATATAACTTCCATTTATAGTAGTGAATCTAGACAAATGGGAAGAAGGAAGATGAATGATTGTTGAATGAGAGGCATAGGGGATGTAATTTCGCGCTTCTTCGTATTTGACGACGTGCCTCCGTCAAGAGGGCGCTTCTTTTTTTCTGAGAAATTGGTGTGTGAGGGGTTTGCCTGAAATAATCTCGAATTCAGTGACCTCTTTTAGCTCCAATTATACGTATCTTTTGCTTCACTAAGCCCCATTGTAGTTTGAATTCCACATTTCTGGGGCCAGCATTGTAATCTGGCGGACGCATGGACTGGCTTTTATCGCCATTTTTTTAGTTACTCCTTAAGTATTTGTTTCTGGGCCTCATACGATCGGAGTTCGGCGCCACTCTTCTGGCAAAGGCACCCCCAACGGGGCATCAGGTCCATTCTTATGAATAAATATGTTTACTGCACGATCCTCTCTCGGACCAAGTTTACCCGGGCCACTTAATCGACACGAACCGTTCCTTTCTTCCTCTCTGTCCACCATTCCTGTTTGTGAGACAGTTCTCTGTCCACTCTTGTTGTCTTTGCCAAAAAAATTCCCCGGGACTTTTTAATCAATTTAACTCTGAGACGCTTAGGCAAACCTTCATGCTTCCCTCTGATAAAGCACAAATATTTCTGATATTATTCCCTCGGCAACTCTTGAGAGGACAAAATTACAACCCCCAGATGTCACACTAATAAAATAAAAACATGTATGTTGTTTATTTTTTATGAGTTATAACTGAGGTAAATTTTATAAAACTAGATCAATTACTGCCAGGTTAATAAGATCACTTAGTTCTGCGTAAATTTATCTCAAAATTAATTATTAATAGCTGAAATTTCATTTCATGTTGATATTTAAAGAAATCCTTCACCTATCTATTAGACTAATTTCCTATAAGATATGTGATAGATTTTATTGATGATATGCTCAATCGCGAGCAGGACAATGAAAATTTTAAATCCTTTAATCTTTTTATTCCAAGAGAGGCTGCATGGTAGGCTTAAATTTTGAGATCAAAGCGGGAAAGTGGTTCGTGTGGAGGTCTGAGGCTTAAAAATACGGCACAATACCAGGCCGGGTATTGGACGTTTCGGCGCGACCCTATTCGGCGCGAGCGTTTCGGCGCAGACCCTATTCGGCGCGGACCATTTTCGGCGTAGACTCTATTCGGCGCAGGCCGTGCTCGGCGCAGATCCTATTCAGCGCAATCCTATTTCGTGGAAATACTATTCGGTGTAGACTGTTTGGGACACACGCTAACAATTTTAAAGTCAACCAGATCAACTTAAAAAAATTAAAAAGAAAGGTTAGTGTTAGAAATCTCTGACAATGAAGTCGGAAATTATGTGACTGAAGTCCATCGTTCGTGCTCAAACTTACTAAAAAACTGGTAGATTAATTGTTTACAAAATTTGGTGGAGTACTAGAGCCTTAGCCTAGAAATAAGCTATTAGTATTTGAAAAAGATCGGGTTTTATCTGGTTAGGTATTCCTTTCCTAACTAATTTATTAATTAAAAATCATATCTTTCAAGCTGCAAGTGTTAATGTTGAGTTTCTAAATACCCAGAAGAGTTTTTTATGCATAGGTATCTTGGTCGAGATTATGTTATAGCCACAGTTATTAATTCGTTTGTTTAAAAAACTGCACGTAAACTAAGTAATGATTTATACAAAATCTAATTGAATATTAGGGCCTTAGCCTAGAAGGAAGCGACTAATTTTTCAACAAAATCTGGTTTTATCCAGTTAGGAAATAGTTCCCTTATTATTTTTTAATTAAAAATTATATCTTTGAAGCTGCAAACGTTAATGTTGAGTTGGTATATATTTGAAAAAGTTTTTTTCCTGCCAAAGTAACTGTGAAGCTTATTTAATCACCAATATGTTATAATTTGTTTCTTTACAAAATTACACGAAAACTAATTACACGATTTTTACCAAATTTGGTGGAGTTTAGACCTTTAGCCTAGAAGGCAAAGATTAGTTTTTGACCAAGATCTGGTTAGTATATCCAATTATATACGATTAACTTATTCTTTTTGTAAAAAGGAAATAGTAATTTCAAACCATTTCAGACCTTCCCAAAGAATTTAGTTTGGAAAAAAGATACTAATAGAGAGCAAATCTCCGCCAAGGAAATCCATTCCCTATATTTCTATATACTTAATCGTATATAATTGGATATACTAACCAGATCTTGGTCAAAAACTAATCTTTGCCTTCTAGGCTAAAGGTCTAAACGAAAACTAATTACACGATTTTTACCAAATTCGGTGGAGTTTATACCTTTAGCCTAGAAGGCAAAGATTAGTTTTTGACCAAGATCTGGTTAGTATATCCAACTATATACGATTAAGTATATAGAAATATAGGGAATGGATTTCCTTGGCGGAGATTTGCTCTCTATTAGTATCTTTTTTCCAAACTAAATTCTTTGGGAAGGTCTGAAATGGTTTGAAATTACTATTTCCTTTTTACAAAAAGAATAAGTTATTTCTTAGCCCTGTGGACAAAAGAATTTATACGAACGCAATATATCATTTGAGAGTGAAAGGGCAAATGAACATTAGGAGGAGGGTATTTTGGCTTTAGGATAATGGTTGACAACTGAATATTTAGGGAGGGTGGGGAAGTTGGGAGGATCCCACACAATGGTCATTTTCCAATATGGTTCTTTAAACTCTTGAAATACAATGTTCTTAACGAATATTTTTAAAAAGATAAGAAAAATAATTATAAATAGGGGTATAAATTTTAAATAACCCCAAAAGCCTTATAAAAATGGCAATCGTCCAATACTTTGTCTTTAAGATAACAGTTAAGTTGGGCCACAAAAAGTATCTGATCACCCTCGAAATTTGTATTATTTTCAAAGATATTTACAGACACATAATTCACTTTTTATTTGTTCTAGAGAAATCTGGTAGGTTTCATATAACGCTCTGATAAGACAGCTTTACAATGCAATCTTAACTTCGTTGCGTGTTGCGTGCGTCAAATTTGGGCGATTTCATGATTTTGGGTATCGTTATTATTTTGTGATTTTTTATAGAAAGTGGTCTAAATGAAATTTATTTCTAATGTGTGCTAAAAACAACTCGAGAGTGATTGTCAAGGTGCTATTGTAGCTCTTCATAAATGTGGGAAATCTCAGAGACATATAACTAATGAGTTAAACATAGCCCAAAGAACTGTTAATTTATAGGTTTCACGTGCTAAACTAATGTTATCCTATATACGCCAGTACCTAAAGTACGACCTGGCAGCCTGAGAAAAACAAATTTGCGAACAGACATGCTTATAAAGTGTTTATTAGTGAATAATCAAACAATAACTGCCAAAGAACTAAAATCTAATATGAATAATTTATTATATGATGTTTCTGAATGAACTATCCAGGAGCAACTACAAAAAAAACTCGGATTACCATCTCACCATGCTGCAAAAAAACCATTCATTAATGAAACAAGTTCTGCTGACCACAAAGTCACGTGCTCTCTATTATTATGATTCAGGTTATATCATTCGAAAGAGAATGCAAAACAACATATGAGCTTCAAATTTAGTTAGAATCGGCCGAATTATTATGATGTTATTGCCAAAACAAAATGATTCATGGGCTAAACTTGGAGGGATTTTGGCAATTATATACTTTGAAACAGAATGTAAAACAACATAAGGATTTTAAATTTTGTTAGAATCGGCGAAATAGTTACAATGTTATTACAAAAACAGCAAAAAAGCACAACGGGGACCGACCGACCGACGACAGAGGGAGATGTAGACTCTCCCGCGACTTAAAATGCTTAAAAACGTGTCGTATTTTGTAAAAAATACATTCATTGAACTGTTTAGGAGTTGGCAAAAGTTTTCTTTAGCGATGAGTCAAGATTTTTAACATTCAGTTGGTGTCTTAAAAAGGTTCGTCGGCCCATTGGCTTAAATAGAATGGACCCTAAATACACCCAAATGACAATGAAACACCCTCCAATATGATTATTTGGAGTTGTTTCAGTTACCAAGGCAGAGTAAGCATATATTTCATTCCTAACAACACAACTATGAATGGCGCATGGTATTTATCAATGTTATAGGAGAAACTTGCAGTGGTAATGACAACCCACGAGACAGAAACATTCATGCATGGTGGGATAACTTGTCACAAGGCTAAAATTGTGACGAATTGGCTTACTGAAAATAAATTTAATATGTTGATTGGCCTGGTACTACCCCAGATCTCAATCTCCTAGAAAATTATGGCTAATAATAAAAACTAAGGTTGACAAGACACTGGATCCGTCCAAAAATTAAAAGAGGCCATCATAAAGGTATGGTGCAACGAAACATCAGTGGAAGTTTGTCAAAACTTTATCAAATCAATGCTGAAGCGTCTACAACAAGTCATCAAATTCAAAAGATAGATGGCAAAATACTAATATAAGGTTAGTCAATATTAAACATGTTTTTTATGTTAAAAATACAAATTTCGAGGGTGGTCGAAGACTTCTCGCGGGCAATGTATTTATGGGATATTTGGATTATTTTCAACTGAATAAATTAAGTCACTTTTTAATGGATCTCGCAAATAAACAATGTACCTATGTTAATTGTAACCTCAAAAGAACTGACCAGGCTTAGTTTCAAACAAAGTTTGCGACACATAGTTCTAAATATTTATGGGGAAGAGATTCGAGGGTATTTTACTAATTGCTGATTTTCCAGTATCAGGATGTCAACTCTTGGAACCATGAAATTTAACAAAGAATGTGTGGTTATATTTTTTCGGCAGTGAAATGAATAAATAGAAAATTCTTTTGAATTTTAAATTCAGTTGTGTCTTAATATCCTTCGAGTCGATGAACTGGCTCGCCTACAATCAAACTTTGTGAACTTTTTATGTATCCAGAACTCATATACAATTCAGTATTTATGAGTTTTACTTTAAAAATTTCAAGTGATTAATTTATTTAAATCTATAAATGTTTCTGTATTTCATTAATTAAACTTACACTCAAAATATGGCAGCGAATATAATATCAAACCATGGAAAGCCAAATTTTGAAAATGATGGCTTCATCTATCTCTTTGATAGATATAACGCGGATAAGGAAAGAAAATTTTACAGGTGTAAGAGAATAGATTCTCGTAAATCAAGAATTCATGTTTAAAACGAAAAAATCTTCAAATATATTCCAAGCATTCATACGATCCTTTTCCAGCAAATATTGAGAGAGACTGCATTCTAACTCAAATAATTAATGTGTGCAAGCAACGCAGTAGAAGAGACTGGTATATTTGTCAACGAATGCTAAAGAATTTATCTCAAGAGTGCTAAGGAACTATGTCAGATAATAGATCTTTAAAAAAGATGGCCCGAAGACAGGAAAATCATGTAAGATCATACACAATGAGCCCAATCGATTTAGTGGATCTTAGTATCCCACAATAATTCAAAACTTATACTTTTGGTGGAAAACAAACGGAATAATGTTTGCTTGCAGACAGTATATGTTCTGAAAGTACTTGTAGAATTTTAATATTTGGACGTAAAAGTAACTTGAGATTATTATATATATGAATGCGGAGAGTTTTGTGTTGAGGGTACTTTTAAAATCGTATCAGCTCCTTTTCCCCAGGTTTATGTAATCTCAGGTGAGAAATACGGGGGCGTCCACCCCTTGCTATACGCTCTGCTTCCTAATATAGTCCGTGGAACTTATGATAAATTATTCGACATGATTTTTAAAAAATTGGACCTAGATCTAGTCTAGCAATTATCAACTGCTACTATGAATTGGCATATTTTAATAGCTTGCAAGTGCATTTCCCTTCAACAGATATCAGAGGGGTTTTTTTTCCATTTGTGTCAAAATATGAAAAAGCATGTTTGTGCTTAAGGACATTCTCTTCAATATAGAAATGATCCAGAGTTTAACTTAAAATGAAAAATGGGCTTTGCTTTAGCTTTTATTTCTATAGAACACATAAATGAAGCAATCTTGCAATTAAGTCCAAAATTACCCGATGATCTACAAGAACTTCTCTATTGGTTTGAAGACAATTATGTAGGAAGAATCGGCAGAAAAACAAACATCAGGACGGAGTCTCATTTTCCTCATACAATGTGGAATCTATATCAGAGACTAGTGAACGAATGAGACAAGACAAACACTCTTGTAGAAGTAGCAAACAGGATGCTGCGATCGGAACTTGAAATCCAGCATCTAAGTATATAGGAATTGATTGAATGTTTGTGTAAGGTACAAAGAGGAAGAGATCCCTATTATGAAAACTTGTTGCAGGCCAGAATCCTCCCTTAAAATTGCTAGTTATTATTATTATTTTTTTAAAATAATTACTATAATAATAAGAATAATAATTATTATTATTAATGTATGGGCTTTAGCGTCATATATGTATGCCAAAATTAAGTCTGTGTAGTTATTAATTGTAATTTTACCCCTAAATTTTATAGTTTATCCTTATTAAGAACAATATATTATTATTATTATTATATGTGGTCAAGATTTTCCTTATATATATTCCAATATTAAGCCTGTGTAGAATTATTAATTCTAATTATACCTTTGCATATTAATTACTATTTATTTGTTAGTATTAATTTATGCGTTCAATTAGCGTTATCTATGTAGAGTTATCAATTGTAATTTTACCTCTACATATTTCTAGTTTATTATCATTATTATTTTATTATTATTATTATAATAACTATTATTATTTATATTATTGTATGCGTTCCTTGGCCCCTTATATGTATGCCAATATTAAATCTTTATCGATATATTAAAGTTATTTTATATTTACATATTTCTAGTTTTAAAAAAATTCCAGATTATTAAAAAATTTCCCACATTTATTTGTTTCACGTATTGAGAAGGCTTAGCTTGACATTATAATATACTGCACTAGAAATATCCTAATATGCGTGCACTATGCTCCATTTCGATATCGGCCAATTAGATTTCGTGAAATTTTGTAAATAAACAAATATGTTAGTGATTATATAATCTCCACTAATTTACTTTGGCAAAAAACTAACACTCCCTTCTTGGCTAATGCTCTAATGGTCCACCAAATTTGGTAGAAATGGGCCCAAGAGATTTTGAGTATGTTTAAACACGCACGAAAGAACGAACGCCGTCACTCATAAGTAGATCTGGTTGACTTTAGAATTCTAACAAGGTTTGCACCAAACAGGGTCTGCGCCGAAAAAGGTCTTGCGGCGAAAGGGCTTCTGCGCCGAACAGGGTCTGCGCCGAAAAAAGTCTTGCGCCGAAAGGGGTCTGCGCCGAACTTGGCCATTTCCTGCCAGGCCAGATTATAACTCAACTGTGAAGACAAACAAGAATGGGAAAAAGCCAAACATTTCAATATATTTTTATAGTAACATCCCAAGAAAAACTTTAGGTCTTCCTCAGCATTGTCATCCACATTTACAGTGAACGGTCTCTTCCCAATAGAGTTTATGTGATTCAAAATCTTCTAGTATTTTGGAAGATGGAATGAAGCAATTGCAGCATTTGTTTTCCTGCAATAATTGCCTCTCTATTGCTGTATTCGACTTTTTACATTTGTTTTGCCTGACAAAACACGCGATATTTCATTTGGTCAACTACAGCGTTACTAACTCTTGTTAAAAACGAAAGGGCTAAGGTGGTGAGCTACCTGAATGCTTATCACTAACTTACACCAATCCAAAAGATTTCACTGACAGTATGAATTATATTTCTTTTTAAATGGTGGAGTTTCTTCTTTCCAATCAACAAAAGGTATTTTCTGCATTGTTTTAACTGTCATTTGTATTGAATTAGCAATGTTTAAGAATATATAGTTCTAAAAAGACGGTTCTTGAAACTTATTTCAAAACTACTGTAGGACTTAATTTGGCATAATTTCAAAAGGTCTCTTTCCCAAGAAATCTACGTTTTACTTGAGAGAAGCTTTTTCAAGCATAACCAGCTAACTTTCTTTAATATTTTTATTTCGAAAGTAGACTCATTATTGCTCTTTTTCTGTCAAAAACTTATATTCTGTCAAGAATTTTACTCCAAATTTAATTTTTTCATTTTTTTTCTATTCAGTGTGAGCCTAGAACATGTTGTGCAGAATCTTCTACTTCAAAAATTATTCTCGCGCAAATGAAGTGGATCAGCTTTAATTTTCCGCGATGTTTGTTCTCTTTCAATTTTTTTCCGTCTGAAAACATTTCTTTTAACAGCCTTACTTTAAATCTTGCATCAAACTCTACTTTTTCATGCTAAGAAGAGTAAAGTAACACTTAAGGTCTTCTCATTTAACAAAAATAGTAAACATGACTTTTCCTCGCATGAGCCATGAGTACTGAGTAGACGAAATTTTTTCAAAGAGAAGAGGAACAGTTCGCGTTAGTTGAAACTCAACCGCTGTATATTTAATTTAAACCAAACTTGTAAAATTTTGTAGCAGAAGAAAGAAAATCGGGTGTAGAATAAAGAATGTAAGCAAAAATGGAAAATTTCGTGCGAAAAAAGAACAGCTTTGAGTTAAAATTATTAAAATCTCCTCCAAAATATCGAATTCCATGCAAATTTTGCAAAATTATGTGCAAAATAACGAATCCGAGAGAAAATTTGGAAAAGTATGTTCAAATTAACAAATTCGAGGTAAAATAAAGAAAGTTGTGTCCATAATAATGAATTCTAGGCATAAATAAATAAAAGTGCGAACAAAATAACGAATTTTAGGCAAAGATAAAGAAAATTGAGTCCAATTAGAGAATTTAGGCAAAATAATGTAAATTTTATCCAAAATAAGGAATTCGGGCCAAAATAAAGAAAAGGGTGTTCGAAATAATGAGTATACTGCAAAGAAAATTTTCTTAAAAAATAATAATTCGAAGAAAAATATATCAAAATTGCCTTCAAAATAACCTCCAATCAAAAATGAAAAATTGGTAACAAAACAAAGATTTTGAGGGCAAATTATGATAATTTCTATTAAGTAGTGTGTTTGATTGTAAAGACGAAGCTTAAAAAAAGGTTGTCTAAAGATAGAAGAAGGATTTCAATTAGGATTAGGATAGTAAAAGAAGAAAAGTGGAGATTGAAAGCGGGGCTATTAAATGAATATGAATATCAGCAATAGGAATCTGGCAAGAAAGAAAAAAAATTACGAGCTTATAATTAATGAATTCAATCAATTGAAAAAATTCCTTCCAACATAAGGAATGTGAGGCAAGATAAAGATAAATTTTTAAAATTGCGAATTATCAGGCAAATAAAAAATTTGCCTGAAATTAATTCAAGAAAAATTAAACAAAATATTTACAAACTAATGAGATCGAAAGGAAATTAAGATAAATGCGTCAAAAGTAACAAATTACAAATTAAATAAAGAAATTCCATCAAAAATAATGAATGATAACCCAAATAAATAAAATATTCTCTATATTAACCAATTCCATACCAAATAAAGAAATTGGAGGCAAAAAATCGAAAATTGCTAAAATAACGATTTCAAGTCAAAATAGAAAAAAAAGCTTTTATATAACGAATTCATGACAAAGTGTAATAGAGTAAGAGAGAGAGAAAAATAGTGAGGAAGATAGGGAGAAAGATATTAAGAGTGAGTAAGAAAGAGATTACATCGAAAGACATAGCGACAGATCTATTGATCCTTATTAGACTACCAGATGGATTATGGAAAAAAAAGGTCTATGATGAGAAATGGCAAAGTCAAACTGAATGCAGAGATTTTTTTACAAAATCAGATTGCAAGTTTATTATTTATTATTTTCCACCGTGCTTTTTTATCTACCGTAAAACAAGTCTGAGATATTATTTTTCATCCTCCATTTATCAAGTTTGTCTTTAAATGAACTTATATTATCTGTGTTAACCACAGCATTTGGTAGATTATTCCAGATTCTTATAGTTCTGTTGAAGAAGAAGAATTTCGTTTCGTCTGCCTGAAAGTGACTTATCTCAAGCTTAAGGTTGTGATCACAGGTTGATTTATCTGATATAAATATTAGAAATTTTTCATTTGGTCATATTCTCAAAACTATGAACGATTTTAAATAACTCAATCATGTCCACGCGTATGCGTCTCTGACCAGAGAGAATAAATTTAGAGTTTTAAGACTGTCCTCGTATTTCTTTATTCTCAATTAAGGAATCATATTGGTCATTCGACGATAGTCGTGCTCTAATATTTCTGTGTCGCACTCTAGATGTGGTCACCAAAACTGGACGCAATATTCAAAATGTAGCCTCACAAGTGCATTATAAAGTGCTAGAATACTCATTTAAGACTTGTTTTGAAATGTTCGACCTACGAGACCAAGTATCCTGTTTGCCTTTTTTACTGCTTCCATGTATTATTTACACCATTTAACGTAGCTGGAAATTTTTAAACCAAGATCTTTTTCCACGTTGACGTTTGGTATGTTGTTTTCACCCAGTTTGCACTTGGTTCTCACGTTGTTTTTAACAATGTGAAAGGAGCTGAACTTGGTGACGTTAAAATTAATTTGCCATTTGCTAGCTCATTCAGCCAGTTTGTTTACAGTATGTTTTCTTAAATCAATGCACGGACATCGGATGTTTTCGTACCCCCGCCAATTTTGGTATCATTTGCAAACATTAATAGCTTGTTCATTAATCCGATGTTTATGTCGTTAATATATATGAGGAAGAGTACTGATCCAAACAATCATCCCTGAGGCACGCCGCCTGTTATTGGAATATAACTTGAGGAGCTGCCACACATCACTACTCTTTGGCTTCTTTTACTAAGCCACTCGTCTATCCATTTAAAAAATTTCCATCCTATACCATGAGCTTTAATTTTGGCAATTAATCGTTTGTGTGGCACTTTGTCAAATGCCTCCTGAAAGTCAAAATACACTATATCGGCAGTTCGCTCTTCGTCATATACTTTGAATAGGGCGTGACGAAATCCATGCTGGGAAACTTAGATAAGGCTTTTTGTTTCTAGGTAATCCACAATTTTGACACTCACAATTCTTTCAAATAGTTTTCCAATTACTGAGGTTAAACTAATTGGGCGGTAGTTTTCGGCACGGGAGCGGTCCCTCTTTCTGTATATTCGTGTAACATTCGGTATTTTCCAATCGTTTGGAACAACATTCGTTTCAAAACTTTTATTGAATATATATGTCAGGGGGACAGTGATTGTTTCGCGTATTTTATATAAAATGCGAGAGTGAATACCGTCGGAACAGGAGAACTAAGAGGGGCGGTCAATAAGTTTTGCAATTCGGATATATGGAAACGAGATATAAGGAAAAGTGTTTTATTATTTTTCAATATAACTACCCTCAACTTCAATGCACTTGCGCCACTTGTCCCTGAGGCTTCGAATTCCCGACAACCAGAAATCTCCCGACTGCTGTTCAATCCACTCCTGGACGGCGAGCTGGACATCTTCATCGTCCCCAAACCGGCGTCCACGCAGTGCAGCCTTGAGCTGGCGGAATAAAAAGTAGTCGCTAGGGGCCAGATCTAGACTGTTGGGGGGATGGTTGAACTCCTGGAATCCGCACTCGCGCTGGGCAGCTTGTGCACCTCTGGCCTTGTGGACAAGGCTATTGTAGTGGAGGAGCAGGACACCGCGTGTCAACTTACCGCGCCGCTTCTGACACATGCACTTCTTCAACCCAGCCAGTTCGTCGGCGTAATATTGGCCTGTGATAGTCCTTCCACAAGGCCCATAGTCCACCCTCAACACTCCCTCAGAATCCCAGAAGATGGTGGCCATGATCTTCCCGGCTGAGGGTTGGGTCCGAAGCTCGATAGGGATCGGAGAGCCCCTGTGCTTCTAGGCCATGCTTCCTAGCTTGGTCTCGTGATCCCAGTGATGAACCCACGTTTCATAACCTGTCACTATGCGTGACTCGAATCCTGCCGGGTCTTGGTTGTACAGGAGCAGCAGCTCCTCCAAACTTTGACGACATTGAAGTCGATCATGGGGCGTGAGGTTTCGTGAGGTTTCTAGGAACCCAACGGGCAGAGACCTTCGCCATGGCCAAATTGTCTCGGATGATGTTGATAACACTTCCATGTGATATTCCAAGTTCTCGCTCGATTTCTTTGACCTTCACCCGTCGATTTTCGAGGATAATCTTCTCCACACGGGCCACATTGTCCTTGTTGGTCACGTCTGACGGGCGTCCTGGACAGGGGTCATCTTCAAGGGACTCACGACCATGGCGGAACTCCCTATTCCAGCGAGCAATGGTTGCATAGGATAGGGCGGTGTCGGTGTACACTGCAACCATGCGTTCATGGATCTCTTTTGTATTTTTGCCTACCTTGGTAAAAAATTTGATCACTACGCGGTGCTCAACCTTCTTCATTGTTGAAAAATTTGTGACTGACGATCTGCTATCAGCTACTGCTTCTTAAATAGATGAGGCAAGAGCGTGGGGCTGCAGTTCCAGACTTGTCATAACTTGTCTTAACACCCCCACAAACAGTCATCCTCCTTCCTATGTTTTGCCCTACCGATTCGCAAAACTTATTGACCGCCCCTCGTATTTACTTTAATTGCTTTCAGGCCTTCTCTGACTTCGTTTTTAGCAATACAAAATTCATTCAGAGGTTGTTCATTTTTCTCTAACAAATCCACTGGAACTAAAATGTTGGTCACGTCTTCACTAGTAAGCACAGAAGTGAACAACATATTGAGAATTTGGGCCATCTCCCCATTATATTCACAGTGTCGTTATCTTCCGAGAGGAGCGGGATGATTAATATGGAGGTTGTCTCTTTACTATTCACATAAGTAAAGAATAACTTAGGATTGGTTTTTACTTGCTTAGCGATATATGCTTCTAAGTTTCCTTTGGAGGATATTATCAGCTTCTTTTTTCTTTTCTTAACTTTTTAAAGTTTTTTTAATCTACCTTTAATTTTGTTCTCCGAAATCTATTGTATGCCGTCTTCTTTTGTCTAAGAGCTTTTTGAATTTCTCTGTTGAACCATCTTGGCTTTGCAATTGTAGCTTTTTGCTTCCTTTTTTGTGGGATGTACCTTGAACAGTTTGTGTTAATTATAGAAAAGAAAGCATTTCAACATTCTTAGGATTGTCGTTGGTAGTTAGGGGTGACCAATACTGATTTTGTAATTTATTAAACATTAATTCACAAATGGCGTTTGCGAAGTTCGATATGAAGGGATCATTGACATGCTCTTTGTGGTAATTAGTTTTTACTTTGAAGTTTAATTTAAATTCCACCTGTCTGTGGTCACTACTTGGGAAATAGTAGCCGACATGGGGGTCAGTTACCATGTTAGGGTCGGAGATTAAGATTAAGTATAGAATATTCGGGTCTCGTGTAGGCACGTCAACTACTTGGTAAGGAGACCACTCAGAAGGCTATGGTAGAGATCATTTCCAGAAGATGTAGAAAGTGGTTCACCCCAGTTTTTGCAGGGTATGTTAAAATCTCCTAATATGATCACCTAAATTTTATCAACTTCCACGACCTGCTTCGGGGGCTTATAGAAAACGGATAGTAGCAAACTATTCTTATATATATATATCTGAGATTTCGACAAAAACTGCATTAATAAGGTTTCGGGGATTTTAAAACCTCTTTGCATTGGGGAAGGTAATAATTTTACATATAAAATAACTCCTATATCAGTGCCTACTAATCTATTATTGTAGAACATGGAGTATCATGGGATTTGGTATTCTGCCTCAAAGTCTTTACTTGAAATTGTAGCCACGATTCCGTGACGGAAATGATCTCATAGTGGCTGACCTGGTTTAAGGTCACGAGCTCATCGAAGTTGTTTCTCAGACTTCTCGCGTTGAGTTGGACACAAGACAGGTGCTGATGATTGCTAGTATGGAATAAAATATTAAAATTTTTAGTATGTGAAATCTCTAGTGTCTGAATATTTGTGATTGCCTCTGTGGACAATCTTGACAACCTTGTTGAACCCATAGTGAAAGAAAAAGTTTTTTTTATTATAAATGTCTGTCGACGTATGCCTGTGTAGACCCGCTCGGAGTAAGGGGGAATACATAACACGTGCAGATAGCCGACCCGAGGCCGTCTGTGATATGCTTTGGAGCAATTAAAGGAGTGGAAGGCCACCTCCTTGATTTTGACTGCGTTTACGATTGACTGGGATTTATCTCATGGCTTGCGAAGTTGCAGTTCAAAGATATATAAAGATTGTAAAGGCAAACACGGAACCCAGTTCACACGGCCCTTTATAACTTTAACAAACTAACGAGGTCACCAGAATATTTATTCAAAAGGAAAACCAAGTTCGCTTCGAGGCAGACAAAAGGTCGCGCCACTAGGCTACACTATGTAGGTTACGGTTGGTTACCAGGTGGGTCCTGGAGTATCAGCGAGGGAAAGAGAAAAACAAGAAAAATTCTAATCTTATAATTTAAGGAGAACTTCTTGATTACAAATACAAAATCTATATTTAGCAAATACAAAAATAAGATTTATAACAACTCAATGTCACCTCGGCCACAAAGGACCCAAGTCGTTATATAAAGGGGTGGACTCTTACGAAGAATGTACAACGTATAAATTAAACGGCAAACAATAGACTTCAGTCCTCGAGTACGAGGTACACACGGAATAACCCCCCCTCCCCGTCTTACACCCTTTCCTACGTTGCGGAGGGAGACTCGAGACTTACTCAGAGACCTAGTAAGGGCACAAGATGAAAGAACTATTCCAAATTACCTGATACTGGATCAGTGGAGGGACACCTTGGATGAGGGTAATCCAACGGAGGACGAATCCACGGATAGCGACGGCGGAGGTGGTGATAGATCCAATGGAATAGAAGATGATTCCGGTGGCGAGGGATTCCGAAGTTGGTACGGCAGAGGGACCGGCGTACGCCACGGGGATAATCTTGAGTGACACAAGGTGTAGGTTGGGGAGGAGGAGAGCCAAAACGAGCCCACGGTTTTCAGACTTCGTAATGGAGAACTGTCAAACGTCCAAGATTAGCAGCACACGTACAGCAGGTGGAAGATCAGCGTCAAAACTGGCAGGAGATAAGGCAAGGCTCCTCGCCGTACGGACTTGAACGGATTTTCACTCTCAAGAGAAGAAAGCGTCCTTTTTTCCGGATGCAGTGACGTAAGAGCCTCATGCGCGCGCCACTTTTCTGGAATAACTATCGAGCGCGCGCGGGGGGCGTCGACCAAAGGTGCAGGGCTCAGAGGCGAGAAAATAACTTCAAATGGGGCGCCAAACTTTGTCGCCCTTACAAAGATAAAGACCTCCAAATATAATTTTAATATATATAATAAACGGGGCAATATATATGTAAAAAGAGGAACAAATTGTCCTTTATAAGGATAGTTAATTGGCTCGTGACAGTTCACAATATGACAGAGCTAAGCGGGGAGCGAAAAATTATCGTTAACTCGAATAATGGATATTATTTAAGTTTGAGCGGAAAGTCAATCTAAAAGAGGATGCAGGTGATGATTGACGGGGGTGTAATCAGGGGATTACAACTCGAAATCTCTTTAAATTGAAGCTTAGAGTTGTTCGGAGATGAAAGACCAACGGCACAGGTCTTCGAGGAGATACTTCTGTGAGTTCTGATAAAGCGGACGCCTAGATGGGGGTTTGAGCACTTCTTGTTGAAGAACAAGATTTTTTATTCTCCAGAGAGATGAAATCTCAAACATGAGACAGTTCTGTGTTACAGCAGGGAGTCTTAGCCACAGGGAATGGGAGTCTTGAAGAGGGGTGTGAGATGAGGTGAGCCACATAGTTCTCCGGGAAGAAGGTGTCTCGATAAGCTTTCCTCTGAACAGGGGCCAAATCTTTACGAATGGCGATCTGCTGGCGAAATTTTAACGACGAGGTACGACTCGAACAGGGGTTGCGAGACTTCACGGGGGAACAGACAAACAGCCTAAACGGAGGAACTGGCAAACTTTCAATCTCCTGGAGGAATGGTGGACGCAGAGTTAAATAACCAGGTGGCTGATCCGTTAGAAAGACCCAGGGCATCGCCGTCTCCAGAGAATTGTCGACGTCAATCTATGCAAACTTATTTTGAGATAACGATTTGGGTCGGACAGCGAAGTTAGCCTCAGGATATGGGGTTGAGTTTGTACGGCTGCGTTCGAGGCGGAAGGAAATGTCTTTGAGGCATGGAGGCGAGAATTCAGCGTAGTCGCGGGGAGGAGAGCTAGGTGCGTCCTGCATCACGCATAAGCAAATACAGCCGGGTCGAGTGACTCAGCGCGGGACTGATTCCTTCTCGAGAGTGTGTTTGGCAGTGACCGAGAGCGTGAGAGGGAGAAAGTGAAAAATTAGCGGGACTGCGAGTGAAAGATGAGTGAGAGAGTATGTTTGACAGTGAGAGAGAAAGAGAAAAATTAGAGATACTACGTGTGAAAGATGAGTGAGAGAGTGTGTTTGAGGAACAAGGAACGTTAAAGAGTGAGCATAAAAGAGAGAGTGATTAAAAGAGAACAAGTAAGGGAATGAGACAGAGCGAGAGAGTGAATGAGAGTGTAGGTGAGCTAAAAAAAGAGGTAAAATAGAGTGAGAGAGATTGAGAGAAAGTGGAAGATGAAAGGGAGACTGAGAGTTAAAGATGAGCGTGTGCGAGTTACGAAAGGAAAATGAGGGATAAAGAGAGAAATAGTTAGTGAAAGATGAGCAAGAAAAAGGGAATTTCCGCAGAAGTGTAAGGGTGTGGAAGAGTAACAAGGAATAACAAGGAAAGAAAGTACCCTAGAAGACCTTACGGTCCATTCAAAAGGGTACCTTTGGACTAGCAGTCGAGCGGGCACATCTCTGCTCAAATGCTTTACGTCCTTGACTTGAACTGGTCAACAGATTCACAGTTGACAGCTTCCACTGGAAGTGCATTCCAACTACCGCAGATACTGTAGGTGAAAATTTTTCCACAGAGATCGCGATTGTAACGCTTCAGTTCAAGTTTAAAGTTGTAATTTCTTCTTCTGCTCTCAACAAGTGTGAAAATATCCCTGTAGTCAAATTGTGTAACTCTCGAAGTATTTAGAAAACTTCGATGAGCTGACCACGCAGTCTACAGGTTTCCAACAAGAACAGATCTAATTCCTTTAATCTATCTTCATAACTTTTATGTCTGATAGAGGGAATCAGTTTGGTTGCCCTGGCTTGCAGGCGTTCTAATCTCGCGATGTCCTTTAGAAATAAAAAACTCCAAAATTGTACGGCATACTCCAAGTGCGGTTGGACAAGTGAGTTGTACAAACACAGTACAATCTCCTTGTTCCGATATCTAAACTTGCGCTTTAAATAGCCTAGCATCCTTTGGGCCTTTTTCTCCGCCTTTATGCAATGTTTCAAGAACTTGAGGTCACTAGTGAGTGTTACACCCAAGTTCTTCTCAGTGTCACTCAATTCAAGAGCAGTGCCCTTAAGGGTATACTGAGATTATGGGTTTCGGTGGCCGATATGCATTACTTTGCAGTTGTTTACGTTAAAAGGCATTTGCCACGTGTCCGACCACTCCCCAATCTTCCCAAGATCTTTTTGCAGGCGGACAGTATTTCCATCCTTTGCAACGTTCATACTAAGCTTGGTATCGTCGGCAAATTTGGAAATCTTGGCAACCATGTCACCGTCCATGTTGTTGACGTAGATGATGAATAGTAGTGGTCCCAGGACAGAGCCTTGAGGCACTCCGCTAGTAACGGGCACCCACTCACAAGCCTGTCCATTCACCACCACCCGTTGCCGTCTGCCACTTAGCCAGTTCTTGATCTAGCCGGCTACTTTTCCGTCTATGCCCAGCGCTCGCACTTTTCGGAGAAGGCGGCGGTGTGGTACCTTATCAAAGGCTTTCTGAAAGGCTAAGTACACCACATCCACCGCCTTGTCCCGATCGTGCTCACTGAACACGAAGTGGAAGAATTCCACAAGGTTCGTCAGGCATGACCGTTGCCTTCGGAAGCCGTGCTGGGAACTCCTCAGTAGCAGGTTTGACTCTAAATACGAGAGAGAAAGAGAGAGAGAGAGAGGGAGAGAGAGTAACAACAAGGAAAGAAGGTATCCTAGGAGACCTTACGGTCCATTCAAGAAGGGTACCTTTGGACTAGCAATCAAGCGGGCACATGGCTGCTCAATTGTTGTGCGTCCCTAAGCATCCACTTTTTTTAGACCTTGTCTAGTCTTGACTTGAACTGGTCAACAGATTCACTGTTGACAACTTACACTGTAAGTGCGTTCCACATACCGCAGATACTGTAAGTGAAAAGATTTCCACACAGATTGTGGTTGTAACGCTTCAGTTCAAGTTTGAAGCCGTGATTGCGCGTTCTGTTCTGACTCAGTGTGAAAATATCCCGGTAGTCAACATTGTCGAACCCTCGAAGTATTTTGAAAACTTCGATGAGCTGACCACGCAGTCTACGGGTTTCCAGCGAGAACAGATCTAATTCCCTTAGTCTATCCTCATAACTTTTATGTCGGATAGAGGGAATCAGCTTGGTTGCCCTGGCTTGTACGCGTTCCAATCTGGCGATGTCCTTTCACAATGCAGGACTCCAAAATTGTACGGCATACTCCAGGTACGGTCGGACAAGTGAGTTGTACAGGCACAGTACAATCTCCTAGTTCCGAAAACCAAACTGGCACTTAATATAGCTTAGCATCTTTTGGGCCTTTTTCTCCGCCTAAATGCACTGTTCTGAGAACTTGAGGTCACTAGTGATTGTTACACCCAAGTCCTCCTCAGTGTCACTCGATTCAAGAGCAATGCCCTTAAGGATATACTGAGATTGGGGGTTTCTGTGGCCGATATGCTTCACTTTGCATTTGCCCACGTTAAAAGGCATTTGCCACGTGTCCTACCACTCCCCAATCTTCCCAAGATCTTCCTGCAGGCGGGCAGTATTTCCATCCTTTGCAACGTTCATACCCAGCTTGGTATCGTCGGCAAATTTGAAAAACTTGGCAACCATTGTCACCGTCCATGTCGTTGACGTAGATGATGAATAGTAGTGGTCCCAGGACAGAACGTGATTGCGCGTTCTGTTCTCACTCAGTGTGATAATATCCCGGTAGTCAACATTGTCGAACCCTCGAAGTATTTTGAAAACTTCGATGAGCTGACCACGCAGTCTACGGGTTTCCAGCGAGAACAGATCTAATTCCCTTAGTCTATCCTCATAACTTTTATGTCGGATAGAGGGAATCAGCTTGGTTGCCCTGGCTTGTACGCGTTCCAATCTGGCGATGTCCTTTCACAATGAAGGACTCCAAAATTGTACGGCATACTCCAGGTACGGTCGGACAAGTGAGTTGTACAGGAACAGTACAATCTCCTAGTTCTGAAAACCAAACTGGCACTTAATATAGCCTAGCATCTTTTGGGCCTTTTTCTCCGCCTAAATGCACTGTTCTGAGAACTTGAGGTCACTAGTGATTGTTACACCCAAGTCCTCCTCAGTGTCACTCGATTCAAGAGCAATGCCCTTAAGGATATACTGAGATCGGGGGTTTCTGTGGCCGATATGCATCACTTTGCATTTCCCCTCGTTAAAAGGCATTTGCCACGTGTCCTACTACTCCCCAATCTTCCCAAGATCTTCCTGCAGGCGGGCAGTATTTCCATCCTTTGCAACGTTCATACCAAGCTTGGTATCGTCGGCAAATTTGGAAATCTTGGCAACCATGTCACCGTCCAAGTCGTTGACGTAGATGATGAATAGTAGTGGTACCAGGGCAGAACCTTGAGGCACCCCGCTAGTAACGGGCACCCACTCACAAGCCTGTCCATTCACCACCACCCGTTGCCATCTGCCACTTAGCCAGTTCTCGGTCTAGCCGGCTACTTTTCCGTCTATGCCCAGCGCTCGCACTTTCCGGAGAAGGCGGCGGTGTTGTACCTTATCAAAGGCTTTCTGAAAGTCTAAGTAAACCACATCCACCGCCTTGTCCCGATCGTGCTCACTGAACACGAAGTGGAAGAATTCCACAAGGTTCGTCAGGCATGACCGTTGCCTTCGGAAGCCGTGCTGGGAACTCCTCAGTAGCAGGTTTGACTCTAAATACGACGTTATTTTGTCCACCATCATGCTTTCCATGAGTTTACCGACTATCGAAGTCAGACTGATAGGTCGGTAGTTTGACGGATGGCTTGGGTCTCCTTTCTTGAAGATCGGAGTCACCTCCGCCTCACGCTAGTCTCTAGGAACGCATCCGGTCCGGATTGAAATGTTAAAGATAGCGCACAGATGTCGTGATACTTCATCGCACACTTCCTTCAACACCTTGGTTAGAAACCCGTCTGGTCCAGGGGACTTATTGGTCTTTAGGTCAGCGATCTTTTTCTTTATTTCTCCTTCGGTGAAGTCCATTGCCTCCAGCTTTTTCCCCGAGTAGGAATCCGTGGGCTGGGGGATGGGACCACACTCTTTAGTAAACACTGAGAAAAAGTAGTCATTGAGATGGTTAGCATTATCTGCATCTGACTGAGTTAATGCACCCTCCTCGTCCACTAAGGGCCCAATCCTACGATGGATTGTTTTACGGCTATTTACATAGCCGAAGAACTCCTTGGGATTCTCCTTGCAGAGTCTCGCCACTCGGATTTCCTCAGTACGCTTAGCCGCTCTTATGCTGGACTTCACTCTCCTGGCTAGCCTCCAGTACTCATCAAAAGCACCCGAGATCTTCGATCGCTGGTACGCATTTCTCTTTTCCTAAGAGGTTGGACGATTTCTCGATTAAACCACTTTGGTTGAACAGAAGACCGATGAAGGCATTTCAGAGGGATGCAACTTGATTGAAGACTCATGAATTTATATTTGAAATTGTTCCACGAATCTTCAACCTCTTCGCATACAACTAGCCTTACATCTGTCAGCCCAGTACGAAGGCTTGCAAAGTCTGCTCTTCTCAAGTCAAGTTTCCTTGATTGACTGGCAACAGACCTTACCTTCGGGATCTTGACGGTAAATCTAACTAGCTGGTGATCACTGCCACCGAGCTCTTCGCCTAACGAAGACATCCTCAACGATATCATCCTCAGAGGTGAAGACCAAGTCGAGGATATTGTCTCCTCTCGTCGGTTCTCTGACCCATTGAGTGAGGAAATCGTTGTTGGCGAACTCCAAGAGTAGCGCGCTCTCGCCACAGGCTGCCTTGGTTTCCCAGTCAACTTGACTGTTGAAGTCGCCCATAACGATGCACACTCTGCCTTGAACAAGCTCACCCAGAAGCTGGTTCAGTTCCCTGTCCTTCTCAACGGGTTGGGAAGGAGGTCTGTAAAGCACCAGGGTCCTGTATCTGACAGGACCTATCTCTAGGTCAACGCCTAGGAGCTCGTGATCGGATATAATGTTGGAGTTCGTAGATTTGATTGTATCCTTGACATACAACATTACACCGCCACCCTCTCTGTCTGGCCTATCTTTGTAGAGGAGTTGGTAGCCAGGAACCGTGAATTCGCCTTCAAAGTCTCGGTTTGAGGTTTTTATCCACGATTCTGTTATGGCTACCATTTCGGGTTCTTCCGTCGCTACGAGGCTACGGAGCTCAGGAAACTTGTTCCTGATTGACGTCGCATTAAACAGAAGAACATTCAGGGAGTCTCCAACTGTAGGACTCCCTACGCTCTTCCGTTTCCCCGCTTGTTTGTTGGCGAGGCACCCCTTTTTGCGATCTCTGAGAAGGTCGTTCCTGGAGTGACACGGGCGTACTGGCGTACGTCCGCCCTCACTCTGGGCCGGATACTCCTTTCGGTCCTCTCTACGACATCCTGGATCATGTTTGACAGAAAGGCCTTTCCTTTAAAGGAAAGATGTACCCCATCCCTTTGGTAGAGATCATTTCTACCATAAAAGGTGCGATACGGGTCCACAAAAAAAGACCTCCTCTGCCATACACAAATCTGCCAGGCGCTGGTTTAAAGACACATTCATCGAGTGAGTGGTCCGTGTTGGACCTCTCCTCGGGAGCATCCCGACTACCACACACTTGCGTGTTTTCAGCCCACAGTCGTCAACGGCACCTATGACCGTGTGGAGGATTTTATCTGTAGGGCCTACCCTACCTCCTCTCAGGTAGAGGTCGTTTCCACTGACCATCAGAGCAAAGACTGAGCTCTCAAAAATCAGTGATTTCTCAGCCTCTACTCTGAAGTGGTGGTTACCACATCCTGGCAGGCAGCTTACCTTCAAACTAGTGCGAAGGCGGGCCGCTAGCAGGGACTGCAGGCCCCGTGCTTGAGAATCGCCAATAAGGGTGACTCTTGCACATTTTTCAGCAGGCGACTTATTCTTTCCCCTCGGAAGCGACTTGCCGCTTTCCTCTTGTATCTCTACATTTTTCTTTTTTTCTTCCTTATCTTATTTTTCTTGTCTGCATTTGTTTTCTCTTTTTCTCTTTCCACTTTCCCTTGCGCACCAGTAACGCTCGAATCCTCTACACTGGGGTGAGCAGCATTAAGGTCCTTTTTCTTCTTTTTCTTTTTCTTCTTCTCATTGGCTCCACATGACAGAAGTGGGGCTGCTAATGCAGTTTTACCTCCCTGGGCTGGAGTTACATCGGCTGAACCCCACAAGTCAGTGGGACATTCGTCTCGAGCTTGAGCTGACTGGGCCTCTAGTTTAGAGGCTAGCTCTAGGATTTTTTCCTCGAGACGCCGAATCTGAAGCGCGTGCTGCGTTTCTAAGGTCTGTACTTTACTTTCCAGCGCCCTAGATTTTTCTTTAGAGGTTGTGAAGAGATTCTTGAGTTCATTGCAGTATGCCACTGCCTCTTGGACCTCTCCTTTAAGGATGCAGTCGATGCATATACTTCCTGTGTGGCATTTCGAAAAACATCCTTCTGGGAAGTCCACGCACCACTTATCCTTCTGGCATATCGCACAAGTATATTTGAGTGCAGCTGGACCTTTTTTCCCTGTCATTTTGAACACTTCTCTCTTTCAAAATTTTGTGACTAATCAATAGAAAAAAGGGGGTTGGTGAGTTCTCCCCGCGTGAGCCGCTCCTGCCTATCATAGCAGAGTAGGAGAGAAGGATAGAAGGTTTATGTGAAAGTAGTAAGAGAGATATGGAGAGTGAGATAGAGTGGGAGAGAGGGATTAAGAGAGAAAGAGCGTGAGTGAGTGATGGCAAGGGAGAGAGGGAGATAGTTAGAGAGATTATGAAAGAGAGTGAGAAAGAGAAAGTATGAGAGAAAGATGAGGGAGAAGGTGTAATAGAGAGTCAGAGTGAGAGATAGAGAAGGAGTAAGGGAAAGTGCGACAATGGGACCGAAACTGATCGAGTGTGGGTCTGAGAGATGGTAGGAGAAAGTTCAAGTAAGTAAAAGAGAGTGAAAGAGAAACTGAGGGACAGAGTGAAAGAAAGAATGCAAAATAGACTGATAAATGAAGTTCGAGATAAAGTGACAGAGAGATTAAAATAATTTTGAGAGTGGGAGATAGAATGACAAAGAGAGAGTTAAAGAGAGTGTGAGCGAGGAATATCGATAGGGTTCGAGACAGAGGGAGGTAGACGGAGAAAATTTGCGATTGTTACTGAGAGTTTGGGAGAGTAAAAGAGTAAGAGTTAGAGAGAATGTGAGAGAATGTGGGAGATGATAGTGAAACAGATTTTGCGGGTGTGTGAAAGAGAGAGGGAGACAGTATGAGAGATTGAGAGAAAGTGATGGAGATTGTGACTAAGAAAGTGAGATAGTGATAGAGGGAGAGAGTGAGACTATGAATGTGAGAGATAGTTGAAAATCAGTTGTGAGGATATATCCTTTCGATGTATTTCTATCTTTTTTCTCTCAAACTTTACACCTTAGTTACACCTTAGCCTAAAATAGAATAGCCTGGCTGTGCCGGTCCTAACCTAGCCTAGCTTAGTATAATCTAGATAGCCTAGTATAAAATAGCATAGTATAGCCAACTCTATCCTAACTTAGCTTAATAGAGCTTAGCATATCATATCCTAGTATAGCCTAGCCTATTGTATCCTAGTATAGCCTATCCTATCGTATACTAGTATAGCCTAGCCTATCTTATCTTAGTATAACCTAGCCTATCATATCCTAGTATATCCTAGCCTAGTTTAGTAGACCCTAGTCTAACCTAGCATATTATAGTATAGCCTAGCTTAACCTAGCCTAGTATAGCCTTGCCTAGCGTAGCATTGCCTAGTGTAGCCTAGCTTACTATAGTCTGGCCTTGCCTAACCAGGTATGGCTTAGCATTGCATCCCAGAGCCTAGCCTAGCGTCGCCTAGAGTAGCCTAGCCTATTAAAGCCTAGCCAATATATCCGTGCATGCATAGCCTAGCATACTATAGGCTAGCTTGTTATAGACTATCCTGGCATAACCACACCTAACATAATAGAGCCAAGCGTATCATATTATAGACTAGACTAGTATATCCTAGACTAATATAGCATACTATACCCTAGACTAGAATAACCTTGCATAGCTTAGCCTATTATAGCTTTGGTTAGCAAGCTTATCGTCCTCACATAATATTATTTATCATAGCAGAGCATAGCCCTCCCTAGCCTATTATACTTTACCCTAAACTAGCATAGCATAGTATAGCCCTGTCTAGCCAAACCTAGCATAGTATAACCTAGCCTATCATTAACTATTCTAGACAAGTATAGCCTATACTATCTTATTATACCCCAGGCAAGCACAGCTTAATATCGTCTAGCCTAACATACTATATGGTATCCTAGCATAACATTTTATAGCCTATTCTAGGCTTACCTAGCAGAGTATAGCATATTATAGCCTAGTCTAGTAGAGCTGAGTATCGGCCAATTAGTTATGATGTTATATGCAAAACCAAATAATTCCTGGGCTAACCTTAGGAAGACTTTGGCAATTATATCACTCGAAAGAGAATATAAAACAGCATCAGGGTTTCAGATTTACCTAGAATCAGCCGAATACTTATGATGTTATTGCAAAGGGAAAAAGAAAAGCAAAACAGGGACCGACCGACCGACATAGTGAGATGTAGAGTCGCTCGCGACTAGACTCGCACGCGACTAAACAGACCTTCAGGGAGGACTCACATGACTTTTTCCTTACTCCATCACACTTGACACGTTTACCGGTTTAAAAAAAAATATTTCTACCCTATTTAAGTAGTTCCTTACTCATTAGTAACTTATTTTTTATCTCTTTTAGTTTTTGTACATCTTTATGAGTGATGGCAGAGAGCGGGATTAATTCATTTTCCTGATAATGGGCAGTTAACGTGACTCGTGTAAACAAGTAAAAGTATACATACATAAGTCTGGCCTCGAATGAGAAGTCATCCCTCACCTTACCATCACCTGTTTCCATCATCTCATTGAAAAAGATATCGAAGGGAAGGTCAAGTAATATCAATGCTTAACCTTGATTAAAACCTACTAATATTTTTTTTAAGTCATTTATTCGCTACAAGTTAAGTGTTTGAATAGCGTAGTTTATAATAATGTTTACTAGTTTGTTGAATAAGGTTCATATTTAATATTTTTCTTATATTTTCTTTTATTGTAACAAACTGCTTGAACTCATTCCGCCAAAGCCTTTAATACTATTTTAATCCATTATTTAATATCAAAGATATTTCACTATGGCAAGCGCATTTTAAGCTTAACAAAAGAGGCATTCATAAACAGCAAGGTTGCTATAACACACTTAATACTTATAAAAATATTGCTTGCCTCTGAATCAGCATCGGTGGCAAAATTATGAAAGGTGTGGTAATAACACTGTGCAACACGATTTTTGTTTTAAGGTAGCATCTGTTATTTTCTATTTTCTTGTATCTAGAATAAATGAAAAAACAGTTAAATATTTCAAACTTTGCATTTGTGTCTTAGATAATCATATTTATATGGAATTTCCCTATTCCCTCTGGAAGGAAGTGGCGAGTTTGAACTTTCATTTGCATAAAGTAGAAACAAAACGACGATACAAAAATAGCATTTATTTATTTTCCAATTACATAAGTGAGACAATTTAAATATTAGAAATGAGTGGTGTTCCCTGATTTACGCTTATACTGTAAATTACTTTCACTAGTAAATCCTGGTGAAAGCGCTCGCCATGCTCCTCGGAGTACGCTCTCATGTTCTCCTTAAATTTATCAAGATGAACGTCAAGAATGTG
Organism: Ceratothoa steindachneri; assembly: GCA_963969495.1. Lineage (NCBI taxonomy): Eukaryota > Metazoa > Arthropoda > Malacostraca > Isopoda > Cymothoidae > Ceratothoa > Ceratothoa steindachneri. The sequence continues at coordinate 18,861,938 of OZ018323.1, read as the reverse complement.
GACTTTCAGAGACATCATGCAACCCATCATCCCGCAGTTTCTCACCAAGTTCTCAGCAAGCTCTACATAGTTTTCGGCTTTGTGATTACCTAAGAAACCCAGAACCACTGCGATAAAGCTGTGCCAAGCTGCTTTTTCCGTCCTAGTGAACTTCTAGGGAAACTCCTTGCATTCCATGATCTTTCTTATTTGTGGACCGACGAAGACCCCAGCTTCCACCTTTGCCGCTGATAGCTTAAGAAAGAAATCTTGGAGATACTTAAAAGCTGCAGACTCCTTATCTAGAGCTCTGACGATTTGATTCATAAGGCCTAATTTTAAGTGCAGAGGAGGAAACAGTACTTTTCAGGGGTCCAACACAGCGATCCCATTTGACGTTGTTTATCCCCACACTAAACTCGGTCCGTTGTGGCCAATCTCGCTGATGGTAGTGAGCCACGGTGTATCTGCTCTCCAAAGGAAAAGATAACAAGGAAACTTGGTAAAGCCAACTTGGAGACCCATCAACAAGGCCACCATTTTGAAGTCCCCGATAACCTTCCAACCGTACTCTTCATATTCCAATGCATGTTCCCGTTATGAAGCAGCACTGATTTTAAAGCTCCTGGACGATCTGTCAATGAAGAGGTGCCACTCGTTGGGGTTACAGGCGATTCCGATTGCCTCAAACAGACCGGTACATTGTGACAAAAGTAAAGCTCATCTAAACGTGTAAAAGAGCATGAAAAACACTGGTGACGCTTTCTCTGCCATCACATTTTCACACTGTCATCTAACAAATCCCACTGCTTGAGTCTCGAAGTCCAAAGCCCGGCATTGGACTTTGTGAGACCAAGATCTCTGACAAGGTCGTTGAGATATTTTTAGTTGGGGTAGTATGGATTTCTCTCCTCAGTTGCACCTCTGTAATCTGGATCAATGGCTTCAGTCGTTTTGAACTGCTTTTCCGTTCTAAAATCTGCTGCTCTCACTTTGGAGGAGTGGGTACGGGGACCTCAGAACTGTATGGCACTGGCGCAATAGATGACTGAAGGCCTATATACATGATAACAAGCGCAATTTTGCCTGCTTGACGTTTGGAAGGGTTCACTATGCAGAAGAAACAATAGCCTGAGTGGCCAGTTGGTTCTCTCCAAATTCGTGGGATTGTGAAATTCATAGCTCTCTTTTCTTCTCTGTACCATCCTGTAAAAAATAAAATAAAAACATAATCGTAAATATACAAATACTTTTCACTTAGTGTTATTAGAAATGTTAAAAAAAATCCAGTATCCAAATAAACAAAACACATTATATTTCTATATATATATATTACCTTGCAGAATTCTTTTGCAGAGCTCGCAGGTGAAATCAGGTGCCCAAGATTTGTCTTGATCTCCGACTGGCATGCCGAAATATGCCTTGTAGGCCTCACACATTTTGGCATATCTCTCTACAGAGTACTTTTTCGCTCTTGTCTTAATTAATTCGCCGCAGACATAGACAAATGCGTCTGTCAGATGCTTACAACCTCTTGATGGCATGTGTGACTAATGCTTTTATCAATGGCGAGTGACGATGTCTGCCCTGTGACGGCTAGAGTTAAACTGATCTGTTGAGTAGACATTCTTTGTACTTATACGTTGCCAGAATGTTCTATAAATTCTTCAAACATATACAATTCTAAAATTCTACAAATCTCTACAGTTTATTTTTCACCATATTAGTGCTGAATCTATGTGGAATGTAAGAGAACTGCCATTGCTGTCCAGGTCGCAATAAACAAAATATACGAGAAATAATAGCTATTACTACTCTATTACTGTTTCTGTAACTTTTTAAATACAGTAAATCATGTTTATACGAGAACTGAAAAAAAACATAACCCTTGAAACTTTTGACATATTTGTACTATTTGTATCAAAATAATGTTATTTACCATAAATGGGCTAATTTAAAAATTCAATGTTATGGCCACAAAGACAAAGTTTTGCCCTGTGACGGCTAGAGTTAACTGATCTGTTGAGTAGACATTCTTTGTACTTATACGTTGCCAGGATGTTCTAGAAATTCTTCAAACATATACAATTCTAAAATTCTAAAAATCTCTGCAGTTTATTTTTCACCATATTAGTGTTGAATCTATGTGGAATGTAAGAGAACTGCCATTGCTGTCCAGGTCGCAATAACAAACTATACGAGAAATAATAGCTATTACTACTCTATTACTGTTTCTGTAACTTTTTAAATACAGTATATCATGTTTATACGAGAACTGAAAAAAAACATAACCCTTGAAACTTTTGACATATTTGTACTATTTGTATCAAAATAATGTTATTTACCATAAATGGGCTAATTTAAAAATTCAATGTTATGGCCACAAAGAGAAAGTTTGGGGATTAAAATTGAGTGTTTTTATTTAATAGAGCCAGAAACAATTGGGAAATAACACTTTTAACCCAAGGAAAAGAAAAAATGAAATTATGTCACACAGTGTAATTAGACGGTACTTAACCATATCACATCTTGTCGATTATGGGGGATAGACCCACGAAAATGATTGCACTACTCGAGGGGGATCGTAGTAGAAAACTAGAAATTTCTCTTAGTTGGGGCACAGAGGAATTGTTCGGGAATGTTGCAGGCGCTCTAGTGGCTTGCATTCCCAAGATGAACCTTTCATGTCCCTTCATTACTTTTCAATTCTCCCTAACTTCACCACTTCCCCTTACGATCCTCTTTTCAAGAAAAAAACCATCTCAATCACGGCAACAGACGGTGAAATATTTTCTTTATTTCTCAACTGATGCTTAGTGGCTATACAAACCACAGTAAACGAAGTTGGCCGAATATACCCCAGAATTGCATCTTGAATCTAAATAATTTCCCCAAGTATATACGAGCATAGTACATTTGTTGTTGCTCATCACTTGGACGAGTACCCCGTAGATAAGGACTGTGAAAACTGCTACACCTAGTCCCTGGAGGAGCGGCACGTCTTCTCAGCCCGAGTGCTCATAGGGAACGAGTAGCTCGCTAGATTGAGTTAAACTCTTGACCAGGGACTGTTGAAGAGTGTCTGTTTCCATTTCCCTCCGCATCTCCCTCCTCCTTATCTCCTCTATCTAGGTTTCTTGACTTGAATAACAAGCTAATGCCGTATATGTAAAAAGAGAGGCTTTGAGACATCTTTAAAAAATGCCCTTTAACGCCCATAGGTTGCCTGAAACCAGGCTTGAATGATCTTGGAGGTTGGGGCGCCAATAATAGGAAGACTGATTTTGCCTCAATAACCCCATGCCTGGGCCTAATGAGTTGACCTCTTTTTTGTTACCTTTCTTGTGTGCATAAGGCTTTACTGATTATGATAGGCGGACTTTACTGCCTTTTTGGCTGTCACACTAACTAAAAGCCTTGTGCTCCCATCTCTGGGTCTGTCACATGACAGGTATTCTGATCCTCGCTGTTTTCGAAAACTAGTATGACGTAGTAAGGGAGCCACTCTCTCGCCCTCTTTCTTTGACTGCCAAAAGAGGACCTGCGGCCTTTGGCAAGCGGCTTGCTGCTGGGCAACTTCCGGTCACTTTTCCCTCCTCGCATCAGAAAAGGCTAAATAAAATTAGTAAGATGACTATAGTTTCTTCTTCTACGGATGGCGTTCCGAAGACGTAAGTGTCCCTTTCTAAGTGGGAAGATGATCAGGTCAAGGGTGACTTTGAAGGAGCAAATCCCCTGCAAAAAAGCAGAGTGATAGGATTAATTGATTCTCGTCGATGTCTGGGCCCCTCATCGAGAGGTTAACTGGGATCTTCGAGCTAGCCGGTTTCAAAAGATTCTTCTTTGTAGTTCGCTCTACTGCTGCGAATGTGCTATCCAAAGGACAGAAGTACCATCAGTGCCAGGCATTAGCCAGGGTTTGCTATAGGGAAAATAAGTTGACAGTTTCTCGGAAAAAACTCTTCTGCTGAATGCGGCACAATTTACTATTGTTAGTGCTCTTCAGATACTCAATGGCTCGCCTGTATAGGTAAGATCTGACTCTAACATGACTTATGTGAAAGGAACACTAATATTTCGAAGAAAGCACAGTTTCGAAGTCTTGCCACTGAAAGTTGAAGGGCAGTAACAGGGGCGGTCGTTTCCATCTCTCTTGCCCACGTTAGACCTGGCACTTTGGACATTCGAAGCCCTCCATAAAACGATTGCACCCAGGCCCAAAACCTGCCAAAACCTGTTACCACTCGCATACCTTGTATTTGCTCTTTCTTTTTATGGGACATGCAAAGTGAGTCGTTAAATTGCGAGCCTCACCTCCGAGGCTCGAGGAAGAGCAAGACAAAGAAGGGGTTCCGCACCAAGCCCGAAGCGCCCTTCAACTCTATCCACTTCATCATGGACGAACACGACAACCTCAACGATAGCAATCTCTCATCAAGTCGTCCTCAACGCCATCGGGATTCATCTATCGAATTCGCGCCACTGAAATTAGCTGTCCCCAGTAAATACTTTAAATAAAAGGCATTAGGAAGAAATATGCAAATCATTGAAAACTTACCTAGGCACTGGGTGGCATGCCAGCTCAACTCAGTGCCAGTCTCAAGGTATGAAGATATTATATGAAAATCCCTTGGAAGTTTCTAGCATGGGAGGCTAATGGGTTCGATTAGGTGACGCTTTGAATATATATATATATATATATATATATATATATATATATATATATATATATATATATATATATATATATATTCAACAAAAAGCCGAAGACCAGGAGAATACCAAAATACATTCAGCAAATGATTTAGGTTTAACGTTTCGAGCTTGTTTCCCAACAAAGACGTGACTCCTACGCGTTTGCGCATTAGTGACTAGTGTTGCTCATAGCGGGTATGTAAATGCACAAGATGTTTCCTTGCTGAATACATAGCTAGCACTGTGCGCACACTTAAGGCTAGGGTTTGCTCCCACAGGGAAATCAGCCTTAGAACGGGCAAAACCCTTAAGCAAAGTGAGCATTCCTTCATTAGCGCCCCGTAAGGGGCGCGGCGATTTGCCATCCTGGCCGCCGTGCTGACGGGATCCAGCGCTCCATCCGGCCACAGCTTAGCCTCTCTTCCTCCCTTCAGATAGCCTGTATTTCTCCCCTACCTCGCCGCTTTTCATACAACCTCTCCCACAACTTTCTCTGGTCAGCCTCTAATTTTACTGGGTAGATGCTGACCTTCTTCTCAAGCCAACCGTCCCGGATCGGGGCTGGGGAGGGGGAGGGGACAATGTTCCCTAACCCCTGAGCTCCATATCGAGATGGTTTTTTTTTAAGAACCTGCTTCATCCCCACCCATACCTTCCTCACATCCCTTTTCCTCTCCTCTTCACAATCTATCATTTCACGCCGTGTTCAAGGTGGAGCCGCCATGCCGATGGACTGCCAGGCCACCAGGTGGGAGGGGGGGTCACAAATGGCAGTGCCTTGCTCTGCCAGGCCTGTAAGCACCTCTTGAAGTGCGGGCAAATGCAAGAGGTGTGTAGCGGTTGCATTCCGTGAAATATACAGGGTCACCATGCCCAATGATGAGAAACAAAAAAATCTCCCCTTAATTCTCCCTATGTCACCAACGGAGCCGCCTTCGGGCAGCTCAACCGAAAAAATGGAGGTCCCCCCTTCCTGTGCTTGATCAGGGGACCCTCCATATCTCTTTAACCGGAGAGGAGGCTTACTCCTCTCCTTCGCTTACGGGTGTAGGGGACTCCCCCTCTTCTCCTTCTCTGGAGGTGCTTTCGGGTACCTCCCTTTTACCAGCGGCAGTCCCTTATTTTCTTTCCAAGGGGACTGCCAAAAAAGCCAGCAGGCAGCCCTTAGACAGCCACTTCACATCGAAGCAGCTTAGTAAGGCAAACCCCCTTTGGGGGGAGAGGGAAGCCAGGCCCCTTCGGTAGCTTCCCACATTAGACCTGCAGGCAAGAATATTGAACCTTGCTGGGGTCAAGGCCCATGCCTCCTCACACAAGACTAGTGACGATACTGCCAACGGGACCTGCGATGTCTTGGGGGGGGGGAGGCCCCCCCTGAGATAGACATGGTTCTTGAGGAAACCCAGCCTCAGACGGTAAGGCCTTCTATGTGGGGGAATCCGGGCTTGGCGCCAAGCACCGAACCCGAATCCGCCCCTATGCAAGGTCCTCCTCAAACGGCTGTGGTTTCCGAAACAGTACAAAGAAGGGAGGGATCTCCTCCGACCGGTGCCCCCACGACTACAAGGACCTTTTCCATTTAGGAGAATGATCTGGCTGAGGCTGGTCCATCTGGCATGAGGGCTCCTTCCGGCGGGGGTGAGAAGCGGGTTCATTCCCCGCCCTCCTCTCGAAAAAAGAAAAAGAAAAAGAATAAAAAGACAAAAAGACTCGGGGCTTCTCTCCATCTGCGGGGGCTACGTGGACGGATGGGTCTGCTGCCACTTTGGCAAGCAACCAAGCCAAGATCGGCACATCCGGCCCCTCTGCCCCCCCGGTTGCGGAGCCCCTGACTAAGACAAAAAGTGCACAGGGTGGAGCCTCGATGACATCAGGGCCCCGGATTCAGAGGTTACCTGGCGTTTTCGAGCCCGCTGGCTTCAAACGTTTCCTCGTTATTCGCTCCACTGATGGCATCATGTAGGCCAAGGGCAACATAATCCATCAGAGGAGAGGATTAGCTAGTGCAATTGGTAGAGAGCCGAAGGTGACACGTTTCTCGGAAGGGAGCCTTCTGGCGAATGCGGCGAATCCCGCCGAGGCGGCCTAGATAAGTGCTCTTTGGACACTTCATGGTATCCCGGTGAGTGTGACGCCGCAATCTACCATGAACTTTGTGAAAGGAGTAGTTTATGCGAGAGAACTCGTTGACTACTCCTTTTGAGGAGATCATCTTAGAGCTGGCCGACCATAGGGCGGTCAAGGTCAAACGTGTGATGAGAAAACAGGGAGGGGCCTGGAGACCCATCCCTACACTCTTCGTCACGTTCGACTGTGACAAGCTCCCTGAGTCGGTGCGTGCCAGTTGGTACCGCTACCGCGTGAAGGCATTCATGCCACTGTCACTGCGGCGCTATTACTGTCACCGCTTTGGCCATACGAATCGTTGTTGTAGACGTGCAAAGTCGGGGTCACCCGAAGTTTGGGTAATTTGCTCCAAGGCCGCACACAATAAGTCCAAATCGTGTGTGGCCAAGTGTGTCAATTGCAGAGAGCCGCACCCCGCTTCTTCGAAGCAATGTGGTGCATATCTCCTTGAGAAAGAAATCCTTGCCGTTCAGGCCCAGGATCGACTCTCATTCCGTGAGGCTAAGGACTTGGTCCGGGAGCGCCAAGCTCTGCCTGGGACGTCATATGCCTCAATAGTTAGAAAGGCACCCTCTGCTCCTGGCCCATCCAGGCCAACGACCACGGTTGTTTCCGCGCCCATTCGGAGCCCTTCTGCGGGCTCTATTAACCCGGGCGCTCCCCTGGTAAAGCTGGCGGCAAAAAAGGTTCACAACCAGCCCAGGTTAAAACCAGGGTTCCCCCCTCTTTCCCCAGCGTGACCGTTTTCCGTAAGGCGAAACGGTCACGCGCCTCCACCGAGTCATTAGACTCACAGGAGGCAACACCCTTGAAGATGGTCGCTAGGCCATCTTCCGGGGTTGCTAACGCTGTCCCCTGAAAGGAGGAGAGCAACAAAGGAGCTTTGGCTCCTTCGGCTCCTTCGCCCACGCCCCGAGGTGGAGAGAGTGGCTCTGAGACGGTGGTTCCTCGAAAAGAGGGCCCCCGCCTCCGAAGCTGCAACGCCCGCCTAATGTTTCGAGGCGGAGGGAGGAAAAGACTCGCATGCCGAGCCCAACCTCCCCCAATGAGTCCTTGAATGCAAAAGCGCCTTCAGCGCTTTGTCCGGGCAACAGCGCCCGGAGTTCTGCCCCCGGAAAGCGTACGGCCATTCCCCTGAGGGTCTTCAGTTTAAGGAGGGCCCCCGCGTCTCTTCCAAGCTAGGCCTGGAGGGCATATTCCTTCAATGGAATTGCCGTGGACTCCGGGCCAACTAGGAGGAGCTGCGGAGGCTCGTCTCGTCCCGTTCCACGTTAGCTATCTTTTTGCAGGAGACCATGCTAGGCGCGTGCCCCCTGCCCGCCCTCCTGGGTTATAAGGGTCTTGCGACCCCACCACCGCGGGATGGCTGAGCTGGGGGATGCGTGGTTTACCCCCGACGTGATGTCTCCGTTCTTGCTTTCTCCTTAGATACCTCCTTTCAGGCAGTGGCTGTGCAGCTGCACCTGGATAGGAGGTATACTATCATTTCTGCGTACATTCCACCGTCAGCTGATTTCGACGCGGGGGACTTCCGCCGCGTCGTGGCACGGTTGTCGAGGCCCTAGCACTTGCTTGGAGATCTGAAACGCAGGCATCCTCTCTGGGGGGATTACTCAATAAATCCCAGGGGACAAGTCCTTGCCGATCTGATCAAAGAGCTTGAGATGGGTGTCCTAAACGTGGATGAGTTTACGCATCACTGTCCGAGAACCGCTTCATTTTCTAGCCTTGACCTATCTTTGTGCTCTTCGGATGCACAGCCTGATTTTGATTAGGGGTGGTCGATGACCTCCATGGTAGTGATCACTTTCCCATTCAAATATCATTTTCAGGGCAACTGCCGCCTGAGAGCCCACCTCGGTGGTGCTTGGCGCGGGCGCGGTGACCTGCATTTCAGGAAATGATAGAATTTTCTATCTCAGTCGAGGAGTTTAGGTCGGTAGATGAGGCCGTTGAGTTCTTCTTCGGCAACCTCATCACCGTGCGCCTGACTACTATTCCTAGGACGTCTGGTGTTTTTGCCCGCCAACCACTCCCATGGTAGTCGGCCGAGTGCGAGACGTCCTCCAAACAGCATCGTTATGCCTACATGCACTATAAGCGCCCCTCGAACGATTTCACTGTCGCTGAATTTCGTCGGGCTAGGGCTAGGTTCCGGTATATTTCGAAGCACGCCCGCCGCTCTTCTTGGCGGGCATACGTGTCTTCACTTAACGGAAAGACCCCTTTAACTGAGGTGTGGAATCGAGTCAAAAGGATTCGGGGCAAGTTCTCGCAGGACCCCCCTCCCGTTCTCCAGGAGAATGGGACCGCAATCTCAGACCCCGCGACCCCTCTTTCCGCATTCTCTAGCCGGGATGCTGCTCCGCCAGCATTCAATGCACGTCGTGATGTCGCGGAAGGCCGCTGGCTGGACTTTACCTCCAGAGGTGGAGAACACTTCAACGACAATTTTACTGTGAGTGAGTTGCGCTCCGCTCTCGCTTCGTGCGCAGACACCGCCCATGGTCCGGACGATGTCCCGTAAGCCATGCTTCGACACCTGGGTGAGCAAGGCATGGCCTTTCTGTTAGATTTGTTCAACAGGATCTGGGTGGAAGGTCTTCTCCCAGGTTCCTGGCGAATCTCTACTGTGCTCGCCTTTCGCAAACCGGGGAGAGATTACTCTACTCCGACCGGTTTCCGCCCAATCTCTCTAACTTCTTGCGTGTGCAAGTTGATGGAGAAATTAGGAAATGTTAGATTAGCCTTTTTCCTGGACAGCGAAGGCCATCTGTCTTCTGCACAGTGCGGCTTCAAGAAGTTCCACTCTACGTCGGATGCTCTTCTCCGACTGGAAAATGCCGTCTGCGAGGCTTTCCTTCGTAGACAGCACTACGCCATGGTGTTTTTCGATCTGGAGAAGGCCTATGATACCGCATGGCGATACGGTATCATGGAGACTTTCCACACAATGGTGGCGAGGGGACGCCTCCCAATGTTTATATCTGAATTTTTGCGAGATCGTCGATTCCGCGTACGGTTAGGGGGAGCCCTTTCCGGTCCAAAGCAGCAGGAGGAGGTTGTCCCACAGGGAAGTGTCATCAGTGTCACACTCTTTGCCCTGAGCATCAACAGCATCACCTCGGTGCTGCCGAAAGATGTTCTCGCTACGCTCTACGTGGACGACCTTTCGATCTCTTTTGGCGCGGCTCAGATCTTAACTCTGGAGCGTCGACTCCAACAGGCATTGAACTGCGTCTCTCGCTATGCCGAAGCGCACAGGTTTCGGTTTTCTTTGGCCAAGACTAAGGTGGTGCACTTCTGCCGCCAGCCGCGGCTTCATTCCGACCCAGATTTGTTTCTTAATGGAATGCGCCTGGATGTGGTGTAATCGCACCGTTTCCTCGTCTTGTATTCGACCGACGCCTCACCTGAGAGGCTCATATTCGAAGCCTTAGGGTCTCTTGTACCCGCTCCATGCCATTCTCCGTTTCGTGACGTTCAGCGCTTGGGGCGCTGATAGAGCTACTGCCCTCCTTTTTATCGATTCTTTGATCGTTCGAAGCTCGACTACGGATGCGAGTTTTATGCATCCGTAGCCGAGCGTTTATTGCGGAATGTGGATTTCATCTACCACACCGGCCTTCGCGTTGCGACCGGTACCTTCCGCACTTTCCCCATTGAGAGCCTGTTGGTCGATGCTACGGAGATGCCACTCGCTCTGCGCCGCGTACAGTGCATCACTTGCCTGTACGCGCGAGCCCGGCGCCTCCCTCAGTCGCCAACAGCTCTCAATGCATCCGCAGCTGATCTCGATGGTGCCTATGCTGCCGAGAGACGCCAGTCATACCCTAAGCCCTTTGGGTTTAGGGCCAGGAAACTCCTTCGAGAGGTAGATATAGCTCTCGGGCCGGTGGTGCCCCTGGTTCTGCCCAGGACGCCACCTTGGAGGGTACCTCATTTGGCTATTCGTCGCCCGCCTCTGCCCCCAAAGCTTGTACTGTGCCGGGAGTATTACGTTCGGTTCTTTTGGAGCACACATCGTGTCACGCCGGAACCGTGCCAGTGTATACGGATGGCTCCAAGTCCCAAAAGGAGGTCGGCTTTCATACTATATCCCCTCTGTTTGAAGTCAGCGGGGCTCTACCAGGCACTGCATCTGTCTTCACGGCCGAGCTGGTGGCAATACACTACTCGGTACGGGAGATTACACGACTTGCCCGGTTCGGAGACCGAATTGTGATCTATAGTGACTCACAAAGTGCCTTGAGTGCTCTCAGGGCATTGGAATCTCCGCATCCCCTGGTTCGCGATATCCGTGACGCCCCGGTTTTGGCGAGCCGGGCAGATGTCGAGATTATCTTCTGCTGGGTTCCTGGACATGTAGGAATTGCGACGAATGAGCGCGCCGATGAGAGCGCTAAAGAGTCCGCGGGACTCTGCGACCGGACCAGTGTTTCGCTCTTCCTCACACCGACTACATGGCAGGAATACAGGCAGCTCTTCGGACTGCTTGGCAAAGAAGATGGGAGACGGTTGAAGGGAACCTAAAGTTGCGTGCCATTGCGCCGCGACTGTTCCCATGGACCTATTTCCCAATGCCGCAGCGGCTTCAGTTTGCTTTTTCTCGTCTCCGAATCGGGCACACTCGTGTGACGCATCGCTATTTGATGGAGCGCTCGCCTGCGCCCTATTGCAACGACTGCTTCGTCCCCCAGACTGTTTGGCACATTCTTGTCGAATGTCCCAGTTTTCGTGATCTTCGCGCACGATACCTGTCCCGGTACCGTAAGGGCGGAGTTGCTACCGCCTGTCCCTTGTACTGGGGACAGATTCGTGCACATTGACTTGTGGACTTGTTGACTTTTTGAGGGAGGCCGGGCTTCTTTCCTTTTTTTAAGATTCTTTTTTTGTTATTGTTTTGTTTGTAGGTTGCACTCTCCAGCACCGGGGTGAGGAGTACTTCCAACCGCTGCCGGAGATTGCTTCCTGATTGTTAAGTTTTTCCAATATTTATCATTGTTAAGTTTTCATATTTTTATTTTTAGTAGTCTAGCTCTAGGCTGTCGTGTTTTTCGGTGACCTATGCCCAAGTGGGCAGTTGCCAGATGGGCTCTATGGAATTAAAAAAAAAAAATCCTTCATTAGCGATCACTTGATAAAATGCAATTGTAATGTTAGTGTGAAAGGCTTTAAAATATTATTTATAAATAAATGCCAAGTATACATCTTTAATCCGAATCTTTGTCCCTAAAAAATATGTAGGCGCCAGTCTCAGCTCTACTCTGTTATTGATATCATTACTATGACCAACTAAATAATCTATAACATCCTGTAATATAATTCGCTTGTTTGAAGTCATTTACGTTACGCTCCGATGTAATTCAGTAAAAGTTAATGTCTCGATTATTGTGTTGTGCAAATCCTTGATTCATTTGTCTGCGTTTTAAATGAATGGCCTTAATATATCTAACCTCGTATCTTTAAAATTTCTAACTACATTGAAGCCTTACCGAAGAAACAATTTTGATATATATATATATGGTCGAACTTATATTTAGGTTTTTTTTTTCTAGGCTGTAACTTAGTTGTAACAGCCAGATGAGCGCGCCATTAGCGATACGCTTGGCAGCATTATCAATTGTGCGCCTCCACTTATCAGCCCTTTAACCCTGTTTACTCGATCAGAATATAAAAAAAGCCTTTAAATAGATGTTTTTAGTATGCCGACATTTCATAGCTATTTAGAGTGACATTTTCAAAAACATTATCAACTTCTATTTTAGTTTCTTTTTCAAATTTAGTTATCAAAGTATGATCAAATTGCCTTTAGTTTTGAAGTAGGATTTTTGTCAAAAGACATCTGTTATGGTCCTTTTATCAAAACTATTTTCATCCTGCGGAGTACTAAAAATCAGTAAATTTAATTTAATTAATGATTCCTGGGTTGAATTTATGGACACACCTCAAGAACGATAATTTTAAAATTTTTAACTCACCTCATCCCTAATTTTTTGAAAATAGTGGGGTAAGAGAAAATAATTGCCTACCATTTTTAGATATTTTAATCGAAAAAGAGTGCCCTCTTCCCCTGCCCACAATGGGGTCTCTTTCACGATTTGCCCTGGGTCTCCTTGCTGCGGTTGACAACTGGAAGGTTGTGCGTCCTCGTAACCTCCGACACCCGCAGTTTGTCCGCCCGGCCACAATGACTGTCGGAGGATTTGAGGCTATACAATATATCTTCCATCTTTTTTAATTTTCTCTATCTTCGATGCTTTCTATGCAGAATATTCCTCGACATAGTTCCTGCATCAGTTTCTCTCATTGGTTTTCGATTTAAAGAAAATATAATCACGCAGGAAAAGCTTAAATCTTACAAGAGCTTTTGAGGGTAAAATCCTATTTCCTTTATCTGTAGGAATATTTTTAGCTCCTCTGCCCTAGGCAGACGAACTGAATTCCAGAAATCTTGTTTTGCAACATTCTACCATCTTTTCTCTTCTTATATATTAATTAATAAATATTGAATTTCAAAAGTTTAATTCTAAATTTCACTAATGATCGATTCCCTATGTTGTGAATTGCTAATGTCATCGAGAAATTTTTATACATCTACAGCTCGGAAATTTCCGCCACTCATTTACCAAAAAAGGAGAAAATTCCTTGTATCTGCAAAGTGATTTTTCAACTTAATAGAGAATTTTTGAAAAATGATTTTGGAACTTAATACAATAGTATCCCATTTTTTATCGCTTGTTAGATTCATTTTGACAGCCTAATTATCTCGGTTGCCAAGTAGTTGTATGTTTAATGTTCTATTTCTTAAGCGTTTTTATTTCTTGTTTTAAATCTACATTAGCCTTGTTTTGAACCATTCAGTCAATAGTCGATGTCAAATTAACTAATAAATTATACCATTTAGAAAATATTATATGTTAAAGATTATGGCATCGACCTTTTTTGGTCTTTTTTGCCCCATCCTTGTTATCTTTTGCTTCTTTAAAAGAGATCCGATCATGTAAAGAATGACTCCTGCTGCATAATCTACTTAACTGTTCCTACCTTGGCTTCATTCGATTCCTGTGAACTTTTCTATTGATCGACTCTTGTGTCTTTGCTTCCCAATTTTTGAATGGACACGTTCTTAAGGGCTGAGAAATGAAGGCTTCCTAGTATGTATGTGTATACACGGGCATTTAAGAGTGCTCTCTACATACCTCTTCCTAATTCTCATCCTCAACTACTTCTTCATACACCTTCCTCTCTGTTGATCAGACTGTTAAATACTTGTACCGCTTTTTAATATCCAAAATGGGTTTATTTCAAGTTAGTTGTCTTAAATTAATGGCTCAACTTAAATAATGGTAACTATTTCTAGTGACGCCTAATCGACATGTTCCATCTCTATATATTTTTCACATTTATAACGACAAAAATTAAAAGGACTCATTTCTTCTTTTCTACTTCCTAAAGATTAAATTTAGCATTTTTCTCTCATTTGTCCTTTTCTCGTAAGGATAAATAAGTAACGGGGATTAATTGGCATTAAAAAGCCTGCCAAATAAATTTCCTTGCCCGTAAATTAGGAAAGGAGTGAGGTAGTTTCGCTAAAGTGGAAAAGATGTCGTACCTTATTTAGTCAGTTTTAAGCATTGGAGAGAGGAAGATTAGAAATCAGTGGAATAAAATTGCTTTTTTACTTTAATATCGGGTGCTGAATTAAAATTGCCAGTGTTTGTCTCCCAAGGAAAATAATTTTGTACATGTTGTGTATGAATGCAAAAAAGATAAAGGGATTATTGGATAGAGCATTTGTTAAAGGCTACAATTTATGCATCTAAAACTTAGTATGGAAATTTGAATTTAGATATCTTGTGTTGATGAGTGTCATGGGAATGTGTGACGCTGAAATAAAATTTAACTTAAGGGAATGAAAAAGCATAGAGTGTATCTAAACACATGCATGGCAAGGGTCCTATTGTCGAGCGTGGTAGAATTTTGGCGAAGGGTATTTTGACACCAAATATAAAACATGGAAATGAGAATGTATTCTGAAAGAAAACAGATCATGAGGGAGAGCGGTTCAAATGAATAGATAACATAAGGAGGAAATGAATTCAGAAATTGATTAGATTAGTAGGAGAAATATGGATTAAAAAGAATTTTAGTGAGGTGTCTGATAAATATATATATATATATATATATATATATATATATATATATATATATATATATATATATATATATATATATATATATTATATATATATATATATATATATATATATATATATATATATATATATATATATATATATATATATATATATATATACATATATATATATATATATATATATATATTTATATATATATATATTTATATATATATATATATATATATATATATATATATATATATATATATATATATATATATATATATATATATATATATTTATATATATATATATATTTATATATATATATATATATTTATATATATATATATATATATTTATATATATATATATTTATATATATATATATATATATATATATATATATATATATATATATATATATATATATATATATATATATATATATACTAAGATTAGTAATAAAGGTCTATGATAATTTGTTCTGGCTAAAGAAGAATGGGTAGGCCAAAAGCTGAACTACCTTCGTGACTGAGTGAGAAAGAGGCATGTCATCTGGACAGAAGGTTAAACAGGTCTCATGACAACCAAAACGCCTTTAAATGGAATATGGCCGAATCGGAGTCTATAGCAAATGATGATAAATATTATGAAAATAATAAGTACGTGTTTGTTTGCGAGCATGGTTAAGTTTTCCGATATATGTAAACATTTACTGCACCTTAGGGATTTACGGGAAAGTGAATGTATTATCCTACCTTCTTATGTCTCAAAGCGAACCCACAAGAAACAATATATTCCACAACTGGCACAAATGCTGAAAACTATTCCTCGGGTAAATCTCATCAAACGTGTGAGCCCTCAAAAAATATGCACTTGCTCAGGGCGGAAGAGGGAAAAACGACCTTGGAGGAGAGGAAGAAGCCCTTGGAGTTATCCGCATTTACTTCTAAGGTCAGAATCACCCACTGGCTACGCCATTCCGGTGATGCCTAAAATTAAAAGATGATAGATTTTCGACTTGTGAGAGATCAATAAGTATTCACTATTTCGTATACTCTTTGCGGTGTAATTGGTATGAGTTAAGTTAGGAATTGGACTGTAAAACCTGTGAGACGGGTTGGTAAAAGGGTTTGAAGTTTGTATTGCATTGACGGTATGCCACCATTCGTTCTTTAGTAGATGGCTTTAGTGGATTATTTGTATTATGTTAAGAGTGAGCGTGAATGAACGTAGATTCAAACAAGGAAATCCTCCATCTTGTTTAAGATGGCGGTAGTGGTACCCATTTTCAGTAGATTTTGGGGTATTAAGGGACCTAAAAGTGTGAAGGAGAACCAATAAGATGCGTTATTTACTGACGAATCAGACCATCTTAATCGTTTGGAGGGGGTTTTTGCTCTTAAAACCGTCGTCAGCTACGTGTTGCTTGAGAGGTAGAGGGTAACTTCAAGGTTTCACATGGAAACTAGTGCAAGAGTTTGGCAGACTCAAACTTTTTGGAATATTGATCTTTCCTCAATACCTCACGGAAATTCATTCCTCCCCCCCACCGTCTGTAATTTGCTCTTGTGTGTCTTTTTTACCCCAAATAAATGCAAGGGAGGCGGCAGGGAGATCCCACATACACACAGGGTGTTCAGGTTAAATTTTCCGGTTTGCATAAAATAAAAAAACTCACTATATCAGCCAAAAATAAATGTAATTTTTATTTTAATATTAACTAGAACTAGAATATGACTGGGAGATAACAGTTTATTCAAAGTAGCCACCCTCTGCTTCTACTAAGGCCTCAAGAAAGCTCCCTAACCTGGTCAATGCATTCCTTATTGTATTCCTGAGAAGATCTTCCAAAACCTCCTTGATCCTGGCCACCAGCGCAGCTAGCAGAGTGGTTGGTCTCTTTCTCAACCGCGCATAATAATAATCTATGGAATTATAATATTGTGATATATGATGACAGAAATCGGGGATGGTGAAGTAGTAGAAATTCTTCGACAACCTTTCTGAAGTTATAGCCTTCCAGCAGCAACCTTCTCCAGACAGGGTTTGACTACCTTCTTTAGCAGATCGTCAAGGCCATCCGAATTTAGCCTAAGACCCTGCTCAGAGATGTGGAGCGGTATATCGTTACCCTCACTGAAACAGACCCACAGATAATCCCGGTTTAAGGGAACTTGGTCTTCATGATAGGTAAAACATCGCATGGATTATAGGTAAGCCACCTGTTGTACAGTACGTTGTGCAACTCGTCTTTTCAGAAGCCCTTTTCATCTGAGAAGAACCAGATCGGCCCAGATCAACAGGATGCCTCAGCTTGTGCAGGAGTTATTTTGCCTTCGTCAAGCGATTCTCCTTGGCATTGGCTGTCAGAATTTGTCCCTTACGCCTCTTGTACAAGTGTTATCGAAGGTCTTCATACAAGGTCAGGTTCAGGGTGGTGAGTCCGAAACCCATCTCTCTCGCTAAAGCCCGGAATTCCTTGCTCCGTCCTCCATCACCTTGTTCTACAGTTGTTGGATGAATTTCGGCATGCGGACGCATTCAGAATACCTGCTGTTTTCCATTCTGCTGACTATGTCTTCGTATTCTCCGTTGTAGCTGCCTATATTACGTCCTACAGCCTTTAATAGTGTTAACGGAGTATTGAGCACCAGTCATGATATCGGCATTTTGATACTCGGCGTGAATTATTATGATGCAAGTAAATCTTTTCCAAAATTCAGAGGGTTTCCAGTCCACCATGTTAGGTGATCTTTCCTCAGATAAAACAGTTTCTGTTTGCTCTCTAGCACCGTTGATTTTTCACTGATACATAAACAAGTTTCTAAAAAGGGTAGATATTAAAAATTTTCAAATTTAGCCGGAACACCATGTACAAACTAATGTTGTTTCTTAATGAGGATATAATTATTTAGGGCTATTACATCACCCTTTATTTTCTCATGCAATGCATTCAATATCTGATGCATCGAAGCTTGTTTATTAATTAATTTCTATGCTAAATATAGATAGCTTTATATTCCCAATTTATTCATTAAATTCTTATTTTTCTCTGACTAACAGCAGAAAAGTATGGCCTTAATTAAGCATTGAAATTGGGCTTTACGATCTTTATTGGTTAGTAGGGTTACAGGGCATAAAATATCTGCGACAAAATCATTTGAACAATTACTTGTTTCTCCCCATCGCATTCTACTACATTCAAGCAAGATCATTTTATTTCCATATTTTTATCCTCATTGAAAATGATTGATCATAAAAGTGTGGAAATAAAGAGAATTGGACGTCAGCGTAACCTTGATAATCGTAATATTTTAGAAGCTTTCATCCTTTTGTTGAAAGAATGCATTTTATAGACTTGCAATCAACAAATATATCCACAGCTAAAGGTTTATGGACACCTGAAATTTTTCTTATTCCTTAAGTATTACTATGAATATATTAGTATATGTTAGCTTGCATACATGTGCACAATACATCTGGAAAGGAAATTAAATGTCCAGTTTTCTTATTGAAATGTATGAAATCTGCCTATTAGTATGTGGTATGTTACAATCAGAATGTCTTCATATACACCGTATTTGTTAATAAATATAATATTCCATCTCGAAGGGATCTGATAATGATATGATAATGGTGAAAACACGTAACTATACCGTGTATGAAAGAAGTCTGCTACGCACGCTGCACGAGGATGGTCTCAGCTGTCGACAACTCGCCCGGTGGGGCGGCACATTACTTTCTAATGCAGAAGTATTGAAGAAAAGACGATAAAGTGCAAAATATCCGAGACCGAGCTTATTTTTTTTGACAACCGACGGTCCTTACGCCACTTGATGACAGGTCTTTGCGTCGTATGAACCTTCGGGAGAGTAAGATGACCGCAGTCCAGTTGCAATATGAACAGTCATTGGTCAACCAAATTAATACATCCATCAGAGTAGTCCTTC
This sequence comes from Ceratothoa steindachneri, assembly GCA_963969495.1. Lineage (NCBI taxonomy): Eukaryota > Metazoa > Arthropoda > Malacostraca > Isopoda > Cymothoidae > Ceratothoa > Ceratothoa steindachneri. The sequence goes on along the minus strand of OZ018323.1, from coordinate 18,843,037 downwards.
AGACTGCTTGTACAAGGTTTGGTATAATGTAATGCCGCCAGAAGTCGCAGATCAACTTTCAGCAGAAGCGAAGTCGAATGGGTTAGGGATGTGCTCGCCCCAACTGTTCCATGCTCAGTGGGTAAGTGTCTTATGTTCCAAAAAGTCAACGTTTTTGTGGTTCTTGTGCCCCAAAAATGTTATAGTCCGCCGAACTCCATGAGAGCAGTAGAATCGAGAGTGCATAGTGTCAACGCTGAAGCAAGGTAACAACCCTGCAATGCAATGGGGCGGCATGTCAAGTTAAGGGGATGGTTCGTTTTACCGTTTGTGATGACACCATAAAGTCAGAAAAGTAAAAAGCTGTCCTAAGAGATTACATTCTTCCCTCATCCACCTCTCCAGAAATGCGCGTAACGTGATTTTTCTGCAAGACAATGCTCTATGTTTCAGGTCTGCCTCCAGTGTACAGTGATGCCGGAAAATAATAACACAGGATGGACTGGGCAGCTCAGTACCCGGATATGAATTCATTGGAAAACCCTCTGACAAGACCTGATAGAGCCACTAATAACTTGTCATCCAACCTACAGCAACTGAAGCAGTCCTCGCCGAGGAGTTGGCCAACATTTCACCTCGCAAAGGTCGCACCCTCGTGGTGAGCATGTTTCGGGAATGAATGCTATTATCATTGTCAAGGGAAACTCGATGATTTTTAGAGCTTTATCTGCTGTTATATGTTGCTGATGTTATATGTTTTAACCAATTTTGTACTGTATTAATTAGTTTGGAACTTTGGGCATATGTAACGTATTGGTATTTATTCCTCATTATTTCATATTGATATGCAAAAATACTTTACGACCCTCTGCATGTTTCTAACTTACTAAAATTTCCGAGATGCTCGAAATTTTTTGTCCGCGGCTGTATTTCAGCAGACAGTGCTTCTTGTCTGGTTTGCGTTGTACAATCGAACACAAAACTAATATGACTTGACTGAACGCCAAACTGAAAGTGTATATAGAATTTAGTGCGAAATATAAGACTTAGGGACTTCTAATGCAACGTCGATGTAGCGAGAGATTAATTAACGAAGCATAGCATACTGTCGTAGAATGACTCCCGACGATATACCATATATCACTATTCGTTGAGGGAACTTCCTTAATTATCTTTAGAGTGCGTTTTTACTGTCTGGCGGCAGATATTATGTATCTTCAAAATGCTTAAGAAGTGGAACTGAGCTCAAGGATAATAATATTGCTATCATTAATAAAATAGAGTTTTATTAATAATAACTATCAGCAAACACAAAAACGGAAAATATTGACAAACAGAATGGAAAGGGTCGTGGAGACTCGGGCTAATCCAAGGATTTAAGGGATCAAAAAAGGTAAAACAAATATGGAGTTAAAGAGATGGGATGGTTCGATAAACCATTTAAAGCACAGGATAGAATTGACAAATAAGGGATCAATACTCAAAAGGTGACGCTTGGCTTACGTAACTTCATTAGGGTGAAGTGAAAGGTACTTGAAGGAATATTCGGTCTGCTGGCGAGTTCCAGCCGAAGGGGGGGGATAAAAGGATCCTGACGTGGCGTCTTGGAAAGGAGAACCGTTACTCGACGAACGGCTTGACGAACAATGGCTGTTCTAGGTTGTTCTCTTCTGAACAAAGGGGGGGGATGAGAACCGTCTCTTGTCTACGGGCTCAAGAACAATGGCTGTTCTAATGTTGTTCTCCTTTGAACAACAGGGGGGGTGAGAACCGTTTCTTGGCGAAGGGCTCAAAACGAACAATGGCTGTTCTAATGTTGTTCTCCTTGAACAACAGGGGGGGATGAGAACCGTTTCTTGGCGAAGGGCTCAAAACGAACAATGGCTGTTCTAATGCTGTTCTCCTTGAACAACAGGGGGGGGATGAGAACCGTTTCTTGGCGAAGGGCTCAAAACGAACAATGGCTGTTCTAATGCTGTTCTCCTTGAACAACAGGGGGGAGGATGCCTTGGGGACTTGGCGTCACTAAAGGCTCGAACCTTTGGCACTCAAGGAATATTGTCCTCCTTCTGGACAAGTGATGGTGAATCTCGAGATCGAGGTCCCTTGGCGCACAAAGGGAGAGAGGGTCGTGGTGATGTTTCGCGACGAAAATCTGGATCTCCAATCTGATCTTAGTGGTAAAGTTTCCATATAAATAGCCAGGACATCTCCTTGGCGTGGGGGAGAATGGGGTGGAAGCTTCGAGGAAACGCACAGCCGAGCCGGGGAACAATGCCTTATCTGCCCATAAGCCTAACTCGATCTGGCGAGGTCGGCGTATGGGGGCGAACGGGGGGGACGATAACCTCCTTGTTTAAACATTGGCGTCCGGTAGCTGTTGATAAGACTCCAAGCCTCGAATCGAAGATGCACGTGGGTAGCCTCATGGTTTTAAATAAAATGTGATAGAAGTTGAAATGAATGCAGCTCTGAACTCGTTCTATCACACATACATCTAATCCTGGATATGAACTGCTTAATTGAGAAAACATCGCCCCGAATTTGTTTTTTTCTAAGAGCACTTTTTACAAAATAGCGGTACTGGGGCGGTTGTCACTAATCCCGTCAACTCAGGCGACGAAATTTCAGTCGATGTGTAATTGAATGAGTGAATTGAAATGTGGAATGTATAAAGAAGAGAATAAGAATAATCTGGTTCAGGTGATTAATAAGATGGGAAGAAGAAAGACTGAAATTGGACTGAAATTAAGTAAACTGATAAATAATAACGTTACGGATTGCATTATATTATGCGAGGCATCTATGAATTGAGAAGTGGCATCACGTGACGGGAACAGCGCTGATGGCACCGGAAGTTAGTCACTGCTCGATTAGCTAGAGGATTTTGCGAGACGAGAATTGCACCATGTTTGGTCAAGTAGTCCAGATATATATGAGGATGCGCGCTGTGTGGACGGAGAGGAATAAATGCGGGCCGTGAGACGGTTATAAAAAAGTGCTTCATTTTAGAAGGAAAAGTAACCACCACGGAACTATTGTATGAGGTTAACTATTTAATAGAACTCCTCTACGAAATTCTTAAAGTGATTGGGAGCCTTAAATAGAAAGGAATATGCTAGAGTGGAAGTGTTTTCCCTTTGGTGTATGCGGTGTGCCAGTCTGGGTATACATCATCTAAACATCACAGTGGAAATAGGATGGAGGCGGCTCTCCCTCCCCTCCACATACATGGCTCACAAATTGTAAACAAAATTTTAAAATACTGGCACAGCTCATACTTGTTCGGACATTAGGGTACTAGACAGTCCAATTTCATTCAAAATTGTGTTCTCTTTACATTCTGTACTGTGTTGGTTATCTAAAGCTGTAGGTTAAGTACATATTTTTTTATGTATAACGGAACGAGTTGACGATAGCAACCAGTAAGAAACGCTCATACAACAAAGCCCTCCTCAAATTAAGAATTATTAACATATTTGATAAATCGGTTAAAAAGCCCCAGTTTGTAAGATATTTGAATGTCTTTAGAGCAGAAATTATGACACCAGGTAAGATAAGGGACCACTTGGAGCGATTTCTTGGTGTATTGAAAGAGAAGTTGTGTAGCTTAAAGTTAACGAGAATTGATTTAGGTGGTCAATCAATATTCAGGCCAAACAGATCTGCTGTTCGAGCTTTATTTGCATTTTATCTCACATAATCAGAAATAAAAAAAAGCTTACACAGTTGGCGAGGACCTCGTGAAGTCATCCTTGATCGAAGACACATCTTGTGCTTGGTGAGCAACAAGCAAATATGATAAAGCAATTTCGCTCTCTAATGATACATTGAAAAGTCGCATCGCCGAGAAGAGTAGTGACATTCTTGAACAGGTAACAACAGAACTTAAGAACAGCGCTTCCTTCGCTATTCAAATCGATAAATTTGCTGGTGTGTCTTCCTGTTCACAACCATTTGTACGTGCATGCTACAGAATAAAAGATATCAGAATATCTTGCAGCAACCACATGAGGCAATAATGTGCTAGAAATAGTTCACAATTTATTTTCAAGATAAAGACAATGACTGGACAAAACTGGCTGGGATTTGTTCAGAGGGACCACCTTCAATGATAAGAAGCCATTCAGATTTTCAAGCATGTGTAAGAAAAATCGCTCTGTATGTTCACTTTACACACTGTATGATTCACCACTTTTCTAGCAAATCATGTGCTAGTAATATGCTAGTATGAGAGAATAAGGGTATGGCATGGAAGAAGGAAAGAACGAGATGGGAGCAGGGAAAATACACAATTTGAAAAAAGGAATACTGGGTGCGAAAAAGGAATACTGGGTGTGAAAAAGGTAAATATAAAAATGAACAGATTGTGAGGAGAGGCGTAAATAAGTTGTGCCTGAAAGTGTTATGAGATGGTTAGAGCATGATAGAAGAGTAAATGGTAATAAGCTCTTAAACACTTTCACCTTAATAAAGAATCTTTTTACGCATAACATTATCTCCGATCTTTTGGATCATCATTCGCAAGGCTAATCTATTGATATTTTACCATCGCAAATCATTTTAACTTTCAATTTCAACATGGTTCATCACACCAAACAAACCACTTAGCCATTCCTTCCTAACTATAGTCACCATTGTCACGCTCAATATTTCGTGGCAAACCCACAACAGATCTTCAGATTCGGGCCATCATGTCGAGGATTAAGACCTCTCACTAAGGATATCCGCCCTCTCGCCTTGGCTGCCCAGTTGGGAGCTGCGACTTTGGAGGATGGAACCGGTACTAGGTAACTTCTGGTCGATTTTACTCGCTGTTTGAGGTCGCAAGCATAGAAAATTACCATCTTGGGCAAGCTTTCTTAAGTTTACAACAGCTTCCTCAAAATTACGGACTACGTCGCCCTTTCTTGCTCCTCGCCCGAAATTGGTGTTAAGGCGAACGGCGAGCTAAGATAAAGCATCGCTGAGTCTAATGATGGGGCTTCTCTCCTACCTAGTGAATGACGAGAAGAGGTTTCCTATTCTCATCACTGAAGCCCCCCTTGGGCAGCTCCGCCCCTGAGAAGGAGATGGGAGCTTGCCCCTCTCAATTTTGAGGAGGTTTGAGGTTTCCTCCTTATCCTCCTTTGCAGAGTTGCCTCTATTTCACTCTCTAAGTGCAGCGGGTCTTTCTATGTTTTCTCAAGGGCCTGATAAGAACACAGCGAGTCAGAGAGCTCGCCGCTTCGGTCCCTGCCATTTCCTTTGCGGTCAGGTGACCCATCACAACCCTCTTAGAGAAGTAAGAGGCGGCATCATCCCCTGGGCCATGCCAACGCACCTCGTCGACCCGAGATATGTCAAGTTTGGGGTTATAGGTCCTATGAGTTTCGTTTGGGTTATTCGACATCTTAGTGGGGATGGTCAGTTGGAGGCCTCTCCTGAGTTGGTCGCATTTCATGGAGGTGCCCCAATCCACGATGGCGGTTCAGGATGCGGATCTTTGCCCCTTTCGAGAGGCTAAGGACTTGTTTCTGTGACCCAGCGTTACCTGAGACGCAATACGTCTTAATATTAAAAAGTCTCCCTCTGCTCGTGACACATAAAAGCCTAAGAGTATGGTCGATTCCACGCCCATACAGAACCCTTCTGCAGATACTACTCTCGGTGCTCTTTTGCTAGAGTTGGCGGCATAGGGGGTTCACACTCGGCCTCGGCAATACATCCCCCCTCTATATTGTGACCGCTTCTTGCATAGTCTGGCTTCCATATATATATATATATATATATATATATATATATATATATATTATCAATAGAACTACCATAGTCTGATGCAACATTTTAGCGTACTCCACCTTTTGTTTAGGATTTAGTAACTCTCATCTTTCCGGACGCTAGACTTTCTTTCAAAACCTTGTCTTTGCAGTTTGGTTCGTCTGAAAGAATCATTAATATAAAGCATCACCGGTGCTCAAGAAGCAGTCTAAAATCATTTCATCTTTCTCCCATCGCAATAATATTGATCTTTTAAGTATTTAACTTTATTCCTCCTCATAAAGAACACCTGCAAATGTCAGTCCCTCTCAACACCAAATGCTAACTCCTCAGGGTACATTAAGAAATACAAAATAGACATCAACTATCCCTCACCACTCTCTTCTACTTCCTAAAATATTCCTTTCATATGTATATTAAATAACTATCGTTGCATCACAGTTGGGTCATGCCATCGTACATACAGGAGTTGGACAAAATAATGGAAACATTAATTGAATTACTGACTTTAAGTCCCCTCCCCCTTAGCAGTATAAATAGATTTAATACGCCGACCAATCGATTGATACAGTTTTGGGCTGTATCTATACGAATTTAACTGTTTTCGAGTGAAACCTGCTCTAGCTCCTTCGTAGACACTTTTTAGTGCGAATATATCCCCTAGTTTTTGCTCCAATTTACACAAAAAAACTTGATTATGGCAAGATCTGTGAATTATGGAGACCAATATGTGTTCGTCATTTTCAGGTATTTTAAATCAGTTTGAAAAACTTTTTTGGTGTGAATGGGTGCCTTAGTTAATGTTTCCATTATTTTTTACAACCCCTGTATATCAACTTAGTACTTACGGCTATTCCTTACTATAAAAAACACTTTATTTCCAATATAAGAATGTTTTCTCAGTATTCAACAATTTACACACTTCCTATTTGCATGGAGCTTCTCACAGTGCTTCTCACAGACACAATCATACGTTATTTCCCTTTCAAAGTGATTAAAATACTTCCGACAAATTCATTCCATTCCACAATCACCAACATTAAACAGCAGCACTTGAATTCACCCTCTTTTAACATTCATTACTTCCCTCCGCTTTCCATGATTATATATTTCTCATGTTTCCTTCGCGCGCTAGATTCTCCCCTTTTCGCCGATTATTGCAAATAACTGGACGTATCAAGCGATATTCTTGCTCCTTACTAAAATGGATTGACTTGGGCGCGGAATAATGTGTTTCAGAGATCCAGCTACGCCGACCAGCACCGTTCTCCGGGTTTAGAAACATTTTGCCACACGCGCTTCATCACTGGTTGAAACTTGAAGTCCTGCATCTGCTCGTGAATGCTATTCCCATTTATTAGTTTAGTTTTAAGACGGAATTAACCAAAATGAATTGAAAACTCTGTGTCGTTAGCGTTTAACGCCTTCTGTATGATGTCGAAAGTTAGTTAAATGAAGGACTTTATGACGACCGAAGTTCAGTCAAGGTTCCGAATACGGTATAACTCCTTAATCTTTGGCGCTAATTTTCAAAGTAGCGACAAGGTGTGAGATTTCAGTCAGATTTACTTTTTTCAAATATCAAATTACAGATAATTTATATTGCAATCATTAGAAAGTTTACCAGCCATTACACCTTTAAAGAAATTGATATTACATAAAAGTAAAAAATTATTGCTGTCGGGTGGTTAGAATTTCTATGTTGGGAAAAACTGTATGCATTCAAAGTTCGTGTATTCATGGTGTTCGACTATGAAAACCTTCTGCAAATTTACCTTATATGTTAATGGATTTTACAAATAAGTACAAAGTCTAGGAGGTTTTTGTTGTGCTTGTCTATTAAAACAATCATTTGCCTAAGCAAATATCTTCACGTTAACCAATTTGTTTTGAGAGCCTCGAGTAAAAGACGGTCGCCTCGAATGCTGTGTAGTCCGATTGAACATTTAGCCAAACAATTCCCTCATTGTTACAATCTCCAGCCAATATATACAACTGAATTTAAGACTTCTTTACAATACTAAAAATAATGAATAACATAAGGCTGTAAAATGTTTGTATAAGACGAGTTTTTATACTGAGACACGGAATCAATAACGTTTATTTATATAATCTTGTCGGTTTCATTTTCCTTTACAAATCCAAAAATATTTAATTTGTAGTCTTCGAGGCTGGATTAATTCCTTTCTTTCTATCCCTCTAACGTTTTTTAGATACCTCCATCACAATAATTTATAGAGCTTTCACACTTTTTTTCGTATAAAAATCAATTTGTTAGTTTCCTCCATCCTGTCTATTTGTATTACTCAAATATCCTAACCGCTCAATTTATGAAATATATCAACTCCCTAATCATCGTTATAGGTTCAGCTGGCTCTGTTTCATATTTAACGCTGTGTCGGAAGCAGCTCCACTCCCTATTACCACGGCTTTATGCATGGCCAACCAAAGAAACTTTATAGAAACAGAAGTATAGATCTTAGGAGTTACCTGATTTGACCATTGAACGAAATACCCTAATAAGAACACAAATGCAGGTAATGGTTGTGTTAAAAAATTCAGGTATAAAGATTGAAAGGCGTTCCCTCGCCCCCATCGTGTTGAAAGTTATGCGGTATCATTTGACTTCTCCAGATCGAAAAACACTGGGGCTTAGTGCTGTCTACAAAGGAAGGCCTCGCAGACGGAATTTTCCAGTCGGAGCAGAGCATCCGACGTAGAGTGGAACTTGCGAAAACCACACTGTCTAGAAGAGAGTTCGCCTCCGCTGTCCAGAAAAAAACAAAGCTAACATTTACCAATTTTTCAATAAACTTACACACGCAGAAGGTTGGAGAGATTGGGCGGAAACCGGTTGGGGTAGAGTGGTCTCTACCCGGTTCAAAAAAAGCGAGCACAGTAGCTATTCTTCAGGACTCTGGGAAGATACCCTCTACCCAGATTCTGTTAAACAAATCTAACAGAAAGGCTATGCATCTCTCACCCATGTGTTAAAGCATGGGTATGGGACATCGGCTGGACCAGAGTCGGTGTTTGCGAACGAAGCGAGAGTGGAACGCAACTCACTCGAACTTAACATCAAGTTGAAGTGATCTCCGGCTCTGCAGGTAAAGTACAGTCGGCGGCCTTCAGCGACATTATGACGCGCATTGAATGCTAGCGGAGCAGCATCCTGGCTAGAAAATGCGGAGAAAGCGATTGCGAAGGAATCCACCACGAACGCAGGGTCCGAGATTGCGATACCATTCTTCTGGAGAACGGGAGGGGGTCCTGCGAGAACTTGCCCCGAATACTTTTGACTCGCTTCTATACATCTGCTAGAGGCATCATCCCGTTAAGTGAAGACACGTATGCCCGCTAGAAAGATCAGCAGGCGTGCTTCGAAACACGCCCTAGCTCGACGAAATTCACCGACAGTGAAATCGTCCGGGCGGGACTTGTAGCGCATGTAAGCATAACACTTCGGTTTCAGGACCAATCACACTCGGTTGACTATCACAGAAGCGGTCGGCCTGCGAAATGGCCAGACTTTCTAGGAAATGTAGTTAGGCCCACGGCGAGGAGGTTGACGGAAAAGAACTCAAGCGCCTCATCTACAGACTTAAACTCTTCGACTGAGACAGATAAATCACGTAATTTCCTGAAATGAGGACCACCGCGCCAGCCTCAAGCACCTCGGAGTGGTCTCCCAGGCCGCACCGGCCAGAAAATGATATTTGTATAGGAAAGTGATCACTACCATGGGGATCATTGACTGCCTCCGACCCCAAATCAGGCTGTGCATCCCTAGAGCACAAAGATAGATCGAGACAAAAAGAGAAAGCGGTTCTCGGGCAGTGATGCGTAAACTCATGCACATTTAGGACACCTATCACCAGCTCGTCAATCAGATCAGCAAGGACCTGACCCCTTGGATTGATTGAGTACTCTCCCTAGAGGTGATGTCTACCGTTCAGATCCCCGAGCAAGATAAGAGGCCTCGGCAACCATGCCGCGACACGGCGAAAGTCTCCCGCGTCGGAGTCGGCTGACGGTGGAATGCACGCAAAAATAACAGTATATCTCCTATCCAGGTGCAGCTGCCCAGCTACTACCTAAAATGAATTATCTACAGACAAGAGAAAAACAGAGAGATCATATTGGCTGTAAATAGCGAATGCAGCACCCTTAGAACCTCAGAAGGTGAGCAGGGGATACGCGCCAAGCATGGTCTCCTGCAAAAAGTTAGTTAAAGGAAAACGGGATAATGATGAGCCTCCTATTTCATTGAAGGAATATGCCCTCGAGGCCTAGCTCGGAGGATTTGCGGGGATCCTCTTCGAAGAGAAGCCCCTCACGGGAATGGCCGTATGCTTCCCAGAGGCAGATCTACGGGTGCTGTTGGCAGGACAAAGCGCTCAAGGCGCTGTCGTCTTCAAGGACTTATGGAGGGAAGTTGAGCTCGTCATACAAATCATTTCCTCCCTCCGCCTTGAAACCTTAGGCAGGCGGGGTGGTTTCGGAAGCTTGGGTCCCTCATTTGTAGGATACACCGTCTTCGAGCCACCAAGCCTACCACTGGGTGTGGTCGTAGGCGTTTTTTTCCGAGTCAGTCTCCAGCCAATTCCACCTTTATGGAGTTTGACGTCTCGCTTTCAGACATCTTAGCTAAAATCTTGTTGCTGACTTTCATGCAACTACTCTCCACGTATACTACCACGTGAATAGTGTAATAGAACTCTTTTGCAGATTCTAACAAATTCTGGAAACAATTAGAATGCAATTCCTTGCCTTGCCTAAATAATTATTGAATTTGATTTAAAAAGTAATTCTTACATCGTATTGTATACTGTTACATCGACTTTTAGCATTCCTCAATATAATTGTTAAAAGTGTTTTTAAATATTTTAACTAACACATAATATCAAATTGAATAGGATAGGTTACTAGTGAAGTTTGGTGCAACAGAAAAAGTTGTGTTGTATACTCTTGCGCCTCCCTATATATAAGGGATCTAAAAGTCACTGAAGTAAAAAAACTTGTTGAAAAGGGAAATACCTATCTGCACTCAAAACGAGTAGGTGCAAATGAAGAATAATTATCGTTATAACGTCTTTATTAATGAAATGAGATGGGTAATGCTTTGTGTTTAACCACAAGGAAGAAATTTTCAACATTTTTGGATCACCTTCGATAGATAGCTTTTCTGGTATTTTTTAATTTGCCAGTGATCTAAGGACGTGTATGTGGAACTGAGCAATAAGGCAAGACAAGAACACAAATAAATTCGGAGTGATTGCTGTAGTAAAGTTACAGTAAACAACATTTATGGCTGTTTTTGAGATCAATCCTCCCCGGCGTACACTTCGGATTGTTACCTCCTCTATCCATTCAAGTGCTTGGGGAGAGTTACCATACTTAGGGGGAATGTATATTAAGCTACCCTAAACCCACTCTCATCATCCATGCTTGGGGTTTCTCTGCATCTAAGCTTTAATGGGACCTCTCCTCCTTTCTCTCGAATTATCCGCTCTCTTTGTTTCATTAATTTAGAATGGTCATTAGAACAATCGCTATTGCGCAAATCATGTTAACGATGCAGTCCCGCCCTCCCTTCCTTCCTATTATGTTCCCTCGCGCTGTGACTTCCCTGAACACATAAAATAGACACATTTACATACACAGCCAATATACCCCTATCAGCTACAGGGAATCAATTGGCATTAAATAATCGCTTGGAAAAGTTTATACTTTATACTTATAGTTACATACTTCTATGCAAATATTTCGTCAATTTTACGGCACCTAGATTCAATGTACAAAATAATGAATTGAAAATAAGGTTTACCATATATATATATATATATATATATATATATATATGAAATAAAAACTCACACAGTATCACGTGAGGGTAGAAAATGAATGCAATGTCCGCAGGAAAAAAGAAAAGGTGTTTTCAAGTACTTTCGAACTTTATTAAGTTCCTTATCAAGGATAACTACAAGAAGTAATATTAAATTAAAGGTATATATACGAAAGAAAAGTATGAAAGACCGCCTCAAAAACAAGAAATCACCAATGAGGAAGACGGAAGGGGGAAGGTAAAAATTCACATTAAGAATTACAAGAAGCAGGTAGTCTGTTCGAAATTTCAGTGGGCTCCATTTGCTTGCTCAGTATGCAATAAAAATACAAAAGAATCAACCTGACAAGATAAACTTACCAAAAAGGGAAGAAGATAAACCTTACCACCATTCAACTCGCAAATTATGACTTTCTTGTGGGCAGCGTGGCCGATTCAACAAAACTTCCCTTCGAAAGCCGGCACAACATTTGGGAAGTGTTGAATTCCAAGGACAGGATTAAATAATATGTGGTTTAGTTGGGTTTCCGACACCATCGGCTGGGTTGTCCGAAAATATCTCGCTTCCAAGGCTAGCGTGGACCTCAGGGTGTCCTTGCCACAAACGACAGGGGAAGGAGAGTGAGTAGGGGAAAATTACAAATAAACGTAAGTCTATTCCAAAGCAAGTTCTTTTCAAGGAGGAGACAGGCCTCCGTCAACGAGAATAGAGATGAACATCCTCTTCCTTATGGCATATATCTAGAGACGGCCGGCTCTTTTACCATATTCTCAAAGTAAAGTGATAATTCTAGGCTGGCTCGGCCGGCCTTTTGGTTCAATGACTGGGAGGAGAAGAAGGCACATATTCTTTCCATAGAAGAGGATTCCGTAGAGGTGCACCTAAGGATTCGGGAATGTCAGGATACCCTCATCCAGAGGCTCTCCTGGTTTTTCGAGCTAACCGTCTTTGAGCTGTTTTTAGTATTTTTTTCTATTAGTTGGAGCATGTTGCTCATAGTACACAAATTCCACTAGAGTCAGGGATTAGACCAAGTTCGTGTAGGAAACAGAACTTTGCCCATTTTTCGAAGAAATCTCTTCTAATAAATACGGCTGATCTTGCTCAAGCGGCCGTTGTGAGTGGTATTTGGACACTCGAAGGTTCGCCTATGTAGGTGGTACCGCAGTATGTCCTAAACTTTGTAAAAAGATTCTATAGGAATGAGGTAGTAAGCTACACATCAGAAGATATCAGAGAAAGTCTAGAGCCTACCAGGAGATTAAAGCCCAGTAGATGATGAGGAAACGGAGAAGTTTAGAGATCAGTGCCTACACTCTTCGGGAATTTCAAAACTAAGGACTCGGTACGAGCTGGTTGGAATCACTACCGTTTTAAGTCATTTCCTGCATTTACCGCGGTTGTGTTACCACTGGCACCGAGTGGGTGACAGTAATATAAATTGTCCTCGAGAAAAATCGCGTCAACTCGAAATATATGATCAGGTACCAGGCCTTACACGATAGAGCTGTATTGTCTAAAGTCTATTGCTTGAAAATTTGCTAATCGTGCTAACTCCTCTCTTAGGCTTACGGCTTCGGTAGGCTCGCAATCCTCCCCTTCTCTGGAGGGACCTTGGGACACACACTGTTTTTCAGCGGCAGACCCTCTCTTACTTTCACAGGAGACTGCAAAGAGAGTACGCAGGCGGACCCCAAAAGACCGCTTCAGGTGGGAGCGGCTTGATACGGCAACCCACTTATGGGGGCAAGGGTTAGCAGGACTCACCGGTCGGTGCTCCGTAACGTCATACATTCATCTCTATTTTAAAGGGGGCAGCGTACCTGCCTCCATCTCTACCCCGACCGAAACCGGCTCACCAGCTATAGACATCACTACTAAACGTTCCTCGAATGGGATCTGTGATGTCTTTGTGGAAAGATGGGCACAAGGATGACTCGATCCTCCACTAGGTTGAACATGGTCACGGAAGTGACCCAGGCTGGACGGCAAAATCTTCCATGGGGTTGAACTTGGGCAAGCTGCTCTTCAGACAGCTCGGAAGCCAGAGGACTCACAAGTAGATGAGGGGCCTCCCTCCGCGGCTGGTACCATTTAGACAACCAAGACCTTCTCCATTTCAGTGAACGGTCTGTCTAAGGCCAGTCCATTTGGCCTAAGGACTTCTTTCGGCACGTTATGCCGTGATTCTCTCTCTCCAAGATGGGGAGGCCCAGACCAAGACCAAAGTGCACCGAGCGGAGCCTTGATTGCGTCAGGGTCCTTCATTCAGAGACTATGTGGCGTTTTCGAGTCCGCTGGCTTCAAACGCTTTCTGGTTATTCCCTCCATTGATGGCAGCATGTTGACTAAGGGCAACCTGTTCCACCAGGAGAGATTCTAGCTAGCATGATTGATAGAGAGCCGAAGGTGAACCATTTCACGGACGGGAGCCTTCTGGATAATGCCTTGGGTCCCTTCAAGGCGGCCATGATTAGTGCCCTTCGGACAGCTGATGGCATGCCGGTGAGTGTGACGTCGCATTTTAATATGAAGTTCCTGAAAGGAATATTTTACGCGAGGAAACTCTTAGACCATTACATAGATGGCATCACCTTAGAGCTGCCCGACAAAGGAGCTGTCAAGTGCGAACCAGTGATGAGTTTCGATACCTCCCCCCCCCTTACACTTCGTCACGTTCTACTGTGAGAGGCTCCTCAAGTCTGTGCGTTCCAGTCGGTAACGCTACTGCGTGAATACATTTGTACCACTGCCATGGAGGTGCTACTAGTACCACCCTTTTGGTTATAATCGCTCCTGTAGATGTTTAAGTTGCACTCAGGCCGTACAGGATAAGTCTAAATCGTGTATGGCCTCATGTGTCAGTGGCAGAGGACCGTTTCACACTTCTTCGAACCACTGTGGTGCTTATATCTGGGTGAAGGAAATTCTTGCCATTCAGGCCCAGGATCGTCTCTCATTTCGCGAGGCTAAGAACTTAGTTCTTTCGCGCCAGGCGCTGCCTCGGACGTCTTAGGCGTCAATCTTAAAAAAGACACCCTATTCTCCTGGCTCTCTAGTCCCATAAGCACGGTCAGTTCCGCGCCCATTAAAAACCCTTCGTCGGGTTCTACCCACACCGGGCATTTCGCTGGTATATCTGGCGCCACAAAATGCTCACATAGAGCCTCGGCTAAGACCAGGGCTTCTTCTTCCTCTAGCTTGACCGTTTTTCTCAAGGCAAAACGGCCACTGAGTCGTTAAACTCACAGAAGACACACCCGCGAAGGTCGTAGTGATGCCGTCTTCCGCAGTTCTTAAATCTACCCCCTGGAAGAAGAAAATCACCAAAGGAGCTTCGCTTCCGACGCTGACACATAGTGCTAAGCTGAGAGGATCGAAGACGGTGGATCTTCCAAAGGAAGGACTCCACCTCTGAAGCCAAGGAGGCTGGGCGCCTGCCTAAAGTTTCTAGGCTGGGGGAGAAAAAGACGCATGGTGAGCCCAACCTCTCTCGATGAGTCCTCGAATGCAATAGCCCCTAAGAGCATTGTTTGGTCAAATGCACCCGAAGTTCTGCTTCAGGCAAGTGTACGGATTTACTGTGAAGAGGGCTCTAGTATCTCCTCCGAGCTCGGCCTGTCGGGAATAGTCCTTTAATGGAATTGCCACGGACTTCAGAGCAACTGGCATGAATTGCGTAGGCTTGTATCGTCCCGTTATTTTTTGGCATGAGTTCATGCTGGGCGCGTGCCCCCTACTCACCCTCACGCTGTATACGGGTTCGTTCCAACATCCTGACTGTGCAAGTTGATAGAGAAATTGTAAAATGTTAGAGTAGCCTTTAATTTGGATACTGGAAGCGACCTCTCTTTCGCACAGTGCGGCTTCCGCAAGTTCCTTTCCACATTGGATGATCTGTTCCAAATTAAAAATGCCTATGATACGCATGAGGATATGGTATCATCGAGACTCTCTACACGATATGGGCGAGATGACGCCTCCCAATCTTATTTTTTGTATTTTTCCGAGATCGTTGATTCGGCGTACGTTGGGGGAGCTCTCTCTGGCCCAATAGAGCAGGGAGGAGGTATCCCGCAGGTAAGTGTCCTCAGTTTCACACTCTTTTTCCTTAGCATCTACAGTATCACCTCTGTGCTACCGGAAGATGTTCTCGCTACGCTCTAAGTGGACGACCTTTCGATCTCGTTTGGTGCAACCCAGACGCCAATTCTGTAGCGTCGACCCTAACACGCATTAAACCGTGTCTCTCGAAATGCCGAAGAGCGCAGGTTACGGTGTACCTTGAATAAGACAAATTTGGTGAATTTTCGCCGCCATTCACGGCTCAACCCTGACCCATACTTCTTTCTAAATATTGTGCTCCTGGAAGTGGTGGATTTGCACTGTTTCATAGGTCTTGTTTTGGACCGACGCCTTACCTGGCAGGCTTATATTCGCAACCATAGGGTCTCAAGTACCCACGTATGGAAATTCTTCGATCCGTGACGTTTAGCACTTGGGGTCCTGATAGGGCTACTGCCTTACTTTTCTATCGATGCTTTGTTTGTTCAAAGCTCGTCTAAGGATTCGAGTTTTATGAATCCGGAGCCAAGCGTGTATTGAGGAAGGTAGAATTGATACAACACACCACCCTCTGCTTTGCCTAGGCTGCCTTCCATATGTCCACGTTCCCTATTGAGAGAGTACTTGTCGATGCTTAGGAGATGCAACTCGACCTGCGCCTGCATAATGCACTATTTGTCTGTGTGCACGAGCCTGGCGCCCTTCTGAGTGGCCAACAGCCATCATTGCAACCAATCCCTACGGTACCTCTACCGTCGAGAGATGCCAGTCATACCCTAAGCCTTTTAGTTTTAGGGCAGGAAAAGCCCTCGATAGCTAAGTGTAGCTCTTGTATCAGTGGCTGCCCTAGCTTTGCCCAGGACGCTACCCTGGAGCGCACCACCTTTGACTATTTGTCGCCATGCCTTTGCTCCCAAAGCTTTTTCAGCGCCGGGAGTATTGCGTGCTGCCTTTTTGGAACACACTTTATGTCACGCTGGACCCTGCTAGTGTAGATAGATATCTCCAAGTCCCAGGATGAGGTCTGTTTCCACACCATATCCCCTCTGTTTGAAGTCGTCGGGGCACTACCAGGCGCTCTCTCTCTTTCTTCACGGCCTAGCTGGTTGCAATAGATCTCTCGGTACGGGAGATTACGCATCGTTCCAGGTTTGGAGTTTGGATTGTGATATATTGCGACTTAATAAACGCCCTGAGTGCTTGCTACAGTATTATAATCTTTACATTCCTTACTTCGCGGTACCCGTGGCGCTGCGGTTTCGACGAGCTAAGCCGATGTCTTGAATATCTTGTGCGGGGTTCCTGGACATGTTGGAGTTGCGGGGAATGAGGTTCCATATGCCCCCCGCTCGCTCCACTCGCGCCTTAAGAATAAGGAGTACAAAGAAACCTAATCTAAAACAACTATTGGGATTAGATATTCGAAAGTCTAGCATTAGGTTTGAATCCAAAGACAGACTTACTACTTAGTGCTGGGGACATCATAAACAAGCCGTGCCTCGTTCTCACACATGTTGGAACGTTTCGTTTTCAAAATGACGTCATAAGATCTATTTAAGTCTATAAAATTGACCGAGGAATTATCCAAAGTCTTATTAAAGCTTAAAAAATTAAATATACAAAATCCACACGACTTCTGCACGAACGTTACAATCGAAAGCACTGCTGTTATAAGTGCTTCTCTCCAGGGTTCCCAATCTGTGAATTAAGTTCGAATTAAATGTTTCCAATGTGTAAAATTCATGGTTTCTGGTCACATCAATAGAAGGTAATGCGCACTTATTTTAATTTCAATAATAATGCATAGTATCTAATATAATATGTACCTTCAGCGCCAAAATGCAACCCTATATGAATACTGCAATGCCTAAAAGGACCATTAGTACATTTATAATACTAAAAGTACGGCCTAGATTTTCTGAAGTTTGACCATGGTTTGAAATACAGAAGCATATTGATAGGCAGGTCCCCTAAGTTGTAATGTTGGTAACCGTCTATTATTATCATACCCCAGCACTGGGAGCATTACCGCATGTCGGTCATCTAGGTTTCAGTTCCATCAGTTACCCGTGGATATATTATCTACCTCTTTGGAGGTTAGAAGTCAGGCTAGAGAGATTAGAGTAAAATACGGAATGTAGACAGAGTGAAATTGTAGAAGATATAAAGATTCAGTTGCAGCTAACAATGGGGCAAGGAATGTCCACAAGCGAGACATTGGTTTTAGGAGGCTGTACCAGAAGGTTCTTAAATTCAAATACTTGAATCGGAAGGATTTACCACTCCTCTAGGTACTAAATGAGTAGTCTATGGATGGTAACTCCCTGTAGAGCCTTTTCTTTGGGAGATACACAACCAATCTTAGGGGACAGGTTTAAGCAGACTTTATCGAGGTAACTGATAAGTTTAGATTAATTCATTTATCTCTCTTTGGGAACCGCTTATATTCTTAACAATTTATCCCTGTGATCTATGGACGAACACCCTGTATTTTTGGTTGAGGTGAGTGTTAGCCTTCTCAGTAATAATCACTTCTCATCCTAATATCTTTTGCCCGGCCGCTCCCACCTGAGAAGGTACTCAGTGCTGCTTGGCGCAGACACGGTGATCCGCATTCGAGGAAATGACCGACTGCCCTGTCTTAGTCTATAGCCCTTAATTTAGTTGACAAGGCTGTTGAGTTCTGCTCAGTACTGTCGGACAGACTTCCCTCCCTACAAAGTCTGGTAGTTTTGCACGTCATCCGTTTCCTTAGTGGTGGGCTGGAGAGAATTCATCGTGTAAGAATTTCGTCGAGCGAGGACTAGGATCCAGTATGTTTCATAGTATTCTCGCAGTTCTTCTTAGGGAGCACAGGTGTTTGCAGCAATCAAAGAGGACCCGATTTTTAAATATAGGGGTAGTATTTCAAAAGGATTCGGGGCAAGATCTGGAAAGAGCTGCTTAACGTCCTATAGAAGTAAGGGACGTCAATCTCAGACACTGTGATAATGGCGGATTCCTTTGCGACTGCTTTTTCCACACTCTCTAGCTAGGATGCTTTTGCCTCCACCATTATTTCATTTAATGCATGTTGTGGGCCGACTGAAGGCAGAGGAATTGAAATTTCCTCAGAAGGTGGAGAACCCTTTAATGACCCATATATTCGTACATTAAGCGAGCTGCCTCCGCCTTCTCTCTGTGTGCAAACATTGTCCCTGTTTCAGATGATCTCGTGTAAGCAAATGCTTTAACACTTGGGATGCAAAGCACGCCCTTTTTTAGTTATTTCAAAAAGACCTGGACAGAGTTTATATTCCAAGATTCCTGAGAAATAACTACCGTGCTTAACCTTTGCAATCGAGGAGAAATTACTTTACCCAAACCGCTTTCTGCCAAATTTCTTTAAATTTCTCCTCCTGTAAGTTAATGGAGAAATCGGTTACTTTTAGGCTAGCTTATTTTCTGGATAGCTGGAGTTACCTACTCAGTGCGCCTCTCACAAGTCCCAATTCACATTGAATGCTTTGCTCCGACTGGAAAATGTTATCTGTGAGACCTCCATTGGTTCATAGCATTTTGCCATGGTGTTTGTTCTTTGATCTAGAGAAGGTCTATGATACCGCACGGTGATACGGTAACATGGAGAGCCTTCATACAATTGGGCCAGTGATCTTTCCTAATTTTCTTCTGAATGCCTATGACTTCGTTGATTTCGTGTACGGGTGGGGTGAGCTCTTTCCTGCCCATTACGCTAGGAAGAGGGCATAACGTAGGGAGGTATCGTCAGTGTTACTCTATCTTTAGATTTGAGAATAGTATGACTTTGGTGCTGATAGAAGATCTTCTCATTACACTCTACTTATACGACCTTTAATTTTAGGGGTGCGGCAAATATGCCTACATTGGAGCGTCAAATTATCAGAGCAAACTGGTTTCGTTTTTTACCCAAGGCTTTGGCACTACACTTATGCCACCATCCTTATGTTCAACCTACCTGGATTTGTACCTGAATAGGGCTTTCTTGGATGTAGTATATTCATGCCATTTCTTTTTTTGTTTTTAACCAACCCCTAATCTGGAAACGCGACTTCGCAGCTAAAAAAACTCTTGTACATGCGCAATGGACATTCTACGAGAAGTAGCTTTCATTACTTCGGTTACTGATAGTACTTATCTTATACTTTTTTACAGCTTCTTTGTTCGTTCTTAGCTGGTCTAATGATACGATTTCTACGCTTCCGCATCTGAGCGCGAATTTCAAAAACTCGACTCAATCCATTAAATTGGTCTCCGTTTTGTTAACAGGTGCTTTCTAAACATCCCATGTAAAGAGCCTCCTCATTGATGCTAAGGAGAAATTGCTGGCCTTCTGGATTACACTGTCCATTATATGCTAGTAAGCGTGAGTTCAAAGTCCTCCTAGGTCGCCAGCGCCTCTCATTTCGTCCATTAGTTACGTCACTTGTGCATATACCGTCGTGAAACGCCAATCTCCCCCTATACCTTTTGGATTTAGGGTTAGGAAACTATTAGAGAGCCTAAAGTAGTCGTATACCCAGTGGTGCTGCTGATTCTGCCACTTTAATATTCCAAACTTAGGATGATTGTTACTATGCCTTTGCTCCCAAAGTTTGACAGCAGTGGGAGTACTGTATTTCTATTTTTTGGATCAACTCTCGCATCGCTCCCTGGATGTGGCAGTATAAACGGGTGGATCCGTGCTTTCGCAGCCAAAAAGGGATCATGTACCTGTGCAATGGACCTTCTACGACCCGTAACTTTCAGAACTTGGGTTGCTGATATAGCTTATCTTTTATGTTTTCCTGCTCCTTTGTTGCTTCTAAGCTGCTCTACCGTTGCGATTTATAAGTTTCTGAATCTGAGCGCGAATTACGGAAGCTCGAATCTATCCACTAAACTGATCTGCATTTTTGTGCTTGACCGTGTGAATTCAGCCTCTTCCTTAGTCACCAAAGGCTCTCATTGCTTCTACTAGCTATATGGTCTGTGAATTTGTCGCGTGAGACATCACTCTCGCCCTAAACCTTTTGGGTTTAGGGTTCTAAACCTTTTGGGTTTAGGGTTAAGAAACATTTTGAGAGCTTGGAAAGAGCCGTTGACCCTGAGGCACCGCCTATTCAGTCCAGAATGCCACTCTTAGGGTCCTAACTTTGAATGAGTGTCACCACGCCTTTGCTACCTAATCTTTTCAACAGCATGATTACTGCTATGGATCATACATCGCATGTCAGTATACAGAGAGGGATCCAAATCCAAAGAGTGCTCGGCTTCCACGCCTCTCACTGTTTTTGAAGCTAATGCTTTTCTCGGCGCTGCGTCTGTCGTTACGGCCGAGCTGGTTGCAATACATTGCTCGGTAAGGAAAACTACCAGCTGTGCCCAGTAATAAGACAGTATTGTGATTTATAGCTTCTTAGTGAGCATCCCCTGTTTCGCACTATCCGTTACAACTCGGCTGCTGCAAGCCGAGAAGATGTCAAATTATCCTAATGCGTGTTTTTGTACATATAATGGAGAGAAATAAGTGCACTGATGACAACACTAAATATTCCACATAACTCAGCCACCTACACACTTAAAATAGGTGACAGAAATCAGTTTATCTTTTCGGGCTGCATAACAATGAAGATGGAAAACGGCCGATGGGATTCTAAATTTGCATCTCATTGCGCCACCACTCTTCCCTTGGAACTACTCAAAAGGCCTTGATGGCCTCAAGTCTTTTTCTGTAGTCTCCTAATCGTGAACATTAGTGGGACTCAGCGCCATTTTATGGAGACCGCCGCCGCACTTTACTCGGACGACTGCATTGTCCTCCAGGCGGTCAAGCAAATTCTTGTTGAAAATTCCACTGGGGAAGTTCCTTGCAAATTATCTCTCTCAATAACGAGACGAGCAGGGTCGCTACCGATTGCCACTTGTACTCAGAACGCTCTCAAAAAATACAATTGAAGAGTCAGATCTCTTCCTTAGAATGTATTTGTTTTAATTCTTGATTAAGAGGATACCACACTTATTTTTTTAAACTTTTTAGTACGTTAGATTAATTATTTATATGAAATTATAGTTCATTAAAAGCCCTTTTATTCCTGCTAAAATCATAATAACCTACGGCGCTTTTTTGGGGTAGAGGGGGTTCTTTTCAGAACATCCCCCCTTGTAACCTGATATCATATAAGTGGCTATAGAATTACTAAAAATTAAGCATTTGAACTCAATTCACGAGCAAAAGATGTACACATGATTTAGTTATCATTTGAAATCAGTTTTCCTTAGTTCCATGAATATTTGTGTTAATAGTGAACTAAAACATATATTTTTTGGACAAGGTCAACTATAGGTTTTTTTCTTAGTTGGAAAAGTAGGTGTTAGGTAAATAGTAGTGGTGTTCTGAAAACCCTGGAATTTAGGTCAATATTCATTCGAATGATGCTAAAAATATAAATTATTTCTCATGCGCCGTTTGTTTTATCAAATATTTAAAATCGCATGGTATAGTTTTGAGTTTTGTTCACAAATCAACTTTAAAAATCTACGGAGAATTTCCACGAGTGTATACATTTTGCATTATCATAATTTTCACTATGTTCTAGTAATGTTGCTAAAACAAAATATATACTATAAAAGTGCATAAACTTTGCAATAAAATGATATAAAAAAAAATGGTATAGTTTTGTCGTTTTTTTCACATATGAACTTTAAATATCTAAGAAAGTTTTTAACGAATGTATACAAGTTTGCATCATCTTAATTTTCAATATATTCTAGTCATGTTGATAAAAATTAACCTTACCATACAAAAGTGCACTAGACCTTAGACAAGTGCATAAAATGCGAATTTTGAACGAAAGAATTTGTCTGAGCATGGCTTTGTAATATTTGTGTTATTAGGGTGGTTTTGTCCTTTCTTGTTATTTTCTTTTCCGTTTCTTTTTATTTACATATACTAGTGGCAGATCAGGCATTGTGGTTAGTGGACGAAGCTCTGTATTACGATGGCTAAAGGGAAAAAAGGTGAATTAAATTCCACCAGGGAAGCCCACTGATTAAAAAAACGCAAGTAGAATTTTTTTTTAATAATTAGATAAATATAGTGAGCGAAAATTTATAAACATTTCGCTGTCTTATTTTTTCAGATTTCGTCCCTTCTCTCTTAATTTAGATTAAGGATTCTTCCGCTTCTTCCTCCTTTATTCTCTATCCAAAAGAAGAAAGGGACTTATTTTCTGCCAACAAAGAAATTCTTTTTTGAGATGAATAATTTTCAAATTTTCTCTTAATGGATTATTAATGAATTTTTTTATTTCTCAATTATTACTTTAATCATATTTTACTTCACAACCTTATATTTTTCCACTCTACATAGTGGTTCAAACCTATAATTTTGAATCCCTATACTCTTCAAATAAACCGGATCCCGGGTGCTTACCATACCCCTTCCAAACCTCTTTCTATCATTTCAACCTTTTTTCTTATTTATCTATCCATCCCTTCTAATCAGTTGAATCGATTTTTTTTCTCCTTGGTTAAACTTCTTTCCGTTATCTTCCTTTAAGCCCTCTATCTTTCTTGCCTAGTGCTCTACCGGTACAAACATATTACCACAAGACCCTTTCATATACCAAAACCTTTTCTAATCCTCAAGAAAATCCAATCGCCTAAATAAATTGTAATCCTTTCGCTAAGCCTTTGTAATATTTATTTGGATAAATGGAATAATAAGGGAATCCCTTTGCCTGGGACATAATCCCGAGTATTTTTATAGGTACATTAAAAGTAAAAGGCTACCGAAATTTTGTATAATAATCTCATTACCAATAAAAACGCTGAAACTGTTGTATTGTATCTTGAACCTTTTATTGTACTGCCACTTTGAAAAGGAGTCATGACAAACTTAACACCAAAGATATAAAAGCAACGTACAAAACGAGGCAAATGGACTTTTTTTTTTTCTTACGCTTTTTTGTATTTTATTGCTAACGTAGTGCAACCTAAGTAACGATTTTGTATACGTATAGCAATTTCGGTTTGATTGAATTTATTGCTTTAATGATCTTAGACGAGAATAAATCAAAGTATTTTTCATAGTCTTATTAATACACCCCGGATTTATTTTTATTTAGCAATAATTGGTGAAAGCTAAGAGATGAACGTATAAACTATATGCTCTTCTGAAACCTGCCTATGCCGTTAGCTGATTGCTGTCGACCATCATGTCATTATGTTGGTTAAGTTTTTTAAGTGATTATTATTATTTTACAGATAAGAGACTGATATGCCAATAGTTTTTTAAGTATTCCCGGTCAGCATTTTTAACAATGAAGGTCTATGTCAATAGAAATCTATGCTCCCATAAAAACACTCGTTTTTATTTGTGTGAATCGTTCTTAACTGATCGTTGCCGGTCGCCTTATCATTTTTCATGCTCTTAAGTTGGTGTAAAATTTCGGCGTTCTTTACTGGGGGTAATTCTTAATCAATTATTGAGTTGTCATTTTCTATATGGTGCAGATTGCTATCGTATAAATCCTTATAGATATATTTAGCTCCCTAGGGGATATTTATTTGCATCTTTACTGTGGTTATTTGCTGCCTGCCAAATTTTGGGTCAAATTTCTTTTGTTTAGTGATTTGTTGAATTGAATTATGTATTCTTTGTAGATTTGTATTATATGTTCTAAGTTCTACCCTGAGTTGTTTTTTACTAAGCCTATTAACTTCTATATATCTATTCCTTTCTTTGTTTGTTCATTTGCCTGCCATTTTTCGTCTTACTCTTAAACTCCTTTCGTAACCTCACTTAATTTTTAGTTTGATGACGTGGCTTTTTTTATTTATCAAAGTTGCACATTGTAAATTAGTTCTTGTTTCATCATTTTTGCACATTTTAAGGAGGATTCGGTTGGCGGATAATTAACTTCATTAAACTTACTTAAAAATGTAAATTGAGGTATTATTTCTTTATGTACGAGGGGCGGTCAATAAGTTTTGCGAATTGGTATGGCAAAACAGAGGAAGGGGCATGGCTGTTTGTGGGGGTGTTAGGACAAGTTATGACAAGTCAGGACCTGCAGCGCACGCTCTTGCTTCGTCTATTTAAGAAGCAGTAGCTGATCGCAGATCGTCAATCACAAATTTTGCAACAATGGAGAAGGTTGAGCACCGCGCAGTGATAAAATCTTTGACCAAGGAAGGCAAGAATGCAAAAGAGATCCATGAAAGCATGGTTGCAGTGTACACCGACAATGCCCCTTCCTATGCAACCATTGCTCGCGGGAATAGGGAGTTCCACTATGGTCTTAAGTTCCTTAAAGATGACGCCCGTCAGACGTGAGGTAACGAGGACAATGTGGCCCGTTTGGAGAGGATAATCCTCGAAGGTCAAAGAAATCGAGCGAGAACTTGGAATATCACATGGAAGTGTTATCAACATCATCCACGACAATTTGGCCATGAACAAGGTCTCTGCCCGTTGGGTCCCGAGAAACCTCACACCCCATGATCGACTTCAACGTCGTCAAAGGCCACACGGCCCAAGTTGCAAAAGCTGCCCTGCGCGAGTGCGGATTCGAGGAGCTCAACCATCTCCTCTACAGTCCAGATCTGGTCCATAGCGACTACTTTTTGTTCCTCCAGCTCAAAACTGCACTGCGTGGACGCCGGTGTGGGGACGATGAAGATGTCCAGCTCGCAGTCCAGGAGTGGATTGAAAAGCAGTCGGGAGATTTCTGGTTGTCGGGAATTCGAAGCCTCAGGGACAAGTGGCGCAAGTGCATTGAAGTCGAGGGTAATTATATTGAAAAATAATAAAAAACACTTTTCCTCATATCTCGTTTCCTTATATCCGAATTGCAAAGCTTATTGACCGCCCCTCGTATGTCAAGTATCAGTATTTTTTAATTATTTTTAATCTTGATCATGAGCAAATTGTGATCGTTTCCTGTATTTACAAATCTGATATTTGGTCACATCAATGTTCAGTCCACCTTTTGCTCTGTCTCTTTTCGAAGTTTATAATATATATATATATATATATATATATATATATATATATATATATATATATATATATATATATATATATATATATATATATATATATATATATATATATATATATATATATATATATATATATATATATATATATATATATATATATATATATATATATATATATATATATATACCTCTATCTAAGAATGTATCTAAGAAGGGTAATTGGTTGTTCTTGGCTTCCTTCGATGGTGTATATGAGAGTGATTGAAAAAAGGTTCTTCTCAAGAGTACCTAAGCCCCATATTTACTGCAGGTACATAGACGATATCTACATTAATGTACAAACACCAAGAAGAAATACATAATCTGGAAAAACACATTAAAGAATGTTTTTCCCTCAACTACACCATCGAAGAAAACCAGAACAACCAATTACCTTTCTTACATATCCTCACTAACAATATCAATGAAACAATAACAAGTGAAGTTTATGTTAAACCCACTAATCCGGTATTTTGCATGAATGGGGACAGTGAAATGCCCTGAGCACTACCGAACAAGCGTGATATCGTCGAACATCAATCGTGCTTTTACCCTCTGCACCACATGGAAGGACACACACAACGAACTCGAGAGAGCCATTCAGAAACTCGTAAATAACAGATTCTTCAATAAAGAAATACAAACAGCCTAGGAATTAAAATGGACAGATGGTATCTCTGAGAACTCCAGAAGGACAGGAATACGGATAATGAGGATATTATAAAACTGTTTTACAAGAATACTATGAGCGCAGAACACCAAGCAGATGAAAGGATGAAAGAGCCATCAAGGACATTATAGACCGAGGAATAAAACTCATAAACTGTGAGCTCTTACCTAACTTGTATACCGGCATGGCCCAAACCACTCTCTCAAGAAGTATGTCATACCATCTGAACAACGGTGCACCTAAAAAACATACACAGGAAATACATGGAACATACTTCAGCCGAAAAATGATAAGAGAAAACACCAAATTTTAAATTATGCTCCGAATAAGCGTCAGCTGCTCTTCCTTGAAGCTACTCGTGTATATATATATATATATATATATATATATATATATATATATATATATATATATATATATATATATATCCAAAAGAAACAACCGAATTTAAACATACAGTCTAACTCCAATAAAATCACCCCAGCGCAAGAAAAGCAAACATAGGGGCAAGTATACTCAGAGCTGCCACTAGCCACTAGTCTTAGCAAGCAGATTACCCCCCCTCCCTCTTTGCCTACCTACTTCTCCGACCTTTTATCACCTGGATCCACCTGCCTATACGTTTATAGCTTCGTTAGTAATTTTGTTAATAAATTTTCTAACTTATATAAGCTGAATGATTTGTAATAATTCCCCATTGTAACTCTGAAGATGGTACTTGATGTATCGAAACGCGTGAATTAAATTAAAGAAAGTGCTAAATTAAATTAATTTACTTCTACCTTTAGCAAAAAAACAAACATCAGTCTCAGATGAACTTCGGTACGCTTATCCACAGGTTAAACAATGAAGAAAAGGCGAATATAATACAAATCGAAAAGATTGAGAAAAGAATTATTAATTCGAAACTAGCGTTCGCTTTTAATAAAATATGCTATCATGAATATATATATAATATCTGATACCCGACGCCCTAAGTGGTGTGGTTAGTATAGAGCAAATGTATGCCCCTATTTTTTCTGCTACTATATCTCCCAGTTTCTCTCTTAAGCTTTAATGGTTCACGTAATAATAATTTCCTTAGCGTTTTTTGAGGTTGTGTTAGCAGTTTTCATTTCTTTGGGCCTTTAAAATACACCATTCAAAAATATATTGTGTATTATTTCCATCCATCCACTCAAATGTACTTGCAGGTAGAATGGGCCTTTGTTATCCTATAATTTCATTATCATCCTTTCAATTAGGTCTATATTGTCATCACAAGTAGGCTAACATCACTAAGTACTTATTCATTTTCAGAAACACGGAACTTTCACCAGCCCAAAATATTTTCTCCTGATAACTCAAACCATACCGGAGCCACAAGCAAACAAAATAACAAATGGGTTTGCACTAATTACACAAATTTAATTCCATGAGTCATTCAACTCGAGCAATCCCCACCCCCCAAAAAACGCTCCCACACTGTTACCATAGTGACACACCCCAAGCAGCTACATAGATAACTCAGGAGAGAAATGGGGGCGGAGCAAAGCAATGGTTTTAGAGATGTTTTAAACCTATATGCGAGCGCTCGGCATACAAAGTTTCTTTCTAGTATTTTTATATCACTAGTTAAAATTTGATTTAGGCCACCTATTACCCCAGAAAACAGCATGCACACTAAAATACCATGCTCACATCCGTTTCCATGGGCACAGGTGTGAGCAGCCTTGGTATAATGCAACTAAACGAAGTTTCGGGACGTGACAATCGGTTGTGCTAACGCTGCTTGGAATTATGCTATAAATGGGAAGAGAAAGAGGAATGCTCACTGAGGTAATTATTATGTGACTCTTGTAGTAGCGGAAAAGTGAGATGTAATGCCTGAAGATATAACGACCATTAGTATGATATCGGACCATTTCACCACAATGCATTTCTAGCAAAGAATTTTCTGGTCCAGTAAGACCATTGGTTAATTTTTCAACTATTTCCTAAACTGTGCTGAAAATTATTTTAATTTTTTCAAAACATTTTTTAATAAAAAATCCCGAATAAAAAGGAATTTATAAATTATTTTTTTTTATAATATAAGAAATATTGTGTTTCTCAATGCTAAGATTCACTTATTATGCAGATATATAAGGGTAAGCTATTTGTGTATCAAATACTGCTTACGTCGAATTTACTGATTAATGGAAACGCAGATAGACTGATTAAAGGACGTGAAAAAAGCAGCGAAACAAAAAACTAACCAGACAAAGAAAGGAGCAAGTGAACATTTTGACCGAATGGTGACTGAGGATCCGGATGGAAACAGGAAGAGATTGTTGTATATAGTGAGAGGTGTTTTATGTGAAAAAATTCTTGGGTTCGAGTAAAAGATTGCCGCAGTGAAAAATTTAGTACGTAAAGATGCAAATGATTCGGTGTGTACTCTCACCATCGCTGTTTGATATATTATGGATGTATTGTTGAGAGAAGTACAAATGGAGATGGAAGAAAGGACTGAGAATGATGAATAACTGTGAAAGTGAAAATTTGGAAATAGTAATCGAAAATTGTGATAGGTTAGGTGTAAATAGACAGCTCAAGTAAATTCAAAGAGAGAAAAGTGATGGTATTTGGAAGTAAGGATAGATTGTAGTATATGCCGTTTATTTGATAATGAAGCGATGAAAGATTCTTGTTTCCTGAAATTTAATGGCGCATGACCAAAATATGTCAGTAGATAGTAATTGTGTGCGTTATAGAACGGAGGTCAGGAATGTATTTTCTTCATACTCAATTCAAACGTTTCATACAGCTGTATGCGAGGTTAATGATTTGCTCGTAGGCAGTTTTAGGTTAATAAATGAACTGGAGAACTTCATTTCCAAAATCTTGATAATTTCCTTACCTCTTTTGTTTTTTTGGACATGAAATGCTATATTTAAACCTTTCCTAAAATTCCTATTAACTAGGTGCGTTTGCTATTGTAGAATATGCGAAACTTATTTGCGCATCAGCGTATTTATATTAACATTTTTCCCCGAAATGAATGTGACT
Source organism: Ceratothoa steindachneri (assembly GCA_963969495.1). NCBI lineage: Eukaryota > Metazoa > Arthropoda > Malacostraca > Isopoda > Cymothoidae > Ceratothoa > Ceratothoa steindachneri. The sequence continues at coordinate 18,813,643 of OZ018323.1, read as the reverse complement.
TATGACTCAATGCTCCTAGTGTGATGGTGTGTTAGTTGTATCGATGGCGTTGAGATATACACCCTGATATTTGACATAGAAGTAAAAATGTATTTGTTTACTGAATCGGTTAGGATTGTGGTCTCAAAATAGCTCGACTCATTCAAAAAGGAATAAGACACTGATTGAGTGATTTCTTTTTTTTTTGTAAAATTGGAACAAATAAATTGAGTTGGATTTACTTTTTACACTAGAAGCTGAGTCACATTTTGGTATGAAATATACTGATGACGTTGATGCATCTCCTTTGCGACCACATTTTCCCATCAGAGACCGAATCGTAAAATGCAAATTGAAAAAAATGAATAATTGTCATAGCCTCGATTTCCATTAAAATAGCGCTCAGACTATAATTTTGGAAATTTCCTTTTACTTAAACACACACACACACACACACACACACTAAATACACACACTATGGTAGCATATCGCCAAAAAATGCTAACAAAAACCATTAACTGATAATATTTACCCGTATCTAAATTTTATTTGGTCTTTCAACTACCGATTAATAATACTTCACTGGATCCTAATTAGGTCCTTAGCTCGTCTTTTATATTTATAGTTTCGTGCAAGCGACTCTATAAGTTACTATGTCGGTTCGTAAGTTGTCGATCGGATGGTAACCATTTAACTTTTCAATGAGTTTCTTTGCAATAACATCGTAGCTATTCGGCCAATTCGAACGAAATTTGAAACCCCAATGTTGTTTTCAATTCTCTTTCGAATGATATAATTGTTAAAGGTTCCATGTCGTAAGGTCATATGGTCATAATGTCCTAAAATAGAATATTTGAGAGTATGCGACTTAGGTCTGTTGACCTGTGTTATTATTTTAACCTTTCTAGTAAGCTCAAGGCTAGCCGAGAGGAAACATCTCCACAGGGTGAGAAAAGTTACGCCGCACCATAAGGGGTTAGTCATGAGAGAGACTCACGATTTTAGCCTACTTAATGTTGGCTCCAGAAGCTGTAGTGACGCGTTTCAGCTCCCACGAAAAATTGTAGGGTCGTCAGTGTATGTACATTAGGTTCACTACATTTTTTATGATGGAATGACAAAAGAGATCTGTTTATACTCTGGTTATTTCCTACCTTGTGCATTGCAGTCCAACTTTTAGCCAAGGTGGTGGCGACGTTTTAACACTTTAAAAGCATTTTTAAATGGAAAGTGATATGCAGTTTTAACTTTTTATGTCTGTTTTTAAATGGAAAGTGATATGCAGTTTTAACTTTTTTTATGTCTGTTTGTCAATCTTATAGCTTAAAGATGGCTTAGATTGACTGAAAACGTAACTCTGAGTCACCAAAACTCTTTTTAAGGCGTCTAAGTTTTTTCAACTGATTTAGGACAATTTTGCCCTGCTGATTCCGAGACTGACTTAAGTTTCCTCCGATCATGTTAGGTTTTTCTGTGCTGATTTTCTTTTAAATCCGATCTTATAATTAAATCGATTACATTTTTGTTATATTTTAGGTTGATTTGAGTTAATAATTCTCATCCGAAATAGGTTATGATAAAATAAACATCGTTTTCTAGCACTCTATTAATTCAATCTTACAAAAATTGCTTACTATACATTAAATAGTAAATATTGATAAAAGTAAGACATGAAAATTGAATATTAAGACATCAATGCTTAGAATTCATGGCATGAACTTCCGTTTCTTCGAATTCCAAGAATGCTCAGCGGTAGGGACGTTTCTTTTCAGATTCCAATAGTAATCAGCCATTATGACTGTATCCCAGCATCCCTGATACCTGGTCTCCATCACTTTCATGTGCTGATAGAGTCTCTTCCCAGGCTGGTCGCTTATTGATCCCAGATTCTCAGGAAATCGATTTATATGTGAGAATAAGTAATGAATTTTGATTTTCATGTTGCATCCGAGGTTTCTGAAAGCAGCCAGCATATTGGGGACAAGTTCTGTGAGTTCCCTTGCTTTCTTGTTAATAATAACAAAAGCCTTCCACGCTTCCAGTTCCATTTCGTCCATTTAGTTTTCAAACTTTTGATCTCTGATGAGCTGATGGATTTGAGGATGATCAAAGATGCCAGATTTCAACTTCTTCATGTTCAATCCTGGAAAATGGTGGCTCAAGTAAGTGAAGAATCCAACATCGTTATCCAGAGCTTTGGTATACTGTTTGATCAACCCGAGCTTGCTGTGCAGGGGTGGAAAGAGTATACTGTCGTTGTTTTCCAGAGAGTTGATTATAATGTTCTTGCTATGTAGGGCAGAAATTCCTCCAGTACAGGCTACTCTTTTTTCGTGGAATACTAAGCTCAGTCCATATTATCCCACATGCACAGAAAGCACGGATACTTGGTGAATCCAGACTGTTGTCCCAACAAAAAGTTCATTATATTTAGGTCAACAGAAATCAATCACTCATGCAAATCATAACGAATTTATTTCCAGCACATACTACAACACTTTATATTTCTCCTTCAGTGTAGTCAAGTGAGCGAGAAGTACAGATGCAAAATGGTTGCCGTTGTGAAGCAAAACACATTTCACCGATCACTTGGTGCTGTCAATGAACACTCTTCTACTTCGGATTGCTACTGTGGCATTCCAAATTGTGCAGAAACTGCGCAATATTTGTACAGTACAACAAGTAATGGAAGTTTATTTAATGGCCTGCAACAATAATAATGGTCTGATGGAAGCACTTAGCAACGAATACGAACCCAAACACCTGAGATTGTTCATTGATTCATCAAAAAAGAGTCTGAAAGGTGCCTTGCTGCACAACGGCAATAGTGAACCATCAGTTTCTGTGGGCTTTGCACCACATATGAAAGAAACTTATAAGAATATAAAGTATATGTAGCAATGCATAAAATATGATGAACATCAAGGGCAACTCTGTGGTGACTCAAAGGTTGTTGTTCTTGTGATGGGCTTACAGGGCGGATACACCAAGTAGTGCTGCCTTCTGTGTGAATACGGCAGTCGTGCAAGAGGTTTCCACTATATCAAGAGAGACTGGCCGCCTCGTCTATCATTGGAGCCTATGATGAAAAATGTTCAACATCTACCTCTCACTTAACCCCCCAAAATTTGATACCACCACTACTCATAAAACTGAGGCTAATGAAAAACTTTGTAAAAGCTATGCAAAAATCTCGTCAGGGTTTCAAGTATTTAACATCAAACTTCCCCTCATTCGGCAGCGATAAGATAAAAGAGGGAGTTTTCATTGGTTCTCAAATTCGAGAGCTTCTTAAAGATGATGACTTTGAATCAGCCCTTCACTGGGAGGAGAAAGCTGCTTGGAAGCATTCAAATTAGTGGCAAAGGGATTTCTCAGAAACAAAGGGAAGGAAACTATGAAGAATTGGCGGAAATTCTCATCAAGATTTACAAGAACATAAGGTGTAACATGTCCCTTAAAATCTACTTTTTCAAATCACATTTCGACTTTTTATCCAGCGAACTGTGGGGCAGTTAGTGACGAACATGATGAAAGGTTTTACCAAGATATTTCAACCATGTAAAAGCGGTACCAGGGTAAATGGAACACCACATTAGTGCTTGCAGACTATTGCTAGACATTGACAAGAGACGATTCTTCAGACCACTATAAGCGTCAAGCAAAAAGGCAGAGAATGGATATCGATCAGAGTTTAAAACATTTTGACACATACGGTACGTTATAATAAAATAATAAAATATTACGTTCCGTGTATCTTTAAACCTATAGGTAATAAGCATTTTTCAAGGTGATATTTGGATTCAGTGCATGAAAATACATAAGAACTAACTAATCTCATTTAAAAAGTACTCAAATTTTCAAAAGCTGTTGACCAGTGATATAGTCCAGGCATTTTTCTAAATCTATTTATTCAGAGTAATTCCATTTCGATCTTGTGCGCTCATCTTCTGGTTCCTAGGAACAAAAGGCAAAATTAAAAAAAAATAGAAATATAGCTTTAAATTACTTACATGAGTAGATTGTGATAACTGTATAAATTAGGCTATATGTATACAGTAATTAAACACTTTAAATAAATAATTATTACAAAGTTTGTGATATACAAAGGTTTTGATAACTATAGTAAAGAAGACACCTTAACACTATAAGCGATGAAATGTTGTAACTGATGAATATTTAAACAATAATAGTGAGTATGGTTTGGTTGGCTGTGGTCTTTACAGAACATGAAGAGGAGAGGACGAAATATTTGAATTCAGAGTTGTTTTTACGGATTTAATTTATATTGATTCTGCTATCCTGAGTGTGCTTGGAAATTTATTGCTGGTTCTGATTTTAAACTTTTCCATTGTTACTAACGTATTACAATTTATTATGTGATAACTCATAGGTGAATACTCTTTTATCGAATGAACAGCCCCTGTTCTATGGTTAATTCCCTTATGTGAAGAGAAACGTGCTCTCAACGATCGCATAATACTGCCGATATATGACACCGAGTAAAAGAACCTAGCCAAATAAACTTGTGGACAGCATTAATGCGCGAATAAAATGGTGGTCGATCCTTCAAAGGGAAAAGTTTTGAACATTTTCATCCTTTACAAATACGAACCTATATTCTATTTGACAGAAATATTCCTTGACAAGAAATGAGAACTTTCGTTTGCATAACTTATTTATACTTCCTATTTCGAGAAACTTAAAATAATGGATTTGTTTTATAATAATTTATGTTTGATGTCATTGTCATTTTCATTATTCTATATATTTCAATCATTAATATAAATATAAAATATTCATTAAATTTTTCTAGAGAATGATAATTTGCTTGGCTAAACTTTTATGTTAACCAGGTGATAGTTTTTTCACTAAAATTTAATATCGCGTGACTCATGACAAAGGCTCCGGCGCGGAAGTAAAAGCGTCGGCTCTCTCAGTTCTCACAAAAGGGTCAACTTTTACGTATTCATAACTAAAGACGTTCTGGACGTCTTTTTTCAATAAATTCATTGTTACAAGAGAAAGTTAAAGATAGCTTACCCAAAATACTAACAAGAGGAATAAGCTACTTCAGACGGCAACGATATTTTCTGGAACGAAATATCATAAATCCCTGGATACAGTATTAGTCCTTTTCCCAAGGTAAGCCAATCTTTTATCATTCTCTTTGCTCATGTTAAGTTTAACTCATTAAAAGTTTTTATATTAAAAATTCCAGAGAATATCGAATTATTGATTCATTTCCATTTGGTTATCAAACATATCTTATAATTTTTTCTCCCTCGCCCTCTCACTTTTTAATGAAACCGTGTTTGTTGATTGTTAAGATACCCAAGCGCTAATTTTGTTTTTTTTATATTTATTAGTTTTCCTTGTATAATTTGAGTAAGAGTAAAATTTATTTTGTTATATTGCACTTTGTTCTAAATCTAGTACGATATCGTATTTAAATATGAAAAAAATCTAAAGCCTATTGTTTATACTTATAAGTGATCTATTCTATTTGTTCTTGACATGGATGTTACAAATTAGGAATAATTTACTGCCGAAATCGCTATCATTATTTGAATTTAACCCAGTTAATATAACCTAGTAGAAAGGTTAATGGGTAATAGTTTATTTCTATATTTTGTTTTGATTATTACGAATGCTATAGATCGTACTATAGTGCATAATTTGTTTGTATTTTCATTGTTTAAAAAGTTAGTTAGGAGCTTTGTTTTCTCTATTGCATCGGCTCGTTATAATTAACTAAGATTACTCTGTGCAGAATAGTGTGCCTAATTTATTTGCGGTATTTTTTAGTTACTTTATAGTAAATTGCATTTATTTCTTCACCATGTCATCTAAACCAGAGTTAAAAACTCGACTCAATGCATTAGTTAAGAAAAGAGCTGGATTTAAAGGTAGGATAACAGCTGGCTTAAAGAATTTAGATACTATAGATAAAGATGAACTTTCTCAAGATATCTTTGTTAGTAGAAAGGACGATATGTTGAAATTTTTGGTTAAAGTTAATGAAGTGAATGATTTAATTATTGACTTGCTTGACGAAGGTGAATTGCCAGAAGTTGATGAAAATAGAGTTAAGGAAATGGACAGTCAAGTTGCCTATAGAGTAGGTATAACATATAAGTTAGCTAAAATTTCCACAGCTTTAAAACGGGGTGAAAACCCTATCAAATCAGTTAATGTGCACAAATACTTACAAGTTAAAATGCCTGAACTTAAATGTAAAACATTTAGTGGTAAATCATGTGATAAATTTGAATTCAAGAACGTTTTACAACAGTTAAAAGATTGTATAGATGCTTGCGAATCTTTATCAGATGCTGGGAAACTCACTTACCTAAGAAGCTTTCTTTCTGATTATGCCTTCAACACCATTTCTTATTTATCAATTACAGATGATAAGTATGAAATAGCACTTAAAATGCTTAAAGAGGAGTTTTTGGATATCTAGTATATTGTAGATGAAATCTTCAAACAATTAATTTGTAGATATCCTAAGTTTGATAATACATTTTCTAATGTCAAAATGTATATAAGTGAAAGTAGAGCTCTATTATATGATCTTAAAACTTATAATAGAGATCTTTTGGAGGAAGATTCGTCGGGTTGCAAACTTATCAGTCATATAGTATCTTCCAAGTTACCTGCCTCCATAAAAAGAGAATTAGTGCACAAAGTAAATTCTAATTACCCTACAGTGGTGAATCTTTTTGATCATTATAACGACATAATCAAAACTCTACTTGGGACTTCTTCTAGTAGTTATAAAATTGCTGCTGAAAGTAAAGATTTTTGGGCTTATTCCAAGAATAATTTCAATTGGAAACCAAACAAGCCCTCCTTTACCTTTAACTCTGGGCTAAACAAGCCACCCTTTGACTTCAAATCAATGGAGAATTACCCTAAGTCATCTACTCTAGAAAAATTTTAAAACCTCAGTAACCTTTGCCAAGGAAACAGATAAATTTTGTAAATTTTGTGCAGTTCAGGGACATTCTATGTTTCTTTGCTCCAAGTAAGAGACTTTAGATTCTAGAAAGGCTAGATGTAAAGAATTAAAACTCTGTTATTTTTATCCTAGCAATAAACATTTAAGTGAGACATGTCCAGGAAAATATAATAAACTTAGTTTTCCATGTTATTACTGTAAATGTTATAGTCACATATCAGCACTTTGTCACAAACCCAAAAATGATACATCTCTGCATTCAAATCTTTGCATCAACATGAGTGCTTCTACATATCAACCATATTTGTTGCCTATAATTGAATTAAGATTTAAAAGGGGAGCAAATTCTTTCAACGTTAAATGTTTATTGGATGATGGCAGTCAGAGATCTTATTTATGTCAGGAGGTAATGGATGATCTTAAATGTGATACCTCTGATTGGGCATATTTGAATTATGATGTAAAAACTTTTCTCGGAACAAATAAGAAAAAATTCAAAAAATGTGTTATGGACGTTAGCATTTCTGGCTATAAAGATCTTCCATTTCCTATCTTAATTGATAGTGAATTTGATATCCATTTACATGTATCAAATCTCCCCATAACTGTCAACAACATAATATCTAAAGGTTTTAAAATGGCAGATCAATCTCTAGCAGAACATAGTGAAAATATCACATTACAAGGACTTCTTGGAGTTGATGTGATTCAATTTATTCCTAAAATGGAAAAAATAAAATGAATAAATGGAACAGCATGGCTTATGTCTACAGGTATTGTGCCCCTTGGGAACATAATGCATTTTTTAAATCCATCTCAAGTAACTAGCCATGCAACTGTGGATAAATCTTCAGTAACAAATACTTCAATTAATTTCATGGATGCTGTTGGGCTTTATGGGGTTGAGGAGCCCTCTACTCATGTAAATTTTGTCTTGGAACCGAGGAAAACGTATTTCAATCCATTTGATACTGCATTTACAGATTGTTTTGTAGAACAAGGATTAGAAAACATGTTTAGTTTAGAGTCAGTTGGATGCACTGAATTGAATGAAGATCAAAGTAAATACGACGCTGAGAAAATTCAAGATTTTAAATCCAAGATTGAGTTCAAGGACAATAAATATTTTGTAGCCCTGCCTTGGCATGATAATATCATAAAAGAAGTTCCCTCAAATGAAGGCATTGCTATCACAATCCTCAACAAAGTAGTTGATAAACTTCAAAAGAATAGCCAATTGGAAGCCTATCAAGAGGTCTTTAAAAGACAATTAGAGGATGGAATCATTGAAAAGGTTGATATCTCACTAGAAATGTATCACAAACATATATGGATTCCTCATAGACCAGTCATAAAATCTGGACCCAATGTTACTACCAAAATCCGTCCGGTTTTCAATTGTTCTTTTAAAGTTAACAACAAGCCATCTTCAAATGAAGCAGCATATGCTGGAATAAATTTAATGAATAACCTCAACCAACTAATGTTACAATTTAGATCTAATAGGCACACCATGCTTAGTGATATAAAACAAGCATTTTTGCAAATTCAATTGGCAAATGAGTAAGATAAAAATCGTTTTTCACTTTTCATGATGGAAGATGGCAAATTAGTTACGTACAGATATAGAACTATTATTTTTGGGTTTAATGCCAGCCCATTCCTTTTAAATTATGTAATTAAACATCATGTTAACCAATATCCCAAGGATTATTGCACAAGTATCTTAAACTCAAATTTTTATGTAAATTGATACTCACTGGAAATTCTGAAGAAGAACTACTTGATCTCTATAAAAAATCTGATGCGAGGATGAAGGAAGGTGGATTCCAGTTGCGTTTTTGGAACTCTAATTGCAAAGGGCTAAGAGATGCATTTACTAGAGACAACTGCATGGTCCAACATTATAATAATTGTGAGAAAGTGCTTGGTTATAAGTACTTAATAAAGGAAGATGCTCTTCAGTTAGCAGCTATTGATATCGATCAAGCTGCAAACACCAAACGTAATATTTTATCTCAAATTTCAAAGTTATTTGATCCACTTGGATTGATTTCGCCTATAACAACTCGGGGTAAAATTCTAATGCAAAAGCTTTGGGCAGAGAAACTTTTCATGGGATCAAGCCATTCCAGAACAATATAAAAAACTGTGGCAAGAACTTCAGGCTGATTTTAAGCAAATCTTTCACTTAACTTTTCCTAGATCTTGCATCTCTGAAGATAACATTAATAATTTATTCATATTTTGTGATGCTTCTAAGCTATGTTATGGTTTCACTGTATACAATCTAAGCAATGGAAACTCACAACTTCTGTATGCAAAGGCTAAAGTGGCTCCATTAAAACCAAGAACTCTGCCTACTTTGGAACTAATGGTGGTTTACTTGGCCTTAAAATGTCTTCTTACAATCTTGGATTCCTTCCCTGCCATAAAGTTTAAAGATATATGTATATCAGTTGATTCACAGATAGTACTATCTTGGTTACTAACGGAAAATGTGAAAACAAAAAGTGTATTTATAATGAACCGAATCAAAGATATTAGAGTTTTCAAGAAAGTTATCATAGAAAATTATCAAGTAAATATGAACTTTAAATTTGTTAATTCAGAAAATAATCCTGCAGATTTGCTCTCCTGCAGATGGCTCTCTACTGTTCCCATTTCATGGCCCGTCAATTCCTTAGGTTGTTTATCACAAGTGAGCAAACAACTTGTTAAGGTTTATCATACTACTAATATATTAAAAGTCAACGATAATATAGAAACCCCTATTTTGGAAATTAATAGGTTTTCTTCTCTAAATAAACTCTTCGGTGTAATTAAATATATTTTCCATTTTATTAACTTGAGCCAGAAAATTATTTCAGAACCTATGAAAACAGGAAAGATCAATTGGATTAAATATATGCAGAAATCTAAATTTCACCAGGAATTGGAATATTTGGAAAATGTCAATCAAATTAAGAAGAAAGTGCCTGAACTAGTCAATAGACTTGATTTATTTTTAGATGAAAAGGATGTTATAAGATCCAAAGGTAGAATTGGGAAAACAGCTATGTATGATTACAACATTGTAAATCCTATTTTTAAGGCCAAGGATCACCATCTCACAACATTAATTGTAGAATCTTACCATCACAGATGTAAACATCTTGGAATACAATCAACGTTGAATGCTGTTCGAATGGGAGGATTTTGGATTCCACGTATGAGACAGATTGTCAAAAAAATACTGCGTCAATGCATGATTTGTCATAAATTCAATTCACTATCTTTCAAATATCCTAAGATGACTAATCTTCCCAAACATAGAGTAAACTTTGTTAAACCCTTTAATCATACAGGGCTAGATTATACTGGTCATCTTTGGGTAAATTATTCAACTGGCAAGAACATCAAAATGTATTTATTAGTCTTTACGTGTTTAAATGTTAGAGCTGTTCACATTGAATTAGTCCCAGATATCTCTACGCGTAGCTTCATCCTAGCATTCTTTAGGTTTGTTAATTTGTATGGTGTCCCATCTACTCTCTATAGTGATAATGCTAGGTCATTCGTATCTGGTGGAAATATATTAGAAAAGGCAATGGGCACAGATGAATTTAATAATCAATTTAGAAACTTAAATATCAAACATATTAGGATACCAGTTCACTCAGCTTGGGTTGGTTCCACCTGGGAACGTCTCATCCGTCCTATTAATACTTTTTTATATAAAAGCATAGAAAAAGCAAGACTTTCTTATTTTGAGCTTCTGACTGTGATTGCAGATATTCAATCTGCTATTAACTCCAGACCATTGACATATAGGTCATCTGATAATGACTTAGAAATCATCCCCCCTAATTCCTTTTTGAAAATAAATACAAATCCTTTCATATTATTAAAAAACTCTAATGATAATAATATATGGTATGGAGATCCTCCGACCAGAGAGGGACTACTTGAGTTTCTTGAACTTCGCAATAAAGTTTTTTATATTTTAAAGATTTATGGTATGAAAATTACCTATTAAGCCTTAGAGAGCATTATAGAGAACTTCATGAAAATAATTGGTTTAATAGAATAAAATCTGGTAATGTAGTTTTAATAAAATTGCCTAAAAAACCACGCCCATACTGGTTATTGGGTAGAAAAATAGAACTAGTTGTCGGGTGTGACAATAAAGTTAGAAGTGTTAAAGTAAAAAGAGGAGATAGACACAATGACTCGTCAGGTGTCGGTGATCAATTCTGCGAGAAATTTGTTACTGGAGATGATGTAGTAGTTGATCGTGAAACAGTAAGGATGATGATCCTTCTGGTTATTCTGCAACAGATTCTTTAAATATTTCAAATCAAAGTCTACCTAATCAAAGTTCAGTAAATAATTTGGTTAATGGAACAATTAATATTAAGGATAATAACTCAAGAAATGTTAGTAATACCCCACCAGTTAATGCACTAGGTACTCGATCTAAACGGTTAGCTGCTAAAGCATGCGTTGACAGAATGCACGAATGGTGCAAAACCTTGAGAGAGTAGCTATAATGGAGTGTTTTTTAAATTGTTTTTTGTCAACCTTACCTTTCTTTAACATATGTTCATTTGTGCAAATGGTTCATTGCACTTCTGTTGAGAGGGAAAATATAATAATTTATGTTCGATGTCATTGTCATTTTCATTATTCTATATATTTCAATCATTAATTTAAATAAAAAATATTCATTAATTTTTTCTAGAGAATGATAATTTGCTTGGCTAAACTTTTATGTTAACCAGGTGATAGTTTTTTCACTAAAATTTAATATTGCGTGACTCATGACAAAGGCTTCGGCGCAGAAGAAAAAGCGTCGTCTCTCTCAGTTCTCACAAAAGGGTCAACTTTCACGTATTCATAACTAAAGTCGTTCTGGACGTCTTTTTTCAATAAATTCATTGTTACAAGAGAAAGTTAAAGATAGCTTACCCAAAATACTAACAAGAGGAATAAGCTACTCTAGACGGCAACGATATTCTCTGGAACGAAATATCATAAATCCCTGGATACAGTATTAGTCCTTTTCCCAAGGTAAGCCAATCTTTTATCATTCTCTTTGCTCATGTTAAGTTTAACTCATTAAAAGTTCTTATAGTTTAGGGATAGTAGGTATATCTAAATTGGGTAAATAAATGTTTTTTTTATAAATACTCTAATCATTTTATCAATAGTTAACGATGGATAGCTATTTTTATTGAAGTAGTTATTTAATTTCATGAATTCATGATGCATTGAGTCGTAAGTAGGGGGAGATGACAACCACGGTGGAACAAAGGTTTATGGCTGGAATTTTATATTTAAAATAATAAGAAGTGGAAAAGTTTATCATTCGTTATATTACTAAAAGTATTAGAGTATTTTTAGACAAGAATAGTGAGGGATATCTCTGCATGTTGGTGTATTCTAATTATCCCTGTGTGGATGGCTAAGAGAGAGAGAGGCTTGAACGGATGAAAGGTTTTAATTAACTAGAGTACATTGATAATGGTACAGATGAAACAGATATTGACCACAAGGGTTTTACTTGTATGAAATACTAGGAAGATTAAAGCTTTAGTTAATGTTAATGGCTTGAGCATAGAATAACCTGGAAAGCTGCAATGGAGTATACTATTGCCATTGTTGGTCTACAAGTGCAAGACTAGAGTATGGAAGGAGAAGTAGTACTCGAATGAGAGAGGTGCAAATGGAGGAAATGAGAAAGATGGTTGGTGTGAAAAGTGTATGTTTATGGTGCAAAGAGTGTGTTGAATTTGTGTGTTAAAGTGTTTGGAGGTGGTCTGGAGATCTAAGAAGAACGGATGGAAATAAAGTTTTGAAGAGAATAAACGAAAATGAGTGTGAAGGTGTAAGAAAAGTTGGAAGAGGTGTAAAAGGTGGATTGATTGTCTACTTAGGAGAGAAAGGGGTAACCGAGGAGGAAATGGATGATATCATGTATGATAAATACGCATTGAAGAGGCCTAGGAGGGGGAGTGCTAGGGGCTCTCTTTCCAGGGATGATCTATCACTGGAGATGAAAGTCATATTTGTAGTGGATGAGAAGCTCGGGTAGATTTTAGAGGCGTTGAAGCGAATCTACCACACTTTGTTGGAAACTAGTCGATGTTGTATTATTGAGCTCGGTCCATTCAAGCAAACGTGGTCGAGAAAGGCAATTTTCTCTCAAGGTAGGACCGAAATATGGACCGGCTTACTCGGGAACAGCTTTCTCCCTCGCAGTTCTCATATATAGATAGAGTCCGATGAACTCGATCCTCTCCACCGCGACTACGTTTTCAGGACCATACCAGCACAAAAACTGAATTCTCAAGCGGACTGTTGTAGAAGGCTAAAACCAACTCCGATTTACCCGCTTTTCATCTTTAAGGGAAGGTTCACTCAACCGCAGCGTCTCCCTGTTTTTATGTGCGAACGAAATCTGCACCCGAGGAGCGAATTGGTTGATGTCAAGGACGCATCTTGAAAATGTTAAAAGGGCAACTGCTTGCCAAAGCAGCGTCCCTAAGTAGGACTCGTGAAGTAAAGGCCAAACCTCTCTCTATATCTTAATAATATACGGCATTAACATTTCGTAGATGTCTAACTAGTCGTGATGATTTGGAATGTCGATGATTTTATAATTACTCGTACCGAAACTCTGTGCAGAAATATAATCCTGTGCTTTCGACCCTATTTCTCTTCATACCTATTTTACTGGAAATGGCATCAATAGAGTCACCAATTGGCCTCTCAACAATTACATTCTAATGGAATAAACGTATTATCTAGATGTAGAGTTGTTTTAAATTATTGCATTTTTGTAATACCTAATTAGATACACTTATCACACACTACTAGTAAGTGGAGTTAAATGTTCTAGAAACTTGCCCGAGTAGCCGTTTATTTGCGCCTCTATTTTGTGATGGAGCATTGTTACACAGGTGGGTGACGCATGTTTCCCTCATTCTCAATTTAGACGTTTCCTCTGACAAAATTAAAGTGTTTTTTTCACTAAACAATAGGTCGAAATTTTTCTTGGACAAGGAAATATTAAAAAGGGGAAATTGATGATGTGAATTCCATTCCTCCTAAAAACAAAGCTCTTTTAACAAATGAGGGAAGCTACAACTTGAAATTAATAATGCTAGTATCTACAACTTATCTACTACTGTTGACTTTAATAAATTTTCTATATAACATCATTTCTTCTCAAGATAGATAATATCTTCAAGATAATAAAAACCTCTTGAAGAATCAATTTATTCGAGAACTACCAAATAATATCTTGTTGGCCTCAACATTTAAAGCAAATCCCTAGGTTCCAAACCGAAAAAATATCTGAGCTCCAACTATGATCTTATCGGAAAAAAATCACTTTTCTCTCCCTAATCTAAATCAAAGGACACCATAGTTCGGCAAGCCGATGTTCATTAATCGTACGACCAAGAGTCGTCTCCTCTCTCTAAAGACCAATTTTCCAAGCCAGTGGACACTTCAAGCAATATTTTGACCTTTATATATGTGATGTGGAAATTGGTTCACCATGACTAAATAGAGTGTCAAATTCTAGGCCATCATAGAAATTAAGCCTTCGTAACCCGATTTACTTTTCCCATTGGTTCCTTTGTGTTGCACAATATTGTATGCTAAACTATGTATATCCCTACCTCAATTTACCATTCCTTCAATTTATAACCCTTTATTGGTATGCAGCTCTACATGTAAATGACCGTTGTTCTTAACAGAAGGGAATGAGGAATTTGAATATTTATTCGGGATCTGTAAAGTGAATTATTGCCGAACGAATATAGGAACGACTTGACGCTTATTTCAGGAGAACCTTAAGGGTAGCCTTTATATTATAAAAAAGGGAGATACGTGTATTTATTAAATTAGGAAACTGTTTCAGGCTTCTCACGACGTATTATTGAGGTGTTTACGAAAGTCAAGGAAAAGGGGGTCTATTTGAAGGAGAAAGCATCACCTCCCATTCGGGGCAGGAACAGTGGATCAATTTAAAGCAACAATCTCCCGAAATATATGAGTTTCAATCTAATACTAACTATTATACCTTAGCTTAGTTTTATATTATTTATAGAATTCCAGGTAGTTTATAGGGTTTTATTCGTCAGCACCCCCCCCCCCTCCCGTCCACCTTCCTATACACACAAGCCTAAACTAATTTAAGTTTTCTCGGAATGGCACCCAAAGATGTGGCTTTAGAATCTGGTATGGGAGTCAACGAAGATTGTCTCTTGCTTGGTCGCATGGGATTTACTAGTTAAATACAATAATCTCCCAAAGTTATATTTCTTAAAAGCCAAGGTAAAATGCAATTATAATAGCATTTATTAATATAAACAATATCTTGAAAAATGACAAGAAATTAAAATGGAAATTTCAGCATCATGAAGGCCGAAATCAAATTGTTGGTTTCCTACCGAAATATTTTAAGGTTGAAAATCACCCAACTTCATAAAAATAGGGATTATTTTGGATCTTTAATTAAAATTTATATTAAACCTGGAAAATTGACGATTACACTGGTCAACGCACATTTTTCATCGGAGACCTTACTATACTTTTCTAAATGCATTTTCCATGTTGAATCCGAATCTGCCTTCGGTCTTGCTCTAGCCAGTACCGTTTTTAAGATATGCCAAAAATTCCAAATGGCCGTCTGCGCATATAAAATGTAATATATTACTGGTATTGCTCTATTGCATGCATCTTTATTGTACTGCTAAGATAAGCAAACTAGATGCTTCGTAAGTTCTTGCTGGTTAAAGGGGTATAGAGAAGAATTAATTTACATTTGTAACCCCCATGCATATTTTGCGTAATTATTTATAATTCTGTTTTATGCTTTCAGGTTCCTCATACGATGTGCATCTTCTAAGCTGCTCCTTTTGCGTTGATCATAAGAGGCTTCCAAATATTTACACAAAGCCTCGAGAGTGCAAAAATCATCTAGATAAATTCTGCTATGTATGTGGGCAGCCTACTATCACAAATGATATAAAGAAAATTTCCAAACTCTACTTCGGTTGCACTCTGGGGGACCAAGATAAAGCATGGGCACCACACCAAATTTGCACTTCCTGCTCTAATGGATTACGTGACTGGATTAACAAAAAGAAAGCTTCAATGCCCTTTGCTGTTCCTATGATATGGAGAGAGCCCAGAGATCATCTCGAAGATTGCTCTTTATGCAGTTTGACCACAAAAGGGTTTTCTGCAAAGAATAAGAACCAAATTGTTTATCCAACCATGCATTCGGCGTGTAGACTAGTTCCACATGATGTATCTTTGCCAATTCCAGTTATACCTGATGATGGACTCGTACCTGATGATATGAGTGATGATAGCAGTACTAAAGGTGCATGAACATTAGATGCGGATGTTAAATATGGGGATGTTAGCTCTAAGCCAAAGTTATTTACTCAAGAAGATCTGAATGATCTTGTGAGAGATCTGTCACTGTCAAAGGAGAAAACAGCACTTCTAGCATATTAATTACTGCAAAAATTCTTACTCAAGAAAAATATGCATGTGAGTTACTTTAAAAAAGCGTAATCGTGATTTAACTTCATTCTTCACAGTTATTGGACCTCTCTGCTACTGCCATGATATTAAATATTGATTGTTCAAAGCCTTGTCACAGACAGATGAGGCGTCTGACTGGCGTATCTTTATTTATGCTTCTAAGACAAGTCTGAAAGCTGTCCTCTTGCCCAATGGCAATGTAAAGCCTTCCATTCCTATTGACCATTCTGTCCACGTAAAGGAGACATATGACAATATGGATATTATTTTTTAAGCCATAAACTACCAAGCCCATCAGTGGTAAATCTGTGGTGATCTAAAAGACATAGGCACGCTAATGGGTATGTAAGAAGGATTCATGAAGTACTGTTGCTTCCTCTGCTTGTGGGATAGCCGTGCCACTGCAAAACATTATGACAAGCGTGACTAGCCACTTCAATATACATATGAACCTGGAATAAGCAGTGTTCAGTCTTTCCCCCTTGTAGAGCCTTAAAAAACATATCTGCCACCTCTTAATTTTAACTAAGTCTAATGAAAAACTTCGTGAAAGCAATGGCTAAGGACATTTCTCAGGGATTCCAATATTTGTGCAAAAAATTTCCACGACTAAGTGCGGCAAAAATAAAAGAAGGTATATTTGGGGAACCACAAATCAGGGAGGCTTTAGCAGATCCTGACTTCGAGAAGACCCTCACTCCTCTTGAACTAAATGCATGGATATCCTTCAAGTGGTTATGTACAAACTTTCTGGGCATTAACAAGTCACCTGCATAGAGAGATGACGTGGAAAACCTTCTTCAATCTTATAAAGAAATGGGATGCGGTATGTCACTTAAAATCCATTTCCTGCATTCGCACCTAGATTTTTCCCAGAAAATCTTGGAGCCGTGAGTGACGACCAAGGTGAACGTTTCCACCAGGATATCAAGACCTTGGAAACTCGCTATCAAGGATTTTGGAATAAGAGCATGATGATGATCATTGTTGGATGTTGTATCGTGATAATCCTGAGAAAAAATTCAAACGCAAATCCCATGCACAACGTTTATGAATTCGAGTTTTGACTTATTAGCCCTTCAATCATTGTTTACCATTCTTATACATGACATATAAGTACCATTAACTTTATGATGGTGGGAAAATAAATAAAACATGGCTATTTATTTTTATCATATGTTTACGCCTCAAGAGAATGATAAATTTTATAGTTTCTATATGTTTAATGCATCATTTTGTGTCAGTTCAACTTCTCAATGCACATGGAGATATACAGAAGGCACTTTTCTTTCTAGCAATGGCGCTATGCAACCATATATCACTAATTTCGGCAAAGAAATAAGAGTTAAACGCTACATTCTATTAGTGACGGCGGTCATATTACATTTTTAAATATCTCGAAAACCTAATTTGCTAAAGAAAAACTAGTCAGATTTTAAATCAACGAGAAAAATGCCATGAGAAAGGTTTGCTCAGGTCTCTGATGATTAAAAAAAAGTTCCAATTTGTTGGCCAGTGTTATTCTTATGATAAATCAATTAAATTATTTAAATACTGAGATTCACGAAGATAAATGTATGCAGGATGAAGACGATGCAAAACTCATGCGATAACTTTTTGTCTCTGAGAAATCTAATATGAAAACAGCAGAAGTTCTCCTTATTTTATCACACCAAACGGCTGTGCCATCAGTACGCCCCAAGCGCAATTTGAAGCAGCATGGGGAATTTTAAGATATCTAAGTACGCCTTTTCCCATTTTAATAGCTATGAAGGGGAAGATCTCAATAGAAAAATTCGCGTATCTAGAGTACGACAAACTGCAACTGCTTAAACAGCAACTAAGAGGTCTAGTATTAATAAATGTTAATTCCGTTGAAATAAATTGGCACTCCTACTAACATGAAAAATTACCATTAATTTCAGAATTAGCTTTCCCAATCATTATATTGCATAAACTCATAAAGATATTAACTTTATTAAATATAACTTATCAACAGGATCTGTTCGTATATATAAGCAAAGTTTGAACTCTGATGGAATTGGTAAAAAGCATGAAAATGAAAGTTGAAGAATTAGTGAATTACTTCGTCTGGACACGACTAATCAAAAAATTTCAAAGGAAATTAATAGATATAACTAACCAAAATAAGCCCACTATTAAAGAAATAACGGAAATCTACTTTGTGCCTGCAAACGCTATTCGAGTATAAATGAGAAATTCAAATTGAATAAATCTAGTTACGTTTATTCTGGGAAACAAACTCACTCATACAAATTGTTTTGCTGTCAAAGTTAACCCAATCGAACAAGACCAATTAAAGCCTAATCTTTGCAGTCTTTGTTCAGCAGATGGAGACGAGCTCTCCCATCCAATTTACCACTGCCCGAAATACGAAACTCTCTGCCAGTATTACCAAATTAGAACACTCAGGAAGATATAAAGTCTATTTGATTACCAATCAACAAGGAAGTTAACTGCCCAAAATTTATTCAACGAAAATGTAATTGCCTAGTTTTATTGATACATAAGTAGTATTTGATGTTGCAGTAGGACTGCGCTTTTATTACAATCCCGAAGGCTCATGTGACGCAGAGCCCTTATTCAGGTTACGTACTAACCCAAGGTCTTCAAAAACGAAGACTTTCTTAGATCTTCCGCACTCTCGGATCCTCTTCAACACTTTGGCAATACCAGAATGCGATCCGCCAGCCACCCAGGCAATATTTCGACTGCTGAGACCCCCTCGTTCAGCGTGCGTATAAGATTTATTTCCTCTACGCTATAGTTCATTGGAAATTTGTTTCATAATAGGAATATAAAGACCCAGAAAATGGCTCTAAATATTTATTGGCCGGACGTTTCGAACCTCAACTGGGAAAATCATCAGCGAGTAAAGAGAGAAGGGGATAAATATTAACACTAAAAGTATTAAAATACATTAAATAATTATTTAAATTAAAAAGCAGGTTGTTGAAAGATATATCAGTGAAATAAACATATATATTGATTGGTGTGTAAAACATAAACGACAGAGTACGTAAAATTAGTTAAAAACAATATCTGCTGCAATTCTGCCAAAAAGGGGAAAAGATGAACAAAATTTGAATACAAACTACCTTCTGAATTAAGAATTAAAAACAAGCTGAATGAATTAGGAAGAATAAAATAACACATTAATTAAAATAAACAAAAATACACGTACATATGTGAACAAATTAGTTTGTTGGTGGGTTGATAGATTGGTTAGTTATACGGTGAGTATTTTAATTGAAGGGGTGTAATTATTAAATTGGGCTTAATTATTTGATAAACAAAGACTCAGGGATTTTTACCTTGGACCTAATGATGTTGGGGCAGATGATAAAATGCTAAACGATTCTGGATTAAGAGAATCTGGCTGATTTTCAGTGTCGCCTAATGGTTGAATCTTCTGAGTTTGAACCGGAAATGGTAGTCTTGTAAGACAAATCCACATACTCACCGATCCTTCATTTTATGTAGTTGCAAACCAGTTTGACCCATATAACGACTATGGCAGGTAGTGTATACATAATTGTAATTACACAGGATCTCAATTCCATAGGAATGGCCTGCCTATGGCAAAAAAGGGAATGTAAGGAAACAGGGATGGAATCAAGACAGAAAAATTGGCATTGTAAGAAGTGGTTTTTGAGGTTGGAGAGAAGTAGTTTATTGAACTTAGATGTTAAATGCTCTTGATAGGGCAATCTTAGAAAACAATTTGCTTTGGCACAGTTATTATAATGGTTGGAGGATAATATATTTTGAAGATAAATTTAGACATTAACTTATCATAAAGACAATGGAGGTAGTAATTTAAATTTAAGAAAGTCCTTAAATAAGTTATTTCTTCATGAAAAGCTAACCGATTTGAGCAAATATGGTAGACTCTAAAAGTTATACTTTTAATGCTAGTTAACATGAAGTGGCATTGACAGCTGATTAAAAAATGACTACCCCAATTTTCTGGTTGTGGGTTTTTTGTATTAAAAGCCAAACCCACTCGAACAACTTTAATATCCAATAAATAGAGTGTGTTTTCCGTTTCTGTTTCCATTGAGAAAACTTTATGTTCGGATGTTGTTGACTAATAAAATTAAGAATTAAGGGAGCATGATCTTTCTGCTTAAAAATTAAGCTTGAATCATTAATGTATCTTTTGAAGACAAATATTTGAATTGTGAAGGACAGCTTTCCTAGGCAATGTGGTGCCTGATTCTTCCAGTAGTAGCATGGGAGAGACCCAATGGATAACCTATAACCTTACATTCATGTTGTAAGTACACTCGTTGTTGAAAAGAAAAGTAGTATCACCCACAACCAGTTTTAAAAGCGCAAGTAATTCTTGCTTAGATAAACCCAAAATTTCACTCTTACTTTGAAAATGGATTCTACATTAATATTAAATTGTTTATGTACCGGAACGTTAGTCAATAATGATGCTATATCGATTGTAGTAGGAGGGTAGAACCTCGAGCGCTCATCGTCTCTCGCAGGAGGGTAGCACCTCATGGTAGACCTCCGCGAGCGCTCGTTTTCTCTCGCAGGAGGGTAGCTCCTCGAACGCTCGTCGTCTCTCGTAGGAGGGTAGCACCTCGACCGCTCATCGTTTCTCGCAAGAGGGTAGCACCTCGAGGTAGAACTTCGCGAGCGCTCGTCGTCTCTCACAGGAGCGTTGCAACTCGAGGTAGACCTCCGCGAGCGCTCTTCGTCTCTCACAGGAGCGTAGCAACTTAAGGTAGAGTAAACCTCTCAAACTGATCCTCCAATTTTTACTCCAGTCGCCACTCCACTACTACAATCCTGTATTCATGGGCTTAATACAGGGATCCAAGTGACCTCGATACCAAATTAAATATTCTTCAACCCGCTAGGCTGTAGCATTTACGGGACTCGCTTAGGTTAATGACCACATTCAGGCAATTCATCCTGGTGATAAAATTTGACTTTTATCTGACGTCTTGTAGTAGGAAATCCAGAATTTGACTGATTTTAAATTGTCTCAATTGTGCCATTAAATACTGCACTAATTTTTTTTAAATTAAACTTAGAAGACAAACTTATAAGATGACAGCCTGCTGAATGATCACAAGGAGAAACTTGTAAAGAAAGTAGTGAAGAGTTAGTGGAAGTGAAGATGAGTGGATGATATCTAGTTGATGATCCTCTGTGGGCATTGCAACTATAAGGGCGGGCAATCTTACAGATGTCATCTGCGGCCTTCTGACCCATGAAAATCCTGACAACCCATTGCAGAGTACAATGGGAGCAGGGAGGGTTGGCATTCCTCTGGCTTTACTCCTGCCTCAACATCCACACCATGGCGGTCACTACATATAAGATCAATAGGGCTATTACATTCCGCGAAATAACTGGTAATTGTGAAGTTATTGTATATTGTTCAACTCATTGGTTTCTCAGGCGAACCAAAAACAAAACTTCAATATATATATATATATATATATATATATATATATATATATATATATATATATATATATATTAGTGTAGATGGGCAACAGTCTTTCTTGAATGATAATTTTGTTGAAGAACATGGCATATTTAGCCTTGATCAATTTCCTTTGGCAACTTTCTATTCTTCTAACTGTCTTTTTTAGTCCATCTTGTAGATAGTGAATCACTTGTCCTATATTCAATTCTCTTTTCAATGAATGGATTTGTTAAAGACCAAACTAAATTGCTGATCTTTCGATCTTATTCGATCATCTTCGGAGCGTCTATATGGTGGAGTCAGAATCGGGCTGAATGAAAAGAAAACGGTTTTTAGGGGATATTTATTCTGCTTCGCTTAAGTGTAACGTCAAAGAAAACGAGCCAATCCGGTGAGTGGAATCTTTAGAACAACTTTAATGTTCTATTCCAGCTCAGACACCTCAATGTCCTCCACCGTAGGAAACTGCTCACGAGGGAACAATACCAGATGGCCAAACCGTAGGGCTCGACAATGCCACGCTTTTATAGACTTCCAAACTCTTCAAAGAAGACATTCCCTTAAGACCCATTGTCTCCTTCAGGGGGTCGCCAACGTATGGCCTTGATAAGTGGCTGATAAAAGAGCTCAGGCCCTTGAACCTAGCCTCTACACACAGACTAAACCATGCTGTTGACTTCCTTAACAGGATAAAGGGGATGACTCTAAACGAAGAAGAAATCCTGCTGTCCTTTGATGTCACTTCCCTGTTCACATGCATACCCTTGGTCGTCGCTAGAGAAACTTTCTTAATTGCCATGGAAGAAAACCAGAATTTATTTCAAGACAAGAGACTCAACAAAGACGACTACATACGACTCCTTGACTTCTGCATCGTTTAACGGTCCTCACATACAACAGCATCACCTACCGCCAAGGAGCATTACATGTTCCTGGTGAAACATGTAATGCAGAGGTTTGAGAGGCTTGCACTGACCGGCCCGCTTACTCCAAGTCTATGGCTCAGGTACGTCGACGATACGTTTGTTATCCTTCGTAAAGAGAATACAGCACACCTTCATAGGCACATCAACAGTATTTTTCCTGAAATAGAGTTTACTGCTGAGATAGAAAAAGACGCCAAACTGCCTTTCTTGGATGTTTTGGTGATGTGCACTACCGATGAAAATCTGCAGACGACGGTATACAGGAAGAAGACTCACACAAACCGTGTCTTGGATTTCAACAGTGTTCACCCCATCACACCCAATAGAAGCACTACCAACACTCTATAGAAGACGGCCACGACACACTGCAGTAACCCACAGCTGTGAAAACGAGAGGAGCTACATCTCAAAGAAGTATTTTTCGCCAATAACTATCCTGACCGGTTCGTCAGGTCAACGCGCAGACCACGAGACCAGGACGACGATATAACGGAACGCGAGAGGGTCACGCTACTATACATACAAAGGACATTAGAAATAGCGGCCAGACATCTACGTCCATACAACATCGATGTAGCGCACAAACCAACGGATACCATACGCCAACAACTAACGAAAGTGAAAGATAAACGAAGCAAAGGAAAACAAGCCGGGGTCGTGTACGGGATTGAATGTCACGAGTGCCCAGCAATGTACATAGGCCAAACGGGGAAACTGCTACGGGCAAGGATACAGGAACACCAGAAAGCCGTAAGGAAGGATGATCCTCTCTCGGCGATCGCCACACACGAGAGAAACTAACGACACTACATGAATTGGGAAGGAACCACGGTTCTCGGATGATCTACCAACAAGAAAGGCAGGGAGTTCTTGAATTATGGTTCTCCAATGAAACTTGCATCAATCGTCACATCGGCATCCCTAGCTGCTACAATAGTCTCAAATAACAAGAAAGATTTTTTCAATAATTTATTCCAACAGTCTCAAGTAACAGAGTTTTTAAATAGTTTTTAAATTTTAAATTTATTTAGTTCAGTCTCATAATAATCTCAAATTGTTCACTTTGTCCGAATTATAATTTTATTGAGACCATAAACCCCTTCCCTTTACCTTATCCTTAACACCTTTACAATTTGTTAACATGGCCAACTTAGTGCTACTTTACCAGCCGAAGCACCTTTACAGTTTTCTAAGTTGGCCAACTTGATGCTACTTTACCAGTCGCAGCACGGCTGCTGATACAGGTGCCCTTCCCAACCTAAAGCATTCCGAGTTTGGACTCCGCTCTGCTCATCTATCTGAAAAAGGTCCCTAACTTGGGTTTTAAAACTCAGAATAAACCCTCGAATCTAGGGCGTGCATTTTCCTTCCTCATATATATATATATATATATATATATATATATATATATATATATATATATATATATATATCCCGGCTCTTTGATGGTTAGGGATGTGGTCAGCAGCGAGGGCAACGTTATGACTCCTTAAATCTTACCACAGGGCCTCAAAGTCAATGAGGACATTTAAATTTAAGTACTGGAGATTGTATTCAAGCCTTGAATGTACCGAGTAGCCGCGGAAAGGCCTTACTTTTTCTAGCATGTTTCTGCTCCCGCACACCAGGCAAGAAAGACACAGGCGTGGTTTTTGAACAACGTCCGGGACCACTGGTTCCCAGACCTTTGGGTGCTAGTTTGGTATGCGACCTCAGCGTCTTAAAGCTACTTTGGCATGCGATCTCGGCGTTTTAAGCTACTTTGGCATGCGATCTCGGCGTTTTAAGCTACTTTGGCATGCGATCTCGGCGTTTTAAGCTACTTTGGTATGCAATCTCAGCGTCTTAATCTACTTTGCTATGCGATCTCACTTGATAACTGTGATCTCGCCTAATCGTAAAATTTATACCACCCTTATCTTAATTAACAATGTGTTCTAATACTTTTTATTAACATATATCGTATATGTGTAG
This sequence comes from Ceratothoa steindachneri, assembly GCA_963969495.1. Classification (NCBI taxonomy): domain Eukaryota; kingdom Metazoa; phylum Arthropoda; class Malacostraca; order Isopoda; family Cymothoidae; genus Ceratothoa; species Ceratothoa steindachneri. The sequence goes on along the minus strand of OZ018323.1, from coordinate 18,788,775 downwards.
AATATGTGTCACCCTTATCTTAATCTATAGGATACTCCATTGTATTTGTGATGCCAATCATTTATTTAAACAAGACATTTTCAATATGTATATTAGTCTCTTTCCTGAACACATTGAGAATAGATGTGCAGCGTATTTAACGTTACTACATTTTTGTGAGAAACATACACGTTTATGATGTTAGCTAACGATTTTTACCAAGAAATTTCTGATGAAATGAAAGCAGTTACTTTTTTGAGAATAAATGGTTTATTGGATAAAGAAGAAGACGTTTCACCTTGCCTTTGCTGTGGCGAAGAAATTCAAGATGTCCGAAGAAGAAATAAAAGAGGGGAATTCATGCCACCTGTCAGTTGCAAGAATATAAGATGCCAAAATTATCGTTCTATTAGCTCAGCTAACGTATTTTCCTCATTTCACTGATTTGAATGGTACAGTAAATTAACAACTAAAACTAAGAGCCAGGTTAAATAGATGAAGCTAGATTTGCTAGACGACGGAGATCAGGCACCAGGTTCAACCAACAGTGAGACCGAAGTGCAAAACAACTAAGACCATGGAAGACGCATTGACGGTCCATGGGTGTTCAGACTAAAGAAAAGGGATGACTGCAGATATTTTTATGTAGAGGAGAGAAATAAAGCAAAGCTTTATTTCTCTCGGATGAATGGCGTGCCTGCTTATAATTAAATCGTTTGAATTACATTCACTTAACAGGTAAGTACTAAGTGAATTATTTGGACACAGCTACTGGAGCTCATACTCAGGCTATTGAAAAAACATGGTTGGATTCCAAAATTCGAATTGTACAAAAAATGAGAGGCGTCAATACGATGACCTTTCATCACATCTTTATTATTTTTATGGCGACTAATGAGGAAATCGGCGACTGATATTTTCTTGCTCTTTGTTAGTATATATTTATTCTATTAATCAATAAATAAATCTTTCCACTTTTGTGATATTTTATTTACCTTAAGTATGCAAATCAAATTTAAAACAAAGTCTGCTGACCAGAGTCACGTGCTTTTAGTTATTCTGATTTATGAACTTCCGACCTTTAAAACTTTTAAATATTTTTAGGACTAACATTAGGAGGACCTTAACAATTATATCATTTGAGAGAGAATGTAAAACACATAAGGGTTTCAAATTTCGTTAGAATCGGCCGAATAGTTATGATGTTATTGCCAAATAATTCCCCAGTTAACCTGGATAGTAGTTTAACAATTATACCATTCAAAAGAAAATGTAAAGCAAGATAAGAATTTTAAATTTCGTTAGAATCGGCTGAATAGTTATAATGTTATTGCCAGAACAAAACAATTCCCCGGCTACCCTTCGTAGGATTACCATTCGAAAGAAAATATAAAAGAACATACGGGTTTCAAATTTCGTTAGAATCAGCCTAAATCTACTATGTTATTACCAAGACAAAAGAAAAGTAAAACTGGGACCGACGGACCTATGGACGACCGACCTAGTGAGATATAGATTCGCATGCGACTAAAAATATTAAGATCGCATAGCAACCTAGAATCTCACCTTTTCAGATCACACCACCACTCAGATCTCATACAAAAGTAGCACCGACTTTTGTTGCACAACTCTTTCAACTGCAACCTAATAGATTATGTGGTGCGAGACCTTGTAGAGAAGGATATCCCCAAGACAGCTCACAACACTCTAAGATATTTAATGGCAGCCAATGTGGAGGTAATGTTATCCAGTGCCGAAGACTTCCTGATCATAGTACCCAACCATTTGAGGTGCACCTCTGCTAAGGGTGGTTCAAAAGTTTTTTACTTTCAAACCTTGAACTCTTACCCATTTAATCTGTTCAATTTCATGAAAAAACGAAGTAGGCCAAATTTGATTGAAATAGAATTACGCTAGAGTGTGCGCACTGAAACTGAATTTTGTTCCTAACTGTCATAATGCGATTATTTATAACTTAAATCTGCAATATTATCAACATTACATTTCACCAATTACAGTACTCAACAGTGGACACTGGTTAATAGCAGAACATAGAACACTCTAAACAGTTCTAATACTGATTAAAACAAAATTAGGACACTGCCGTTGAAATATGAAAATTGTAACAACAAAATAAATTATGATGTGGCAGATCTTCACTACCGTCCGACGATTCTTCCAACAACAGTACTCTTAAGTCTTTCGGAAACAGTTTCCGGTGCTCTCTAACAACTTGCATAATGAAGTGAGTCTGTTCTTTAGTCTTTGACAAGAGTCCATTATACACCTGGATAAGCGCTATGACTCTTTTTGCCGCGTCATTAGCCACAGTTAGGCTGTTCGCAATCTCCTCTTCGGCGATGTATGTTCTGTTGTAGGCCCATGTACTGGGATCTTCAGCTAAGAACTCCTTACTGAGATTTAGAATATCGAAGAACTTCCGAGTGTTCGTTGTGACAAAATCGCTCAAATTCTTCATTCCAATGGTTAGCAGATCTAAAGTCACCTTTTTCAGTGGCTTCTGGTCTCCTCCGATGCCCATGGCAGCGAACATCGCCTTCTTCTCAGCCACAGCTACAGCTGTATCAAAGAAGGCCAGCGCCACTAGCTCTTCACTCAAGTGCCAGAGGTGGTTGGACAGCTTTTTGAGGGCACCTTTTGCAGTTCTGTCATCAGCAGCAGCCAACGACTTCGGGAGTTCCAGATCGCTTTTTGGCGCAGCTGTTGGTAGACGGCAGAAGAACCAAAACTTCACTTGGTGCTTCATTCCAATAACAAAGAGTTCCTTCATGCCTTTCAGTTCACCGTTAGTTAAACTGAATACATCCCGGAAGAGAAAAATCTTCAGTGGATAAATTAGTCACACCATAAAGTGGGCGCGATGCATTGCCCCTGGTTTGGCAAAGTGAACTCCCCTAGTTGGAATTCACCCAAGTAAAATGATAGTTAGTTCCAACAGCTACCGGTAATCCTCCCTAGGAAGAATTTCCTCCAGTTGCTGTGAGAATATAATGATGTTGCTTGTCATATTCGTCAAAGAACTAGCAACATCAGTGTCATTGATTCCTGGCTTGTATGTGGCCAAGGACATTTGGCGCCAATGACACTTGACTCTCTTGAAGATACCAATGTTTAAACCGGATGGTGGGACCATGGTGATGAGAAAAACCTCTTCCAGCAGTATCTCGGGAATATGATAGCTTCATTCCAAGTGCATCAGGTGCTTCCCCATTCTATGCTGAAACAAATGCAGGCGCAATCCTGTCTGCCTGTGTTGCTCAAAGTTGTGTCAAAGCAAATGGTACGAATCCCGTTCTCCAAACCCCAATCTGCGACACCTTCAGATTATTGCTTCTGCCATTGCTTAGTCATAACCAGTACCAGCTGGCAACTTAGGTACGCAAAGCAACTGTTCAAAGCCTTTTCCAGAAACAATGATGGGGAGCCTGTCCACTTTATCGTCTCATGTTAGTTCAGCCATCGGTTTTCCGTTTCAGTGAAGTGTTAAGGGTTGTTCACAAGAAAACCCCTGCTTGAGATCTGCAGAGCGATCCTTACGGTGTTTCTGACAAACACGGTGGATGGAAGTTCAGCTGAATATGAACTCGTACAGAAGTTTACCAGAAGCATGGAGCACAGAAGAGAGAGTGTGTACCGCGTGACAATCACTGGTATTGGTTCGATCCAGGGCTGAAAGGACGTCTTGAGTCAAAATGCTCTTCTTTACTCTTTTATGCTTCCCTACTGTGCTTAGTCTAGCTTCTGGAGTGGCTCCTTCTGTCTCACTTTCACCGACTGAGGAGCTCTCGGAAGAGTCCTCCAGGATGACACTTCTCTCATACTGACAAGCTTCATCCTGCTGCTTTGTAATCCACCGTAGCTTCCTCTCTTCTTGTTTTGATTTCTCCTTTTTCTTCTTTGCCAGCTTAATGTCAACTCCTGCCATGTTTCTTCTCCTCCTATTCTCCCACTCTGCCTTCAGAAATGCTTTATCCTTTGTAATCTTTATCATCCTCAGGGCATCTTGGTAGGCTATGTTAAATAGATAATTCAAGGTGTCACAAAATTTCTCTTTGTTCTTCTCCTTAGTTTCACTACTTCGCCCATTATTCTTCGTCAAGGCTTCCCATTCTGAAACAAGGCCGTCAAGTTTCTTCACAGCATGGTGAAAAGGCTGAATGGGAATGCGGGCCTTTTCCCAAAAGCCTTCGGTCTCTTTCATAGGCTGAACTGCTGCTTCATGCTTTACCATTCCATTTTCTCCCATGCGATACAGATATACTCGGAGTGCGTTGCCTTTGGATGTAAGCTTACAGCCCGACAGAGACTCCTTTTTGTTTCCTAGCAAATATACATTGTCTTGTTTTCGCAAAGTAGTCATCTTATATCTGAAAGAGACAAGTTTTTATGATTTAACCTAATAGGGACTGTCGTGGTATGACATTACATTATATCGATGCCATATTATATCTATCAGGGAGGGACCAATAACTTGAAAGCGAACCGACAAAAGGGACGGAAAACCACGTGTTCAGATGGGTTGAGTAGCGAGAGAGTGCAACGAGGTCAGGTCAATTATGGACAATGGCAATGCTCAAGGTTATTTAAAGAGGCATGACAAAAATATAATTTTAATTACACAAAAATAATGAGAGAATTGATGGGTAAAATTACCTCAGAGAATTAACGGGTAAAATCACATCAGTAAATGAAAGGGGGAATTGTAGTTATAAATCAGGCTATGAAGTTAGAACTTAAGGTATTCCCGGAGGAGACTATTCAAATGGGGGGAGGGGATTGACTCAATTGGGTTACTAAAAGAGGGAGAGGGGTTGGCTTACGGATGTCTTCTGCACTTGAGGTGAGGCCGCTCGTACTTCAAAGCGGGAGGTTGGAGTGATGACGGTTCTCCGAAAGCAAGTGGGAGGGGTGGTAACTTCCGGTCTAGGGAAGAGTATTTCGGCTACCCGAAATGAGGAGGGCTTCGACAGGAGTTGATGAAAGAAGTGAGGAAAATCACTCGGGGCGATCGTTCAGTGGAATTACCTCCTGGCTGGGGCTAATTCCAAATACACAAAATAGTCCAGCTGTCACTTTACTTTGTTGCTTGCACTTAACTAGGAACCATGGGGAAATCTTCTGGGTTTTGGGCGAGACTTTTAAGCTCTGTGTCTCTTCCGGGGAGTCGAGCGTTATTTATGTCCGAGGCTCTCCCCGGAGTTGGGGGTTAGCGGGAAACAGCTCTACTCTCGAAGGGCCTCGAATCTTCTTGCAGAGCTATTTTAGCCCGCATAAAGGTGAATCGTGGGGTACTCGATTCGAGGCTACCGCTTGTGGAGGTGGGGTGGGTAGGCTTACCACTTTAGGCCTAGCCGGGCCTTTTGCTGCACATGGGAGTTCCTTTCTGCTAAAGATCTTCCACGTGGGGATTCCCTCACAGGGACCAACTCTTTTGATCTACTCTCGCATAGCAAATTTGACTTTTAACCTCTCATAATTAAAAAGTCTATTAAAACAGCATACTTTGTACAAATTTTTTGTGTGATGCAGTTTTGGAAAGAGTTAAAAAATGTTTCTGGTTATATCTAGGAGGATATTGTGAGCAAATGTGAGCCATGTCAAATGTTTTCTATATCATAAATCCAGAGAAATATTATTTTTTTATAACAAAAGTTATAGCTGAATAAACATGGCCCTCCTGAAATATACATACTTCACAACAGTCACTTCCCATCCACTACTGTAATTGCCCAACAGACTAACTAAATGTGTGTAAGCATTAGAGCTCTATGTTGAAGCATGTTGGATTAGAGAATTTTTTCTTATGTGTAAGTGCTATAAAATGTCGCACAAATGTGCCAAATTGGCCACGAGTAGTATGTAATGTCATAAATAAGATATTTTTTCAAAATTGTATGAGTAGTATACTGTGTAAAAATTCCTAATGGCCTTACCTTATAACGTTCAAATCTGGTCTGTGGAGCTCAGGGTTGCGAAATATTTGAAAAACCGGCCAAATCCCGCGGACATATGGCACGGCTGAAATTTATAATGTATTTAAGAGCACCTGTGCTCTTCTGATGATGCAGGACGCCTTTTTTCTCCCTCTCACTGAAAAACAGCTCTGATTTTATCAAGAAATAAGACAAATATAGTCTATTTTACACAGAAAAAAGCATGGTCAAAACCCGCGGACAGCTTTTATCACCGCAGCAAGGCATAAAGAAAACACTTTTGCATTGAGCAAACCCTAAATGATAATATATTAATTACTACCAATATAGAAATTATGAGAGGGTGAGAGGTTGATTTTTCCCAAATGAAAAATCAACATACAAATAAGAATCCCCTAATATATATTATATATATATATATATATATATATATATATATATATATATATATATATATATATATATATATGTATCACTCATCATTCAGGCATTTTCCTCCCACTCTTGAGACAATTCCTTTCACAGGTTTCTGAATTTTTGTCGGTTTTGTGCAACTTGTTTCCAACCGTTGGCATATTTTTGAAAATTATCTCTCCATCTTGTTTTTGGCCTTCTTTTCACTCGTCTTTTATCAAGTGAAGTCCAATCGGTAATTTTTCTTGTCCAGCTATTATTTTGGAATCTTGCCACATGACCTGCCTAGCTCCATTTCAGGTTTCATATAGCGTCTACTATATCCAAGAGTTTGGTTAGTTCAGTATCCAAATGGCTTATACTCTGTCATACCAAGTTATCCCCATCATAATGCGTTCATGGGCTCTTTGTGTTGTTCTAACTTTTAATGTAAATTTTTGAGTTAGGTTTATGCTTTTGTTTTATTCAGGCATATGAGCATTTTGCTTTTAAAGACAAGGCTTGCCTTTCCAACGGTTTTCCATCCTAGAGTAATTGCGTTGGTTTTCTCGATTCTTTCCTTGTGACGTTGTAATCTGTTGACCCAGATAGGTATTTTTGTCTACCATTTCAATTTTGTCGTTTTCAATTGTAGGATCTATCATTTCGACATCTGAAAAGTTTGTTATGACTTTTGATTTTCCAAGATGTATTTTTAGAAAGACTCTTTTGCGTTCATGGTTGAGTTCTTGAAGGATTGTTTGAATCTCATTTAGGTTATCATCTATGAGTACATTATCATCTGCCAACCTCAGGTGTTTAAGGTAATCTCCATCCATTTTAATACCTTTGTTCTGCTGTTGAGCCTCTGGAATACTTCTTCTAGACAAGATGTGAATAATACCGAAGATATGTCATCTCCTTGTCTTACCCCCGACTGTAATTGATAAATGACGTGACTCTCCAGATGAGCACTTCTTGAATATCGCCAAGTGGTATGCATTTTTCTCACAAAACCCTAAAATACCATTATCTACTAGATCGCACCAATGGACGGGGGTGGAGGAGTTCAGAGGCGTAAGAAGTAAAAATTAGATGAACACACGAAAGTCAGTTGTGAGAGCGTCATTCTCACTTGTTTAAACCCAGAACCAAAGGATCGCAAATAGTATATTTGGAGATGAAGTTATGGCTGCAGCACACGAATGTGGGATTGGGCGGGGTTTGCTTGAGCTTGAAATCAGTCATTCCAAGATGTACGTCCTGCATGGAAATGTGAATACCTTAATAACGATGAATTTGAGAGTTGGAATGAATTACAACCACTCTAAAGGTGTCAGAAGGTTACAATAATGGTTAACAAGATCTTGGCAAGAGTAGCAAAACCTATTTTGCCATCTTGGAAAATAGCGAACCAATGTAAAATGCATGGAAATAAAAAGTTAAATATTTTATTGTTTATTTTATAATGTTAGGTTACATGAATAACTTTAACATCCCCTAAAGCCTTCGGTTAGAGATGTTAACTTAACTGAAAGTCCCACTTGCCAACTTGCTGTTATTACTCCAATTTTCTGATTCCAGAAGATCGTAGCATAAATCTAATGCCTTAATTGAGTCTTGATTTTGTCCCCAAATATCAAGTTATTTTTAGAGGTTATCTTCATACAGCCTTTGCAATTTTTGTTTTGACCTTTCAAGAAAACCTATCTGGTTAATTTTCGTATTTGGACCTTTATTTTTTTCATCACAACTGGAACTGAGTCCTACGTAAGCAGAGGATGAACGACACTCTGAAACGTGTTCCCACTCAAGTTTACCATGCGCAAAATATCGAATCCAAAATCGCTCATTTGACGAGTAGAAAACTCAACAATTTTGCGTTATTTATTCTTGACAAGTTTCGCTTAACCCCTTCATTCACATAGGAGCCCCGAAACACCGTAACATTTAGGGGCGCATATGCCTGAGCACATTTCGCCAAGAAGCTTATGTAATTTGACATTTCACTTCATCCACTGAACTAATTTCATCTTTAATTAGAGTCGTTAGTAATAATTTAGAAACAGCAGTGTACAACCTACCTAACATAAAATCCTAAAAATATTTAGCCAAATAAAAAAACAATTAAAAGCAACTCAAGTTTTTTAAAAGATATATTTAGACACTACTTATCTATATTAGTTTCAAGGTTACGCCCAAATTCTCTTTTCTTGGAGAAGATTCCTCGAACAGATAAATAAATTAATTCACATAAATATCAGAATGACAGTCGTGCCCGAGGGAACAATAGGCCGGTTATTGTTATGGGGGTGTTGGGTAGTATTCGGTTTTTCCACCAACCCCTGTCCAGAGGAATCCTTCAACACCCAAAGGGGGGGGGGAAGCTCCGGTTCTATGCCAGTAACTCATGGATATAATTTCCCCTTTCGGAGATGGGAGATGTGTAAGACGGAAGAGTGTAATTGTTGTGTTTGTGAAAATGTGGGAAGGAAAAGAAGCGGGGTTGTGATTGATGATGTGCGATGTGCAATTAATAAGTGGCTAGTTCCCTATTGACGTTCAATTTTTTTGTCCCCCCTCCCTTGGATTGAACCAGATAACTAGTCATAATTATTCCAACCCCATATCCACTAAACTAACAAGAGCTTCTCGTTACTAGCTGGTGGCAGAACTTATAGTTACTAGTAGTAGTTTGGAATGGTCATTTTTAATTAGGAAATATGGGAGTCGTTATCTTTAACACTGAACGTTTTGAGTGGTTATTATAGTGGTATTTGGCAGTGGTTTTCTCTAATTTATCCGCCCTTTCTTCTAAAGTGGTTGAAACAGTCTCAAACCAGTAAATAGGAAAGGGTTGCTCAGATTCAGTTGCACGATATTGTGAACTTGCCTCGTGAGGGGTTGAAACAAGATCTTAGTAAACGACTCGTCACTTTGCTCTCAAGAACCCCTGACCAAGTGAGCTACTTGGCTACAATCTATTTTTTTCCATCTAGACAAAGCGCTAACGCAAACCTCTAACATTTAAAGGAGTAAAATGGACACGATTTTGATTCTAAGTTGTGATTTTGTACGGTCAAAGAGAGGTTAAGCGATTTCTCACTACGCGTGTAATTGCAAAATTAAATCCCATAACGAAATATTTTCTAAGAGAAACCTAAATGATGTATATTATTTTTCATGATTAATCCCATGTGTTTGGAATTATGGAGGAAAATTTTTTAAAAAAATGAGATTCTTGGCATTTGTCCTGAATAGAGTTCAGTGTATTCTAATATGATTTGTATGTACAAAAGAGTTTGATTTCTTACTATGAGAGGGTAGGTTTCTTCGTTGTAGTTCATTATATAGATTTCTCTTAATGTTTAAAGAAATATTCCTCTAAGTAATAAAAAGTACAACCCTTGTAAAATCTATTGTCTTGGTTGAACATATAAATAAGTTCAAAATATTTCATTATTATTAAAGACATTTGTAGGTGGGGATATCAAAATAATCAGGGAATTTTAAGCAAAATTCCAATTCTCATATAAAACATTGTACCAAAATTTAGTTCTTCTCACTTTCCTCGTTTGAAATTATTCTTTAAGACAAAAATGAACTTTGTATTTTCAAAATGGAAATCTAAATGTCTCTTATTTCAAATCGTATCAAAATGCATAAAAATTGTTTAGTTAAATTTCTCAAAGAATAATTGATATAGAAATTAATGAGCTTCATCAGTAGACAAAATGCAATATCGTTGAAAGGACTCGAAATATGGAGTAATTTGTTTTCATTAGCCAAAGGCTGCGTTAAGTACATTTTCGCTCTACGGATTTATATTATACTTATCGTGGAAATTCATAACAGCGTCAAATTTATCGCACAAACAACAAAAAGCTGAATTTGTGGGAAAAATCACAAGTATATCTTAAAATATTTGTTTTTCGTGTCATTAAAAATAAAGTATATAATAGAATATTATTTTTGTGTTTAATAATAAACATAATATATAAAATAAAATATAAGTTATAATAATTTACTTAAAATTCTGGAAAGTATTTTTTAAATGACTAATTAGAACAGTACATGCCTTGATAGTGCAAATTAGATTAATTGCCATATGAAGTTATGTGATGCCTATTAATTAGATGGAAAACATATATATTAGACATATATATCTTCACTTATTTGCCCCAGCTCTTATTTTGAAAAAAGTAATGATCAAACAAAGTCTGCTGACCAAAAAATCGCGTGTTCTCACTTATTCTCATTTATGATCTTACGACCTTCAAAACTTTAAATAATTCTCAGGCTAACTTTGGGAGGACGTTGGCGAATTTATCATTTGAAAGAGAATGTAAAAGAATATTATGGTTTCAAATTTCGTTAGAATCGGCCGAATATTTATAATTTTATTGACAAAACAAAATAATTCCAGGGCTAGCCTTGGGAAAACATTGGTAATTATATCATCCAAACAAGAAAATGTAAAACAACGTAAGGGTTTCAAATTTCGTTAGAATCAGCCAAATACTTAAAATTTTATTACAAATTAAAAGCAAAACTTGACATTCTGACCGACATTGTGAGATGTAGAGTAGCCTGCGACTAGACTCGAACGCAACCAAAAATAGAACATCTTGAAAACTTCCTTTATTTCTGTAATTCAATTTAAAAATTAAACTCTGATATTATATTCTATATTCATTACACCTTAGTGAAATATTTCATGCCTTTTAATGATTTAATGTTGATGAATATGGCTTTTAGCTCATAAAAATCACAAATCCAGTCTCAAATGATTAGACTATTTCATAAGATCAATCAGAAAGGGACATCCAATACAGAAATTTCCGACTTCTGAACAGTATGTTCATTTCTACACCTAATATTGGGCTAGAACTACTCTACCACGAATTACTGCCTCATATGCGACTGGCACGGACGAGATTGACTGGTGGCACAACTCAGAGGTTATTGTGGCTCAGGTTGCTTTGATGGAGGCCTTCAGCTCACTTGTATTTCGGGATCGGTTGTTTCTCATCTTCCTCTTGGAAATATTCCATAGATTATCTCTGGGCTTCATGTCACAAGAGTAATTTCATTGTCAGCAAACCAGTTTTTAGTAGTGTTGGCACTGTAGTAGTGTTGCGGAAACGAAATTCTCTCATCCACTCTTTATTCAAGGACAGCAAGCTCTCATCAAACAAATCAAGCGCAAACCACAGTGTACCCGAACTGTAGCTACCACCGAGAGCAACCCCCATTTTTTTTTATATCCTGGCTGAAGTTCAGAAGTTGCGACGTAATCGAGAGACTAAGGGTTCCAAAGTGATTGGAATAAAGAAAGAGAATGAACTCCTTTGGAGAAAATATGCAAACTTTCGACAATGATTTTCAAAAGAACAACAAATCATTGAAAGGTTTTTCCAATTTTTCGTTGCCATGATGATGTCTGCTACTCAGACTATCTCTCCTAAACGGATGTTCAGCCACTTGCTTTGGAAGGCATTGAAGGTTCTTCGAGCAAAACAAATATCGTCTTCACCGATCAAGATTCGTCTCCTTAATTTGACACGACAACACAAATTCCAATTACGGGTCCAGTTATGCATAAAGTGACCCATTCGAATGATGATGAGCTCAACTTCTTAGAAAAGGTCTATCCATCCAACTCGAGGTCACCCAATATAACTTTGTTCAAGACTTCAAGCCCCTCCCCCCTTCATGCAATGGGGAAAAGGAGCGGAATGACAACAAATCGAGAATGAAAGTAGAGCCAAAGGATTCTTCTATATACGTTGTTCCAAGCATGAATGTCCTGGTGCAATCGAATGCAGATGACTTTTATTTATCGAATTGACCAAGTGAGACAGAAGTCCTCGTCAGTTGATCTACTTGATTTTGGAGATCTTGAACACCAAACTCACATATATAATGGGACTAATGAATAAAACATTGTCATCGATTGTGTAGTGATGACTCTTGTAGGCGATACAACTATTAAGACCTCTTACGACCCCGATTTACACCCCGAACTTCTCAAAACTGTCAACCCATCCGTAGCAATCCAAATATCATCGTCAATGTCTCTCAATCGCTACAAATAAACCAAGCCACCACACCTTTCCCTACTTATACGAACAGTATTCCTACGACTGCAACTAATAGAGGCGTAACTTCGATTAAGAAATCTGTAAGTGGGAAAAAGTTGATGGTTAGGCCCAGCGCCTCTCCAAATGCAGGCAAAATGAGGGAGATCATTATCGGAAAGGGAGTGAAGCTGGGAGGTGCCTTGTTTGGTAAAGGAAAGTCTCCTTCCATGGCAAAGTACCCAGCTAACTTCCAAGATCCGCAGAACGAGATCACATCTGAGTTGACCATACCGGGCAAAGCACCATTGAATGATAATGACTGGTCAAACTACTTGATGATGTTCAGTCTTCTTTAGATTCTCTCTAAGCGATTTTCAACTCGAGTGCTTTCAATGAAGACCCTTGAGCTGTCCTATCACTCGTTAAAGATGGAAATTACGATTTCATTTATATCCCTGATCAGGAACAGTGGCCAAACTACCCTACTATTTCCGATCTCGTTTCAGGCACCGAGGTCTCACTTTACATCCCACCCATCGTTTTATGATAGCGAGGAAGATGAAATCGAAAACATTCGGTTTGGTATTTTGTCGTCTAAAGAAATTTTTAATACGAGCGCGGGCGCGAAGTCTCTTGATGGTCCTTACAATTTGACGTCTTCATTAGTCAGAGAGAATGCACAAAGCTTTTCCGGCTCACCGCCAAAGCGACCAAGTTTGATCATAAAGAAAGGCGAACGAACAGGAATCAATTTATCGACCGAGGAGGATTCTTTCTCTACTCCGAGACCATATCTGGATTGAGGGGTTTCTCAACTCGAGTAAATATAGATATCAAGATCCTGATAAACTTATAGAACTTTTATGAATAGCTTTATCTTATAACGACTTATCAGGAAGGTGTTGAACCGTTCGTCCGAGACGCTTATAAATTATCAATATGATAAATTTATATATATGTCCAAGACGTTCGCCTACTATGTGGTCTTGTTCTCATTAATAATAAAGGGTAATCCAACAAAATGAGGATGAAATATTTCATGATTTGTTACATACTAAATTTACATAGAAACAACAAAATTCATTGAAAATAGAGTATAAATTTACATTTAAATTTATTATGATTAACGATTTTGTCATTTGATTCAAGCCAGTATCCTTCGCTACCTGAAATGAATCTTATTATAAGAAGTATCTGAAGCGTCATATGCAAGTTGACCTTGAAAGGAGCCGCACAATTTAACTCACAATCTACACAATTTCTTCTAAATGGCCGCCGAATTAAGTATGACCACTTCCAAATCAATGGCAAGACTGTGGAACTTCATTGACTTTAACCGAATGAAGTTTGTAAACGCTGATAGTTCAGATCGCAAGAAGGGCTAAAGATGGCTGACGTGTGGCCCATAAAGCAGGTATCCGTAATTGTCAAGGAGAGAACGAGAGGTGGAGGCAGAGAACAAGGTCCGGCTAAAGGGGGTGATTAAGAAAAAATGGCAGATGCTCACAACGAGCTCTGTAAGAGGCTGAACAGGGTCGTCCCCAAGAGGCTGCAGGCTGTATTGGACAAGGACGGCAGGCAGATCACAAGGCATAATTAGGACTAATACTTTTTTAAGCAATCAATTTCTACTCTATTTTCAATGAATTTTGTTGTTCCTATGTAAATTTATTATGTAATAAATCATGAAAGATTTCATCCTGAATTTGCTGGGTCACCCTTTACCAATGTATCTTATATATTATTTTTACTTTTTCATTTCCCAAAGAGACATTATGTGTATAAAAACACATCATTTTATTGTACATCGGAAGGAACCAGAGAAGTAAGAAAATTGTGATACGCATTATTATCTTTAGCTTTATCGGTGGGTGTGACATTAAACTGCATCCGGTAATGTCGCCGGAGTTCGGGAGATCTGTGGATTTGGAGGGTGTGGAACCGCTCCTGAGCAGTTCCACACCCTCCAAAACCACAGAAGCGGTAGCATCTGCAAGGGTCCCTACCTAGGGTTACTGGGCAAACCGTGCTAGGCGGTATTCTTAGCAAATACAGGATCGTCAACAGTCATCCAGGCGCATAAGCGAACTCTTGTTCGCCAACGGCTGTATAAGTGGAGGAACGATCCGTAATGGCTAGGATTTTTGTGTGTGGAAGAAATGCATCCCTAAAATCCTGTATAACCTTATTCGACACCACTGGCCACTGTATGTCTTCAGTGGTCGTATGAGTTTTCATGTCAAATGTTCTCGAGGTATCTTAGTCTTTTGACGAAGGCAGCATCCCGAAGTGGGTTCCCTGAGCTTAGCCATAGTGTTTTGTCGTAGAATGACCCCAACATATACGTTATTTCTACCCGTTATGCGTGGACGTTCTCGGTCAACGTGTGACCTTTACTCAACTCTGGTTACGACAGAGATGGGGGAGGATAGAAATCGGGGGGAGTTGGGGTCCAACTTCCCTGAACGAGTGCGAAGTATTTAAATATAAAAAGATTGAGTGCAGTTGGTCGATATTAAATTAATAAAGCCTGCGGGCTATGAGGCTTATGAAAATTTAAGTACAAAAAATAACTCTAATATTTACACGGTTATACACAATACATAGATTAAATAGAATAATGGTAATGGATGCTCGATGTATACAATGATCGAACTAACAGGGCTACTTCGGGCGAGCTTTACGGGATGGGTGGGTCTAGAGGCGATACGAGCCTCTGTACATACGCACACAGAGGTGACTGGCTGGATAGCCATAGATGATTTGCCTCAGCCTAGCTTGGGTTCTAGGTTTTAAGCGATGAAACGGGGATTGGATGATTTTTCGAAAGACTTTAACCAAGGGGAGTTTGACCTCTAGTAGTAAGACTAACTAGAGGGAGTATTCGTACTAAACGAAATGTATGAAACCAAGGACGAGCCAATTGAGTGGGGCTCAGATACTTCGGTATAATTCTAGCCTTCAGCTCATAGAGAAAGGGAGCACGATCGAGAATGACGAGTTACGTTATAAAGGGCAAGAATATACTGTCGATGCCCAATTGGGACCAACAATACATAGGGACCAGTCGGAACCGTTACTGCCTCCACTAAGACTAGGTGCGGGGAAATCTATCCACGAATCAACACAACGCTTGAGGAGTGAGAATTACTCCCTCAGGGGTTTCTTGATAACGCCCTGGGAGACGACAGAAGCCCGCATTAAAGATTACAATCCCTCGCTTATCGCAGAAAGCAGTTCGATATTCTGACTGTTCCCACGGTCCTCGCTCACATGGACTTACTTCGTGCGTGACCTCATGGTTTCGACGTGGTACATGGCGGCAAGGAGCCTTTATTCTTGACATTTTGTGCCCAATATTTCTTAGCTCGGCTACTTCCCTTAGTAGGAGGGCACAGTATTACCTCTTTTTTCTCTCTCTTTCAATTGTAATCCCAATATATGCTCTATAGGCAGGGCGATGGAATGAATGGTGGCAGCAAATTTTCCTCTTTTATTGCCATCCATACTGTCAGGTCCTCTTTGGATTTGGTGAGTTGGGGGTATATTATACCAATTGCCTTATCTGGCAGTAGCGGATTCCATAGGTAAAACTTTGTCCTCTTCTTATTTCTTTTAAGGGGTTTTATTTTTTATCTTGTAAATCTAGTCATTTTTGTTTTAACTGTTTTTACATTTTATTTTATTTGTTGTTGTCACACCCACCCATAGAAGAATGGCGGTGGGGGGGAAGATGTAAAGAGTGCCCTGGTAAGGTAAAAGGAAAAAAAATAGCATTGGGAGAATAGCAGATCTAGGGAGGATAAAATGGAGGAAAAAAGTGCAAAAAATGGCACGTAAAGCAGTAGCAGTAGCGAAGGCAGAAGCTAGGCATGAATTGTATAAAGAGCTGGAAACAACCGAACGGGCAAAGAGGAGAAACAGGATAGAAAGAAGTAGGAACAAAGTAACACAGGATATAAACCATGTGAAGCAAATAAAGGACGCATCTGATATTATATTAAGAGAAGAAGGGAAGATACAAGAGTAATGAAAGTAATATTTTGATGGTCTGCTGAACGAGGAGAACTCACGCGCTCACCATGATGAGGGAACACCATATCCAAGACTGACAAGAGGTATATAGAAAGAAGAAGTTGTGAGAGCTCTTAAGAGAATGAAAAACAACAAAACAGCTGGACCAGATGAGATCCCAGTGGAGGCGTAGAGAGCCCTGGAGGATGTAAGAGTGGACTTGTTGTGGAAGCGGGTGTGCATGATGGAGGAACAGGAAGAGACTCCCACCGAATGGAGGGAGAGTCTCTTAGTACCCATCTTCAAAGGGAATGGGGATGTACAAGAGTGCGAAAACTATCGTGGGATTAAACTTCTATCTCACACAATGAAAGCCTGGGAGAGGATTTTGGATAAAAGATTATGACTTGAGATGGAGGTGTCCAACAGTCAATTTGGCTTCATGCCTGGAACAGGAACAACAAGCACAGTGTTTATATTTAGGCCAATGGCTCAAAAGTAGAGGGAGAAACAGAAGGAATTACATATGTTTTTTTATAGATCTGGATGAAGCGTATGGCAGAATATCATGGCAAGAACTATCGAGAAGCTTGAGAGAAAGAAAAGTGCCAGAAAAATATGTAAGATTAGTAAAGGGAATGTACAGAAGTGTCAAAACACGGGTAAGGAGTGGAGCAGGCATGACAGAGAGTTTTGGTTGGAGGTAGGACTGCATCAGAGCTCTGTGTTAAACTGCCTCCTCTTCAACATAGTCTTTGACGTGTTGGCTGAGAACGTGCAGTTGGGGATATGCAGATGATGTGGTTTTAGCCAGCGAGTTTAAAGAAGAGGTAGAACAAAGGCTGGTGGAGTGGAGATTAGTACTGGAAAAAGGAGGGATGAAGATAAGTAGAACAAAGACAGAATATATGAAGTGTACAGAAGAAGAGCGGGACAGAGGTGAAAGCATTAGGTTAGATGGTATGGATATAAAGGGAGTAGATGCCTTTAAGTATGTGGGATCTACCATATCAACAGATGGAAATAAGGATAAGGAAGTAACCAGAAGGATCCAAGCGGGATGGAAGGGTTGGAGGGATGTATCAGGGGTTCTGTGTGACAGGAATATGCCAGTGAAATTGAAGGGAAAAGTATACAAAACAGTTGTAAGACAAACTATAACGTATGGAGCAGATGCATTACCTGTAATGAGAAGAAGATGGAAGTAGCAGAAATGAAGATGCTGCGATGTATGTTTGGCGTGACGAGGGAGGACAGAATAACAAATAGAAAGAATCAGAGGAACAACAAAGGTGGCGGAGATTTCGAAGAAGACACAAGAAGAAAGACTTAGATGGTAGGGACACATAAAGAGGAGGGATAAGGAGAGTGACGAGAGAAGAGCTTTGGAGATGGAAGTAGAGGAAAGGAGGAGGAGAGGGAGACCGGAGATTAGATAGAGAGACTGCATAGAAACTGACATGAGGGAGAAGGGACTAAAGACTAACATGGAAGGAGACAGAAACAGGTGGAAGCGGCTCATCAAAAATAGCGTCCCCTTATAAAGACGGGCTAAAAGCTGACAACGTTTAGATTTGTTGATGGCGAGAGATATCCACCCTAATCATGGCCCTTGAAATTAGTATTAGAGGACAGAAATCTAATCTTCAAGAGACTTCAGTGGTTTCCACCATATACGATATAGATTTTTGCTTTGAGACCTTAGTTTCTGATTTTAGGCATGTTTCTGAGCTTCCCATTCCAAATTTTAACAAGCCTATAGTTTTAACATGCAATTCTATTCCTAGGGCTCAGGGGATGTGTCTATATACTCTCCCCATTTATGCTTTGTGGGATGCCGGATTTGAGTGTGGCTGTTATGAGATAATCCTCCTTCGCCTCTGTGGCCGTTATAACGATTATTATATATTTGCTTTATAAAGAACCCTGAACTGGATGATAGTATTTATGATTGACTTTTAACTACTAAGGCTGGAATCCAGTAATCTCACGCTAAGACATCTTTTGTCTTTGTTGGTGATTTTAATGTTCATCAACAGCAATGAGTGAATTCCATTTCTGCGACGACCCAGCATGGTCGGGATGCCTTTGACTTCTGTAATCTTGCTGGATGTGAGCAGCTGTTTCATGATCCGAACCGCATTTCTGAAAATTGCCTGGATCTCCATTTTATGGATGTACCCGCCGTTGTTGATCTATAGGTTGTTCCGCCCCTTGTTAACATCGATCACTCTGGACTTTATTTTAAGATTCAAACTGAATTTTACTACTGGATAAGTCGAGTACTTGAGTGGTCTATTTGAAATCCCGTGCCAACTGGCCTGGTATTGATATTGATTTTAACAATATCTGTTGGGGCGATGTGTATAGACTCGAGTGTTTCGAACTGCCCTTAATGAAATTCTGCTTTCCAAGAGTGAGAGTAGGATTCCAAGTAACACTATTCGTAACGACAAGGCCTGGTTCAATAACGACTGCCGATTAGCCCAGTGGAATAAGCAGGCTGCATTTTACCAGTGTTCTCGTTCGTGCTCCCAAGAATCTTGGAACTTCTACGTGCAGCTCAGGTCACACGCACAGCGTACTTATAGTGAGGCTCAAAGAGCCTATAATAGCCATCTAGTACCTAGTACCTCTCTAGTATCTAGTATCTCTCAGCCCCGTTCGTAGTGGTCTGCTGTTAAACAATCCTTCTTTGGGGATGACTTTAGCCTTCCTCCCTTATCGAGGGATGACGGCTCTGTGTGCAATAACTGTAGGAAGAAAGTTAGTCTCCTTGCCTCTATTTTTAATAAAAAGCAAAGCAGTGAGGCAGTTGACTTACTTTTATCTTGCTTTCCTCCTATATCACTGCACTCCTTGGCATTTAAGTCATCAAAACTTCTTTTCTATTTGAATGACCTTGATTAATTTGGCGGATGTGATCCTTTGTGTTTTTTTTCTCATTTTTAGTGCGTGCGTTTAGTCGCGTGCGACTCTATCTTTAACTATGTCGGTCGTTCAGTCTATCCCAGTTTTTGGGGGGAGAGGGGTGTAATAACATTGTAACTATTAGGCCGATTATAACGAAATTTAAAGCCCTTATGTTGTTTTACATTTTCTTTCGAATCGTATAATTGTCAAGGTCCTCCTAAGGTTAGCCCGGGAATTATTTTTTTTTAGCAATAACATCATAACTATTCGGCCAATTCTAATGAAAGCTAAAACCCTTATGTTGGTTTATATTCTCTTTCAAATGATATAATTTTCAAAGTCCTCGCAAGGTAAGCCTGGGAATTATTTGGAAATATCATCATAACTATTATGCCGATTCTTACGAAATTTGAAAGCCTTATGCTATTTTACATTCTCTTTTGAATGATTTAAGTGTCAGAGTCCTCCCAAGGTTAGTCCGGGAATTTTTCCAAAGTTTTAAAAGTTGTAAGAACATGAATCAGAATAAGTGAGGGCATGCGACTTTGGTCAGCATTCCTTGTTTATAAAATAATTGCTCCATCATTGGCCTCAGAATTGGTTGGTATTTTTAGATTACTTATTCATTAGAGTTCTTTTCTTCAATGCTGGCGGCGTGCAATTGTCACTCCGATCCACAAAGGCTCTTCACCATCAAGTCATCCGGAGGAATGATAATAAATTGCTGCAGTTAAAACAGTTTTGTTTTCTGAAGGGTTTATTACTTATGATGCTCTTCTTTTTATCACCAATGACTTTTAAAGTCCTCTTGATGCTGGTCATGAATCCCTTCTTGTTAATCATAAGGTTCTTTCACTTAAAATTAAATCCTTCGGTATTAGTGGTCATTTCCCTGGCATACTGGTCAATATTTTGACTAATAGGAAGCAGCGTGTCTTGGTCGATGGTAGTTTTAGCTTCTACAGCTTTGTTAAATCTGGTGTTCTCCAGCGTAGTGTCCTGGGCTCGCTTCTCTTCATTATTTATACCGCAGACATGCGTTGGGGATTAAGTCGAATATGGTTGCTTATGCTGTCGATGCAACTTTGTATTCTGCAATTACTTCTCCTTTAGGCAGACAAAGAGTTGCTGAATTGCTTACTCTTGATATCAAGAGAATTTTATCCTGGTGTGATGTTTGGGGTATGAAACTTAATCCAGGAAAATCCCATATCCTTGTTATTGGTTGATCAATGACCTTACAACCGCATAACTCTGACATCATTATCAATTGCCTTGCGGTCCCTAATTGTTCTTGACTGAAATTCCATAGTGTTACTTTTGATTCCAAGTTCACTTTTGAGCTGCACATGCACATTGTTGTGTCCTAAATTTCTCAAAAAGTTGGTTTGTTGCGTAAGTGACGCCAGATCTACCCTACAGACAAAGTGGTTGGGAATTGTTTTTATTCCTTCCTTTTGCCTCATTTTCAATATTGTCATTATGTCTCCCTTTCTTGATCGGAGACCAATTTGAAGCTCCTTGACAGAGCTTTCAACCAAATTAGTTTTCTGCTACCCAACGTACAGTTGAACCTTAGGCATGGTCTACTCTTTAGAGTCTTCATTCATTTCTTTAAAATTATTTCTAATCCTGATCATCCACTTCACTGTCTGAAACCAGCTCCCTCACGGCCGGTTCGTGATACGCGCTACTCGTTAAAGCAGAATGACCTTGCTTTTGGGGGGGAGCGAGTGAATGCGACGCAGTTCTCTTGATCTTTCTTCTCTACAACCGTTGGTTTGTGGAATACTGCCTAATGATGTCGTTAATTCGGATAATTTTGATATATTTAAAAAGCGAGTAAATGCTTTTCTTCTCACTTGATTTTTATGCTCCTTGGGGTCTGTAGGGTTTTTAGGTTCTGCTGTTTTGGCTGTTGCTTTCCAACGGGTCGCTTTCATTGACTTTGATAATAATAATAATATATCTCACACTTGACTTTAAACACCTTAAATTCTGAGCCTACTCACTGTTCTTTTTGACTTTAGGCCTTTGATTTACATATGAGATGCAAAAATGACTTCAACTAAAAAAATGACTTCATCTAGTAACAAGCATCTGACGTCTCTGATTCAAAGGTGGCTTGGTATTAGGAATGCAGCAGTTGTAAGTTCTTTTGTGAAGACGCCTGGGCGTGGTGGACTTTGATGCACTGACACCAGCCTCAGTCCAGTCCTTGTGAAGCTCTCCCAAGTTCTTGAATAGGACATTTCTTCACAATCTTCTTAAGACTGTGGACACCTCTGTTGTTCGTACTCATTTACCTGCCACACTTTCGCCTGATACTTACTTTCCATTATTATGCTTCGATACATGGAATGTGAACAGCCATTTTTTTTCAGCAATGGCTTTCTATGGCTTACCCTCCTTATGGAGGTTGTCAATAGTCATCTTCTGGACAACTGTCAAGTCAGTAATCTTCCCTATGATTGTAGTGGCGTGTACTGAAATGAACATATAAATAGATACGCGTTATTTAAAGTGTTTGAATAGTAATACTAATTATTTGAATTAATTATTTTAATGAATTGCGATACTGGATTCCGAATTTTGTGACCAATAAGACATATTCATTAACATTAAAATTAAAATTGTTTGAAATGTTTGAGTTTACGTGTAATGGATATAGGACATATGAAAGTTGTTTTTTGATTAAATTAGAAAATAAAGTACACTTTTACGATATTCTAATTTTTGAACTGCACAGGTTAATTATAATTTAAGTGGTAAAGATGTATTCAATACAAAAATTGCTCATCATAGAAATTGGAATAATCGTATTTGCATAAGTAGAGTAATAGATTATTCGATAAAACCGCTACCAGCCACTATAGCAGCCTCAATGCGATATATAAGAGGACAGCATGCCCTTATGAGGTGCTTGTCAATCATGTTGTCCATAACATTAACTTTGTCAATCTTCAACGATTCCTTGGTATTGTATGGCCTTCGGGTGGTTTCTTTCAGCAAATTCACAGGGTGTTCAAATTCGATCGGTGGTAAGCTAAATCTTTGTAGCAATATGATGCGGAAAATCCTCAGCAGGTCAATCTTAGTTTGGATGGGGTAAGTGGGAGGGGCCAAAGCCATAATAGAGAACGCAAAGGCTTCCTTTTTTCACTTGGCGTAATTTTAATGCCGGCCATCGCGTGTTAGGATTAATTACTTTGCTCTACTTTGCTTTGTTGTTACCTACCATTCTTTATTTCATCGTTGATCCGCATCTTCCGACTGAATAATCAATTTCCTCTACTTCTACCTTTCATTTACCCATCCTTTGTTGATTTTTTGCATAGACTTATCTTCATGTTTGTCATCGCGTTCTAGGAATAATCAATTGTCTCTAATTTTGCATGTATTATCTTGCCCCTCGTTCATTCTTCACTTCCCCCAAGGAGGGTATCTTGTGTAATCTTTTAAACTTGGTAACTTGAGGAGCAGCACATCCTCCCGCCGAGGGAAAATAAGGAAGGCCCAGCTCACTAGGTTAGCTTGTCCTCTTTGACCAGGTCAGGAAAAGCTAGTTTGCTTCCTTCTTGTCCCTCTCAGCACCAATTCCTTCCAACGACTATTCCCGCAAGAATGTTGATGGTGTAACCAGAGCTAACACTCCTGATATAAAGTAAACCTGAAGGACTAGTACGGCCTACCTTGATGAGTGCCTGTACCGAAGGAGGTAACACCTTT
This sequence comes from Ceratothoa steindachneri, assembly GCA_963969495.1. Classification (NCBI taxonomy): domain Eukaryota; kingdom Metazoa; phylum Arthropoda; class Malacostraca; order Isopoda; family Cymothoidae; genus Ceratothoa; species Ceratothoa steindachneri. Next base: position 18,765,710 of record OZ018323.1, on the reverse strand, counting down.
AGACCGTTACACCCGGTATCCAGAGGATCAGCCTGTCCTTGCGGCCTGACTAAACATTGGAAAACCTCCGTCATTGGGTTGACTTGAAGTCTTTTACGAGTCTTTAGGGAGCTGGTGTTTATTCCCTTCGTGCCTATCAACACACGGTTTTCTGTTTTCTCTGAATAGACTATCAATCATTTGTCTATCCGCAAAAATATAGATTGTATATCCAAGGCCAAAACCCTAAGCTACAACTGAAAGCTGGAGGAAAAAAACAAGCTTACGTTCCCAATTTGCCGCAGGGAGGAAAATTGCACAGACTAGTGCACTTTATACCGAGAGGAGCGCAAATGCTGGCAAGGAAAAATTTAACCATAAGGCGAACATTTCTCGGGCACTTTATGCACCCATTCCACTGATGTCCCTATCTATACCAATTTTGGACATGTCTTTGGTTCATCTTCGATTGTATGTCGTGGCTAGTGACTACGACCTCTCTGAGGTCAATCACCAAGCCGGATCCTCCATTCCGACATGCGTGCTGCTGCATCGGCAGGCCTTTTTGTTTCGGGTTCTTAAGGAGTGGCGCAAATGGCATATGCTGTTCGATATACTGGTATCGGTTTTGGTACACAAAATGCACAAATTAGCCGATCCCCTGTCTAGTTTAATTAAGAGACGCTACTGACAGGGGTAGCGACTTTCTTTAATCTGGCCATAAGCGACTACGTTCTTATCAGCAAGGCCTCCCCAAATTTTTATCTTGTATGGAAGGACAATTATGAAACTTTTCTAACTTGCCCTCCCCGATGGGGATAAGTAGAACAATTTAAATCCATTCATTGATTGCGCGGAGACGTTTTTCTGTAGGTCTTGCAGTGACAACTCGTTCATCCTAGGTGCGTGCCTTTGATGAGAGTCACCATGCTCGTTTCCCACATTTTTTCGATGGAGATCGTCATGACGGCATCAATGACGATTACTGATTACGACGGTCTATAGGCCATTTGACTTTTCGTACCGAGCTTCCACACGTTTAAGCACAGAGAGAATCGAGCTATTTCTAGGGGATAAGACTGGAACATGAACCGTCGAGAGTGCGGAGAAGATGCCGCCGCCTCACCACACGATATCGAAAACCTCACGAGGATTCACACTCTCCCGGCGTTGTGAAGAAGCCCTTCCGGGGCCTGAGGAAAATTGCTTTCGGTTGGGCCATATTTAACCATAGTCAGAGGCCGTACAAATTCAGTATAGGCCCGCCTTTTAGAACGAATCAAAACTATTTCTCAATTCGGCTCCTTCCCCTTCCTCTCTCGAGAAAGAAAGCAAGAATTCACTCCAAAGAAAGACAACCCCAGTCAATTGGCTATTTCTAGAATCGGCTCCGTTCTCGTCTGGCGCGAATACTCCCTCGAATCTCAATTCTTGAGATTAAAAGCATCGATTGCAACCAACCCATGCAACCCCCGTCCTTCCCCGTCGTCTCCAGTAATCCTGTGAATTGTTTGTTCGTACATTGGCTCATCATCAGCAGCTCACTGACTCCCAACTGATTCTATTCACTCCACCGAAATCCTTAGTCTGATAACTTTTAAATGACGAGTATCCATTTTCATTGCGTATCCAATCTCATTTTATTTGTATATTGTATTTTGTAATTCACAATCACTAAGCATTCATCATTGCGAGCCTACTCCCAACGCCGGAGCGCGCTCCCTTCCTCCCTTTTTTTTCTCGTTATTTTTTTAGCCTCTGTCCTTTTCCATCGTTATTTGTTATTTACATATTGCTATTTTTTTGTTATTTTTTTTTTTAATATAGCCTAGTAGATAGCTGTGTTGTGTATGGCGACTTATTCCCAAGTAGGCAGTCGCCAGATGGGCTCCCCCCAAAACAAAATACCATTAAATTATCTATGTAATTGTATATATCTATATTTATATCAATACTGTTATATCTTTTAAGTCTGAAATTTAGAAATTCCTTTCAAAATATTTAATTGTCATGAGTACGAAATTGAACACCAATTATGATCTCAGATCACGAGATTATACCAAATAATCAGAGAGCCAAAAACACTCTCTCCAATTTTAACGGTCGCCTCATGAGCTTCAAACAAGGCCTTGTGATTAGCGACTCCGCTTGAACAGGTCATTTCAAAACCTTAGTCTTAAATTATTCAAAGTTTATTCAGCTTCCAAAATGTAAGTGTTAATCTAATTTGCTTTTCCAATTACAGTTCCCTCATTTGTATATAAACTCCAATTTATCCATTCCCATTGTACCGTATTGTATTTTATTTTCATTCAAACTTATTTTAAAGTTATCATTTTAGTAGCTATCTAATATTTAATTTCCTCATTGTTTGTTTCCAGCAATCTCGCCTGTTTAATTCCTATGGCTAAATTGTCTATTTTTCACGTAATCACGCATATATTGAATTGAATAATATTTTATTTGCCAATTTCTAATGTATATTAGTTCCCAAATAAATTATATTCTCTTACATTAAATAAATAATTTAAAAGTTTATATATTTTTCTTTGGTTTTATCTTGTTTCTAATAAATAGTCGTTTATTCTTTATTATAGTATCCCTATTTTTACCTCGAGAGCATGAAAAGGAGGTGCTCGCCATTCTAGCTCTTGATCGACTCTTTTAAGAGGCTAAAGACTTGGTCCTCTCGCGCGTTCTGAGACCCCTGATATCCTATGCCTCAGGTTAAAACGCACCTTCTGCTTGCGCCCCAATACCTACGAGCACGTTAGCTACCGTGCACATTAGATAACTTATGCAATTCCTACCCACTTTCCCCGGGCACTACCCTGGTAAATATTGCAGGTTCACATGCTCATGCTATGCTCCGTCTAAAAACAAGGTTCGCTTCTAAGGTAAGACCGATGCCTGTAAGGTGAAGTGGCTGCGCGCCTCACCTGATTCGTTAGATGCACAAGAGTCAAATTCCTGTAGAAGAAAGCAGCAAGGAAGTAAGAGCTCTCACGCTAACACCGATGGTTGGACGAGGAGAATTAGAGACTCAGAATCCTACAAATGGCCAGGGATTCCCTGTACCCACAAAAGTTTTGGAAGCGGAGGGAACAACAGAAATGTGGATCCAAACTACCTAATTAAGTCACCGAAGTAGACAACACCTTCATAATATTCCGGGAAGCATACACCTTCCCAGTGAGGGTCTTTACCTCGAAAAAGGTACTGCATCTTCTCAGAGCTAGGCCTGGAAGCCAAATTCCTTTAAAGAAATTGTCATTGACTCCGGGCTAACTGGAGGTTTGTTTCCTCCAGTTACTCGTTATGTATCTGTCTACATGAGTTCATGCCAGGCGTCTACCTCCTTCTTACCCTCCCGGTGTATAAGGCAGAGGCAGTGCAGCTACAAATGGATAATGGGTATACTTTTATTTTTCCGTACATTCAACCGTTAACGCACTTCAATGCGGGTGACATCCACCGCGCCGTGGTACAATTGCATAAGCCCTTCTCTTCTTTACAAGTTTAAACGGGAATCACCCCTTTGAGTGCAAATACACAATCAATCCAAGTGGTCAGCTCGTTGTCGATCTGATGGAAGAGATGAGTTTATGTATCCCTATGTAACAAGTGCTTCTTTTCCTTCTCCTCAGCTGTATGTTTGCTGTTTGGATGAAAACCCTGCATTCAAGTATCATTTTCTGGGACTCTGCCGCTTGAAATAAAACACATCAATGGTGCTTGAGTGGGTGCGGTTGTCTGTATTTCAAGAACTGACTGATTTCTCTTCCCGAGTCTAGAAGATTAGGAATGTGATGGAGCGTTTCAAGTTTTTATCTTGCTTTATCATCTCCGTATACCTGACTACAATTTTTAGAACGTATATGTTGTTTTGATTGCCCTCCACTTCTGCCCCTTAAATCTTCCTCAGTGCCAGGAGTATTGTGTTCGACCTTTGGGCGCACACTTTGTTTCACGCTGGTTCCGTTAAAATTACACGGATAACTCCAACTCCAAGATGTGGTCAAATTTCACGTTGTATCCCCTCTGTTGAAGTCAGTGCGTCTTTACCAGGCACTGCGTCTATATCAAGTCGAAGCTGATTGCAATACAACGCTCGATACGGGCTTGGTTAGGATATCCATTTCTGGTATTTACCAACTCACAAAGTGCCCCTAGTACTCTAGGATTATTAGATTCTCCGCATCCATTGGTTCCCGCTATCCGTGACGTCACGGCTGAGTTAACTTGGGCGTATAACGAGATTATCTTCTACTTGGTTTCTGAACATGGAGGGATTGCGATGAATCAGCGCGCCAATGAGGTAGCCAAATTGTCAGCAACGTCTGAGCAACCAAACAGGTGCTTTACTCGTCTTCAAACTGACTATGTACATTGCAGGAATCAGGTCAGCCATCAGTGCTGCTTGGCAAAGAAGATGTCAGACGAAGGTTGGAAATTTAAAGTGCGCGCCATCGCGTCACGACTGTTCCTGTAGGTCGACTCTTACTTTCTCAGCGATTTCAGACAACGAAGGTGTTACTCCCAGAGTATTAGTTACATTTGTGTTGAGTGCCACAGTCTCGGGATCTTCACGCACGTTAACGTTCCGGTACGCGGGCGAGTGGAGATGCGACCCCTTGGCCATTCAAGTCGAGATGGGTTTATGTACACAGCCCTGTGGTCTGAATGACATATTGGAAGATGTCAGCCTCTTCCACTTTATTTGGATTTTGAGGATGTTTGATGGATGCTCGGAAGTCGGGGGGAGGCAGGCATCACTCCGAAGCTGGTGCATGCTGTTTGTTTAGTTTGTGTTTTGTTTTTGTTGTTTTTTTAGATTATATCTGATATATATATATATATATATATATATATATATATATATATATATATATATATTATTTATTTAGTTTTAGTTTTTTTAATTTCTGTGATGTAAGATTTAGATAAATACGAAATTGCAGTTAATGTGAGGATTTAAATGCTATTACTTTTTGTGTTATTTCGCCCATTTCGACAAATATATTTAATGGACAAACAAATCTAAAGGACAAATTATCTTTTGAATATTTTAATTTGCAATTCTAAATTATGCAATTCATTTGAAATCAGAATTTTGTAATCATGATTAATACGGATAATAACAAAATAAAATGTATTATTTTTAATTTTGTTCATCCGTTGGCTGACTACATTCAAGCAAATATAGGAACCTGTCACTCTTGATTCTAACCTGCAGGGAAACATGCCACCGTAAGAGAACAGTTTAATCTCTATTTGAATTAAATAATTCAGAGTCGTTTATATTCAATTAAAACATAACCTCGCTGCAAAAAGGCTGAACTACGTGGTGTGAAGGTGCGTCATTTGAATGTCTAGAGTCACGAAAATAGGCGCCTGACGAGTGTATGTATATATAATAGTTCTTACCAACATAAATTGTTTGTATGTACTAATATAATCGTTTAATTTTATCTTTTTATTTCTGGTCGCACTTTTCATATGGTTCCAGCCCCACCGAGTAAATGCGCCTTATTTAAATTAGGGTTACGTTAGCGCACGGCAGAAGGCCTGATTCGCCTCACTCTGAAATACTACCTACCTGCGGTATAGTTTCTCTCTCATGGGTATTGTTTTTTTGTAATCTGGATATTATTATTGAAAAAAAACAATTAAGGGGCTAAGTTTAAATATCACGACAGCATCTCCACTACATCATACACGCAACATCAGGACGAACGATCATTGGGAAGGGACTCTCGAATGCGAACAATAACACCCTACGGGACAACATATGTACGCAGGGAAACTATCGCACTTAAATTAAATTATAGACTATTAAACAGCATGAAGGAGGGGGAGTAGGCTATCCACCACTGTAGAAGTATAAATACCGCGTACATAGGTGTACGCAGAAATACTCCGACACAAGCTGCGTGCCCTCTCGTATCTCTACATGCACCTCTCGCCTCGAATTCTCTGTCGCCCTTTTTCGCGCCACCGTAAACTCCGAGATGGCTCGAAAGCATGAAAGACACTGTCTGCCCAAAGATGAAAATAAAGGTCTTTCGCGCAACGATACGGATTTTACGAGAATTTGATTCTCTCTCTCGATTGCTGCTCGCGAGGGAAATAAAAGGAAAACTTCTCCCAGGAATCAGGCAGAAGATCTTGGACCTACCTAGAGTTTGTGTGGAGCCCGATCCACAAAGGAAACCGTTTGCTTGATGCAAGGAAGGAAATCCTCGGAGAATTGGTTGTTGCCGTCACGGTACTTGTAGGTGCAAAACTTCTCGCAGGCCCCCCTCTTCAGAGTCTGAGCTTACACAGGACCTCCCTCTGCGGATTACTTTAGACGTAGCTAGGGAATCGGTTTTGGGTACATACTCCAGGAGCCGAACAGGTACTTCGAGCAAGAAGTCCGATTTGAATCACCGTTTGGCTCACCTTCGTGATCAGGCATAGAATCATTATATCACCGGTCTAGGATTACCTTCTCATTCGGTAACCTCGGTCGGCCGGACTCAGTGCGATCATCGTCACCAGAAGAAGATCTTCACTGCCCTCTTCAGAAATTCTTAAGAACTCAAAAGGTATCGTTAATTGAATTATACCCTCCCCTAACTTTACCAGTTTATTTGTGAACTAGAATTATCATCCCGAGCCCATAACCTTGAGTATTAGAAGTGCTTAATTCAGTTTTTAACTCAATACTAATAATCCCTTTGTTCTGTCTGGTGTCATTAAGACGCAAGCATCCCAGTGAGTCATTTTCAAGTTATCCCCACGTCATTTTTATAGACTTATTTATTCAGTGCAGGATTAATTCTATTTATATTTATATACGCTGTTGCTTATTTCAAATTCATGTACATTAAAGATTAGTTTTGTATCTGTGTGTTTAACTATTTTTGACGATTCTTTAGCAATTATTAAGCAATCCACTCGGCTTAAATCTCAATATTACACCGATCCAGTCATGGTTGGCTTTTACTGAGTGGAGACACACTCAGGGAATCATCATCTTAGTTTTGATCAAAAGGTACGCACTGGGGTTATTCTTATTCACCGGAAGTGGCTAAGGTAGGTGTATTGGATACGTTTCACCTCCGCTTCACCTCGGTGTGGTAATAAAATATATGTCCAGGAAGTGGGACTGGGATTACCCACTCGCAAAACCCTCGACATCCACCATCATATAAAGGATAACTAACTTAGTGAGCACGAACTTCAGACTGGTTTAGGTGCAGCCTTCAAGAAATATATGGACAAGAACAGTTGAGCCTCTGAAGTGTTGATTGTTATTGTGAACACTCAGAGCACTCTACTAATCGGAGAAAATAGTCTCACTATTTCCTTCAAACAGCCCCCCCTCCACATACACCACCACTATTTTTCATATCAACCATCGGCTAGTTATCTACTTATCAGCCCCTCCGTTATATGGACATGGAAATTTTAATTAAGCATAAGTACTCAAGGATACGGAGGCGACCAACACAGGGCTACTGCTACGGTGTGACGGCTAAGCCCAACACACTAAATACAGTAACACAAAAGCCTTAAAAGCAGAGTCATAACGGTATCTCAGGCAAAACCATCACCTTCATCTACCCAAGAGTTATCACGCAACATGTCAGAGGTTACACGCGCTATATCTCAAACTTAATTGATGATTGACGTTTTGTGGGAACAAAACACTTTTAGGATTTCTCAGTACCTAAACACGAAAACAAAATATAGGCATAGTTAATCGTTAATACGTTTAAAAATAAATGGAATTTAACATTAATTATTTTGGGGAGTTGTTGATTGAGTACGTAATTTATATGTAACTCGTTATATTCTTTTCTATATCATCACAATGAATTCCTAAGCAGTGTTTAACTCTAAAGTAGTATAAAAAATTTAAGTATGTCGTGGTATGACATTACATTATATCAATACCATATTATATCTATGAGGGAGGGACCAATAACTTAAAGGCGAACCGACAAGGGACGGAACGCCACGGGTTTCGACGCGCGGAACAGCGAGAAAAGAGTGCAATGAGGTCAGGTAAAATTTGGGCAATGGCAAAGCCCAAGGTTATTTAAAGAGGCATGTACAAAAATATAATTTTATTTACATACAATAAGAGAATTAATGGGCAAAATTAAATTGGTAAACGAGGGGAGAAATTGCAAAGTTATGCATCAGACTCTGAAGTTAGAAATTAACGCGTTACAGAAGGAGACTATTCAAATGGGGAGGATTAACTCAAATGGGTTGCTGAAGGGACGGGGGTTGGCTTACGGAGGATTCCGGGAGAGACGTCAAGGTAAGGTTTCACGGATTTCTTTTTCAGGCAATAAACATGAGGTCGAGGGCACTCGGAGCTTCTGAGCGGGAAGTTGACGTGATGGCGGTTTTCCAAAAGGAAGGGAGGGGCGGTAACTTCCGGTCCAGGAGGGAGTATTTCGGACACCCGAAAACGAGGAGAAAACGTGCAGGGTTTCGACAGGAGTTGATGAGTGGAGTCGGAAAAATCGCTCGGTGGCGATCGTCAAATGGAATTACCTCACTGGATGGGATAATTCCAACACACGAAATGTTCAGCCGTCACTTCGCTTTGTTGTTAGCACCTGACTTGGAACTAGGGGAAACTTCTTGGGTCCAGGTGAGACTCCTCAACTCTGTGTCTCCCACATGGAAGACGAGCCCTATATATATATATATATATATATATATATCCGAGCCCCCCCCCCCCCCCCCGCTGGGGTGCGGGAATCAGCGCTACTCTCAAAATGGCCTCCGATCTTCATCAATTTAAGCCTAACCAAATTCTAGAACCTTCTCCAGTGCATGGAAGTCACTTCTGTGCTAGAAAAGAAATTCAACGTGGAATTCCCCCACACATCTCCCATTCGAAAGATGATGCTTTACAGAGCAGTTGCGTAGGAAAGGATCATTCCATCCGTCGAACTAGAATTATCAAGGGTCTAGGGAAATTCTGACCGGCTACGACAGGTGTACACACAAAAAACGTGAATTTGAGCTCAGCGGGGAATTTACGGACATATGCCTTAAACGGGTCAATTCTAGAGAAAATTTAACTAGCACAATTTTAAACTAAAATTCATAGGAGAACATTGGCGACATTTCAGTGGACCCCCCCTCCCCTAAAAAAAAGGATGCAATTAAATTGAGGCATGAATATGGGACTAATGACTAACAATTTAGTGGACCCCCCAAAAAAATCATAATTAAGAACTTTAATGAGATAATATATACAATTCACGTGGAAAACCTTCGCTCCCGCCGGAGTTTGGATGAGGAAATCCACGGGTCCTCTAGCCTCGAGGACGGGGTAGGATCTCTTCCACCGGCTAAGAAGTTTGTTGCTTTCCGTGGGAAGTAGTACCAGCACCTCCGCGCCAGGCTTGAATTTTCGTTCTCGTGACTTAAGGTCAAAGTAGGTCTTATACCTCTTAATAAGTCCTTCTTCACGAGATACGGCACTCGTTTGTTACCTCAGGTGGACTCACGCTCGTGAGTTTTAGTTTTCTCTCAAAGGGGGAGGAGAGTTGCGCACTCCTTCTGGGTGCGGGCAAACTTGTCGCTCCGAAGGGCTTGGAACTCCGGGTCTATAGGGGTTTCCAGGGGAACGGGTGCATGGGATTCCAGGGCTGCGTGTGTACGGGTAATCACGGTCTGCGCAACGGGATGGTCGTGAATTACTGGGCTCTGACCGATCAAATAGGAGCAGAACTGGATTGGGGCCGCTACCACTTCTGCCCAACCGGACATATAGTCGCACTCGATGTGACAACGAGTTACTGGGAAACAAATGGCCCGGCCAAGGTAGTGGTGGACCACCGCAAACTTCTTGTGGTCAGCGCCAACAGGGGGGAGTATGTCCTCTTTTACGCGGTTCATCCGCTGCTTGTCATTTGTATTATTCTTACCGCTCCTCTTTTACGCGGTTCAGCTAGATTTTTTAAAATTTGGACTGATTTTCTGTGATTTAGTGAAGTGCATTGAAATTGATATTGTGCGTGAGCTGAAAAATTCTCAGGCGGAGATACATTCCAAAGAGGGGTATTCGCCTTAGCGAGCCTCAATGAACGCTAGTTGAAGGAAAGGGAGAGGGATCTTTCTTCGCCGTCCATGTACATGTGCTACAAGAGGATGTTAAGCCTCAGAGTTTATGCTGCCGATGAAAACAAGTTTCCGGACCAGGCGGGCCCAGATGATATTGTAGATTGTCTAAGGAGCTGACAATACAAATGGGACTACTTGGACGAGACAACAGAAGACTTGGTAAAAGAGGCTTTCTTCGGCGTACTAGTGAAATTCTCGTCTGATACTTTTTTGTTCTTACAGGTGCTGAGTTCCGTAAGATTAGATCCGAAAATGGGAGGAAACAACCGTCCACATTTTTCCTTATCCATATTCTGCTCTTTTATAGTTAACCTTTATACATTTCCCAACTACATGAGGAGGTCTCGAGGTTTGAGAAACTCGAAGGACACCTGTGTAAATGTGGATTAGTGAAGGCATGGAAGCTGCGTGGTTATGAGTTGCACCCAATTCCACATTCAAATTATTCCAGAAATATTAAATTACACCAACCATTTAATGGCATAATAGACGATGGAAGTGTTTTAGCAGAGGATTCAGACCGTTTATTAATTCAATTGTATGAACGACGTAAGACAAGTAAATGTATTGCACGACAGAGATCGACAGCAAAAGACAGGCTGACAGATTGAAATGGACATATGAATAGAAAGGAATGGTGGATATCGTGTTTGTTCACGCTCCAACGCGTATATTTCGTTCCTGCCCTAAAAATGGCACGGAATTGTTCTCGTCCTTTTCTTGGCCTCGTAGCCATTATTACTGACAATAGTATTTCTCTGCTTTATCTATGTATTTATCCATATATATCTCTTTACTCGATTCCATTTCCAAAATTCATTTAAACTCAAATGCCGAATTGCTTTTCTCGAATTCTCGTCGAAATATGGAAGGATTTAAGCATAGAGAAAGTATGGATTACGTCATTTCAAATTCATATTTTTATCTTTATCCTTTTATTGTTTTCCTTCCTTCTTTTTCTCCACACAATCGTTGATTATTTTATTTAAATTAAAAATAGATTTCTTAGGCTAATTCAAAGAGGCTATTAATAGATCTCGCACTAAGGATATGGCATCTTTGTGTGTTTACGTACGTAAATTTCCGATGGTATCCATCCGCACTGGTTACTGATCCTGTTTAGATTTTTTTTTTTTTGTATTCGCAGGTTAGGCATGGAACTGGAAATGTGTAAAATCGTATTTCCGACATTTGGTTACTTCTATAAAGATGGAGTGACATGCATATGTTATGGGGGTCTTATGGCCCATGTGTCGCTTGGAACCCACTGGATTGGGAGCTTTATACAAGGAACGTTACTAAAAATGACTTACGAAATTTACATACATCAATGCCTTTAATAACATCAATAAAACAATATTAATAATCGGGAGTGATCCTTTCGGTATTTCCAGCGTTATTTGAGAGATTTTTATTAATATTTGGGCCCCAAAAATATTTGTAAATTCTTTCATAAATTGAAACTAGGAATATTTCAATTTCAATGGATTCTTCGGGGACAAGGTTCGTTGGTTTAGGAGAAGCGCACTAAAACGTAAGTTCTTATTAGTCGCGCTATAAGTTACTAAATCGGTCGGTTGGTCTATCGGATGGCAATCACTTTACTTTTCAATGAGTTTATGAAAGTTTTGAAGGTAGTAAGGTCAGATGATATGTTTTTTAAATGATAATAAGTTTGTTAATAAAATCTTTTCTTTCTTTTTAAAAATGATTTAAATAATTAAGAGCACGCGACTTAGATACTTTTATCTCCCAGTGGGGATCTTCTGATTAACCTGACAGCCTCCGTGAAGTTGCCCCGGATCAAGACTCCATCCAGCAACATAAAACAGCCAATGTGGATTAACGTGGCTAAGTAAGTGATAACCCATTTCAACCCCGAAAGGAAAGAAACTTGTTATAAGCAGCGAAAACACTTTCACTCCAGGTCTTGAAAAATCAGAGAGAGAATAGATTAAAGGACAGGGTGAATAAATGTGGAGAAAATGAATATGGACTAAGACGTCATCGAAAACTTCGTCAAAGCGAGAGTGAGGTCAAATTGGTCTTTGATAAATCTCAAGGAACTTTAAAAATCTTGGGTATAAATAGTAGATGAATGCATCATCACCCTCAAGATGTAAAAGTAGTCGCTTATTTTTTGACACAAATTTTGTATTTTATTCAAATCTGGAAATCAGCTCGTTCAAGGAGGCATCAGGATCATTTTCCAATGATTGCAAAACCTCTGCACCCAAAAGAGATCATTGTGACATTCTATTAGAAACACGGAAGCAACAATTATTTCTCCCTTAGGCTTCGTTAAATCAACCTTTAACCCTTTAAAGGACTCTGGTGCCATGTGAAACCACAATTCCAAGCCACTTTGACTCTTAATATATATTGGGCATCAAAGGGTTGATATTTTATGTCCCATTGGCTGTAACCTTCATAATCTTCTTAATGTGATATTCACACCCCAATTAAATCATGTTCATTGACTGGGCCTTCCAAGAGGATAAATTCCTATAGCATGAAAGGTAATTATTGTTTTGGGTGCTTGAGCCCGTTCATAACCTTACAAATATACCATGATTATTTACATGAATACGGACGTCAACATTCTGACTGTTTAAATGTACCTTAATTAAGCAGGGAAGTCATTTTTCGTGACTATTCATATTGACCGCAATGTTATCCTTGAATATGGACGTCAGGTACATGAGGTTCCAACTGTACCATTATTTTTTTTTGTTATTTACGAACGTCAGGTCCATGAAGTCTCAACGGAATCATACTTGTTTCTTTAGATACGTATGTCAGGTTCATGGCTGTTCAATTGTACTATGATTTTAATTGTACTATGATTTTAATTAATTATCTCCTTTATTATAGAAATCAGCTTTATGACGGTTGGAACTGGCCCTAATTTTGTCGTTTCTTACGGAGGTCACTTTACTCGTCGGTAATAATTTCTTAATTGTGTAAATCAATACCATTTTATTGCTATTTACATTGTCAGAGAGAGTAGATTGCCCCACACACCCACCCACACCCACCCACACCCACCCACACCCACCCACAACTAGAACACAACGTCTACCCGTGGCGACTGAGAAAGATGCACCTGCACGGGCAGACAGCCCCAAGCAAACAGCGAGAATTGCGCGCGACCCGTTTTGGTTCCCTTTTGGTTCCAAGTCTAATAAGATCCCCATCACCTTTTGGGGGGCCTCCGGCGACCCACTTCCGCCGAGTCTGTATAAATACTTGGGGAAAAGCTTTGAGAAATTAGTACCATACAGCCTCGTCTTGGTTAGCAGACACGTACAGTCTCTTACGCCCTGTCCCGCCTACCAACGGCTTCCAGCTACGAACGCGACGCGTCTCATCTACCCGGCCTCGCTCGTACCTAAGGCTAGAGTCCCAGCCCGACAGACGATAGACACAGACAGACATCTATAACTCGGGTATTGACTTCATTCTCGTCTGAAATACTCCCTCGTTCATCTCAGCGAGGTTGAGGAAGAAGGAATTTTGCAAGCGTATCTTTACGGCGCCCCGCTTACTCATCGTATCTAAAGCCTCCAGTCAATTAGGCTTTACGTGAGTCTTACCGTCATTTGCACTCTTTTCCCCCCTTTCCCTGGAAGCAATCACCGTACATCCTCTTACGGACTCTCGTTCTCGTTGAGTCATTTGTACTCCCCTCCCCCGCGTTTAGTATCTCGGGTCTCATCTTATTTATTGTCATTTAATTAATTTTGCTAATAATATTTTCTTTGTATATAGTAAAGTTATTTTTCTACAATCAGTTTCTCTAAACCCAGAACCTCTAATAATTCATTATTTAGGCCAACTGAACTAGATTTTGTTTATTTAACCCTCGCACTGGGATCTATATCTCAATTTCTAGCGTGCTTCCTTCGTGCGTCACCGCAGAGTCAATCCTCGGCTAGCATCGACGTTCGACTCTATGACATACATATTTATTTTATTGTCTGAAGCAGCGTTTTATTTAATAGGTTCATTAAATAAGGTAATTTATGACTTTTCCAATATTCCACAGTACAAGTTCCTGCGAAATTACATTTTGAGTACTTGTATTCTGTTAACAAGTTTTTTTCTGGAGCTTTAGAATACATCCCTATGTCCAAGTAATCAAGGTATTTCTACGACTTCCCTCTTCACCCGGGATTTATTCCTTTCAAAACTCTCACGCGTCTTCTTCCTTCCTGTCTTTATTTTCATCTTTTTCCAGCCACTTACTCTTTCCTCGGTTAGATCACTATATTCCATTGGATTGCGACCTCTCGTTTTCCCATGAGTAAGAAAGAGAGAAGAACAATTGGGTTTCACTTTCAAAAGAACCCTTCTGACCTTCACTGCAGAAGCTATCGTATTTTTCGTAGGAGGTAGAGGTTTGCCTTTGTGTGCCCCACCAATACTTGCCTGGTCTTCATCCACGCAAGAAAAAAACATGCAGCAAGCGCCATTTACCAACGTACGCAACAATCATTTAAGGAGAAGGAACTACTGGAAGCTTCCATTACGAACTATCATGCGACCACTGACAATCACTCTATCAATCCCCCCCTACCTCTTTCTTGTTTCTCCAGATTAACTACCAGGAGTCTATTAGATAGGCCTTATTATTCCTAATTTACATACCAGCAACATTCTGGATGGAAACACACTCGTGATTAATAGTCACTGCAAGCTGAGGCAAGAAAGAAATAGAGGGCCGGAGAAAGCGAGCGTTGATTCCCGTGATTAACGCTTTACTCTCCTTTCTTCTCCTCGTCTACTCGAGCTGACTTTCCGAGATGAGAGATTTCCCGGAGTCTTCATTTGCGGCACATTAAACACCTGTTAATATGGAATAAACTCCGTAAATTTGGCCCTGTTATATTAATAAATAATGGTTGTGTACAACATATTTGCTCTGTAACAACATATACGTGGCATTTAAAACTTAAAGGGGTAAAAAATGTTGGGTTATCAATTAATTGGATGAATATTAAATAATGATTATGATTTTAATCAATAGTGGATAACTATGGCGATAATAACACAAATGATTTATTATCAAGACTTATGAGACAAAACAACACAAATTCTAGAATTCTATTAAACTAACTACATTTCCATTGCTCGTTGTTCTTTATCTACGACTAGTTTCTCCAGATGGTATTAATAGTCGCTTCGTACGGAAGCACTCTCATATATCCTTTTTTATTATTTTGTAAATTTAATTTATTTCTATATCCTTTTTTTAAACGATATTTAATAATTCTGGTAGTTTAACTCTTGTCATGATCATTATGATGTTCCTCCAGATACTCTTTCGGAAACGCAGGGAAATAAATGCAATCAAACTTGTTCGCGAAACAAAGAATTTTATTTTACACAAAATTATAGCATAACTTTAGACACAAAATTATTGATATATAAAAAAACATATAACACTTTTCAATAATGATATGTGTAAATAATGCTATTAATTGATTATTACCAATTTTGAAGAGGTAAAAATAACAGATAGTGAAATAAATTAAATAGAACCGAATTTACTTACCAATAGTTAATCCAAAGGCAATTCTTCCTCTTCTTCTGCCTTTAAAGTTATTGTTATATTACTTTCTTTCATACTTTTCATGTACATAGCATTTGCTTCATTTTCTACATCCCTAATTAATTCCTCGCTCGGCTCTCAATTACTACAGTCTGAATTGATTTTTGTAATTGATTGTTTTGCCAGAATTCTACCAGCTACTCTGTGCATTTAGTGAATTAGTTATCCTAGTTTCGATGGTATTCACTTGGAAAATATGCGTTTAACACTTGCTGAAGATTATTAAAACCTTGTGACAAAATCCTCTGTAGCAGAATGAGGTCTAATAGCGGCCACGTGCCCTCCTGTACCCATTTGGGTCCGGAGATCACCTGGTGAGGCGGGTGAAAGCATAAAAACATAAGCAAAGAGGTGGCGGACGCTGTTATCGCTCGCCCCAGCTGTATTTGCCTAGGGACTAATGTCATCTCCCCCCTCCCTCTCGCGGCCAGGTCGCCGTGAGCATGCGGGCGCCTCTGCCCAAAGATTGGAATCCTTTGGATATTCCAGCGAGCGTTATCAAGATTCCCCCTTCCCCCGAAGGAGTCGCTGACTTTTCATCATGATCGCGCGCGCCTCCTCTCCAGGCACCTATATAACGCGTCGACCAAGTTTCGACAGTAGCACTGTCAAACTTCCATTTACTCTGAAGAACAAGCTAAAGGACGCTGTTCCGCCCCCCCTCCAGCGGCGAATTCGATTTAATTGAAGGCTAAATCGATCAGTGGACTCTGCCGTAGTCCTTCTGCAAGCTTCGACTTCAGTGTACTCTGCCTTATTCAATTGGCAAGGACTGACAAGGATTCCCTAACTCTAAAGACGAGAAGTGCTCCCTCGAACTGAAGCCGAGGTAAACAACTTCTACCGTAGTTTCACCGTTCCCCACTGGCCCCATTTTGTCAGTAAGCTCATAAGGTAATCGTTGCCGCCTCCAGATTGGTCTTAAATCTGGCTTATCCCAATTGCTCTATTATTTGTGTGCCTGCCCCAGTAAAATCCCCTTTGAAATCATCAACTGTATCTGAACTCGTTAATCCCTTAATCAACCTACCTGATCGTGTATAGATCTTTAACACCGTCTGGGCGACCATTCCATTTAGATCCAATTTCCATGTAAATTTATATATTCTCTTTTTGTTGTTAGTAAAGTATTATTTTCGTCATCGTCTTTCTTTTGCAACCCCACGCACACCAGCACCCCCTTTTATTTTTGGCTAACTTGCACTCTGAAATAATTGTTTATAAGGACCCCGCAAAGTAAGAATAAACCATTTCTTCCCGTTCACTCTCGGTCTTCAATCCGCTTGGGAAAATCCCCCAGAACCACCAACCTATATATAAATATATCGTCTGGCCATTCTACGACATCCTCCATTTCTTCAGGCGATGGAAGATTCCCCCAGGTTTGGCAATCCTGATACTAGGGTTATCCGAAAAAGCTTATAGCTGATTAATTTGAATTCCAATACAAAAGAAATTCTTATTTTACTTCAATACTTTGCTTCCAGACACGCTTACTGTTATAAAACTCCATTTAAAGCCTTTTTCTCTGAAGAAGAAAGTGCTTTTGTGTCAGATCAACTGTTTGAAAAACAATGTTTAAAAGTTGAAAGTAAAACTTTATCTCTAACCTAACTTATATAGTTAACAATTCCAACGTTTAGATGAAGTTCTTGAGCAAAAAATTCATTAACTGGTAAACCACTAGGGTGTCTTGGCAGTGCAAGCCCGCACATGGTACGTCCGACCCAAGAAGAAATTAAGCTTTAGGTTGGGAAATTCTTCTTCAATCCGATTACTATTTAAGTTATAACAACATCACCTAAATGACATTGTTTGCTGTGATATGAAATATGCGGGAAAGGATATAAATCATATAAGATTTTTTTCTCAAAAGTAATGAATATTTCGAAATATATATATATATATATATATATATATATATATATATATATATATATATATATATATATATATATATCTACTCTTTAGTTAACTGAAGGTCGAGCGAGCCTTTCCAATAATGATGAAAATACATTGCTGAATAAATGTACATTTTTGTTTATTTATTGACAACTAAAACAAAATTCGATAATTATACTCAGAAACTATTTCTAATTCTCTAAATTTATGAGTGTCTTGTTTTAGGAAGACAATACAGTAATGAGAAAGATATCTATATTGAAGTCATTCGATACTCGTTCCGACTGCGTGCATTTCCTGCATGTGTACTCGTTAAGAACGTAGTGACCGTTTTGCATTTGAAAATTTCTATTTAAATGAGTTTACATCCATTTTCAAATTTTATCTCTTAAAAAAAATTTCAATTAAATCGTTATCGATTGTTGACAAAATCCCCCATTCCGCCAGACTAGGCGGATTTTTCCCAGATCGGGGTGATTCCCTGAGGCGTGGCAGCCCTATATATGACACGAACAAGACAATATGAAGAAGTATGTTGGAAATGACAATGTTGTTTGGAAATTAATAATACGAAATTCAGCTTCAAAATTTCTTGAAAGGGTTTTGCATAAGTTTAACCTAAATATCTCCTGCGGAAACCAAGCAGAGGAAGGCTGATCGATAGTGTCGTAGTCAGAGCGGCTCTTATTCAGATTAAATTAAGGAGATATAATTATGTACATAAGTACAAATTATTTAAGAGAAAAAGATATTTGAAAAACTATTCGCTGAGACCGGGATGCAGTGAGTGAAAGCTTGTTCGGTTCTCTTATTTTTTATTATTATTGTAGCCATCCATTTTCATCTCCTTTTGAATAACGCAATGGCATCCTCTTCGATTAATAGTTTTTCTCACAATTTCAAATTCCCCCTTAAAGACCGATTCCCGCTATCGCTACATCCATTTCCTCTTCCGCGTCGTAGGTCGAGAAAAGAGGAAATTCTAAGCCGTTAAGAGCCAAACTTAATTGATTGGGGCTTTTTCCCTCCCTCCAACCTATTCTTCCGACAAATGAAAGCGAACTACAGGAAGTCGAAATTCCAATCGTTCCCATGACGTCTGTGGTGTTTTTCTCAATTATCGCGCACTTTTGATGCAATATTTTGTGGACACATGTGTGAGAAAATTAGGGGATGAATGTTAATGAGGTTTGAGTATTGCATGTAGCATCCATTTATCAAAACAGACGGAAAATTGGCAAGAAACTAACGGAGTGTTTATACTATTGGAGTGTCATAATTTTTTAATAGTGTGCGTTTGTGTTCCTGCGTATAAAAGAATTACTCAGAAAGGAAAATAATGGCCGATAGGGAGGGTGTGAAATGAAAACGGTAGTAAAAATAATGAATATCGAAGGAAAAAGGATGATGTGGATATTTGTTTCTTGGAGTGTCTTTTTGAGGCGAAGAGAGTTTGAGAGAAAAGAAATGTATTCAACGATGTTGGCATTAGTGCCTCTTATTTGGCGGAGATTCCCTCCGCCTGTAAGCTTCTGCATGCGTGTATGCTTTAGATTCTGACGAGCTACTATATGATTATATATATAGCACCTCTTCGAACCATTTTTTTAAACCTCCAATTCTAATCTTACCTGCATTACCTCACAAAAGCATAACATCTATATTTCTATACAGGCTTCCTTTTCCTCCATGGCGAATGTCTCACCGCCATGAATCCAAGCAACTCTGATCTTCTCAAAGGACTTATTTTTCGATAAAGAATTGGCTAAACAAATATCAAGTTTTGAAATGACCGAAGTAAAAGAAAATTAGTCAAAGAGGATTTCAGGAAGGGCTAGCTTAATATCTTGCGGCTGAAGAGAATTCAAAACGAGGTAAAGTTTTACGGGTAGCGCGAAGCCAATAAGATCCATCCATAGTCGTGATAGTCATATGACAATGGTTTAAAAACTTGGAGAAATAATAAATAAGAACAGAGAGAACTGGTTGATAGACACTAGATAAATCAACAAGGTTTCTCTTCACCTTGGAGGTCAATTCGTTCTTTTAACTATTGCAACCTAGATATTTAAATATTTTATTTGCATATTCTTAGTGTGATGATTAAAAAGGCATGTCAGTACTATAGTATTTTCCAAGATTGATAGATACCTGTAAAAATGGTATGTACTTCACGACACCACCCGATTATAGTGCAGCAAAGTTTATTCAACCTAAATTTCGTGCATTTAATATTGATACTCTCATGCATTCACTATACATTCAATCATATAGACTGAAACGTTCCCTAAATATTCTTTCGATGAAGAGATTGTAGGGGGTTCATAGAAAAAGGGAACTACATTATTAAGGACATGGGTGAATGAGTGAAAATTAAAAAGACATCGAAGTTTATCAGGAAAGAATTATTGTGATAAGCAACTAAATTAAGTTTGCTAAAGTGAACTGCAGAGGGAATACATTTTGGGAAGAATTTAAGTTTTCATGTACATCAATTAAATTCATTTATGAAATAAAAAAAAATGATATCCCTTTACTCGACAAATTAACCTCGGAGAGGGGTAGCCTGTGTAGCCTGTTAGACTTGGTACCTGGAGAAGCTCCACATCCTCACAGCCTGAGTGTAAATTAGGGAAGCCCTGCCACTGGGTTGACATGAACTCTGATGGGGCCTTAGAAAGTTGTCGGTGCGCTTCTCCCTTGCTTCCTCTCAGTGCTATTCTTTTGCAACAATTGCCTCAACTGGTTGAATACCCGCATTTACTACCAAGAAGAACGGTTCTCAGCTGACAGAGCTTGGGTTGCTAAATATGGTCACTGGGTTGACTACACGCCATAATGGGATTACCTAGCTCCGGGGGTTTATAATAATAGGTGAGCAGCCACCCTACTCTTTAGTTGACCTACCTATCTATACTTCCCTTTATTACATATCCATCTACCCCTTCCAAACATGCTCTTATATCCACAGAGATTCGGGGTGCTCGGTACAAGTTAGTTCTCTCACTGGTTATTAGGTGAGTTGCAGTCTATGCTGTGAGATGCCTACCTGATGCGAGGATCGAACGCCTTTCGGCTCAGGCACGAAATGGGGTGTGTTGGGACGTCTACTCTGCCCAAATTCTCCCAGTACGCATATACATAAATTGGCTAGGTTGGCACCATCGTTTATGGTCAAAGCTCGAGGAAAATTCGCTTGAATGGCGGACCAGTTTGTCAAGGCCCATCCTAGCTCGGACCTTGTGGGCCGAGTGTGGGTAAGTAACCACATTATGGAGTTTTTATCGTATGTACACTTTTGTCTTAACCTCCCAACACATTGTGAGGTCATAGTATCTACTTTCCATACATTTATTTTTCCATCTTACTGTGATTATGGTGACAACTGAAAGCAATAGTGAGTGACTGCAAGAGAATGGAGGTCTGCGTCTAAGCGCTACCTCGCCATCTCTAATTTTTTGGGAAGATGAGGTAACACTTGTCAGCCCTTTAGTCGGTACAGGGAGTCCCCTTTCGCCATTTCCATGCGAAAATGTGGTTTCTTTTATGCTACCTGTTTACGGTTCAGGTGGCTTTTGCCTTATCCACTTCTTTGTGGGCGCCTTTGGACAACCGCATCTCAGCACCAACGCCGGTCTCCCTTTTCATAGGGTACTGCTAAAAGGCAAGTACACTGCTTCCCGTGGGAGCGTCTCAAATGGGGCAACACCCTTATATCGGCTTAGGATAGTCGGGCTTGTCGAACCGTGTGACCCCATACTGGCCTGTAGACATGCATACTAAAATTGCAGGGAGCCGGCGTGCCTTTTCTCCTCTGTTCCATGATGGAGGTCAGTTTACCTGCTCTCTAGAGTACAGAAGACAGGACTGAAGAGCCCTCGGTGGGAATCCGTGACACAGAGGGGATAGATATCCACTGGAAGGCCCTCACTGAACATGCCATGGTCTCGAAGGTAAATCAGCCCTGATGGCAGGTTAGAACCTGGGTACGGTGCCAAACATCGAACCTGAATCAGCCCCTGTGCGAGCTTCTCCTCAGGTGACTCGAGCCTCCAAGGACTCACACAGAGAGGAGGGACCTTCTCCCATGGCTGGTGCTCCTTTGACAGTTATACCATGCTCCATTTTGGAGAAGATCTCGCTGAGGCAGGGTGGTACAGCCTTGGAGCTTTTTCTGGGTGGTGAGTGTGTTCACTTTCTGCCATCGTCTCAACAAATGGTAAAAAGAAGATAAGGAGGACTAGGAGTTTCTTTCCCTCCGCTGGGGGTCATGAAAAGAACGGGTCCGATACCGTTTTGGCGTGCGGCCAGGGCAAGATTTGAAAGACCTGACCTAAGGCGACCTCGAGCTGGGAGACACAAACAAAGACCAAAGTTGCAATTGTGGTCAGGGGAGCCTCGATTACGTCGTGGCCCATCATTCAGAGATTACCTGATGTTTTTTATTCAGTAAGATTCTAACACTTTTTGCGTAATTGGCTTCACAGATGATAGCATATTATCCAAAGGCAACATGATCCATTATATAAGAAAATTAGGTAGTTTGGTTTGTAAATCGGAGAAGGTGAGTCGTTTCTCGGACAGGAGCTTCCTAGCAAATGCGTGGAACACTTCCGAGGTGGCAGTGATTAGAGCGCTTCGGGCACTCAATGGCACGCTGATGAGCATAACGCTACATTCTATCATGAAATTTGTGTTAATCCACAACGCACAATTTTAAGACTGCCAATGGACGATGAGAGATATTGACTTAAAAACAATGGTAATTGATTCAAGTTGCCAATTTGTGGTGAATGCTAAGTTATTCAGATTTTTAAGTATACACTGAAATGCTATCTTATATTTGAAATTATTGAAGTTGTAAGACATAAGAGAACATTTAAAATCACGCATGAGCTACTTTTATTCGTCTCAGAAGCAAAGATTTGCGTGCTTATCATTTGCAAAAGACTCGTAAGTGTGTCTGCTGTTTTCATGCTGCTATAATCCGATTTGGTCACTAAATTTAGAGTCTGAGGCTGAAATTCGTTATTTACATTGTTTTGAAGATCCTATTTTTTATTTTTTTTAGACATACAATATTTAATTTACAATATAAATTACAACATTGACTTTCTGAGGGTCACAAAAAACGTTTCATCGAGTCAAATTGGGCCTATGGGCCAGCGGTTGCCCATATATGATGCGGAGGTTAGTTTGGACTGCCATGGGGAAAAAATACTGCTGCTAACAGCGGGCAGGGTTACCAGATTTGTCTTTAGCTCCACGCCCAATATATGTTTAGTTTTATACACTAATTTGTCCAGACAAAATGAGCCTACTATCATTTTAGCACCCAAGTAAGTTCATCATTTGCTTTTGATGTTTGATTATTATGTAAAAAGTAGATGACAAAATTATATCATTACAAATAATTTGAAATGAAATCCGTTTTATTTTAAGTGTATTTTTTCTATGTTAGGTTATCTTAAAATTTTAAATGAGGTTAGTTTCATTTCTAAGAATGTGTTTTTTCTGAAAAAAATTGAATACATAACAATGCGGACCTTGAGCTGCATTGGCCTATTTATAAATAAACTAATGCTTACCATATTATTGAAGAGCTTTACAGATTCAAAATTTTATTTTAGACACTCTTCTTTATCTTCCTGGCTCTTTCATCGGCGCCGTAAATTTGTAACGAATAAAGTTTTTGCAGCACCTTTTGGGTGACATTTAAATCATTACTGCATTTTTTTATAAACTGAGGTTGTGACCGAATTCGAATGATTGGGTTTACCATTTCAATGCTCAAAGAATTTAACCACCTGTTTTTCACATTGTATAATGTTGAAAAGACTGTTTCAGCAACTGCACTGCTAGTTGGAGTTGTCAAGCATGCTGATGCATAGATCGCAAACTCTTTGAGTGTCTGATTTCCTCCTGCAGATGTATCCTTAAAAAAAGGGCCCTCAAAGCTACAGAACCGTTAGGAATGTAGGCTTTAGAAATTGGTTCATCGTTTCAAGATAGATGCATTGTAGTACTAAACTGTTGTCCAATTAAAGTATCATTGTCATCTCTCAAATGAGCCTTTATAAGGCAGACGCTGGACCTGACTCAAAACCTTTTTAGGGATAAGTGTTTTCAAACCTTTAAATATAGCAGACTTATATGGCAAGGATTAACTAAATTTATCATAAATTCAGTTTTTTAAAAGTTTGGACAAATGTTAACTCGTCATAAAGCTTTTCTGGTTCTGGATGTGTAATTTGCAAAAGAGAATTCACCCTTTCAAAGTCGGTGACTAATGGGGCTATGAAATGAAAATACAACAAATTAACAAGGTCCTTAAGCATAATCATAATTTCTTTTGTCTTATAACGAAAAACGGAGCGTAAGGCTGCTTCTGTTGTAGCAAAGTATGTTTATACTTCTTCTCAGTTAACAAGAAACTTAAACATTATTTTGCCTCTTATTAACCATCCTGTGCGAGATAACTTATAAAATGGTAAAAGAGTGCCCTTTCTTCCATCGCTTGGATCCATTATTTTCAATATTCCTTCAAAATGTCCTCGCCTAATAATGTTATTACTAAACCAATTCGGGATTTTTTGTAGCTGGTAACCCAAAGTTAAAGGAAGTTAATCAAGGCTTTTTCAATGAATAGTGACAATGAATGACAAAGAAATTTATTAAGCTGGCAATTGCGAGATTGTCTTCTGACACGGAAACACAAAGAATTTTGTTCTCAGACCATCGATGATACCCCGTCGCTAGCAAATCAAACACAATCTGACAATTTTAATGCATCCTCTTACAGAAATCCACACCTTTTTGAAAACAATTCCTTGCCTCTAGCCTCGACACTTATAGACTCTGAATTGCTATAGTATGGTGTGTCGAGGAATAGGCCACCTTCCTAGACATTACCTATATTTATATATATATATATATATATATATATATATATATATATATATATATATGCGGTTAATGTAATGGAATAATTAGACAACTGCTCTGCTTCAGATCCAGCGGGAGATCCTATTCTCCTCGAACTGGAGGACTACATTTATAGGATAGCTAATCCGCCAGTCCAAAATAACTGGTTTCCAAGTCATCCCCTTATGTTCGCCTCTTTTGCGTAACAGAAAACCCTTATTATTAATATATTAACAGCGTTAACCGCACCAATTTGTCTTGGAACTTTTTTTTTTTCTCTCTCTCTCTCTCTCTCTCTCTCTCTCTCTCTCTCTATATATATATATATATATATATATAGATATATATATATATATATATATATATATATATATATATATATATATATACAGTTATATATACATATATCCTCTAATGTACGTACGCTTCCTTCGCTACGTACAAGTACGTTCACTTCATAAGAGTAATCAGTTGACTACAAGGTATAAGAGTGCGATTTACTACAGGGGCCAATAGCGTTTAATGAGTTCACCAAGTTGCAGTTTAAGGGTATATTCAAAAAGTGAAAACCAAAATATAATTCTAATAATTCACTAGTTAATATATATACCTCTGGGAAAATATAGGTAATTTAAATAAAGGACAACTCTGACAGAATACAGATTAATGGGCATTCTGGGAACGTCAATAGTTCGTTAATCAATTATTACATCGAAAATTTAAAAAATCAGTTAGACGGAGGGAATATTTAGTGGTCGGAAAGTGGTTCGATTAACGAGAGATAATAATAATAATAAGTATATATAATGCGCCATTCAAGGCTGTTAGCCCTCACAGAGCACAGGTTGCGTAGCGAGTGTAGAGAATGTTTACAGGGAAAAGAAGGCAATTCTGAAGAGATGAGTATTCAGGAGACTTTTAAAAGTAGAAAGGGAGGGAGAGGATCGGACTTCGGCAGGAAGGGCATCTCAGAGTCTAGGAGCACACACTGAGAAGGAACGGTCACCCATCGAGCAGAGGACAAACCGAGGAGTGTTCAGGATGGGAGCGAGGTTAGACCGGAGTGCCCGAGGAGTTTGACGACAGGAGAGGGCAGACGAGAGATAAGGTGTAGCCTCAAGGTTTAGGGCCTTGTAGGTGATAAGAAGAATTTTATAGTGGGTACGGAAGCGAATAGGTAACCAGTGTAGCTCCTGTAACAGAGGCATCAAAGGAGAGAACCGGAGGCAGCGAAGGGGGAGCTGGGCAGCATAATTTTGAACTAGTTGTAGGGGGTGAAGTTACGAAGAAGAGAGATGCACTAGAAGAGAATTCCAATAGTCTAAGCGGGAGGTGACGAAGGCATGAATAGTAGTCTCAAGGCTTCGTTGATAAAAATGGGATCGAACACGTGAAAAGTTTCGGAGGGAACCGTGGGAAGATTTACAGACACGATGGATGTGCGGTTTAAACAAGAGTTGCTCGTCGAAAATAACACCAAGATTACTGACGGTAACAGAGGAGGCGACATTGGTTTTTTCAAGGTTAAGGGACGGGAAGAGAGCTTTAGATTTCTCCCCCTATCGAAGCGGTACCAACACGGAGAACTTCAGTTTTATCGTGGTTAAATTGGAGAAAGTTGGCAGACAGCCATTCGTTTACGCAGGTGTAGGCTGAACGGACCTTAGTTATTGATTGAGCGAAGGACACTGGATGAGGAAAGGAATATCTGAGTGCCATCAGCATAGAGGCGGAAGGACAGGCTAAAATCGCGGAGAAGTGAGCCAAGAGGAAGTAAGTAGATACGAAAGAGGAGGGTACCAAGGACTGAGCCCTGAGGCCCCCCAAAATGAATGGGCGCGGGCTTGGAGGAGAGGTTATCGAGCCATCGTTGCTGGCATCCGGAAGGATTCCAAACAATTTGTTCGAGTTCGGAAGCCGTAATATGGGGGCAGGTATTAATAACGTGCGCTCATCGGCTATTTCTAGTTCCACGCAACAAGGAGGAGGATCGAGTAGTCTACGACATGTTCCCGCTCACCACCTCTGTCCGGTACAAGGCTCCGTCGTTTCACATGCCCTCCATGGGTAAGGTGCTTCGCGAGCCTGGCCCGGAATCTTAGGCTATCAAAGTCGAACTGTGTAATGGTTTTAACCATGTTCCCCTCACCCCAATGCCTGTCGTTGGTTCGGGGTGAAGTGTGGTAATACCACCTATAGGTTTACCCGTCTGCCTATGGGTTTCTCCGGTGCCCCGTATATAATACAGAAGTGTATGGCCCCTATCATGGCCGCATTTGCTCGCGATTTCAGGTGCTCCGCGTACACGTACCTGGACGATATGCTCTTCTTGGGCACCCCCAAGGATCTCCGTGAAATTAGAAATCCCCTGCTAAAAAACAGCCTGGGTATCAACGTCCGGAAGAGTACCCTCGAGCCGTGCCAGTCCCTAACTTACCTAGGGGTCGACATTAATCTGCACACCAAATCGACTCGTCTCACCCCCAAGATGAGAGGGCGGTTGGTCTACGCCCTTGATTGGGTCCCCCGGGTCGCCTTCCCCTCGGAGACTTCTGGGGTCGCCTCGGAGGCCTTCTTAACTTCGTCTGTGGTGTGACTTCTCCCCCCTTCTACTGGGCTCACTTGACTTACCGGCGGAGCCCCAGGTTCTCGTTGATAGAGGCACTCTTTCCCTCAGATTGGGTCCCCTGGACCCCAATGGAGTTCACATGGGGCCGTGCATATGCCGACGCCTCTGAACAGACGCTTGGTTGGGTGTCCCCCCGTGGTCGCCTTTTCTCCTTTGCATTCAGTTCCCCTTTCCCTTCCTATGTGGGGGAGTTCAAAGCCCTCTTCTTTTCAGCCCTCAGTTTCCCATATGCACGGCTCTTTGGGGACACGACATCCAGTATGGGCTTACTAAATAAGGGAAAAATTCTTACGTGCTTTCAGTTTTGTATACCTATTTACCTATCCTTCATCTACTGGAAGTGGGAAATTGCCTGGGGCTCCAAACGAGGGAATCTGTGGATTTTTTCTTAAGGAGCACATTCAGGGAGGACGTTAAGGCGTCAAAGTTGGGGACGAAGCGCCGGTACAAGGAGGTTGGACCCAAGAAGGAACGTAGCCGCGTCTTAGTACGGGGAAGGAGTATATCTGAAATGGCCATGACCTTTTATTGCTGGGGCGTTATTTTATTTTTCTCAATGTGAAATCCAAGGTACTTGATAGTGTCGTAAGCAAAATGACACTTGGAAGGACCTACGGTCAGACCATACTCCCGGAGACTATTACAGAGGGAACGAAGCGAGATTAGATGTTCATCCAATGTGCGTTTTACTACTTACACATTATCAAAATAGAATGACACATTATTCATCGCATCTAAGATGCGGTGCATCATTCTGTTGTAATTCCTGCAAGCAGTGACTTAATCGAATGGGAGACTCTTAAATTGCATAAGCCCCTTTTCTGTGGGGAAGGCAGTGTATTTCCGAACACTATCCTTGAGGATAATTTGATAGTACGCCTTGCATAAATCTATATCAGAAATAAATTTGGCGTCTTCGGACAAATGTAGGCTCTGGCCTATCAACGGGATCGGTTTGGCATCGAAAACCGTCACGGCGTTAACTTTTCGAAAGTTCACACATATTCGAAAGGACAGCTCTGGCTTTCGAAGCATAACATTGGGGGAACAGTAATCTTTCAAGGAGGGTTCGATTATTTATAATTTTGGTAATTTTTTTACCTCTGCATTAAACACTGATCGCAAATGAGTGGACAGGGGGTAGGCCTTTAACAACCGTGATAAATTGGCTTTCAGAGTAGGCTCTAGGTGGGGATCTAGATCGATCCCCTTGGGGAGTCTTTATACGATCCGGGAAGCAACGGGAGTGGTTAGTCATTTCCAGATTCTACGCAAATTGTCTGGAATAGGTTAAGGGGTTCGGGGGATAAGAGGGTCCCATCACGGCCTCTTCGTATAGGCCAACAATACTGTTGATGCAGGAGCGGCAGTGGTAACGTTTGAGCATGTTGACGTGAAACAATTTGTTACCGGACGGCGTTTAGATGAGGTAGTCCACGGGGCCAGGGGCTTTGAGGACTGAAAAGGGGCCTTTCCATTTAGAAAAATGTTTATTTGTCTCCGTGGGCAGGAGAAACAGGAACTCGTCACCGGGTTTGAACCATCTTTCTTTTGACTGACTGTCAAAATAGGTCCTGTAAATTTCCAGATTCAAGTCCGCATTTTTGTATGCAATGTCCACGCATTCCTTCGGACCATTTCGAAGGGCCAATATGTATGCCTATAAAGACTTGAACTCCTTGTGACCACAAACCGACTCGCGCTCGTTGGTCCTCGACTTTTTCCACAATGGCTGTAGGGAAGGACACTCATTCTTGGCCTTTACAAAAGACTCGTTTAGAGTCTCGTACTCGGGGGGAAAAGGGGGTTCTAAAGTCACGGGGGGTGGGTGCCAAGTTCCTTATTGCTTGAGCCCTTGTGATGGCGGGCTAAGCAACGGGACTAGGGGAGAGCTGCGGGCTCTAGCCGACTAATATGGCGCAGAAGTTAATAGGGGCTGCCACGGCTTCTGCCTAACCGGTGAATATTCGAATTCGATGAAACAACGGATCACTCGGAAGCGGTTGACTCGTCCCAGTAGTCCTGCACTAGTGCAAATTTATCGTGGTCGGGGCTCACTAGGGGCAGCAAATTTTCCAATGCGACGATGCACGTGCATCCCGTATCTCTGACCAGGGTTGAAACACGGCAGCCATTAACCGATCCGGTTTCAAATTCGAGCCCACCTGGGCAGCTCTTGTTAAGTAAAAAAATAACTTGAGGTCCTGTGGAGCTATTCGCTGGTGGGGAAGCAGGCGTTTCGGGAGGAGCAGACGGCGGAGAAAGAGAGGCGCTTACTTGGTAGACTTGGCGGCTGGAAGAAGAACGGAATTGAGAATTTGGGGGACAGATCGGCCTCACATTCCCAGTGGTTCCGCAAGAAAAACAGACGATGGGTCGTCTGTTTTGATCCCACGCAAGGGGATAAAAGACGGGTGGCTTAATATTCCTAGGTTCAGACGGGGGATGATATTTCGGTTTGGAGGGACCTGGGACTTTTACGAATTTGGAGCGTTCTTCGGGTGAAATTTATGGAAGTGACCTTTGCTCTTGGGGGTGGGAAGATGACTCTTCTTGGGATCTTTGGGATAGAGATTATGAGTGGCCGCGTGCAAATCCGCTTCTTCGGTGGATTCTCTGAAGGAAACAACTCCTCGGTCCTTTATGAATGCACGGAATTCAGAGAGCAGCGTAGCCATCAATTGATCCCGCAAAATGAACTCAGACAGAGACTCATAGTCGCCGTTAACCTGGGCGGAGTCTAACCAAAACTGCAGACTTCTTTTAAGGCTGAATCCGAACTGGATTAAGTTGTAAGATAATAATAATAAGTCTTTTGTGATGCAATCTTCAAGGCCTGAGGCCTTCCCAGAGCGCACGTTGTGCTGAGATCAGAATGGAAATTCAATGGAAATTCAAGAGGGGGAGAAGGCAATAATGAAAAGATGCGTTTTCAGGAGACGCTTAAATGTAGTAAGAGAGGGAAAAGACCTGATTTCAGCAGGAAGAGCATTCCACATTTTAGGGGTGCAGATTGAGAAGGAGCAGTCCCCCATTGAGAAGAGGGATGAACGAGGAATATTCAAAAGAGGTGCATGTGATGACCAAAGAGCCAAAGGGACATGGCGTGGCGAGAGGGCAGAAGAGAGGTAAGACGGGGCCTTGTTGTTTAGGGCCTTAAATGTGAAGAGAAGTATCTTAAAGTGAGTACGGAATCTGACAGGGAGCCAGTGCAGTTCATGCAGCAAGGGTTTCGAGGGAGAGAAGCGAGGGCGACGGAGGAGAAGCCGGGCGGCATAGTTTTGTACAAGTTGAAGGGGGCGAAGAGAGGAGGATGGCAGATTCACAAGCAGAGAGTTACAGTATTCAAGGCTTGAGGTGATGAAGGCATGAACAGCAGTCTCAAGACTTTGGCGATCAAAGTGAGAGCGAATGCGAGAGAAGTTACGAAGGAAACATAGAGAGGATTTGCTGACATTGCGGATATGAGGCTTAAAGGAAAGATGATCATCAAAAACAACACCCATGTTCCTAACGCAGTTAGAGAAAATGATAGTATTACCGCCTAGAGTAAGCGAGGGAAAGAGAGATTTAGATTTTTTTACAAGAGCAGGGGTGCCGACGAGGAGGACCTCAGTTTTGGAGTGATTAAGCCTGAGGAAGTTTGTAGAGAGCCAGTCAGAAATGGAGGAGTAGGCAGCCAGGAGGTCAGTGATAGAGTAGGTAAGAGACGTGGGGGATGAGGCAACAAAAATTTGAGTGTCATCAGCATAGAGGTGGAAGGATAGACCGAGATTACGGAGAAGGGAACTAAGAGGGAGAAGGAAGATACGAAATGGTAGAGGACCAAGGACAGAGCCTTGTGGCACTCCAAAGTGAATGGGTGAAGAGTCGGATGAAACGTCTTCAATCACAATGGATTGGGTACGAGACGAGAAGTAAGAGCGGAACCAGTCAAGCACGGTGCCTGATATGCCGAGGAAAGAGTGGAGACGATCAAGTAGGACGGTATGGTCAATAGTATCGAAGGCAGAATGGAGGTCGAGTAGAACGAGGATGGAGGCCCAACCCCTGTCCGCGGCTCTTCGTAAGCAATCGTACACATTGAGAAGGGTGGTTTCTGTGGAGTGACCTAACTTGAAAACAGATTGATAGGTTTCATCAATGTTACAGGCCACCATGTGACTGTTGATGCGTAAAGTTGCAAAATCGAGCGATAATTGGAAGGGTCAGTGGGGTTCAGTTGAGGCTTTTTAAGAATCGGACGGATGTGGGCACCTTTGAAGGAAGAGGGAACAAGACCAGTTGCAAGTTAAGTGTTAAACAGGTGAAGAAGCGTTAAGAGGATAGCAGGCAGAATTTTACATAACAGTTTAGGCGGAAAAATGTCCTTTGGGGAGCCCGATTTCTTAGAACGCGAGAGCAGGGCTGTAAGATCCAACGCGGTCACAGCAGGGAAAACGATAAGCGGCTGAGGCGGGAAGTCAGTGAGAATGGCAGGAGCCGATACAGAAGGCTGAGGGAAGGAGGTACGGAGGTTAGTGACCTTATCTGCGAAGAAATTCGAGAGAGTAGCAAGCAGTGCTAATGGGTGGAGAGACCTGGGCTGGGGAAGTAAGACGGGAGACCAGGCGGAAAACGGTACGGAGATCATTCCTATTATCAGTTAGCAGATTACGTGAGTAGGCTTCACGAGCAGATTTTAATTTCGCCACGTAGGAAGCTGTCGCAAGTCGGAACGCCAGTGAGAGAGGGGTCGTTTTCTTGCCTACTGGTGCGAGCCTTTCTAAGGACTTTTTCATGGGCACGTATGGACTGCCTAGCACGGAGGAGTTCCATAGAGTACCAAGGGGCACGGTGACAACGGGAGTTCGAAGGGTAAACAAGGGGAGAGTGGGCATCAAGACAAGTGAGAAGAGGTTGCTCAAAAGAAGAAAGAATCTGGTCACGAGAGAAAGAAGCATCAATGGGAGGAAGTTTGGAGGCCACATCATTAGATAGGGAGGGAATATCAATAAAGGCAAGACGACGGATAGGCTTAGGATTATGAGACAGCTGGGGAGGTATATGTAATGGGATAGAGAAGTTGAAGTTGATAAGGAAGTGATCAAATATAGCATTGGACAAATTTGTAGTCGTCAGGTTGGAAATAAGACAGTCAGAGATTACAAGGTCTAAAATGTTACCGAGAGAGTGGGTAGGGGAAGAAACGTGTTGGGTGAGGGAGAAGAGATCAAGGATTTCAGAAAAGGCTGTGAAATTAGAATTTTTCGCCAGGAAGGTTAAAATCACCGAGGATTAGCAGAGAAACAGTGGGGGAGAGGCCAGCGAGGAGGTTACTAAATTTATCCAGAAAAAGCTCGAGGGAGGAGCTGGGGGGGGGGCGGTAGAGGACTAAGATAGTTAGAGAGGGGGTGGAATCAGAGACATTGATGAGCGCCTCAAAAGAAAGAAGAGGGGGAGAGGGCAGATTATTCAGTGGGAAAGAGGCACTGTGAATGAGAGCAACTCCACCACCGCGAGAGTTACGGGAGGTATGGGAGTGGACGTAACCATCAGGGGTAGCGAGATTTAAACAGCAAGCAGAAGGGGCAAACCAAGTTTCAAGGACTCCAAGGAGAGTGCCTCGAGTGTTAATGAGCAGGTCATGAATGTAGTTAGCCTTCTTCGAGAGGCTTCTGACATTGAGGAGAGACGCTGAGGGAACGGGTGAAGGAGCAGGTGAATAAGAATCAGGGGTAAGGGGGGGGGGGTCTTGATTCAAGTAAAAAAGTTTTCTAAGAGCAGAAGCTAAACGGAAACCACGCTTAGTGTGGCGGCGGGAACGAGAAATTACCAATGCATTAATGTGAGTAAGGGTGTTTTGAGAAACACTGGTAGCAGTTCCATTGAGGGCAAGAATCGTTAACCTATCAATCATAGTGGCTAAGCGACACAATAATGGCAGAAAAGCAAATTGACTCTATAAGTAGAGTGGCTTAAGCGACACAATAACGGGAGAAACAACAATAGAGACAAAATAAAGAGTAATCGAATTGTGTGAACAAATAAAATTGCGATATAAACAAGAAACGCGGGAAAAAAAAATTAGTGACGAATAAGAATTAGCGGTCGGTGAGAAAGGGGGGGCGTGGGCAGGAAGACAGAGCGAAGGTAATAATGAGGCGGCTTGAAAAAAAACACGTGGGTGCGGGAAGACAGAGCAGAGGTAACAACGGGCGGCTTGAAAAAAGCACAAAAAAGCAACACAGAAAATGGTGAAAGCACAGGCAATAACAATGCAAAAATCAAAATTAAAACACAGCACAAAAGATAACTTGAACCGTAAAAAAAGCCACAGATATATATATATATATATATAGATATATATATATATATATATATATATATATATATATATATATATATATATATATATATATAAAATTTAATTAACCTAGCCAAGTACATAAAATAATATCTTTCACGTGAATTCATATTTGGACGCGAAGTTTATTCTCTTAATGTATTTATGCTTTACAGAGAAAGTATTAAATATATATGTGAGAAAATATTATTAATAAAATAAAGCAAATAACCAACCAGAGAAAATTAAAAAGCATAAAAGGTAAATAAATTTACGAAAGAGACGCTTTTAGCATTGTATTACCGCCTTTTAGGTTATACCTATATGTGTATACTTAAAAAGATCGTGATAGATGAATATAAATATACATAAGTGTATATATATATATATATATATATATATACACTTCACTCCCTCCTACTAAGAAGCCAGAGGAATATTCAGTCCCTTAAATCAATTGTTTACACATAAATTCCAATTCAGATCTATTTAGCAGCAAGTCGTACGAGATGAACACACTTCTTTTCATTTCTCCCGAAGTCATATCTCGTACCTCCTCACAAAATAAGAAGCCCCATTAGACTGCAATCCCCCTCCATTGAAGGTACGTTTCCTTGCTTCCAACTTATGTTCTCCTCCGTTCTAAGACTCATACCAACGAATCGTGTCCGACCTTATTTTACCCCCAAGGAGCGATTTGGTCAGATCGTAAGGAAAAGGCTTAGGTGCCACCCAAATTTTATTTTAATTTTTAAGGGCCCATATGGCATGCACAGTTAAATAAGATTGGGAATAGACACTCATTTTTTAATAATAATTATAAAATCCTTTTGATTCCACCTAGTTTAGGATTTGGCATATTTTTACCGGGGAAGATGTTTTAAACGGTAGCTTAGCTGTTAATTGTTCAAAGGATGTTCATGTATTAGTTTGACATCGGTCCTTTTGTAAACTTTAAAATTTCTCAAAGTTCGGCTACAGTGATAATAAAACTTGAGAAAATAATGATCCTGTTTGATACTGGAGTACCCATTGATCGAAACCTCCTTATTCAATGCAGTGTTCCTAGTGCTTGACTGCCTGATGTGACAATAACTAAGTCACGCTTCAAGAAGGCCCCTTTGGGTGAGGCTCTCGATGGCATCCCCAGGAATCTTTGCTCAAACCATTTGTGAGCTATCGGCACTTTAAAAAATAACGAACTAATTAAGGGCCTATTCCCGTGGCGACCAGGACTCTCCCCTTTTGACAATGGTTTGATTATATTGAGTTTAGGGCCACTATCGGCCCTGTTATTGTTTTTTCTCGTATATTTATAGAAAAAGCAATAATTAACTGTAATAACATCTCTAATAATGTATATGAATATGTTCTTAAAATGCTAATAAATATGCAGGATGACTAAGCACCGTGTATATAACAGGCAAACTTTCGCAATTAAAACAAGTAGGAAGGGTAACTGGAATAATTGCTACTGACTTCAAAGGAATGCCTCACTCGGATATTTTATAAACTTATCTGAAGATTAATAAATTTTTAAATAAAAATCTTTTGTTATTTAGACATTAAACGATTTGGTATCTTAATGCGTAAAATTCAAGTTCATAAATAAGAAAAAAAAATATTCCAAATGCCAGGTCTTTCTCTATATTAGTCACGAGTTAAGCCAGCGGACATCATGTTTAGTGAACCTTTGATGTGTTCAACTCGTTGAATTAAATGTTAAAGCTTCAGAAAATTACATTTTTAAACAGTTTAAAAACAAAAGGTGAATTTAATGAAAGAAACAGGAGGATGACGCTGGGGCCTTGAGGAGCTTTTTAATTTCTTACACTGTGTAGAATTAGTTGGATCTGAAGCTTTGAAATTATTCCCTTTACAATTTGATTTTATAAAAATTAATTACACTTATATTTTTTTCTTATAATTATAATGTCACAAAATTCGGAAGACAATCACGCAGAATGAGACAACAAGATTTTTGTTTTAGTTATTTTTCCATTTTGGCAATTTTTAATGAAAGACTTTCGGCAACCGCGTTCTGAATGTCTTGTGATTTCCAATTAAGCTTTACGTTTCACGATATAATATACTTTTCTGTTAAGCTTAATTCTTCTACTCAGTTCATCTAAGACCAAGTTGCTTAAACATTTGATACTCTAACGATTTAAGTATCTTCTAAATTGCTGCTGTTAATTTCGAAATGCGTCTGAAGACAAGCGACAAATGAGCCAGAAATTTGCTAATAAGTCATTACACATTCTTGTATACATGAAATCAATACCAAGCGATGAAAATTCTAAGTATATCAAGCATTTAAATGCCTTACAAAAGATATCATTTTTGCAATTTGATAATTAAACAGATACAAGAAATGATTTGTTTATCGGACTGAAAATGTCTCTGACCGCAGTTTTTAGTTTTCACAATGTTACCAAGAAAATTGTCCGGTCTTAAAAATCTGCCTTTCATCTGAATGGCTGAATATAGAAATAATTTATATGTCAATAAGCATGTCAATTTACCAAGAAAAACAGAGTAGTCTAGTTTATTGGCTGTGAGTGAGAGTATACCAATTTGAGTGGGAATACAACAATTGCCGGTGACCCCTATCTACACAAGCATTGAATATTAATTTTAAATGATATTCGAGGAATGGTTTGTAAAAAGCTATACTTTTATTTCGTCTAGGTCCCCTAACTCGACAGAGAAAAAGGAAAAAGTCAACAAGCTGAAAAATATTTGAATCATCCTAGACAACAACCCCTGCCTATGTTAGGGGTAATAATCCAGGACTGAGCTCTTTTGAGGGGTCAGTATCTAGGAATGATCTTTAGGGGTCATTACATAGGATTGAAATTTTAAATAGGATAACAATTGATAATGAAATGAAGTAAAAATTCTATTTAGGATTGAGTTTGGTTAAGATAATATTAGGTAGGTTCTAGATGTTTCCTGGGTGTGTTCTGGCAAGTTCTAGAACATTCTTGAAACTTAATAAAATTCTACTAAATTCTAGAAATTTCTCATTAAATGTAGAATGTTTTGGAATGTTTTATTTAAAAGAAATATTATTCTATAACATTACAATGACGTCTTTAAATAGGATTTACAATTTTCTACCATGGTTGATTTTTGTTTTTTTAATTTATTTGTCTGACATTAATAATAACCTAGCATTATTTTCTAAATAATAAATAAATTAGAAGTCCAGTGCCCTACCAACAAAAGGAAAGTTTGGGAACAAAATAGTCATTTTTAATTTACTTTAGTTACAAACAACTGGAAAATTACACTTTTAACGAAGAACCAAGAAAAAAGTGAAAGTTTGTTACATAGTGTAATTAAAACGAGATAAATTGACTGGATCTTAGTCGCGTCCACTCACTTCAAACGTGACCGAAGGACCTTTGCCGCCCTCAGTTCATGTCTACCAAGCTTTCTAACTCTCTGCTAGATGGGGATGCGTGGATTAAAAGTCAGCTATGAAGGTCACATAAATTGCCGAATAATTAAATCCCCGAGCGTTGTGTCAAATTAAATCCCTAGCCGAAAGTTTTAAAGAAGTGATGGCATGAAACCGAGAACAGCTGGGATAACGCAACCCCCAGGGTCTTCAAGGAAGAGGAGCAAATGTATAAGGGGGATTGGGGGACTATTCCTGTTTTTGATATTTTATTCGTGCCACTTCAGCATCTGGAATTTATTGTCAACAGCTGCCCATCGCTTTCCAAACCTCGTAAAATATTTTGGACATTATGATCGTACTTTGTCGACGGAGATACGGCTAAAATGTATAAACCTTCGAATATATTTTTAAATATCGGATTTCTGAAAAGTAACCATAACAAAATCATCGCTTATCACATTGAAGTAAAGCAGCGAGCGAAGCAAAAGTGAAAATTGATGGGGACAACGGAATGTAAAATTGTGTTTCTGTAAAGATCTTCAAAGAATTTGAAGATAAATTTTGTTGAGGTGATGTGGCAGTACTGATGATAAAACAGGGAGAAATATGCCGTCGAGACTTCTGTTATATATTTTGGCTTTTGGGCAAATTTATTAAAGATCGAGGGAGAAAATTAAAGTCTGCAAGGGAAAGTGGGACTGAAACAGTGGTGGGTCTCTCTTTCTCGTTTTTCTCCGGGATATCTTCGATGTGACACTCCAAGCACGAAATCAACGACAAAAAATGGACTTGTTTTTTATTCCTGTCAAGCTTTTGTTCTTTTTAACTTTCTTTCTCTTAACTTAATAAATAATTTTGCTTGTTTGCTTGTTGTCCAAAGTATCTCTCTGAATATGTGTTTTGAGGATACTCTTTTCCACCGAAGGAGACTCCTTTTTTTAGTGCGTGGGACCTCAAATAAGGATTAGCGTCTTTCCCCCACCTCAGTTTAAACGGGAAAAGCAGTCATCAAAACTCTGTAGCTTTGTAAAGTTGTGACGGTGCACAGGGGGAAGGGGAGGTTGGCCTCAGTTTTTAGAAGAACTGATTAAATCCGAGTCAAATATATTGCATTCATTGGAGATTGTGCATTACTTGAGCATAACCTGAATAATTAAAATTGAATAATTTCAAGAAAAGTTGTGACAATGAATATCAAAGTTTCTCGTGTTTGGTCTTTGTTTGCCATCCTCTTCTTTCTGGAGTTAAGAATGAAAGTATTCAGAAGCAACCCTTATATATACAAAAATGTATGCATGATATCATACAAAAAATACTCTTTATAGATCTATATACATATTATATATTTAAAACAGCAACACTACAAAGCTCAGACAGTTAAGAATCTTAAAAAACTAATCTGAACATTTTGACTGATGTGTAACTTTTGAGTAATGGCGTTGCAGTAATATATTAACACTGGATATTAATTGCGTGATTAGGATATTTCAGTCATGAGTGTTATAAACTGCCACCTTTAGGTACTTCTGCCTCAACTCCTAAAGTAAAAATCAGTTAGGTTCAAATGTGTTGTAAGTTGAAGATAATTAATTTTTCCTCCAAGCCACTCGAGTGCTTAGGAACGGTCAGTTTGATTATCGTCCACAAATTCTCTATTAGATTAAAATCTAGCAAATTTCCTTGCCATGCTCCGAAACGTTCTATATTATTTTCAACCAAGAACTTTTTTATTGCATTTGTTTTGCGCAACGTGCGCCATTATGCTAAAAAAACAGTTAACATTCCCGAATTAGCACTAAAGTGTTGGGAGAAGGCGCTGATTCAGCACGTTTTGAGTTCATGTCAATATTCTTGGTGAAAATTGATAATAATACAGTTTCCTTTTTGAGAAGCGCCCCTAGATATGGTAAATGTCTGGATGCTTCACTATTGTCACGACAAAGAACGCCAGACAGAAAGTGCTTCACTTTTCTCCTCCTAACGATGGGTATTCCAGAAGCTCCAAACAAGTGAAAGGGAGCTCTATCAGCGAATATCATTTGATTCAGTCTTCAAAAGTTTATTCCTTATATCTCTTACGAAAGTGAAGACTGTCCATAAGGCTCTTCTT
Source organism: Ceratothoa steindachneri (assembly GCA_963969495.1). Lineage (NCBI taxonomy): Eukaryota > Metazoa > Arthropoda > Malacostraca > Isopoda > Cymothoidae > Ceratothoa > Ceratothoa steindachneri. The sequence continues at coordinate 18,726,678 of OZ018323.1, read as the reverse complement.
GGTGAGAAGAGGCTTCTTCCTATCCCCTCTCTTCTTGAACCATTGTCGATAACTCTGCACCTCACTCTTCGCCCTGAAGCCTCTAACATGTCTCTTTCTAATCATTTAAATCTCAAGGTTGTCAGAAATTCTTCTTTATGGGAGTCTTTTGAAGTTAATAATGATTCTAAAGATAGTCTGGTTTAAAGCAATGCCCTTAGCTACCATCTCATAGTATTTCAGTCCACTTTGGTGCAGAGCTTCAATGGGTGCACGTTTTCTTTGTAAATAACCATTTCTGAAATTAAAAAAGATCCACATATATATTTTTTTTAAATATATCACAAAATAGATTATAATTACACGAAGTCATTCATTCAACTCATATTTGTAATCATTTTTCTCTTTTGATCAAATAGAAAATACCCAGCGACTGAAAATCATTTCCTACAGGAACAGGACCATTGAGTGATTCTCAATTCAGCGAAGGAATACATAGTTGATTCTTATTATTTCCAAAATGCTAACTTCTTAATAAACCTGCATTAATTTAAAATTTTAAATAACAAGAGGAGAAACTTTACAGCAGGCGCTTGCTCTTTGTTTTGGTTTTAAACAAATTTAAAGGGTTCTCATTACATTTTCCCTAATAATTTACTCTTTGCCTATTTTTTTCAAATCGATGCTTATTTTTTAGGCATGAAGACAAGAATTTTTTTTATCGAATTCTTTTGAAATACGCCAAAAAAAATTTTAATGACTCTAGTTTTTCCCATCTAAATTTACTCTAAATATTTCATTTTACTTTACTTATCTTTACGGGATAGTAGCTATTTCCTCCTGCTTAAGATTAAAATATAAAATCTACTAGGTTGAGGAATAAGTTTTTGTGTTTTTTTTAAATGTTCTGTTGAGATAAGTTTTGTTGACGTGATTTGTGTACATATTAAAAAACAATAATAAATAATGGGAGCAAAATTTGCAAAGGTTAGGCTACGTCTCTTAACAGCGTAGACTATTAGGCTTTGGCCTAGGATACGTCTTGAAGTTGAGTAATAAGTCATTTGGTTTATTTAATTTTTGTTCTGTACCCTCAAAATGGATTGTCAGGTTGAAAGAAAGGCACATTTTCGACACTTTTTGTTATTCATTTTCAACGGGAACGGGAACAATGCAAACGCAGCCATAGCTCGTCGCGATATTTGTGCTGTGTACGGAGAAAATGCTTCATCAGAAAGGAAAGCTCAATGGTGGTTTTCACGTTTCAAAAACGGTCATTTCAATCTTAATGACGAAGAACGTTCTGGTCGCCCCATTAAGTTGGATGGCGATCGATTGAACGACCTTCTTCATGAAAATCCTCGTCAATCGACTAGAGAATTGTCTGTACAATTGGCGTGTGATCAGAAAACTGTAGTGAATCACCTTCATTCGATGAAGTAAGTTGAAAAACTCGGTGCATGGGTTCCACACGCTCTGAGCGAAAGCAACACACTTCAACGCTCCATGATTGCCGCAGGTTTGCTTGCTCGTCACAAGGCTACTCGTGGATATAAAGACAGATTTCTTCACCGCATCATCACTGGCGACGAAAAGTGGTGTGTTTATGTCAACATGAACCATCGAAAACAATGGCTTAGCCCCAATAAAAAAAAACACTTCCACGATTAAAGCAAGGACTTCATTTAGGAAAGACGACGCTGTCTGTGTAGTGGGATTGTGAAGGCATCATTCTTTATGAGCTCCTTGCGAAAAACGAGATGGTCAATGCAGAACTCTACGTTCAACAAATCTATCGACTCGCCAAAGCTATTCGTGAAAAGCGATCTCATTGACGTTATGGAGTCCTTCTGCCACACGACAATGCTCGTCCTCACATTCCTAATATGACAAAAGACGCCATCCAAACGCTTAATTGGGAAATCCTGCCACATCCTCCATATTTCCCAGACTTGGCTCCATCGGATTTCAATCTGTTCCGAACGCTATCCAACAATTAGCGCGGCGTTTCTTTCAATACTATTATGGAATTAAGAACCTGGTTAGACAAATTCTTTGAGTCAAAATTTAGAGATTTTTATTGCAGAGGCATCGAAAAATTAGTTAAACGTTGGGAAGAAGTCGTAAATAACAACGGAGAATACATTATTGATTAAATTGCACATTATTATTAATTAAAAATGAAGTTTTTTTTAAATTGTTAATGATAATGAATAAATTTAATAAAACCGCAAAAACTTATTCCTCAACCAATTAATTTAGAAATAACTTCAATAAAAATTTGAATATATGATAAAACAAACAAAAAATACCAGCAGGATTAAATTTTAATACATTATCTGAACTTCACAATTTTGCTTTAAAAATTTAAAATCATTCGATAATTATATTTATTTTTCTCAGCTCCGCCATTTGGTTTTGAAAAGTTCGAAAGTTAAAATATACTCTTATCGATAAACTGATGTAAAAACCTTCGACTATGGCTATTTCCTATCCCGAAATTTGCTCTTAGTTTATCATCATCACCATCATCACTAACCCTATAATTTAAGAAGGGGATTTTTTCGAGTATTTGAATAATAATTTCATCTTAGTTTGGTTATGACTAATGCTTTTTATCAAAGTTATTTCTAATAATTCTTTTATAATATCAATTAACAAAATAGTGAAGTTCATAAAAAATCAAAGTAGCGAAATTTTGTGAAATTTTAAAACCCAAAGAATTACAAATGGTGAAGTTCAGAAAATGTATTTTTATATATCTTCTATAACTCTATATTTTAGCAACGTAATATTTTCAAAGGTTGGGGAAATTTAGTTTAGAGTTCCTTTTTAAAATTTTTATAATTGGCGAAGTTCAGAAAGTTTATAAGAATTTAACCATGGCTGCTTTTGTTTAGATTTTAAAATTTATTCTTAGCAGCGAAGCGCAAGTTCCCCCCCGTAGGGGGGGGGGGAAGTGGCAAAGCCATTGCCAGGTTTTAGCATACAATCTTAAAAAAAAATCAAATTTTCTGAAAATTTACTGAGTTAAAATATAGTGTAATGCATTATTCTTACTCCTATCACCTCAATTTTAAAAAAAAAACAAATGAAAAAAATAAAAACATATAAAATGTACCTAATGCGAGACCATAAACCTTTCGTTTGAAATGCCCCTAAAAGGAACCGCAATGGAAGTTTTTCATCCAGCTTTAAGCACACACAGTGACAAACATTCGTTGGTAATATTTCAAGCCCGTCCCATGAATTCATGCGAGTAAATCTAACTCAACCTTCTGGTTTTGAAATACAAAAATCAGAACTTAGCTCATTTGAAATATGTTTGAGAGTCTTCCATTATTGTCTCATCATTATTACAGTGTTCTAATATACCCGAGCGTAATCATTAAAGTATCGACCGATTTACACCTGATTTTCCATTCTGTCCCAAGAACAACCTTCATCCAGACTCCATTCACTATTGGGCCCTGATTGGAATTCAATGTTCATCTACTGGTGGAATCCTCAGGTCGCTACCGTTAAATTCTATCTAAATTGATTTTATTTATCATCGTTATTAAAGTGTTGTTATATAGATTATATTTATCTCAATCTGTTTTGTAAAGGGGTAGTCCGATTGGTCTTATCACAGATAAGCTGTAAATCACTTTGGCAAAAAGAAGATTGAAAATGGAAAGGGACTTACTGTCACAGAAACTACACAAATTCCGAGTACTTCTCAAAAACAGTAACCCTCTTCAACTACAAGTATGCATATAAAGGCTTCCCCATTCCTCTCTTCAGATTAATTTGGTCTTCTTATTCCTTTTTTTCCAGTTTTCTCATCCTGGGTGAAAAATGTCACTTTTACAATTACTTAAGAGCTTTAGCCACAAAAGGTGTAGTATTCCTGCATCTGCTCTAAAATTTAATTCTTAACTATCCCCGTTAAAAAAAAGAAAAGGAATATAATTAAAGCGTTGGGCGATGGTATTGGGCTATTCTTATGCGAGTATGGCATGGCTGATTATAAACTGAACTTTTAGGTCTGATGGAGTTGCAAAACATGTGGATTTTGTGGTGTATGGCATTTGCTGAATTATCCATTTGGTTGTCCCCCAAACGAGAGGAAATGGGAGTGAAAACCCTACTTCAAACAAATATATATATATATATATATATATATATATATATATATATATATATATATATATATATATATATATGTATATATATATAAATCCAACTTCACCGCAGGAAAGAGAAAACGAAATAATTTTTCTTCGGAAATAGTTTATTTCTTACTTCGAAAAAATCCGAGCTGGGTTGGGATTCGAACGCGTAGCCGAATGTCTAAAGGGCGGTTTAATTGACTTTAAAGCAGTTGCTCGCTGCCTCAATGTGCACGGTTAGAATCCCCCTAAAGCTCGGATTTTTTTCGAAGTAAGAAATAAACTATTTCCGAAGAAAAATGATTCCGTTTTCTCTTTCCTGCGGTGAACTTGGATTTATTTCATCATTCTCTCGCGCTATTAGATATATATATATATATATATATATATATATATATATATATATATATATATATATATATATATATATATAATCCGTCTATCTCAGTTAGACCAACTCCTGTCTTCCTCCTTTTCTCCCCACCCTCGCCCACACACATCTTCGAGTTCATACTTAGCCACTTCTATTGTTTGTGATTGCCACCTTCTCATGCCATTGGACAATTAGCATTTTCTGATCTCCTACGACATTGTTTTCCAAATCCTTTTGTGTATAAAGGTGTCTAGTTAAAGATTTTATTAGACCTTCATCTATCGTTTCTTCGGGCAATGTGAAATCCCTATCTTACTTCAGAAATTTGATTTTCTTACTCAATCTGCCATTTGTGTTTGTGTTCTTACCCTAGTATTTCTTTAATGATTCCTGTTGGTTAGCCAAATATATTTTGTTATTTTTCTTCTATCGTGAGTTTTTTGTGCGTTGACTTCCTAATTTTAAATTATTTAAATAATTTATTCTTTAACTCTTCTGCTAAAAGAAGAAATATTGGCATAATGCAATGTCTCGTTATAATTTGTGATGACGCCCATCTTGGTGTTTTTATTTTTTCTTTTATAAGATAAATATTACGAAATGCCCCCGAGAAGATTCTCAGCACTCTTTGCTATGGGTTTCATTTGGGTGACACTTTTTTTCTTTGACCAATCAGAGGTTTACACGATTCTTTAGACATGGAACAAGGCCCCAACTCAGGCCTACCACATTATTTTGGCGAATGTAACAATTTGTTTTTGAAAGTTACCATATTTTTTGATTTGCCTATATATTTTAATTATACAATACCTTGGAAAAGGTAGCATATAATTTGTGCAGCTCTAAAATGGTAATTGTTTCATCCCCAAAACAAAAGTTGCAGCCTTGAACTGATTTTACCGTTGGGGATTAGAGCGAGAATTTCAATACAATTCGCAAACCAATCAGTGCGTTTGAATATAGAAGACCCCATTTAGAGCCTCCATTAGGGCATAATTTTAGTCGGGTCAATCTATTAATAGGATTTAAAATAAACTGTTGCTTTGTGGTGTTTTGAACATTTAATTATTTATGTTATTTTGTATAAGTGATAAAAGCAAAGGCCCTGGTACTAGTCGACTGGATAGCTTGTTTGTCTTAGTCAATCCTCCCTCGAGTGGTAGTCAAGCGCTTAATTCGGACAGTCTTCCCTTCGAGAAAAGTGAGTTAACTCGCAACAAGCAACAAGTGTACGGTAGTGAAAATCAGGTGGAAGTGAAAAAGCAAGATTACCCTCGACAAGTGGACCATCACTCTTTCTACGGAATCGAGGTGAACAGAAGACTTGTGCAACCTCAGTGGATGCAGACGGACCCACGCCTTAGCCAACTTCTTGCGCATTCGTAAGGTAAGGTCATGGTTTCAGTAATAAATACAAATATACAATTAAAATAGGCATATAAAATAAAAAAAATGTAAATAAAAAAAATCGTGATTTGTTCATCTGCAAAATTACTCTTTTTTTCTTTATGACTAGTATATCTCACCCCCTCTTTCTATTTATTTCTTCACCCTTACCTGCTGTAATTTACACTGAAACGTTAGAACTATTATTTGTACCATATCAACAAGCAGGGAGACCGTCCAAATACCACTGCGAACCTTATCGGACCAACGGAAACAGGAGCCGGCTAAGGTCTTTTAAAAAAGCCAACTTGACGTACGTAAGCCTTAGTCGCCTAAGCAGCTATCGCAGAGACCAACCAATAAGAGACACCTCCAAAAAGAAAAGGAAAGTTTCATCAAAATCATATGTTGCATTTATTAATCTCACATTGGCAACTTTTTACAGCCTGGGGCCATTTTTTGTAAATTGTTTTTATATGCTTTACTAAACGATACAAAAATGTTATGCAAGGACATATAATATAAAAAATTATTAGAACTGTTATTTTACAACATTTTTACATAGGTATCAAAAATAGTATAAGAAATAATAAATTCTTAATTTTATAGAACATTTTTTAGCAAGTAATGAACAGCTCTCATTGTTTACCATTGCATAAATATATTAATAACCTCATTAGGCATTATAAAATTAGCATCTTACTGCAATAATGCAACTGAAAAATTTAAAATTGAATTTCAATCTTTTCCAAAATATTTTAAAAATATAAGCACTTATCTAATGTAAATTAATGATAGATAATAACACAAATAACATCATTTAACACTGCTAAAATTGGTCAAGTATGCACTTTGACATCTTGTATTTATATTAATTTTTTGGTGGCCTTTTCACATTTATAATACAAAGCAATGTTAGGTGATAAATATACAATAGTTTCAAAAGGAAATATTCATTAGTATAATTTTCACAAATTTCCAAATTTTGTACGGACCGTGTACTAAGCGCCATTTTATGTAAACTGTAAACACAGAAATCCCCACGCTGGTCACCGTTATGAAGTCACCATGGAAATCATATTTAACATGGAATCCATAAACAGCGGAATCATGCAATATTCCCGAACACTGTGGACTATAATGTAACTCGTAAAAATTACATCAGACAAGTAAAATATAAAAGAGCTTACCTAACAAACAAAAAGGGCGTTGGAGCTCTGCAGGACGAAGAGGAAGGTGACGTCACATTAGATCCGCTTTCTATGCCAAAGGTAAACTGAATCAAACCCATATTTTGGCAAAAAGGCCTTTTGTATGGTCCATATCCATTTCACCCTAAAGGCAGACACAAGCAGAGAAACTCAATGCAACCCAGCCCAAAAGACGGAAAACACACCTATAAACACCACGTCACGAATTGGAGTCAGTTTCGGTCATGCCAAAGTAGGTGCAGCGTTCGCCTTCCACCAGGAAGGCTTCCCAGCTGTGCCGTCCAAGGTCATCTTCCAACCTCCTACAGCAGAGAGACTCGGCACATATACCATACGAGAAAGATAAATTCAAATTATATGCTTCTGTATTAGCCCCTTCCAGAAGGACAAGAATTCTTAAAATTTAGTGGAAGGTTTCAGGACCATAAATACAAGTGGGAATTCTTTGAGGATATCCTTGAGAGAAGGGTCGAAGAAGCTCTCTCTTATCGCCTGGTAAAGCTGAGCCCAGACTACTACATGACACCAACTAACACAGAATTCAGAAAAAAAACAATCGTTAAGCGAGGTACCTCCTATTCCTTAGACTAGTAAGGAAACAACCTACTTACAATGACGACTACTAGACTTATGACACTTCTCATGAACATTGATGGGTCAGAACTAAAGAGTATCACCTATGGCAAAATAATAATAAAAAGCGACCCAGACATAATACTAATTTATGAACACGAGATAAAGACCTAGCAAGCCAGAACAAAACATTTTCAATATGTGAATTCTTAAAATCAGAGCCACAAAAGTTTTGATGCTTTTGCGATAGCACTAAAGCGAGGAGTGGAATTTAAAGTTAAGAACGACCTCAATAAGTCATACCATGAGGTGGAAGTACCTATAGCCGTTGGGAGCGGGTCATGCCCTGGTTACCAACCACTTAGACACAACTGTTCTCATGCATAACTTTTTTCAATTATTTGTCTTCTGGAGATGTGCCCTCTTTGCCGGCGATCTGAATGTGAAATGTGCAGCGACCGAATGCATAGCCACAAAACTGGACATAGTCCTTCCTTACAAGCCCTATATTCTCGTGTAACTACCATATTGAATCAAGTCCGCCTACAAGCTTAATATTCTCGTATAACTACCATATTGAATCAAGTCCCCTTATTTCTATCAACTAGGGGGCTGCTTAAGCCACCTACTATACAACATCTATATGAAGATCAACCACAACCCCTCTCCGACGGCTCGCTTTGCGTTCAATTCGCGGATGATATATCCCAGATTTCCTCGGCCGCTTACATTAACCAATATATTCATGGCGAGAAACAGGGCTAGGGAGATAGATAACATCAACTCTTTCTAGAGTAGATGGAAAATATCAACTAGTGCCCAAAAATTCAAAATAATTCCTCTGTCAGCAGAACCTTTGCTGATGTTAATGTTAGGAAGGTGCATCCAAAACTGCATACAGGTTACAGGATTCCAGTTAAACGAATTGCAACGAATACCAGGAGAGAGTTAAAGGAATTTATCAGGTTTTATTTTGCTTACTTCATTAAATAAAATCGAGATACATTTTGCTTGCATTCGTTCTATTTTCCACTCTTACCCCCTTGGGTGGCTGAAAGACAGTATACAGAGTCATATCTTCAAACTTCAAATTGCTTAAAATAAGTAAGTGCTGATAATAACCAAACCAGAAGGAGAGAACACAAAATACAAAGACAGCTCTCTGACTCGATTGTTCTCACGCCGATCAATGTGGCGCTCAAGGAACGAGAAAAGAGGACATGGCAAGCCATTGGTGACTACCTATCCCCCAAGCTCTTTCTTACACAGTCATGACAGGCCTAAGACCGATAAGACTCTTCAGAAGTAGTTATCTCCCGACGGACGGCGACGAGAGTTCAGGGTACACCTAGACATACGCTGAGACTCAGTTAGTCAATCAAAAACGTAGGCACTAATTCATTCAAATCAGAAAAGACATTGAAACAAGTTCTACTGACAAGGTCGAGTGCTCTCAATTATTCTGATTTATGACCTTACGACCTTTAAAACTTTAAATAATCCCAAGGCTAACCTTGCGGGGACCTTAGCAATTATTATATGATTCGAAAGAGAATATAAAACAACATAAAGTTTTTAAACTTCGTTAGAATCAGCCGTATAGTTACAATGTTATTACCAAAACAAAATAATTCCCGGGCTAATGTTGGGAGGACTTTGGCAATTATATCAATCTTTTTACTTCGTTTCCCAGCATTTCACCAGGAGTTGCAATCTATTGTAACTATTATTACAATTGGTATAAAATTTTAACATTAATTCTACCTCCTTTTTCCCTGAAAAAATATTGATCTTAAATTCTAAATTCCTTTTTCTTCGTAAAACCATTGAGCGTCAAATATAACTTCCTTTTCAACTGCAAACTATATATTGTAAATTGTAATTGTCCTTTACCCTGTAAAATTATTGTTCGTTATTTTTTAAATTCCCCATATCCTGCAAAAGTACATAATGATCGCTAATTCTAACGTCCCTTTCACTGCAAAACTAATAAGCATCAACTCTAACTTCTTTCCCCTACAAAACTATTGACCTCAATTCTATCATTTCTTTTGTCCGAAAAACTATTGATCATCAATTCTAACTTTTCATTTCCTTAAAAAATTATTGATCGTCCATTATAACTTCACTTGCCCTACAAAACTATCGATCATCAATTATAACTTTTCTTCCCAATGCCGAACTTTTAATAGTCGATCCTCAATCCCCTTTCCCCTGCAAAACTATTAAAGCTCAATCCAAACTACCAATTCCCCAGCAAAATATTGATCGTCATTTCCAAATACCCTTTCCCTAGAAAATTAATGATCCCCAGTTATAACGTCTCTTTCACTGCAAAATTATTGAACGTCAATTCTAACATCACTTTCCCTACAAAAATATTGATCATTAATTATAACTTTCCTTTCCACTACAAAACTATTGATAGTCGATTCTAAATCCCCTTTCGCCTGTAAAATATTAATCGTCATTTTTAAATTCCCTTTCCCCACAAAACTAATGATCTCCAATTCTAACGTCTCTCACTGCAAAACTAATGATCTTCAATTCCAACTTCTCTTTCGTATGCAAAATTATTAATAGTTAATTTTAACTTCCATATCCTTTGAAAATCGATGGATCGGAAATTCCCTCTTCTCGTTGCCCTGCAGAACAATGATCGTCAATTCTAACTTCCCTTTCCACTGCAAGAATATTGCTCGAAAATTTTAACTTCTCTTTTCCCTGCCAAATTATTGATCTTTAATACTATATTCCATTTCCCTTGAAAAACTAATCTTTTTCAAATTTAAATTCCCTTTCCCCCGGAAGACAATTGATTGGCAATACTAAATTCCCTTTCCACTACAAAACTATTGATTAGTGATTTTAACTTCAATATCCCTGTAAAACTATTCCCTTCCCCTTGAAAGACTATTGATCGTCGTTTTCTAACTTCCCTCTCCAGTGCAAAAATATTGATTGTTAATTCTAACTCTTCTTTCCCCTGCAAAAATCTTGATCCTCAATTCTGATTTCCTTTTCACCTACAAAACTTTTACTGTCAATTCTAACTTCTCTTTCCCCTCGAAAACTATTAATCGCCCATTCTAATTTCCCTTTCCTTTGTAAAACTCTTGATCATCATTTCTAACTTCACTTTCCTTGCAAAATGAATTATTATCACTTCTAACTTCGCTTTCTCCTGAAAGACTATTAATCGTCAATTCTAATTTCCATTTCCTCTCCAAAACTATTGACCCTCAATTCTACCTTACCTTTGCCACACAAAACAATTCAGCGTCAATTCTAACTTTCTATTTCCTTGCAAAACTATAGAATGACAATTCTATCTTGCTTGTTTACCTGGAAAACTAATGATCGAAAATTCTAACTTCTTTTTTGCATTACAAACTTTTAATCTTCAATTATAATTTCCATTTCCCCTGTAAAATTATTAATTGTGAATTTTAGCTTCACTTTCCATTGCAGAACTAATGATGCTCAATTTTAACTTTTATTTCACCTTCAAAACTATTAATCGTCAATTCTAATTTCCCTTTCCCCTGTTAAAGTACTGATCGTCAATTCTACTTTTCCATTCCCTTTCTCTTGCCAAACTAAGGACCTTCACTTCTAATTTCTCTTCTCTCTGCAAAACAATTGATCATTACTTTTTTACTTTAATAGTTTCTATTTAGTCTAAGTGGAGAATGACTTGTGATGTTTTTTTACCAATGCAACTTTTATCGTAATTTGCCTTTAGATTTCCTCTTTCCTAAAAAAAATCTGCCAACACATTAATCCGATTAATCCTATTTGCTACTTCGTTAACAAACTCAACTTTCCATATCTCATCCATCTTTCATCTTCCATTTTATAATTTCATTAATTTTTTTACTTTTTTTTTTATAATCCATTCCATTCTTCTTTATTTTTCAGACACTTTACTGCAACAAAAACATTCCGTCCTCATCATTGGAGTGTATTATCCATTATTGTGTTGTATCTTTATTTTCATTTATTTTCTGCTCTTTTTTCCTTCTAGATCCTGAAGCTCTCTAAGCCTTTATGGGTGTTTCTTCCTTCACTAATTCTCCGATCCTGATATATTTATTTTCTCGATTAGTTGTCGCATCCTTCAGCATATATTAAATATTTTTAACTTTCAAACATCCATTACACATGATCATGATTCTCATCCTCTCAGTCTATGCCCAGTATTTATAAGTCTAACCAAACACTGGATGCAACAAACACATTATGCATGAGCAGTCCAAGGATTCGATCCTATGCATTTGTCTTTAGGAGAGATGATTTTCAAAAAGGCCTTGTAGAAATATTGAGTTGGATAAAAACGCTTCATTTGCGAACTGTTTTTGGCGTTTTATATGTGTAAATATATGTTAAAGAAGAACAAACATATATTATATTTCACCCGGATATATCTTTTATCTACAGGATACAACTAAAACATTTAGAAAAGCCAATTAGACAGCCGGTTCCCTTAAAAATAATGCTAATTATGGTGTATCTGGAAGTTGAATGACAAAAAAGAAGATGAATTGATGTTGCAGGGAACTTGCTCTTAAATCACTTTCTTTCAGAAAAGCGGACAGAAAACCTAATTAATAGAAATAAACTGTAATTTGAATGCCTAAGGACGATGTTGGTGCCAGAAGAGGACAATTGATAAAGGAGAAAGAGAGGCAGTTACGGTTGAAGAGGTCTGTATTTGCTCGTTGATGCTTACAGTAAAGCAAGAGTTCTTTTACATTATCTTTTAAATGATATAATTGCCAAGGTCCTCCCAAGGTATCCCGGGATTTATTTTGTTTTGGCAATAACATTATAACTATTTAGCTGATCATAACGAAACGTGAAACCCTTATGTTGTTTTAAATTCTCTTTCGAATGATATAATTTCCAAAGTCCTCCCAAAGTTCGTCCGAAATCTTTGAAAGTTTTGAAGGTCCTAAAGTGATAAATCAGATAAGTGAGAGCACGCGACTTTTGGTCGGCAGACCTTGTTGTGGAGGCTTAAAAATGTTTAAGGTACCTTCAGTAAAAATAAACGATGTCACCCTTCTTTGGGGTTGTTGTCTTCCGTATATCATTCTTAACTCGTTAGTAGCAAGACTATTCAGAAATTTCATACATGCAGCCGTGGCCAAACGTTTTTGCCTGCCGATAATGTTTGATAATGGCAAAAACACTACTTATATATATATCATGGAGGAAAGAAGTTTGAAATACATGATAGGATCCGAAAAAGCGGCAACATCAAAGACGCAACTCGTTCTGGACGACCCAGGCTTAGTAAATAATAGACCTACTTTTCTGAGTGCCCTGTGAGCCTCGGGATCGTAAGAAAACTGCAGTCCAGAGGCAACATAAAGGGAAAGAGGGTATTTAGGTTAATGTACCCGTCAAAGCACTCCGTCGCACAATGCCTGAATTTATGTAAAGTCTGCCAGAAGTCTATGATCAACTTTTAGCAGAAGCGACATGGAAGGCCTTGGAGACGTGCTCATGGCAACTGAACGATGTATCAGTGGGGTCGTATCTTATGGCGCGATGACTTGACATTCTAGTTAAACTCTAACCAAGGGAACGTCACAGTCAGCAGTAGCTCAGAGGAGCAATAAAACCGAGAGTACATAGTGCCAACAGTAAAGCACTGTCGCTGCTCTGTAATGGCATGGAGATGCATGTCAAGTGAAGAGGTGGGTCGTCTCACCGTTTACGATGGTACCATGAATTTAGAGGAGTAACAAGCTGTCCTGAGAGATTAGATGCTTCCCTCAGCCCGAAACCTCTCCAGAAATAGCCGGAATGTGATTTTCCAGCAGAACAATGCCCCATCTCTTAAGTCCACCTCCACCATACACTGGTTCCTTCACAACAAATCATGGTGATGGTCTTACCAACTGTCTCCCGATATTAATCCATTAAAAAACTTGTGGTAGGAGCTGAAAGTGGTCGTAAGACTTCGTCACTCAGCCTGCAATGAGGAACTGAACACATTTAATAATCGAGAAATGGGCCAGCATCAAACCCCTCAGGTGTCGCACCCTCGTGGAGAGCATACCTCGAGGATTAAATGCTTCCATCCCTAGCGAGGAACTCTCGACACACTACTTAGCTTCCTTTATCAGTTTGCTAGTGTTGTACTACAAAGTAAATGGCATATAGCAATAGACCATTCGATCCTTACAAATTTGCATGCAGACACTATCAAAGCAACTTTACTAAACTTTGCCACCTTGATCATTGATGTTCGCTTATCTGTTGAAGGGCGAAGAATATTACTCGTTTATAAAAGTAGTTAGTATTGTATTTAAGGTCAAGTGTTTGTTTATCGCAACTGAACTGTAGTACAGTCAATGATGTTAAGTGGGAGGCCATTTCCTAAGTTAACAATGCGGTTGAAGAATTTTTTTAGACTCTTGTGAGTTAAAACCATTTTCCCGTGTGTACTTAGAATGGATGATTATAAAGTACTCTTTACAGGTCCTGTTATCTATGCCTTTGAAGATTTCAAATAATTGAATTAGGTCATCTCTTAGTCTACAATAGGTTAATAGGAAGAGATTTAATTAATTAAGGCAATCCTCGTGAGACTTGTTTTTTTTAAGACTAGGTATCATTATGGTAACTCTAAGTTGAATCTGTTCTAACCTTTTTATTTCTTTTTGATAGTAAAGGCACCAGGTTTAAAATCTATGCTCCAAAAGAGTTCGGACTGAGGAATTATACAGAAAAAGTAATGATCTTTTGCTTTGTGCTCAAATGACCTGCCGATTAAACAATTATTTTGTTAACTTTCTTTTAACTTCCGTGCATTGGTGACTGGGTTTTAGGTTAGTTGATACTGGTACTCCTAAATCTATTGTCTTATGTTGCTGATGTTAGATGGTTTGGCAAGTATAGTATTTCTTTATTCTTGTTAATTGTTTGAGGCATATATGACTTATAGCTATATCTTTCTCCTTAGTACAATGCTATTTATATTCATATTGATTGAACGACGTTTGCATCTTAATGGGCACTCGATTCTATATTTTCCAAGTAGTCGAGTACAAGCTCATTTTTAGGGTCGGGGGTGTTTTTAGCCAATTATGTTTAAAAATAAAACAAATAATGTATCGCTTGGCACAAAAGCAAGAGTTTAATTCCTGTGGACATTTCACCCAAATTGGAGATCATTATCATATTGGTGTTTTTAGCCGGAATGGCAAATCTTTCTTTATAGTCATGGCCCAAATGGAAAGAAACAGCTGAAATGATTGAAGAAACTTATTTTTTTTAAGGATATAAATTTACTTAGGAGTGCAATCATAAGTTATCGAATATATGTCCAAATTTGGTGCTATTAATTTGACATTTAATAAATGTACCTAGAATTTCTGTTTTAGTTTTTTGCCAGGTACAAACAAAGGAATGCTGAATCTATTTTAATTACCTGGTGTTAATAAAACTGTTCAAATAACATCAAACCGACATGTACGTTTTTGCATGAAACCAGTAAACTCTGTTTTTTCTTTGTTGAAATATGAGTATTACTTCCCTCATGAAACTGACCAAAACTATAGAGCAGAAAATCACTTCCTTTTATGACTCAGCGCCGGGCGACGGTATTGGTCTCCTTCGTGTCTCACATAAAAGATGATTTACAATTCTCAACTTAAATAAAGAGCTTATAATCAACTTATTTTTATTTGGACAACATGAACATAAGTAAGTTGAATCAAAATGTAAGATACTGACAACAATTTGAAATACAAAAAAAAATAACCAAAGGCAATTTTAAAAGAATATAGACACGATAATAAATATAAGAAGAAAAACCTGGAAAAGGTGATTAAGATTCATCGAAGAAAAGCGATGGGAGAAGTAGCAACGTCCGTGCTCCTCATGTCAGATGTGTTTGGGTCAAATCTCAGTGGAAACTGGTGATTTTTCATCTTTTCTTCTAAAAAAAATAGCTGTTTAGGGATGAGATGAACGTATAATTGCCACACAGGAAAAAGGAAAAAGGAATGCTCAAGAATTCTACGCTTTTGAAAATACGAGGGGCGGTCAATAAGATTTGCGAATCAGGAGGGAAAAACAGAGGAAGGGGGATGGATGTTTGTGGGGGTGTTAGGACAAGTTATGACAAGTAAGGACCTGCAGCCATACGCTCTTGCCTCGTCTATTTAAGAAGCAGTAGCTGATCGCAGATCGTCAGTCACAGTTTTTTCAACAATGGAGAAGGTTGAGCACCGCGCAGTGATAAAACTTTTGAGCAAGGAAGGCAAGAATGCAAAAGAGATCCATGAACACATGGTTGCAGTGTACACCTACACCGCCACTTCCTATGCAACCATTGCTCACTGGAATAGGGAGCTCCGCCATGGTCGTGAGTTCCTTGAAGATGACCCCCATCCAGGACGCCCGTCAGACGTGACCAACGAGGACAATGTGGTCTGTGTGGAGAGGATGATCCTCGAAACTTGATGGATGAAGGTCGAAGAAATCGAGCGAGAACATGGAATATCACATCATCCACGACAATTTGTCCATGACCAAGGTCTGTGCCCGTTGGCTCCCTAGAAACCTGACGCCCCATGATCAACTTCAACGTCGTCAAAGTGCACAAGGACAGAGTTGCACAAACTGCCCTGCGTGAGTGCGGATTCGAGGAGCTCAATCGTCCCCCCTATAGTCCAGATCTGGACCCTAGCGACTACTTTTTATCCTGCCAGCTTAAGAAAATAAAATCAATAAAGTTCTAAATTACGTAAATTACCTGATGGCATACCTAATCATACCTTAGGAGAAAACTTACGAATGAAAAACATAGAAAGTTGCGAAGCAACTGAAGAAGATGAATGTAAACGCTGAAAGTAATTAATTTGGTGGATGAGTATTTACATTTTCTAGAACTTAATAAGTTAAAAGTTACATGTTCTATTTCTCTTTTAAAATGTAAATGCAGATTGCAAGGTGCAAAATAATAGGATGTCAGAAAATAGGGGAGTAAAATTGCATAATAAGAATAAATGTTTCGTTATAAAAGGTTCTTAATGAAAGGGTCGCTTAGACGAATTAAAGAACTACTAGGCAATAGGTTCCTTAGTCTCATCATACAAAATAATAAAAATAAAACAAGCAACAAATTAGCTCAAATGCTTAACTGCAATTAGTTACCAGACAAGCGAGTTTCAGGAGTAATAACAGTATATATTCCTATCTTCACGCTCTTTGAGAATGTTGTTAAAATCACGCACACACGTCGTCGCCTCGGTAGGAATTGCTGCGAATGAGATTCTCCCAAGAAAGCGAAAAAAACAATTGGAGATCGGAGCTTCGTGTGAGCCGTACTTATCCATGGAGTGGTTTTGTGCGAAAGAGGAGTTGGAAACAGCGGGATGGCTCCGTTTGTACCCGCTTTTTCCCCAGCGAGAACATTTTAAGCATTTTTATCGATAATTACTTCCAATTATTAATGAGAAAAAAAAGGCTATGAAGGTTTTTTCAAAGGGGATTTTAATTCGATATAGGAAAATTGAAAAAAGTGAGAAATAATTGCAAACATAGTAAGTAAAAGATCAAGGATGAATAAGTTAGTATAGGAAGAATAAAAAAATAAAAAGCATGAATTCAACCATCTTTCGGGCACTCTAGAGTTGGGGTATTTATTTAAGAAAATGACGAAGTAGGCTGGGGGCGGGGGGCAGAGGTTAGGGTTTTTAATAAACTAATTTCGAAAGTTTAAAGAAAAATAGAAATAAACGTGGAATTGGGCAATACCATGGTAGTAAAAGTTTCGTTTGGGATGTAGAGTAAATCAGGCAAACAAGAATTTAACAAACTTATAAATTGGATCACGTTTAACCAGAAACTCCTTTATGCTAGAATTATTCGCACTATGCACGCAACTTTTATGCAATGCGAACAAATACATAGGATTAAATTATTTTTATCATCTCAAGAAAATATTAGCTTTTTTTATATTTTTATTGGTTAATAAATTATGATAATATTTCCGTTACCATATATTATTTTTGGTCTAATTTCAAATCTTGTAAAAACATCGAAAGCTTCCAGAAAAGCAATCAGTAAAATGCTATAAATGACAGTTCCCGAGACAAATGCATAAACCACAATATACACACTAGCAAAACATGCGGTAGATATAAACAAATAAGTTATGTTACTGTATGTGGGACAACCATAAATTACCAGCATAATAAATAGAAACATTCTCTGCTGTTCAAATAAAAATACTACAAATCCACGTTCATCTGCGAGCTGTATTTGGCAGGGAATCAAATTGAGCAAATGAAATAAAAATTTTAATTGCTTCCATTTAGCTCTAAATTACTAATAATTATATTTTACTCAATGAATACATACTATGCATTAAACATTAAATTAGTAATAAAATTTGAGGGGAAAAAATGGTTAAAAACAAAAGGGAAAATGCCTTTGTTAAAAAAAACAGGCATTCAATCCATTTCTCTCCTGCTTTATACTTTTTATCATTAGCTTTCTTGCCCAATTTAACGTTCAAAATGTATGATAAATATAGTATTTAATAATAACACCAGAACGGGCTATTCAAAGGTTAGTATTTTCTTCTAAAAAATAGGGAAGCAATGCTTTCATTTCTTCCACTAAACGCCTGTCTCAAGAAGGATACCCTCCTGGTTGTAACTTGTCTGGCAAAGATATCGTATGGACTTATAAGGATACACGGAAATTTTAAACATATATGTTCTTAAGAAATCTTAATGAACTAGGGCATATAAGCGCTAAGATAATTATGGAATTTTAGTGAATCCAGAAGAAGACCATGAGACTTAAATGGCTTTTACCTTTAAGAAAAAAAGGCAAAAAGTTCTCTACAGAAAGAATAAACAGAGAAGAAAGAATTGAACCACCAATGGCCAAAATTAGATCAACTGGTCTTAACGATGTTCTTAAACAAATGAATCTTCAGGAAATGGAAGCTCTCAGCAGGGTGGTGAATTTTAGATTTCATGATGGCGATCGCTCCCAGTGATTTATAGATAAAGCTATTAATGTGATATTTTTATAAATAGATTTACAAAGATTAGAGATAATTTACATCAATCATCACACTTTATTGATTGTCGGAGATATAATTAATAATAAAAGTAAATATTTGCTGGTATAATTTTCGCAATATTATTTGGGAATACACTTTTGAGTTAGACAATGTTGGGCAATGAGGAAAGACATTTTGATATATGACAAAAATGGTGTATGGAGCATAAAAGGAGATTATAAATTAATGTATTTAGCGTTACGAAGACTAAAAGCTCAGTGAGAAAGAGAATTTAGCGAAAAAAGTAAATTTGCGAAAGGGAAAACTCTGTTAAGACGAAAACTCATTGAAGAAGAACTCTGCCGAGAAGAAAAATGTGAATAGGGGGAATATTGCAAATGCAAAAAGGGAGAACTAAGCCAAGAGGAGAAATTTTGTAAATGCAAAGTTGAAGAACTTTGTGAAGAGAGAGAATTTTGCCAAAAGGGAGAAATCTGTGACAGGGAGAACTCGTCCCAACTTACTGAAGGAACCTTTTCTTGACCCACTGTCCATAATAATAAGCGCTCGGATAAAATATAATTTAGATTCATTTTTTACTTTAGAATCTAAACGATTCGGGACTTTAATAGAAAAGAGAAAATGGAAAAATATCCACTCTCAAATAAACTGATTTAAATCATTTAATTTAAAAAGGCAAACAAACAAGAACTATAAAGGTGCTTCTTCAATGTGTAACCTGCAGCCACATTCATTCTTTATATAAAATATGTAATAGAGCCTACCCTAGATCAGGATGTGTTGGGTTAGCTTATGCTTTAAGGCGAAACACAAAAGAGGGTTGTGTTGGCAGAGCGCACATAAAAAGTGCACCAATAGAGCCCAATAGGAATGTTTTTTTCAGCTTTGGCCACGGGTGGCGCAAACAGAGCCGTGTACAATAAGGCGAGCAATTTGGACCGACTCCTTTATCCAACGCAATAAGCCTGGAATAGGAGGATAGGCGGTATTAATTTTAACATCAGGTGGAGAGTATTAACCAATGCTGCAACCACGCCATCATCATCAACCGCTTTCCCACAGTGTGGCGCGCATCAACGGCATAACGAGCCTGACTAGATGAAAGCGCTTCAGCACCGTCCATTAAATGATGGAGCTGCGCGTCCTCCCGGCCTGAGTGCAAATTAGGGAGGCCCGTCACTGGGTTCAATTGGACTCTATAATAGAGCCTGGGAAAGTTGTTAGCGAACTTTCCCATCACCTCCTCTTAGCATTACTTTAACTTTTTATTATTAGTATCATTATTACTAGTTATTATTAGCATTAATATTATTGTTATTATTATTATTTTATTATTATTATTATTATTTAATATTGATATTTATAATTATTTATTATTATCATTATTATATATTATTATTAATATAAAGCAGTGGTTTTCAACTTTTTATTATAGTGGCACCCTAATTGCTATCTAGAAGCAGCCGCGGGACCCCAATAAAAATAATTTACGTAAAGATACAGTGGAGGGACGTTATGACTGGCGTACCTCAGGGATCCGTTTTAAGCCCATTATTATTCATAGTTTATATAAATGATCTTGGAGAGGTTGTAAAATTAACCACGATTGACATTTGACCTAATTTATTCAAAATAATACATAAAAATCTGGAAAAAAATAAATCCTACCTTTAAAAGATTAATGGTAAATTTGAGTTTGATGGGTATCACATAATTCTTTAACGTAGAGTTGATAAGGCAATTCTCATTTCTTCATTCACTCTCTGCAATCTTTCTCTTTTCGTTGTTTTTATGTTGCACAATGCAAAGAAGCTAGTTTAAAAATACTTTCAAGTGGCGTTAATTTTTTTTCTAAATGTTTGAAATACATATTTTTGGGTCAATCTAAGAATTTTAAAAATGATTTCTTGGTCACAATTACGGCACCTTTAGTTGGCTCTCGCGCCACCCCGGTTGAAAACCACTGGCATAAATTATTAGTATAATTTATTATTAAATTATTTATTAATTGAGTATTATTATTTATTATTATTACGGCTATCCCGTCAACATTTTCTAGCCCGTAAGGATCACGGCGATGTGTTTTTCTGGCCGCCGTGCTGGGCCCCGTCCGTCTCCAGCTTAGCCTGTCTCTTTTTCTTCCACTAACCTCTTTAATAATGTCTCATATATGAATAATTGTGAACATTATGACAAAATCATGAAATCTTCACCAGTTTTAGTACATACCATGAGGTTCATTTTAAGATCGGGAGGTAAGTCAGATTTGACCTCTTGGCGACGTGAGAGGTCAATAACCTCAAAAATATCACAATTTTGATGATTTCAGAAAACTTTTTTTATTTACTGATCGATTATCACGAAACTTGCAGAGAACACGTAGAAACGAAAATAAAACACATTTTTCTCATAGTGATTTTTTCATTTCTCTGATACATTGGCATTTTAATAAAAAATTTAACCAAATTTGTAATTATTTTAAAACTTGCTACTTCGTCAATTTCATCATAGGAAAAAAATAAATACAGATTTAGAATCGTGAAATAATTTAGATAAAAAGTATGGATCGTTTTTAAAGAAAAAACAAAAACTAAAACACTAAAACATTTCACATTTTTCAATTTTTCTTCAGGTATCCTTAACTTTTCATTATTTTGTGTCGATACTGTAAACGAAGGAAGAAAATCGAACCATGTTTTTTTAAATGCTTTCACATCTGTTTTTATTTTTTTCTATAACATTGATAGGCAAATTACGACAACATATCAAATATGGATGTTAATGAATGCAAACTGTGGTGGTGTGCTATGATATAAGCACAACAGTCCTGATCGTCACTATGACAAAGCGTCATATGGTCATAGACCCAGCCCAGTCCTCTCCCTGCAAGGTATAAAAACCACCCCCAAGAACTAACTGGCACCTTGTATACTTTTTCAAGCCGAGACAGATGAAAGTTTGCAGTGCCCACTAATATCTAGCATGAAAACAAGTGGTGCTGGGTATGCATCATTGAAAGAAGACCTTCTCGAGTTCCAGTGACTTCACCACATGCCAATGAAACTCAAATTGAACAGACTGGATGATGGCGATGGCATAGAAGCTTTTTTGAGAAGACACAGTGCTCTGTGGCAAAATAAGCTTTGAAATTTAAAAAAAATGTTTGATCAGAAGAACAGAGCATAATCGTCTTTAGGACAATCTAGTACCAGTACTTCAGCCATGCGCACGCGATCAGCAGGTGCCTAAAGGATTTCACAGTCAACGGATCGTATCTGTTTCTTCTGCAACAAGCCAGCAGGAATTGCACACTTGCACCAGGTAGCTACAAAGAAAATTGAAGAGAACGTTCGGAGATGCGCAACTAAAATGCGGTGACACTGAACTGCTAGCAAAGCTTTCTGCAGGAGTCATGGTTGCCATCGATTCGAAGTAGTACCATCTCAACTGTCTCCGTACATTATATAACAAAATCAGACCAGCTGCACTAAAGGACGATGAAGGGGATATTCTTGGAGGATTTATACGCAGATGAGAAGAATGCTCGTTTATTTAACTCTCATAGTTGGATAACCTCTACAATACGAGACTGGAGCATCTAGGTGCCACGATACCCAAAAGGGTACAAAAAAAGACTAAAGGAAACACTTTTTCTTGTGTTTCCTGATCTGAGAGCCCATCTGAGGGGAGAGACCTGTCTCTCTTGTTTAAGAAATGTATAGGTAGCACCATGACGAAGGCCTGTTGTCATGATAGTGATGCTATGCACCTTGTGATTGTAACACAGGTAGTCCGTAGAGAGATATTTGAGACCACATTCACCTTTGACGGTGCGTTCTAAGGGAAGTGCCAGAAAGATTCTCCGACGTCATCCCCCATTGCTTTGTTGGACATGATCCTCGATGGATTAAACATCAAGCACCAGACTTAGTCTGGCAACACGAGTGTTACTCTTCCAATATCGAAACTATTGGTGTTAAACAGTGTTAAGAATGGGCACAGTGTAAAGTCAACCTCAGTGCACCACAGCCGAGACAGAGAAATCCTACTTCCAAACTACTTGTCGCTCAAAATTCACGCTGTAACCTGGACGAGAGGTCGGTTTGACATACGATTTAGCCTAAGAATGAGTGTCTCATATGATCGATTACTATACTTACAGCAGACATTGCCAATGGTGTCTGCCAGCGCGTCAACATGGAAGGCGTTGTTTGACCACCAAAGCGGCGCTGATGATTGTTCACTACTGATGCTGTTGATAATATCGACAATAACCCTAGCTCTGCGACTGCAAAGGATTCTTTTCGTGGCACTAGCATATTTCTAATGCAACATCCATCACACACAAATGTCGGAATTGACCGTGGTGTAGTGGTGGCTGGAAAAGCTATCCTTTCCGCCAAGACGATAATTCCTCTGCTATCAGTGTACACAAGCGTGTCACCTGCTGCAATGAAGACTCAGCACTTCACGGAACCGGCTATACAACGTCTTGCAAGACCTCCTGTACTCCTGGCTGCTCAACCTGCCATGCAAGAAGAGTATCAGTGGCTGAGTACGGTGAAGACAGCTCTAGTCAAGCAATCCATAGATAAAAGGGTCTCATGGTCTTCCTACCATGCCGATAGCCAGCAAGAAGTGATCCCACCTGCTGCGATCAATGCACTTTTGCCTCTGTTCGTAGATAGCGCCTACTGTGGCAATGATAACGCATTCCATGTCCATCATGAAGGAAGCTACTCAGCAGCTGAACCTTAGACAAGTACCTGTATCTTATGATGATCAGCACCTCTTTGCCCTTGCCAAGGAAATACAATGGAACTAGCTAGCCACACATGGAGAGGACACTTTGTGATCATGTTCGGCGGTCTGCATATCGAGATGTGTATGTTGAAGATAAGTCCATGATAGACAAGTAATAGCCAGTGTTGTACCTATGACATACCAGTACATGTAATAGTAACAACAACAATGTTTCACCAATGTTTTGTGCATGTATATCTAGCAACTGGAATAGTAGGCTTAGGGTTATGTGCATTGCATCAAGCAGAGGCTACCGCCGTACACTCTCAACATCATTTACATAATTTCTGTTTTCTTTCACCTGCTGGGAGACTGGCTGGAGGACAGCGGTTGGACGAACTCCCTGATACATGCCGATATTGCCAGCTCTGGGACATCAGATTCCTTCATTCGAGTCATCCATGCTGAAAAAAAGACCCACCACACACACTAAGTCACAGCTGCAACCCTGTACACACTACGTACTACTTCACACACTACAGTAAAGACTGCACACCGGATAATGGTAACACCACGCAACCAGATGATGAGGTCCTTGTGGACTGGTGCACACAGCGAGCAAAAGCCAGTGTGAACTTTAACTATTGGCGGTGTACATCCGATCACTGGGAAACATTCCCCACAATGAAGACAGCACTCCAACAGCACATCAAGCGTGCATCTCTCCAGGGCAACTGCTGAAACCCTATTCTGGTCCTGAATCCTGAGTTACCAAGGCCTTCTGACTGGGGCTTGACAAATGAGGCCTCTGAGTGGCAACCTATTTGTACGTCACTCCCTGAGGTATCACAAACTTGCCATGAGCTTATCCTCTGAGGCTGCAAGAAGGGATGTACCGGCCGCTGCGAATAGACCAAGCTGCACTCAAGTGCACTGCATTATCTGCATGTTCGGCAGACTGTTAGGTGTAATCAGACACCTTTACATTTATTTGTTTCGTTACGTATGTTGTAAAAGTAGATGTAGGTAGAGGATAGAGTAAGGATGTGTCGACAGATAGTAAAAAGTAGAGCAGTGGGGAAAAAAAAAAGAAGTGTGGAAGGGTGCGAAGAGATGCTAGAGCCTGGTGATCAGGCCTATCGCTTTTAAGTATTTTTAGTTATTTAGTTCCTTTGTTGTCATATAATTTGGCGTTCAAGTCATTTATCTTAAAAAAACAATTAATGTTCTTGGATATGATATGATCATTTGCTGTTCTGTTAATAATTACTTTATTAATTACTTTAGTATTATGCTTAGTGTCTTTGTCTTTTTCGTATATCTTGTAGTGAGTGTAATTCGTGTTTGTTGTTTTTTCGTGGATGTCTTCTTCGGTGGATTTGGGTCTTCATTGATAAATTTGTGCCCTTATCGGTGAATTTGTAGAAATTGGTGAGGTTTGATAGTTAGGTAAGCTTGTTCTTAGTGGGATTTTTTTATTGGTTGAGGGTAAATACATTTCTATTATCATGTGTAGAACGGCACTTCTGCTCCGTCAGCTAAAACCCCGGCAGGGCTCGAAAATCTGGCGCGACCGATTCTTCTTCTGTTCTGGTCAATTATTTGGACGATATCATCGTCCAATTCACGTTAACCATCTCCTGCTTATTCCTTTTCCGTTCTTCTATGACAATGTTAATGGGACTTAACCCCTCCTCCCGGTGCAGCTCTTCCACGCGTCTTTTTTCTCGCCTGAGTGTATCTGTAATTAGGTACGTACATTTATTCTGCACCAGTTGTGGTTTTCTCTTTTGTGTCTTCGAGAAACACGAGAGGGCGGAAGCGGGGTATAGCAGCGTCGATCTTACAAGTGCATTTTATATCGTTTTCTTATTTCTTCGACGAAGATTTCTGAACCTTTATAGAGTCTTGACTGCAGCAGTGGCCTTAGGGATTCTCTCTTAGACGTACTCTTGTACCCGGATGAGGTATTCTTCATTCCGAGTACATTGCACTCCATGGTGTAGAGATAACGTCTATTCCCCACCCTGACGTTCTAAAGGTAGACTCCTGCCCATTGGGACTATTTTGAACTTTTCCTGGTTGGTGCAGATCTTCCACCGGGCCTCGTAGGTGTCAAGATTTGGAATTTCTGTTGCTGTCATACGAGCTTGCCAAGGCGCATTCCTCCATTATCTGGGTGAAATCATCGGCGAATTGAATGTTGAAGCAAGTGGGTCTTACAGAGGCTGCAACGTAAGCTGTGTAAATCAAGTACCCCCCTCCTGTGGGAGGCCCACTGGTAGCGGAAACTTTGGTCTGTCCGTGCACCCTAAACTGATGTATGTCGCTCTCTCCATGACATTGTCACAAAGAGTTCTTTCTAAGTTTTTACTTACGCCCAGTTGTAAGATCTTGTACTGCATTCCCCTTTGCTACACCTTATCCTACGCTTTTGATAAATCCAGACAAACAATATCCACGTAAATCTTTTCCCATTTTGCTTGGGCTAGCTTCTCCATGATGACATTAATCGCCATCTCCGTACTTCGCTTCCTCTTAAACCAGAATTGATGAATTGATGAATCTCAACCAGTCTTTTGTTGAGATTCTTCTCGAAGAGCTTTCCGCCGAATTCTAGAAGTGCAATTGGCCGATAGCTCTCCTTCAACGTTGAGTTCTTTCCATGCTTAGGCAAGAAAATCATCTTAACCGTTTTATAAGCATCTGGAAAGTATCCTCTGTTCAGACAGGCGTTATATATTCTTCTCATCCCTTCGATGACATTGGCTGGTGCCTTTTCAAAGTAAAGCTTTGTAAGCCGCGATTGTCCTGTGGCTTTTTGCTGGAAAGAGCAGAGCGCGCCGAGTAGTTCTTCTTCGGTTATCTCGCCGTCTCCCTCGCGTTATCTATCCACCTGGTGGTGAGGCTGCGTCTTGTGTGTTTGTTCGTTAAACTCGTCGATGATGTTGCTTCCAAACTCAAGGTCATAGTCTTCGTTTTCCTCTTCAGTTATACTGAAGATCTTTTCTCAATAACTTTTGAATAGCTCTTCAATTCTTTCTTCTTCCGTTTCGATGTTTCCATCTTCCTTTTGTAGCTCAATCTCCTGCTTCTTCTTCCCAGTCGATCCTATGAAATTTTTTAGCTTTTTCCAAAAATCTTTGGGCGTTGCTTCGTGAACGATGCTATCGATCACCTCCTCTCATCTTTTGCATTCTTGTCCGAGGATCAACTGGTTCAGTTCTTCATGGACTTCTTTACTTCGCTGTATTAAGTGAACTGACGCATTCACGATGTTGATTTCATACAATAACTTCAGCTCACGGTATAATACTCTGATTTAGGGATACAAGCCCTATCTGCACTGATGAGATGGTTATTGAAGTCATTGAGTGCCTCTTCAATCTCCTCGAGAATTGCCTCGTCCACGTTGGGCGGATCCTAGGCCTGGAGAAGGCGCGCGTACCGTGTCCAGTCCGCTCTCATGTAGTTCTTTCTGACTACAGCTGGAACTTATATAGGGTTCCTGTTGATAGTGAGTAGGATCCCTATATGGTCACTATATGTTACCTGGAGGGGTTCTATGTAGTAATTCAACGGCAGCTGACGATTCGTCAGACAGATGTCTGGTTTTGTGGACATTCCTGCTCTGACAAAGGTGGGGAAGTCGGGTCCTATTTACTGGGCAATATTTCTGTCCTGCAACAGGTCCAAGCTTCTTCCTATACCGTTGAAGGTCCTGTAACTGGATTCTTGGCATCTAGCGTTCAGATCCCCCATTAATATAGTGGGCGCTCTTCTGCCAAATAGGCCAGTGAGAGTGTGAATTAGTAACACATCTCTACTTGGCGGTTGATATCCGGTAGCAATGGCCAACTTTCCTAAGTCGTGTTCGACCTCATTTGCACGGTAGGATTCTTTTAGATTTATTATTTGCACGTATTTGATCCCTTTCTTTATCGAAATAGCGGCTCCGTCGAACCGCTCATGTAAAAAATTTGTGATCAACACATCGTAGTTCCAGATTTTTATTTCTGCACTACGCGTGTCGATCCCGTGTTCTGAAATTAAGATGATGTCCGCATTAATTTCCCTGAATACATTTCCGTAAAGAATTCCTTTTGTCGTCCAGTCGTTGGTTTTTGTTTCCAATATCTTCAGTGCGTCTCGTAACATGGTGAATTGTTTTTACCTATGCTGCTTCATATTCTTCTTCTTCTCCTTGGGGGCTGGCTGGGTGGTTTTACTTGGCCCAGGGTTTTTCTTTTTCGTGTACGGGTACAGGGGCACCCTCTGTTATCAGAAGAGGAGGATCCCTCCTCACTTTCAGCCTTTTCCTCTTCGTCGTCCTCTTCGGATTCCTCCGATGAGGGAGCTTCAACGATCTCCTCCAGTCCAGACTTGACGGTATAGTTCTTCATGACTGAGTCCTTGAATGCCTTGGAGCATTCTGGGTCTGCAGGCATAATTACTGAAGGGAGATTATTCGCCTTCAGGAGAGCATTCAGTACCTGGTTATAGAATCCAGGCTTTACCTCATTAGCCACATTTGCGTGGGTAATTCAGATTAGTAATTTTGCACTCAAATCTCCCGTCATATTCATCTGTGCAAGTGCAGGTGTAAGCTTTATTTCTGCATTCTTCTTGGCGGCGTTTGCGTATGTCGTTTCTTTGGCTTTCCTTTCTTCTTCTTCCTTTCTTTTTATAATCTCGCGGCGTTTGGGGCAGTTCAGGGCCATGGTCCTATGCTTCCCTTTGCAGTTAAGGCATCTCTTCTTGCTGCTCTCGCATTTCTCAAATCCATGCCCTTCTGTGGCGCATTCACTCTACCACAGTTTTTTTTTGTCCGGGCATGTCATTTTAGTGTGTTCTTCGAGTTTTAGTATACAAAGCACATTTGTATATATTTTAAATTTTTCCTGCTGTATGTTTTCGCCTGGTATTCTCATATTGAATATCAGTATTCCATTTTGTGTCGATTTTTTGGCCATTTCCGTGGTAGCGAATGATGTTTTAAATACGTGGGTGTGTTCGCGAAATTTGATTATTTCGCGAACTTGGGCCTAGAGATTGATTGCTCTTGGTGATTTCTTCCTTGAGCTCCTCGGGTGTATGCTCACCCACCCAGCTCTCCACTTTGCGGCAGATCACGCTTCTGTTTGCTGCTCCTTGTGGAGAGGTTTTCGCTTCCAGGCCAGTGTTCCGTAAGACCTTCGATCCCTCTTCCGATAGGAGCTGGTCCACGTCCTTGGTCTCGCTACATAAGTCGATGAAACTTGAATAAGTTTCACTAGTGCCACTTTTAGTTCGAGGTAGAGGGTCTCACATAGCTGCCTCTTTTCGGGGTTCTTTTTACTGGGATGGTCCTTAGGGAAACCCTCTTTGTGAAGGTCTCTATAGTCTTCGTTGCCCTTACTATGTACTCCCTTGACGTCTTCTTTTTTCTGAAACCAAAGTGTAATTATGGTGTTTTGGAGTGAAAAAGAAAGTTATGAAGTGGTAAAGGAGGTAGCGGATAGTGAAGGTAGGTTCGGGTACGAGTCCCCCCAAAAATGGTGAAAAAATTCCCCCGTCCATTTTCCTGCTGTTCCCCCGCTCGTTTGCTGCCAGAATGATGGGTGATGGATGGATGGGATGGATCTCGGGTGGGAACCTCAAGAGGGGTGAATTGTGGTGGACTTGATGCAGTAGCGGCCGAATCAACGACCGCTAAAGTTTTGCTACCCCCTCTCGGGTACTTACGCCGTAAGCATCCAACTACATAGAGATGGGTGTACTTCTCTCTATGATTCTGACCAGTTTTCACATAAGCCCTTAATTATGTCAGTCCAAGTGGCCGGCATAGTTAAGACTTAATCAAAAAATGGCAGACATCCGAGCTGGTTCACACGCGGGGCGATGGACGGGAGTAATGAGGTGCTTGATCCCTCATTCTGTTATGAATCTTCGATTAATAATAAGTATTTCTCTTTTTGAAGGGTGAGGCGTAATTCACCGTATGACTTCCAGAATAGGCGCTCTTCTATTTAGGTGATGCTTATTGAGCAAGTAAAAATGCTTGAACCGAAGGTTGTCAGCAGAGCGTAGTAGTCAAATATTCAGCCGTATTTACATTTATTAGACTATTTAGATAATGCGTGAATGTTACATGTACTGGTATATACTATACATTTGCCTGAGCTCGCTCACATTACTGTACTTGTAAGCTTACGAACTTCGTTTAGTGCAAATTGAAAATTAAAGTTGGACAGATTATCTTACAACACGATTAAATGCAAGCTATTCTGGACAGCACAATAACCTAAATGTGTATTTCAATAATTTATTTTTTGACGTCACTTACCTCATTTCAATCCTGTGATATTGTATGTAACCTCTCTAGAAGATAAAGGGACCAACACAAGTCAACATAACTTTTTGTTTTAGTTTTCTTTGAGAAATGATCCATAATTCTGTTCTAAATTCTTTCACTATTCCAAAGCTGTCTTTATTTTTTTCCTAGGATCTGATTGACGAAGAGTAGCAAATTAAAAAAAATAAACACTTGGGTAAAATTCCCCAAAACTGCTCATGTCGATATAACTTTTAGTTTTAATTTTCTCTAAAAAACGATCCATAATTCATTTCAAAATGCTTTAGCGATTCCAAATCTGTCTATTCTTTTCTAGGATAAATATTGACGGAGGGTTAGCAAATTTAAAAAAATTAAATATTTGGGTAAAATTTCCCAAAAATAACAATCTTTCAAAAAAATTAAAAAATCACCATGAGAAAAGTGGTTTTTATTTTCGTTTTTTTATGTTCTCTGCGAGTTTCGTAATAATCGGTTCCCTAAATAAAATCATCAATATTCTAATTTTTTGAGCTCATTCACTTGTAATAGATGATCACCCACATTACTCATTAGTTGACCCGTATAGCTCTACTGCTCTTTATTACATACCCTCATACGTTTTCCTAAACTTGCTCTTCTTTCTCAGAGGCCCCTCCAATATTTTTCTACCTGTGTGGAGGTTTACTCCTCTCCTGAGCCTACTTGTGCCGTCGCTTCCCCCTCACTCCATTCTTTAAGGTGCCCTCGTGCGAATCCATCTGCGTAGCAGCGGCAGTCCCTACTTTCATATTTCAGGGAGCAGCTAAGAGAGAAGGTAGGCGGCCCAAAATTGATTGCTTTCGGTGGTAATGGCTCGATAGGGCAAGCGCCTCATAGGTACAAGGAAGAACGGGGCCCGTCGATCCGACGACTCACAAAAAGAGGAAGGACCTCTTATTCAATTCAGAGGAGAATCTTGCTAAAGGCGGAACGTCTGGCCTAGTGACCTAGGGGCTCCTTTTGGCAGGAGAGAGAACCGGGTTCATTCCCCACCGGTTTCTTGATCTCCACGGAGGCCACAGGAGAGAATGTGTTTATTGCCGTTTCAGGAAGTGAACAGGCCAAGATGGGAACGTCTGGCCCAGAGAAACCCTAAGGAAGGAGGGCAGAATAAGACGGAAGTTTTAAGTGCGCTGAGCTGAGAATCGATTACGTTAGAGCCCCTCATTGAGAGACAACCTGGCGCTTTGGAGCTAGCTGGCTTTAAACGCTCTTTGGTTATTTGCTTCACTGATGACAGTATGTTGGCCAAGGGAAACATGATCCAGCAGATGAGAGCATTAGCTATCTTGATTGGTAGAATGCCAAAAGTGACTCGTTTCTCGAACCACAACCTTATGGCGGATGCGTCGAATCTCTCCAAGGCGGCCATGATCAGTGCCCTTTGGACACTTAATAGTTCGTGGTGAGTGTGATTCCACACTCTACCAGAAACGTTGAGAAAAGAAAGATATCCCTAAGGCGCTGGCAAACCATGGAGCGTTCAAGTTAAAATTTGTGACAAGAAAACAAGATGGGGCCTCGATCCCCAATCCTACACTTTTCGTCACGTTCAACCGAGACAGGTTCTCAGAGTCAGTGTATGCCGGTTAGTATTGCTACCACTTAAAGGCATTCGTCCCACTGCTGTGGAGGTGCTACTAGTGCAACCAATTCGGCCATACGAATCGCTCCTCTAAATGCGAGAAGTCGAGCTCACCCGAAGGCTATGTAATTTGCTCCAAGACTAATATCTTAAATTGGAATAGCATATTTGGATTCTTAGTTTCTCTTATACTCATGCCATAAATGTTTTGCTCGCTAATGTTCAGCAATCTTAGTGATAATATGGTTACTCTTTTGATATTTCCTTACTTCTTGGTTCGCTTTAGGCTAGAAGGCCGAAAGAGTTCCTTCCATTAATAGCCGAGCGTCTATTGAGGATGGTGGATTAAATCTACACTTCACGTCTACGTTTGATGACTTGTCTCTTCCCTACTTTTCTAATCGAGAGCTTCTTTGTCGATGCTGGTAATATTCTGTTCGTTTTGCTTCATGTGCATTATTCGCTTGTATATGTGGATTAAGCGTCTCCTTCGGTCGCCAACTGATCTCATTTTGTCCGTGAGCGATTTCGATTAAAGTCGCCAATCATGCCATTAAACTTCCCAGTCTAGAGCTTGGAAACTCCTTCCAGAATTGGGTGTATTTCTTGAGGCAGGTATGGCCGTTGGTTCTGCTCAAGAAGCCACCTTGGAGGATACCAATCTAAACAGTATTCTCCACGCTTTTGCTTGCAAAGCTTATACACAATCGGTTGTACTTCTTTCGTATTTCTTGGAGTACTTTTCGTGTCACACTTTGGCATTGCCAGTGTATATATATGGAAACAAATCCGAAGGGGCTCTTACTGGTGGCAAGTTTTTATTCAAGGTCAAGCAGGTTACATTACACCGCTCATTATGACAGAATGTGTAACGGGCCCGGCTCGGAGACCGTTTTTTTTATTGAGAGCACACTAAATGTCCTTAAGGCTCGCAATCTCCGAATCCCCTAAGTAACAGTGTCCGTAGCGCCATAACGGCTACTACCCAGTAGGATGTTAAGGTTGTCTTTCGATGAGTTCCTGGGCATGTATGGATTGCGACAAATGAGTGCGACGACGAAGGCGATAAGTAATCTGTATTGACTGAGCGACCGGTCCATTCTCTTGTTCTTTCTCACTCTGAGTACATGGCATGAATTAGACCTTCGAATTACATGGCCAATAAGAAGGAAGATGGCGAACTTGAATATAAAGTTGGTGCCTCGTTGCCTCAATTTTTCTATGGACTTAACCGTCAATGCCTAAACGGTATCAGATTTTTTTTTTGTCGCCTCAGAATTAGATAAACACATGGGTCACGGCCGCGAGAGGTACGTAACCATGAATCTTTGGGATGGTCTCATGTACACTAGACTGTGGTGTGAAAGATTTCTTTGAGGATGCGGACATTCTATATAATATTTACTTATTTAAACTGCTGGTTACTCGATAGAGATCCGAGAGGAGGCGGACCTCCCTCCATCACCTGCGCGTGCCTTTTCTTCCTTCATCTTAACTTATTGACATGCGTTTGATTTGTTTGGTTCTTCTTTTTTTACAAATCCGAAAAATAGGCTTATGTATGTATCTTTTGCAGTTATGGCTTTAGCAAGCAGTAACCAGAAGGGCAATTCTTTTTAAAAATGGCCTCAATCTCAGTCTCCCTCTCCCCAAGCATTTTCTTGCCATCCTGAGCAAAATCCGGGTAAGGACTCAATATAATTACTGAAATTTCAGTCTTCCATTAATCTTTGACATGCTGCCTGGTAACATGAATACTTGCCATACATGTAAAACGTATTCTTTAGTAATAACACTAAAAGATGACCAACAAATTGAGAAGAAAATGACAGGTCATTCACATGAAAAAAAACCCTGTAACCCTTTCCTTTAATCCTAAGATTCAAAAGGAAAAGAAATAAGCTTATCTTAAAACTCAATTAAGAAAGAATTTATTAATCCTCAAGGATAATTACTTAAAGATATTTTCAAATAGTGAGAGGCAAGTCAAATATTATCTTCTTTTGGCAATAACATCATAACTATTCAGCCGATTCTAACGAAATTTAAAACCATTATGTGGTTTTACATTCTCTTTCCAATGAGAGAATTGTCAAGGTGCTCCCAAGGTTAGCCCAGGAATTATTTTGTTTTGGCAATAACATCCTAACTCTTCGGTAGATTCTAACAAAATTTGAAACCCTTATGTTTATTGACATTGTCTTTTTACTGATATAATTGCAAAAGTCATCCTAAAGTTAGCAAGGAAATTATTTTGTTCCGACATTAATATCATAACTAATTGGCCCATTCTAACGAAATTTGAAACCCTTATAATGTATTGCATTTTCTTTTAAATGATAGAATTACCAAGCTTCTTCCAAGGTTACTCCTGGATTATTGAAAGGTTTAAAGGTCGTAAGGTCATAGATCAGAATAAGTGAGTGCAAGCGACCTTTTGGTCAGCAGACCTTGTTTTTATCCTTAATTTGAATCTGCTGTTTTACTTTACTTTCATTACGTTTACTTAACTGAAAAATTGAGCACTTTAGGGATTTCAAACTCACCTATAATTTAGTCTATTATTATTTTACAGATATATATACCTTTTGCACATTTTATTTCTTCAGAGATGTACTAACCAAGCAAGGTCCAAATAATAATACCAGGTCGGAATAATTATCCTGAAACTTGTCTACCAAGCTTAGTTTATTTAATAGCATTATTATGTGTGAAGACAAAATAAACATTATCTTATGTTTCTCATAATCCCAATAATATTTCTTATGAAATTTTTTAGCCTCTTTAAGTTTCAGGATTAATCTTAATTATCCTTTGTTTCATGGTCTCCTCCATATTCGCTAACTTAATATTCTTTTATGGCTCATAATCTTAGCAATAAATAAACTGTCCCACAACCTCACTTTCTTTTTCCAGATAAATTCATTGATTTTCTCTCATTTAAAATTGTCCCATAAAAGATCTTTTCAATTCACCGAATTTATACGTTTGGTCTGCAATTTAGATTGCTCAATTAATGGCCTCGTTTGATGGCCCGTCGCTCTTCATATATATTCCCGTTGGTAATTACTAAAAGTCCCTAATATCTACACTGTTATTTACTAATAGAATCTTCAAAATAACTTATATTCAGAATTGTTTTGTTTGCCGTTGAAAAGACTCATGTGAATCAATTTCATTCAGGACAGATAAATGGAATGCGAATGGCATCACTTTGAAGCCTATTATTTTTCAGGCCTTTTCTATATCATTTATGAATTTAGGATATAAAAGAAAAAGCTTCACGAGCGTTTCTTTACAGATTATTAAAACCATCAATACACAAATATCGAATATACAAAAGATTAAATATTAAATTTAGTAGAAAATTCCTTCTTCACTCCTCCAACTTGTACTCTTTTCCACAAAGGGGAAAGTCTGTGCGCATCATTTCCAGCCCCCTTGACACGGTCTACCCTATTAACCAGAAATCCGCCCATCCTTTTCTCTATGACAACAAGCCTTTCAAAGCGATGGTGTGGTATGTGCTGTGGAATCTCGTTTAGTCACAGTTCATTCCAACGCAGAACGTTCCAAACACGCACTCTCATACACTCCATATATGGACTTCTATTTTACCCAATATCTTCGACTTGTTCTACGCTCTGATCTTTCTCTCTCGAATGGTCTTTCAAATAATCAACCACCTTTACACCGTCTTACACTATTCGCAACCCTCTTTACATATCTATTTCCATTCCTTCCTCCTTCTCTCTTTTTTTTGATAACGAAAATAGAGGGAGAGGTGACGCCCCCTTGTCGCGGGAAGAGAGCTTGTGTGGACCTTGGACTTTTCGAGCTATGTCGGCGGGGTTACCTCTTCTGGGTACCCCTTGTAGGGATTCCCTTGTCGATTTGGTCAGAAACGAGGTTCCAGACTAAGTGCGTCATTCCTTCCTTCTTCTACTCTCTCCCTCTCTTTTTTTTACTTTTATCCTATCTCCCACTCATACAAAAAGAAAAAAAAAGCCTACTCCTATCGTGTCACTCTTTCCCTTTCTTCCTCTATCTACCTATAAGGACCTGGCAGCTACCTCATGCGTCAGAAGAGAGGCTTTGGAACCTCTATAAACAACGCCAATCGACGCTCACTGGTTGCGAGAGACTAGGACTAGAGGTGTCCTAGGCGTTTGGGCACGATGAATGGGATGAGGGTAGTGTCTCGTTAACACCTTCCCTGGCGCGTAATTATTGACCGTTCCCAGTGACCTTTAACGGGTGCTTATAGTAGCATTGGTCCTAGGTGACGGCCCTTTGTTCCCATGTTGGTTGCCAGGCCAATAAAAAGCTTTGGGTCGAGTTCCTTGGTGTGGCGGGATATCCATTGAACGCTACTCCGAGATCCTGGCCGTTGTGAAGGGAACTAGTAGGAGTTTAGTACGGGGCGTGCTTCGTTGTTGTTTACCTGGTGAGAAATCGATGGCCCCTTCGGGGACCATCAGTGCTGCTTATTTGGGAGCCACGGCACGCCGAGGTTTGACGACTCGGTCGGACGAACAGCAGCACATGGAGCGTGCCTTCTGAAAGATCCGAAACCTCTCCGATCGATAGGCGGGAGCGACTCACGTTGGGAAAACTCACCAACCCCCCTTTTTTATCATTGATTGGTCATGAGTTTTCAGAGTGAGAGAGAAAGCGCTCAAAATGACAGGCAAAAAAGGACCCGTTCGTCTCAAACACAACTGTGCAATATGCCAGTTAGAAAAGTGGTGCGTTGACTTTCCGGAGGGCTGCTACTCAAAATGCAGCCCTGAAAGTATCTGCACTACTTGCATATTGACGCGAGAGGTGGAAAAATTAAAAGACCTCTATAGAGCCTCAGAGGAGAGAGCTAAGGTCCTTGAGGGAAAGGTGGAGAAGCTCGAAGCCCTTAAAGTAGCTCAGGTTCGATGCCTAGAAGAGGCGCCGCCCACTGACGTTTCGGAATCCCCTGGTAATGAAGCGGACATTCCGGCATCATCTGAGGCTAAGCCAGCTGAGGCGAGAGAAAAGAAGAAAAAGAAGAAAGAAGAAACGAAGAAAAAAAAGAAAAAGAAGATAGTTGAAACAAAAGTAGAACCCAAAATAGAAGAAAAACAGATAAAGAAGAAGAAAAAGAAAGATAAGAATGTGGAAAGTAAAAAGGAAAAGGGGAGGCCTCGTCCACAGGGGAAGACCCCATCTTCAGAGACCAAGTGTCCGAAGGTCACCCTCCTTGGTGACTCGCAAACACGGGATCTGCAGCCACTGCTAGCGGCTTGCCTTCGCACTAGCGTGAAGGTAAGCTGCCTGTCAGGACGGGGTAACCACACTATCAGAGTAGAGGCAGAGAAAGCTCAGATTTCTGAGAATTCTGTTGTTGCTCTGATGGTGAGCGGAAACAACCTCTACCTCAGAGGGGGTAAGGTTGCCCTCAGTGGTAAGACCATCCAAACAGTGATGGGAGCTGTGAACGACATAGGGCTTAAAACCCGCAAACGTGTGGTGGTTGGCATGCTTCCGAGAAGAGGTCCATCCCTAACCGCTCACGAAAGAAACGTCGCAGTGAACAAAAGGTTGGCGGATCTCTGCACGGCAGAAGGAGTCTTCTTCGTGGACCCCTATCGTACCTTTATCGGTAGAGATGACCTCTACCAAAGGGACGGGGTACATCTCTCCTTTAAAGGGAAGGCCTTTCTCGCCAATCTAAATTCAAGATGTCATGGAACGCACCCAAAGGAGCGTTCAAAACAGAGCGAAAGCGGACGTGCGCCAGCATGCCCGTGTCACTCCTGGAACGACCTTCTCGGAGGTCGTCAAAAAGGGTGTGACCACGACAACAGAGAAGCCGGGAAACGGAAGAGCGTAGGGAGTCCTACACTATGGGACTCCCTCAAAGTTCTTCTGTTCAATGCGAGGTCCAGGAATAAGTTTCTTGAGCTCTGTGGCCTCGTAGTAACAGAGGAACCTGAGATGGTGGCCATAACGGAGTCGTGGATAAAAACCTCGAGCCGAGATTTTGAAGGTGAATTCACGATTCCCGGTTACCAGCTCTTCCAGAAAGATAGGCCAGACAGAGAGGGTGGCGGTGTGATGTTGTATGTCAAGGATACTCTCAACTCGACGGATTGCAACATCATATCCGACCATGAACTACTAGGTGTTGACCTAGAGATAGGTCCTGCCAAATACAGGACCCTGGTGCTTTATAGACCTCCTGCCCAACTCGTTGAAAAGGACAGAGATCTGTACCAGCTGCTAGGAGAACTTGTCGAAGACAGGGTGTGTATCGTCATGGGTGATTTCAACACACAAGTTGACTGGGAAAACAGAGAACCCTGTGGCGAGAACGCACTACTCCTGGAGTTCACGAACAACGAGTTCCTTACTCAGTGGGTGAGAGAGCCAACGAGAGGAGACAATATCCTCGACTTGGTTTTCACCTCTGAGGATGACATCGTTGAGGACCTCTCTGTTGGCGAAGAGCTCGGTGGCAGTGACCACCGACTAATTAGATTTGTAGTCAAAGTCCCCAAGGCAGAGCCTGCAACTAGTAAATCAAAGAAACTGGATTTGAGAAAAGCAGACTTTGCAGGTCTACGCGCGGGACTGACTGACGCGAGGCTAGAAAAGTGCGATGCTGTTGAAGACTCTTGGAACAGTTTCAAAACCACCTTCATGAGTCTTCAATCGCGTTTTATCCCTCTGAAATGCCCCCATCGGTCCTCTGTTCAACCAAAGTGGTTTAATCGAGGAATCGGGCAACTGCTTAGGGAGAAGAGAAATGTGTACCGGCAATCGAAGATCTTGGGTGACTTTGACGAATACCGGAGGCTACCAGGAGAGTGAAGTCCAGTATGAGGGCGGCTAAGCGGTCTGAGGAACTCCGAGTGGCGAGACTCTGTAAAGAGAATCCCAAGGAGTTTTTTGGATATGTTAACAGCCGTAAACCAATCCGTCGAACGATTGGCCCTTTGAGGAATGAGGAGGGGACATTAAAGCATTCAGATGCAGAAAATGCTAACCTCCTCAACGACTACTTCTCTTCAGTGTTTACTGAAGAGTGTGGTCCCATTCCCCAGCCGACGGATTCCTACTCGGGGGAAAAGCTGGAGGCAATGGACTTCACCGAAGGAGAAATAAAGAAAAAGATCGCTGACCTAAAGACGAATAAGTCCCCTGGACCGGACGGGTTTCTACCTAAAGTGTTGAAGGAAGTGTGCGATGAAGTATCACGACATCTGTGTGCTATCTTTAACATGTCAATCCGGACCAAATGCGTTCCTAGAGACTGGCGTGAGGCGGAGGTGACTACTATCTTCAAGAAAGGAGACCGTAACCAACCGTCGAACTACCGACCTATCAGTCTGACTTCGATAGTCGGTAAACTCATGGAAAGCATCATGGTGGACAAAGTGACGTCGTATTTAGAGTCAAACCTGCTGCTGAGGAGTTCACAGCATGGCTTCCGAAGGCAACGGTCATGCCTGACGAACCTTGTGGAATTCTTCTACTTCGTTTTCAGTGAGCACGATCGGGACAAGGCGGTGGATGTGGTCTACCTAGACTTTCAGAAAGTCTTTGATAAGGTACCACACCGCCGCCTTCTCCGGAAAGTGCGAGCGCTAGGCATAGATGGAAAGGTAGCCGGCTGGATCGAGAACTGGCTAAGTGGCAGACAGCAACGGGTGGTGGTGAATGGACAGTCTTCTGAGTGGGTGCCCGTTACTAGCGGGATGCCTCAAGGTTCTGTCCTGGGACCACTAGTATTCATCATCTACGTCATGACATAGACGGTGACATGGTTGCGAAGATTTCCAAATTTGCACCGGAAACGATACCAAGCTTGGTATGAACGTTGCAAAGGAGGGAAATACTGCCCGCCTGCAGGAAGATCTTGGGAAGATTGGGGAGTGGTCGGACACGTGGCAAATGCCTTTTAACGTGGGCAAATGCAAAGTGATGCATATCGGCCACAGAAACCCCCAATCTCAGTATATCCTTAAGGGCACTGCTCTTGAATCGAGTGACACTGAGAAGGACTTGGGTGTAACAATCACTAGTGACCTCAAGTTCTCGAAACAGTGCATTGAGGCGGAGAAAAAGGCCCAAAGGATGCTAGGCTATATTAAGCGCCAGTTTGGTTATCGGAACCAGGAGATTGTACTGTGCCTGTACAACTCACTTGTCCGACCGCACTTGGAGTATGCCGTACAATTTTGGAATCCTTCATTGCGAAAGGACATCGCGAGATTGGAACGCGTACAAGCCAGGGCAACCAAGCTGATTCCCTCTATCCGACATAAAAGTTATGAGGATAGACTAAAGGAATTAGATCTGTTCTCGCTAGAAACTTGTAGACTGCGTGGTCAGCTCATCGAGGTTTTCAAAATACTTCGAGGGTTCGACAATGTTGACTACCGGGATATGTTCACACTGAGTGAGAACAGAACGCGCAATCACGGCTTCAAACTTGAACTGAAGCGTTACAACCGCAATCTGTGTGGAAATTTTTTCACTTACAGTATCTGCGGTATGTGGAACGCACTTCCAGTGGAAGTTGTCAACAGTGAATCTGTTGACCAGTTCAAGTCAAGACTAGACAAAGTTTTGAAAAGTGGCCGTTTAGGGACGCAAAACAATTGAGCAGCCTTGTGCCCGCTCAATTGCTAGTCCAAAGGTACCCTCTTTGAATGGACCGTAAGGTCTCCTAGGGTACTTTCTTTCCTTGTTGTTACTCCTTGTTGTTGTTACCAATTTGGAATAGTCTAATCACAACCTTGTACTCTTCCTTCTCCACATCAAAACACCTCTTACCCGTCCGTTTCATTATAGATCCTTGCATAACAAGTACCGCTCTAAAGTTGTTCGGTGCACTGCCGTCATTCAAAAGCTTTCGTTTCCCTTCGCCACCATAGTATCACTCCAATGCAACATATTTCGTGACAGTACACTCTCTTGCAGCTTTCTAGAACATTCCACTCTCAAACTTTATTCGCTATTGCTCTGATCACTCCTGAAACTGTCTTAGTATTTAAAACTTTGTGGTCGCAACCAGTTTCGTTTTTATCGCTATCATTAACGATATATTCTAAATTCCTAATATTCTTCAGTTGTTCAATGTTAACACTACACACTAATATAGCACCTTTCGCTTGAACGACCTTAAATGCTATTTCCCTACTCTTTACTGCATTAATTTTTAGCGCTCTCGTCACACAGCCATGTAAAACCGTTTCATTCTCATCCACTAACACTACTTCATCATAATATTCTAGCATAATTAGAACTCCATACCTTACGAATCTTCACCAATCTCACACTATTTCCGCCATTACCATACTTACTTATCCCAGTACTCCATCACTAAGAATATTAAACATTAAAGGCAACATCACATATCCCTTGCCTTACCACCATGCAAGTCAAACTACTCACACTGTCCATCTTTTATCCGAAATCACAATTGACTTCCAATATGAATACTTTTATTTATAATAATTCGACTGTATTTCAATCACTTCATACATTATTAAAACCTGCCATAATGCTTCTAGGGTACCCGGAAGAGCTGCACCCCCTCTAGCCTTAATACAAATTAGGGAAACACTGCCACTGGGCGGACTTGAACTCTCTGATGCGGTCTGGGAAAGCTGTTGGGGCGCGTTCCCATGCTTCTTCTTAACGTTACTTTATTTTTTTTTACAGAAACGACTATCCAATCGAAATTTTGGTTACCTTCACTTTGTACCTGGAGGAACTGTTCTCAACCGGAGAGAGTGCAAATTAGGGACGCCCTATCACTGGGTTGAAGTGAATTCTTTGACAGGGGCTGGGGAATTTGTTTGTGCGCTTTCCCCTCACTCCCCATCAGCAATCCATTTTCTCTACGAGTCTCCCCTCAAAAAATTTTCTAGGTTCAAGTACCTCACCAGCTACCTCATGTCATGTCAGATGAGAGGGTTTGGAAACTCTATAAACAACGCCTTTTAACGCCAGCAGGTTGCAAGAGACGATGCTTTGAGGGGAACTGAGGGTATGGCGTGAATAGTGGGCCAATCAGTTTTGCCTCAAACACCAGTTCCCTGCATGTAATGGGCTGTGGCAGTTCTTAAGTATATAAAGCTGTATTGCTTATTGCATTTGTGCTTTACTGACTTGTTGGCTGCCAGGCCACTTAAATGTCTAGAGTCCGGTCTCTGGGTGTGCCACAACAGATCTTCAGATAGTAGCTGTTCTGGCGAGGAATAGTACGTTCTAGTGTGGATATCCACCCTATCTTCCTGTCTTACTGTCTGCAAAGTTGGCAGCTGCAACCTTTAGGGAAAGATAGGCCAATTGGTATGGTACCTTCTGGTCTGTGTGTTTCGTTGTCCTAGGTTGAGAATACCATTATTTAACGCACCCTGGGCTGAATCCTGTAAATCCCAACACGTGTTAAGGTAGGGGTATGTTGCTGGTAGCGAAATATAGCACACTCAACCCCTTCTTTTGGGTCGCGTGTGAGTCTATATTTAACTATGTAGGTCAGTCGGTCAGTCCCCGTTTTGATTTTTTCATTTTGGTAATAGAATTGTAACTATTCGGACGATTCTAACGAAATTAAAAAACCTTATATCATTCTCTTTCGAATGATATAATTACCAAGGTCCTCCCTAGGTTAGTCCTGGAATTATTGAAAATTTGGAAAGTTGTAATGTCAAAAATCAGAATAAGTGAGAGCATGCAACTTTTGGGTCAGCAAACATTGTTTATTTGGTGGTCACACGCTTGGAGGATTTTGTGTCTTGGCAGGCTTTAAACTTATAACAGCACAAGTTCGGACTACACCCCTATCTCTCAATCCTCACCTGACCTTAATTTTGGAGTGGACAAGAATTTAAGATACAACACCAGTCTAAAAGGTAAAGCGTCTCCCCTCCTACATTCTGAATGCGACAGAGTGGTTTCCCCTTTACCATCTCCGGAGACCGCTCCAGGCACCTGCACCTCTGGAATAGTCGTGTCCAACCCTATGTGCTTTCTCAAGGGCCCCTCTAAATCTATTCTAGTAGGGAAGGCGCTTCTCCCCCCCTCCTTTTTTGGCATGATCGGTGGTTTCACCTTTATTCGCATTTTATTTGCCTTTCGGGTGAATCTCCACTTGCAACGAGTGCTCTTTTGCCTACTCAGGGATACGCTAAGAAGACTACGAGACAAATAAGGTTTTGCCTTGATACCCGTCCATCCCGTTGGGGTAAGTTGATCCACTATAGCCCCATTATAGGGGTAAAGGCCTCACCATTCCCTGGGACTTGTCCACGCACCTCGTCGTCCGGGGCTTATCAAGTTGATGGAAGCCTGCATGCCCGCTTTCATTTCCTTACCATAAGGCTTATGAGTCCTTAGTAAGGATACTTGATTCTTTTTGGGGGAGATAGGGGGATGACAAGTTGGAGACCCATCCGGAGGTGGAAACGGAACTGTAGGTGACCTCATTCTAGATGGCAGGGTCTTCCAAGGGGCCAAACCTTGACTCCGTACCAGATACCGAACCTCCTCAAAGGCGACAGCGAATTCAGCCCCCTGTACTACCAACAAAGTCCGGAGATCTACCTCTAAGAAGTATATGGCCATTCCCTAGAAGATCCATAATTTGTAGAGGGCCAAAATGGAATTGCAATGGACTCCGACCCAATTATAAGAATATGTTGACGCTCGTCACTTTCAAATCTGGAGCATTGACTCGAATAAGCATTGGGCCGCATCTTTCGCTATACTGAAATACACGAGGTTTGGTTTTCCTTGGCCAAGCCTAAGGTGGTGCACTTCTGCCTCCATACTGGGCTCCAGCCTAATCCGGACTTATTCCTATACAACGGGGCTCACCTGGATGTGGTGAATTTGCATCGTTTCTTTGTTCTTGTTTTTGAGCGAAGCCTCACCTTGGAGGTTCGT
Organism: Ceratothoa steindachneri; assembly: GCA_963969495.1. Taxonomy (NCBI): domain Eukaryota; kingdom Metazoa; phylum Arthropoda; class Malacostraca; order Isopoda; family Cymothoidae; genus Ceratothoa; species Ceratothoa steindachneri. The sequence goes on along the minus strand of OZ018323.1, from coordinate 18,683,326 downwards.
CTTGTAGCAGCAACATTGACATTTTTGTAACGTGACGCTTGGCGGTTATAGGGCTACTGCCTTCATTTTCTCACGATCCTTTGTTCATTCGAAGTTTGACTACAGATGCGAGTTTTAAGCATCCACACCCGAGCGTGTATTGCGGAAGGTAGAATTGATCACACCATACCGTGCTTTGTTTGTCAACCAGTGCTTTCCGCACTTTTCCTAGTGAGAGCCTACTTATTGATTCCATGAAGAAACCGCAAACTCTGCGCTTTACACTGTGCATTATGCGGTTGTACGAGCGGGTACCTCACCTAGTTCAGTTACCAACGACTCTCACTTCACCCGCGTCAGATCTCGATGGTGCCTATGCTGACGACAGATGCTAGTCATACCCTCAGCTCTTTAGCTATAGGGCTATGAAAATCTTTCGAGAGCTAGGTGTGGCTCTTTGGATGGTGACGCATCTGGTTCTGTCCAGAACGTCACCTTTGATTTTTTGTCACCAAATTTTTGCTCCCAAATCTCCCACATCACCGGGAGTATTGCTTTCGGCCTTTTGGATAACACTTTGTGCGAAGCAAGATCCGTGATAGTGTATATGGATAGCTTCAAGTCCTAGAAAAGGGTCGATTTACACCCCGTATCTCCTTTGTTTCAGGTCAGTGGATGTCTACGAGGCGTTGCGTCTTTTTTCACCGCAGAGCTGGTTACAATACACCGTTCGGTAAGGTAGGAAACGCGTCGTCGCCTGTTAAGTTACCGGAGTGTGATCTCAAGGGACACGCAAACCGTCCTTTGTGTTATCGGGGCATCGAAATCTTCCCATTAAATTATTCCTGATGTTCGTGGGAACACAGTTGCTGCAAGTCAATCGATGCCGATATTATTTTTTGCTAGGTTCCTGGATAAGTTGAAATATCGGGGAATGAGCGCAACGATGAGGGCCCTAAAGAGTCCGCGAGGACACGGCTACCTCACCACGCGTTTCTCTCTTTCTTATACCAACTAAATATCAAGAATCTGGGCAACCCTCCGTGCTGCCTGTAAATAAAAGATGGGAGACTGCTGAGGGCGACTTAAAAGTTCTGAGCCATTGCGCTAAGACTTTTCCCATGGACCTACCCCCTAATTCTGCGACGGTTTCTGTCGCTTTCGGTCGTCTTGGAATTGGACACTCTCGCAGGACGCACTGCCGTTCGATGGAGCGCTCCTCTCCACCTTACTGCGACAACTAGGTTGTCCCCCGGACTTCTCTTCACATTCTTACCGAATGTTTCCCTCTGGGTGATCCTTGCGCACGTTATCTGTCCCGGTACAAGGACAAGCGGGGTTGCTACCGCCTTTTATCTTATATTCTGGACAAGTTTGTGCAAATAAAACTGCGGACTATCTGATTTGGGAGTGGAGGCTGGCCTCCCCCCTTTTATTTGCCTCTCTTTAGTGTTAGTCGCATAATCTTGCGCTAGGGGAGGGAAAGCCTCCCCCCGAACCCAGAGTATATCGAATGAAGGATTATAGCATTTGATAATGCCCTCGCTGCCCAGTGCATTTCGAACCCGGAGCATATCGAACGAGGGGTCATAGCATTTGATAATGCCCTCGCTGCTTCGGGCATATGGAACCCGGAGCATATCCAACGAAGGGTCATAGCTTTTAATAATACCCTCGCTGCCCAGGGCATATGGGAACCTGAGCATATCGAACGAAGGGTCATAGAATTTGATAATGCCTTGGCTGCCCAGTCAGAGACCTGTGAAACTCGACAGATTTCCTTTAAAAACCATAGACAGGATAGTGGCATTCGTGAGTCTTGGTAATAGTGTTAGAATCTCCGCTCTATTCGAGAAAGTATTAAGTATTAAAATTGAAATACAATACCGTGCCTTACCAGTTTCGGATAGAAATTTGGCTTTGAGTTGTGTTGGTGGTTCTTAAGTGTTGCCAATTACTTCCAATTCGGACGTTCTGATTTGTCGATTGTCGTCATGAATTAATGTTAATAATATCTTTGATTTCTTATTCATAATGTACAATTTGTTATAGTTAATATAATAGGTAGAAATTTCGAATTTTTGATAGGAATATATTTATTTTAGATTACAATAATCTTTAGTTTTCTCAAAAGATTTAACCTATGATTTTTGCTTTAACTTTGCACATGGTTGTGGAGAGCTGAGAGAAGTCACCAATCATTGAGATCTTTCATTACTTTTGAGAAATTCTTTTTTCTTTGCATCAGCTTTAATCGAAAAATTATCGGCTTAAGAATGATTTTTACGTGTTTTACTATTTATGTCTGCGTTTCTGGCATGACTAAATCAAGCCATTTTAATCATTAGAAATAAATTGGAAACCTTGTTGTTTTGGCGACAAGATTCGATTACCTTTATTGGTTTTCCTTCTTTGTTTTAATAATGATTTCTATTTTTCTTTTGCAGTAACCCAACTTGCAACTGGTCATTCATTCTTTGTTAAAAAATAGATTAATATATTTTTTCTCAAATATTGAACACAATATTAATGAGGACATATCGCAAGAGAAGTTTATAAGAGATATGTAGAGGAAGTGAAAATGTGTGGAAGCAGTGGGGCTTGGAAGCCTTACTGCAGGGATTGTGGCCAAGAGGCTACCCAAGCCTTTAGATTTCGCTTGACATCCCCTTGCACGTTGATGGATCAAAACTGCAAAGAACCTTCCTTAACGGTGGACAATAGACAGAATGTAATTCTGGAGAAAGACGCCGCTCTCATCCTACAACACGTTAGTCTCACACCTCTTTTTCTTTCCCTCTCAATTTTATAGTTAGAATTATACATGCTATAAATATGAATTTCCACCTGTAGAGGTTGAAAACGTTCAACATCTTGCTTAATACCGGTTCATCGCTGTTAACTGCAAGTACAACTTTTCAACCATTAGATATATTACACATGGAATTTTGAAATTCGCTCTTAGTTTGGTGAAATTTCCTTAAGAACTAAATTAAAAAAAAACTTTCTTTGCATATGGCATGTACCTAATTAATTTAATATAATTACATATGTATATATGTAGCAATTCTTACATAGATTATAGACTAGTGCTATTAACTTTTTAGAAAATATTCTACAAGTTACCCTGCCTTTGTTAGGGAATAGTTGAAATTGAGAGAGTCCTACTTATCTTAAGCATTTCATTTTGACAGACATAGTTTGTTGGGCTTCTTAGTGAAAAAAATCGCAATTTGAATGTCTGGCGGTGAATCCCCCACTAATCTGCATTTGAGTTCTATAGTTCAAAAGACCCCATAATCCCCAATTTTAGGTGGTTAAACTTTGAAACAAAGTAAAATACTTTCTGGAATAATTTGGTTAAGGTGATAAGATCTGCGTAAACAAAAGCTAGAATTCATTAAATTGCCCGAATTTCGCCATAATCAAGTCAGTAAAGTTAGTAATAGACGTATCTGATAACAAAGTAAGATAGATGTAATATTAAGTGAAAATATCTGATATTAAAGCGTTGTATTACGAGGATAAACAGGGGATAGAAAATCAAAAACTAACTTGGAAAAAGCAAGAAATATAACCCGAATTCATTTATTATTAATTTAAAAACTCAAAATTATATAGATTTTTTATATCTAAATACTCTCACGCCGACATTTGTTGTTAATAACAGAAAAATCGAGCCAGGAATGGAATTATGATCACCTACATCCCACTGGGCGCAGGAAGTTCGTGAAGCTCAATATGGAAAGAAAGGAAGCGCGAAGGAGCGTAGTCATCAATGAATATAACTCGAAATCGTACAGTGTATTCTAAGTAATGGGTATTTAAAACCAATTGTAAGGTAACTACTACTAGGATTTACCATAAGTTATAGGAAGACTTATGTATGACCTTAATCTTATAATAAATCTTACCATCTCTTACTCAGAGGCGATAGTGAAATGCGAGTCATTGTGCAGCTCTTTCAAAATAATTACATAAAAACTCATGCAGAACTAAAAAATACTACTCACTTTTAGTTTATTTTTCTTGTAGTGGTAGTTGTGGGGGAAGGGCAGTTAGAACCAGTATATTCAAATCTAATCATAAACGCAGAATATTTTCAAGCGAAAAATGAAAAACCGCCTTTTAATTTTCAAAGCTAAACAAACATATTAAATTTTATAATTCTGAAATAAATAATTAATATTTTTCCAAAATTAATGGCAAAGTAATGAGACATCGTTAGTCTAAGAAAAACATTGGATCTGGGACTTTGGTTTAAGACCAGGGGTAAAATGATTGGCTTTTGGAAAGGAAAATAACAAAGAAGTGCTCTAAAATGATTGCCGGATTCAATAGCTGTGGGCAGATGTACATTTCCTAAAAGTGCGCTTCATGGACGACCTAACAGGCTTACGACTTCTAAACATTAATGGAAGAGTGGTGGAGTGTAATTCTTCCAAAATTTAATGGAATAGGAGGCGAGACAAATTGTTTTCAACAGTTATTAGTTCACAGCAGCCCTCGAATCCACATACACGTTGGTGGTTCACTCACTAATCGACCTGTCATACTTGGGACATGGCGCCAGATTGAGGGAGCCTTTCAGGCCTTCCGGTCTCACCATTGCTCACTTAAGCTACTTTACTTCTACACATTTATTTTACCAAATTTCACTATTCTCTTTACGACCTTCCTCTCAAGTAGTTCCGTTGCAAATCTCTCTTGATTTAACTGTGAATTTTAAATAAAGTATTACAAAGGCCGTGCTAGTATAAAGCTGGCACCCATAAGATACCGGCCCTAGAACCCTTGATTGAGGAATCTCTCCTTAACAAGAAATACGTCAAAGAGAATCAGAAATACGAGAAAACACTCAGCGGCAGTGGAAAGGCCTCCAAGCCCCCAACACGACCACAATTGCTACATTTCAGCCAACAAGGATTTTCTGAAATTCAGCTACAATTTCACACATTATTAAATTTCAGATTTGACGAGATTCTTGTCCGAAAGCACATCAAGTGAAGATGAATGGTCTTTGAGACTGTTTATCTTCACAGGGTTATGTGATAAAATAATCTAACATAGAAGAAGTACCTAACTTAACTTCCCCGACACACTTACCAAAATAACCACACATAATAGAAAATAATCAATCTACCTAAATACATTTCTCAAATACATTCCTATTTATAGGTTACTTTACTATGTTAAAATGATGGGTTGCTTTACTTCACTAGTAGCAATTGGGAGTGATATCATTACTTCTTAGAATTTCAGGGTGTTTATATTCACTTGGGTAGTTCTGTCGTGCCCATCATTAATAACAATGGTTTAGAGCTTGTTGGGTGTGCTTATCTTTATCTAATCATTATTGGTAGGGCTCATCTCTACAACTAGTTGATAGGAAAGCTTATCTTTATTTGAATTTTGAAAGCATCCAATTAAAGGGATATAAAGATAGTTAATAGCCAAATTTGAATTGTGTAAGAAAATCTTTTCCTAACTTACCGAATAGAGCTATTCAATGATAATCCAATGTGCCCATATAATTTGAGAATTTCTCGACCTATGGACACACATACATGAACGCACATCCAGCCCCCATCTTCCGTATCACTCATTTAATTCATCAGATTCATATCTACTTGGCATTTCATAGACTAAATTCAAATTGCTTTGTAAACAGATGAGAGAAATTTACATTTTCCCCAATTCAACTGAAATTAAGGAGAGGGAGGGTGAGACAATGAGAAGGGGAGAGAGAAATCGCCGGGAAGGGAAAGTTAAAGGTCACTAAGAAGCTCGAGAGATGCAAATATACCCTAGAAATAAGGGCTGTTTGACTTTCATTCGCACTCTGATTTGTTTTAAATCAATTGAAATTGATTGACCGGGAATAGTTAAGAAAGGAAGCAAAATTATAAGAAAGGAAGATGGAATGTGCAGAACTATATCTTGAATTTCTTACAAACGGACAACAAAAACACATAAATCGAAGCCAAACTTGACTCTTCATAGGTAATGAAATATAATTTGCAACCAAACCGTATTCAATAATGGTTTTGATTCCATTTGCAAATGTACAAAGCAAGAATGTCACCATAACTGAAGAAGAATCTACCCAACCATCTATAGCAGGGCCTCAACCTTTTTATAGCCACTGTTAATATTTTTCATGCGAATGAATAAGCCAACCAAAAAATTTTAAAAAAATCCTGCAGACATTAAAAAAATAGGCTACAATAATAAAGGAATGTGAGCTCTCGCTGTACTAGCGGCTATAACCATGGAATCCCAGCGTGAAGGCAGGGGTTCGATCCCAGGGAGAGCGAATATTAAAATTTAATTTACACAAAACGTAGCTCCTCAACGGTAAGTAGCTACACACTAGAGTGATGAATTTTGGACTTTTTTTCTAAAAAATTATTTCCTGCAGCACTAATGAATGAACTTTTGCCTATTAATGACAAAAATTACTTTTATTCCATTGAAATATTGAAAAAGGTCACGCACAAACCACTTTGAAATGTAATATAGGCCATTTTAGCATTTTATATGTGTCAAAAATATTTATATTAAATATATAAGTCATCAATAATTTATGGGCAATAATTTATGTACCATAGAACTGTATGGAATTTTTCAGAAAATCCTCACGTCATCGCTTGGGTAATTTCTGTAGGGTTCCAGAATTTTTAAAGCGGGTAGTTACTAGTTCAGTTTTAACGAGGTTGATATTATTATTGCCTTATCATAATTGTTGTGTATTCTCCAGCGTTTATTGTAAAGAGATCTTGGTAATATTTGGTAAGCTACATTTAACTCTCTCATTAATTATATAATATAATAGCATATAATATTTTATTAGTGTCTGCCTTCTCTCTTATTTGTTATAATTGTAATTTGCTTGTTTTTTAATAAAATATATAAAAGCTCAATAACATTTTATTTAATTTGTTACCTATTTAATATTTAGGTTTATTTTCTATTTCAGTTGCTGAGTACAAATCATGTCGCTCAAGAAGTGCTTTTTTAACACGGAGAAGAACAAGAAAACCTGGACAAATAACATAGACCAATTTCAAGCACCATCAAGAAGAGGCAACGTGGCAGTTTATGAAGCACTTTTAAGTGAACGGAGTCGCATGCCCCTGAAAATCCACGTCGATGGACGCTTCAATTTCTTGAATCACCCGCCAAAGAACGGAGGGAGAGGATCGGCCTAATTGTTGTGGAGCTAAAAGCCTTATGGAGCAAAACATTGAACTTCCCTGATGTATCTGATCAAACCATTTGAGCAAAACTAGAAAACCTTCTAAAAGACTATGGGTCGACTAAATCACCAAACATATAGTACTTTTTTGTGCAGGATTGTAGGAGCAATTATGATAAATTGAAAGCAGCCTTGAGCAACGGTAAAACTGAGATTAAGGAAACAGGCTGCTGGAGAGACGACATAAAGTTTTTCTATCACCTCACGCGTGTCTTCCGTTTACTTTACTGAGATAAATGAGGTCCTCTTTGTAAAGTTTCAAAAGATCCCAAACATTAGCAATGCACGTTGGAACTCTTGTGCCATTCAAGCCCTTCTCGTGTTCATTCTGATGGCTGACACCCGGAGCAGGCTGTGTAAAATCTGTTTATTCATTTCTTACTCATGGGCTGACCATTGGTTCAGCACCAACTTGTTCCGCGCTGAAGATTTTTATAAACTATCTGCAGCTCTGAATGAATACCCAACAGGTCTCAAATGATTGAAAACCCACTGGAAAACAGATTAATCTCCAATCAATATTGCCCGAAGTAACCAGTGCTGTTAGTGCGTGGTAAAAGTTATGCAAGACAAGCACGGATCCTGCCGCAACAAGGACAACCTATCACTGAGATTCATCCTGTCCAATGGCATTATTGTAACTAATTTACTTCCTTGTGTGTTTGATGACCCTATATAATGTTATATATATATATATATATATATATATATATATATATATATATATATATATATATATATATATATATATATATATATATGTGACTCATAAGCTTGTGTTTAATCTTGTATATGCTGCCAGTGACTTCAAAAACTGGACAAAAAAGCTGACAAATAAAATTTTTAAAATCATTTTGTGCGTGAGTTTTTTTATCAAATCACCTTGAAAGTAAGATTTTATTTATATAATCTTTAATTAAAGCTTATCAAATTATGACACAGAGATATGAGGTTGTAAAAAAGTCATCACCCTACTACACATGCGTCATCACGCATATAGCCAATCAATACACAGTAATCATTTATTCTCGTCTTCACAGCACAACATATCCACTCCTTTTTTTCTGTTCTGCCGCCCTGGTAATGGAGTGGGTACTAATATCCCCAACGAGGGTACTTATATCCGCATGCCCCTGATGGGGTAAGGGTGCCTCTCTCCCTCTCTCCTTGTGGTAACGAAGGGTTTCACATTCGCTTGTTGGTGTAAACAATAATCCAATGACACCCAGATATCTCCCTTCCTCGACACCAGGGACCGCTCCCTGGTGCCTTCAGGCTCGCCAGTGATCGTCATTATGATTATTTGCATTTCATTATCCGTTTGAGGGACCTCGTCGTAAATACCCCTCCCTCCCGCCAATAACTGCAGTAATAAAAGGACGTTGACTGAAACGTCGCCTCGTCGGGAAATAAAGAGCACCAGTGAGGAACTAGGAAGAAAAATGACGAACGTACACACGTCCCTATAACAACCTGGATAATTTAAACCTTAGTTCATGCCCAACATTGACTGAAGCGGGGTGAAAGGTAAACTAAAAATGGGGTGAAAAGGTCAGCTTTGGTTATAGTATTTTTTAGTTATACAAATGAATTGGTTAAACGCATAATTGTCTCTGTAGTCGTTCAAAGTGTCATATTTGTCTATATAAAACGCATCTAAAAGCTTTGAATGTCTGTGCCTTGAACAGAATTGCCCTCTTTAAATAACTAGTATAATATTTATGCTGTTTATATACGACGTTTAAGATCTACACTTTCCTTCACTGGATATAGGATTTAGGACATGTCGAAGAGTTCAACCCATAAATATAGCAGCCGTCTAGTTATTTTGGTATTAGTATTTGGAAAAGAGGTTATGATCTGTATTTTCCTAAATTCAAACTTTTATTTAGTATGGCTAGCTGTGATAATTTCTGAGTAGTAGGAACACTAACGAAGATAATTAAAATAAGGAATTTAAAAATAAATTATATAAAGGAATAAATACACAATGAGAAAGTTAAGCGCGCCGGATTTACTTCTATGTGTCTAGGAGGGAATTTTGAGACACGGTTTTCAAATTTACTATTGACATGGAATTTCTGCTTGACAACATTCTACAGAACAGAAATTCCGTGTCCCTTTAATTATATGAAAAAAAACCTTTATGTCTTTTGCCCATGCGTTTACCTTTCTCCCTAACCGCTTAAAATGTTCAAGTATTTTTGTGAGTTTTCGATAGGATTCTACCGTATAAATATCGCTGGTTTATAATAATATTGAAAATACAGGTGGAGTTATTTTGTAAAAGGCTTAATTTGCCTTCAACGTTATTATGGACAAACTGGCAGACCTTTATCTGTCCGTGTAAACCAACTTAGTACAAAGTCAGAATAGGAGATAAAAATATCCCATTCTTTCTCATTTTTCCCCAAATTATAATCAACCTTTTGATTGAAATTCAGCTAAATTTATTTATTATTCTAAAAACTTTACTTAGCGGAATATGTTTAACATCACAACCTGGTTGATTTTAATATCTTCGTCGGCCTTTTCAACTTGCTGCTTTCATTAAACAGCTTGTTTTAAATGAAATATTGCCTCATTTTAAGCGGTAAATTTTGCTTATTTCTTTTTATCCCTCATTTATTTATTTTTCGCCGTTTTATGTTCGTTGTATATTTTATTTGTTTTCTTTCATATGAATTTATTTATTTTTACATGACTTTTTGTATTCTTTCTTTTAATTCTCTTCAGCTTACTTTCATTTTTCCCCACCCTCTAGTTGGTACACTATTGCGGGATTCTTTCTTATTCCAGCTTCCCTTCCAGTTATACCCCATTTGCTTGTGTTGTCGAGGATTATGTTTTATTTTCCTTGATAAACATTTGTTGTATTCTTTCTTAATGAACTGAATAAGGTTAAACAAAAATGGAATTCGCGTTTCTTGTTCCTGTGCGACATTTAACTTACAAAGACCTTATTCAAAACTATCCTTGAACTTGATGTTTGTAATCCATTCATTGTGTTTGATGTAGTTTTGTATGAAAAAATTAGAGTAGGAATGGATCTTCCTTTAGGTCCTTTCTTAACAAATATTTTAATGGGCTATTATGAATCTGACTAGCCCATTAGAATATGTCCGGTCGTATATATACATATATATATATATATATATATATATATATATATATATATATATATATATATATATATATATATATATATATATATATATATATATATATATATATATATATATATATATATATATATATTATACATGGAAAACTCACAACAAATGATCGAGTGAGAAAGCAATAAATGCAACAAAGCCCAAAAGTAAAATGAAACGAAGATTCCCAGTATTATTCTAAATCAATTCTAAGTTGTTAATCTAAGAATGAGGTAAAGCAAAAGAAAATTGTAATTAATAATCGAGACGGTCAGGAGACAACGCCCCCTCCCCCCCACAAAAAAAAAAATAATTCCTAAACTGATTTGTGACATATAGATTAAAATTAGGAGCTGAAGTCACAAAAAAATGGCGAGGAAAATACAAAATAAACTCACTAATAACACGTACGTCTAAATATCTAAAGACTGCCCAAAGGATTAAAAAGAATAGAAAAAGAATTAAGGAGGAGGCTAAGATCAAAAAGAGAGATTAATATACCTGGTCGGGAGTAATAGAAATGGAGAGGCAAAGAAGTACAAATATAATAAATTGTACATGTATACATAAACACAAATATATATATATATATATATATATATATATATATATATATATATATATATATATATATATATATATATATATATTTATATAATTCACCATTTCAAATTAATCTAAAAAGATTGTGAAAAGAGCCCCTTCCAAAGGCTTAATGAAGAGCTTAGTTAGCCATAACATTGCCTTCTTAACCACATAATTACAATTGCGTTATTGCAAATATAATTCTCGATATATATATATATATATATATATATATATATATATATATATATATATATATATATATATATATATATATATATATATATAAGGAGCAACTAGAGGATCTGCGGGTGATTATACAACCACCACAGGGCTATGCCATTTTTATTTTCTGTCTTTCAAATAAAATTTGAAGACAGAAAGAAAGATGCAGAAACCTTGTGTAGCTGACTCTAAATACATATAGTACAAGAGGAAGAAGAATTGTACTATATATATATATATATATATATATATATATATATATATATATATATATATATATATATATATATATATATATATATATATATATAAATATATGTCGAGGAATAGGCATAAGGGTGGTTGGAGTTTTCCCCGACTCTTAAATATATATATATATATATATATATATATATATATATATATATTCTATTGGGATGAGGAATAGGTTCTTGCGGTTTTATCACATTTATTCATTACCATTACTAATTTTAGAAAAAAATCATTTTTAATTGATAACAATATGCAATTTAATCAATAATGTATTCTCCTTGTTATTTACTATTTCTTTCCAACGTTCAACTAGTTTTTCGATGCCTTTACAATAAAGATCTCTGGATTTTGACACGAAGAATTCTTCTAAACGAGCATTGACGTGTTGCAGAAGGACTCCATTATGTCGATGAGGTCGCTTTTCACGAATAGCTTTCGTGAGTCGATACATTTGTTTAACGTAGAGTTTTGCATTGACAATCTCGTTGTTCATAAGGAGCTCATAAAAAATGATGCCTTCACAATCCCACCACACACACAGCATCACCTTTCGTGGATTAAGTCCTTGCTTTAATCGCAGAAGTGGTTTTTTTATTGAGGGTAAGACATTGTTTTCGATGGTTCATGTTGACATAAACACACCACTTTTCGTCGCCAGTGATGATGTGGTGAAGAAATCTGTGCTTATATCTACGAGTACCCTTGAGACGAGCAAGCAGCCTGCGGCAATCGTGGAGTGTTGAAGTTTGTTACTTTCGCTTAAAGCGTGCGTAACCCATGCACTGAGTTTTTCAACTTTCCCCATCGAATGAAGGTGATTCACTACAGTTTTCTGATCACACGCCAATTGTACAGACAATTCTCTAGTCGATTGACGAGAATTTTCATGAACAAGGTCGTTCAATCGATCTTCATCCAACTTAATGCGGCGACCAGAACGTTCTTCGTCATGAATATTGAAATGACCGTTTTTGAGACGTAAAAACCACAATTGAGTTGTCCTTTCTGATAAAGCATTTTCTCCGTACACAGCACAAATATCGCGACGAGCTTTGGCTGCGTTTGCATTGTTCCCGTCTCGATTGAAAATGAATAACAACAAGTGTCAAAAATGTGCCTTTCTTTCAACTCGACATTCCATTTTGAGGGTACAGAACAAAAATTAAATTAACACAACTTTTAAATAAACCGCAATGACTTATTACTCAACTTCAAGACGTATCCTAAGCAAAAGCCTAATAGTCTACTTTGTTAAGAGACGTAGCCTAACCTTTGCAAATTTTGCTCATTATTTATTATTGTTTCTTAAAAAGTGCACAAATCACGCCAAAAAAACTTAAATCAACACAAAATTTAAAAAAATGCACGTACTTATTCCTAAACCTAATATTATCACGAATGCGGAGGGGTCGTCGTACTACTCCTTATACCTCGTTCGGCCCGTGCCCTGAATGAATTTATTGACTCACAGTGCTAAGAGGTTGGCTACGGAGGGATTGGAATAAACTTTGCCAGCAAGCGACCCAAAGGAAGTTAGATATATAAACAACAAACAATATGAAAATAAAATTTTAATGAATGCTAAACAAGAAATATATATATATATATATATATATATATATATACAAATAAGATTCTTTGAGAGATAAATTAATAAGTGAAGCTCGGATATCTCACGTAGCTTGTAAATAACTGTTCACTATGTAAATCCCTATACACTTTAATATTGGTAAGCTTCACGGTGAAGTTGGGAAATGTGAAAGGGAAGGGTTACCTTGGAACCTAATGTTCGGGTGGCGCTGCTGAGTGAAGGTGGTAAGATAAGGGGTAGAGACGATGAGGTAGGTTCTCCAAGGACCGACCTGATCCCACAATTCCGTCATGATTCTACTGGAAGAAGGCGGTGACGGGAGCTCCTTGTTAAAGGAGGCCCCACGCTCGTGAACTCCGAGGAATCTTTTGCCTCTGTGAGGGGGGCGAAGTGACCTATCGATGCGTATGATCACGGAGAAAAGCCGGATGTAGTTTTCTCGCTTAGGGAACCAGAGTGAGGCTGTTTGTAGCTTCGGCTCTAAAAACGTGAGTACGAGCCTGGGTCCGCACTGACTTGCAGACCAACAGGGTAAGGAGCCTCCCTAACTGAGACCGATCTCCTCTCTGAAGACTTAGTGCTTCGACGATTTACCACAACACTGAGATAAATGGCAATTCCTGCCCCGCCAGACGCTGTTCAAGCTTTACTCACGAGGGTTAAAAGAATTTATCTCTTATACCCGAAACTCGGGAGAGGTTCACATGGATCCGCAAGTAGATTTGATGTCAATTGCCCTCTTAGGGTAAGAGCTGCTTGATTATTTCCTCCATTTTGTCCTTTGTAAACCTCCGGAATCCACCGGAAGCCAAGATGTGCTCTCATCTGGTTTGCTGAAATAGCCTGCTGGTTCTTCTGGCGGGAGGCCACCAGACATCGGGCCGGAAGGGGAAGGTTTGATATCGAGGCCCGCCTGGAAGGGAGGTGGGGAAACGTGGGAGCATTCGGCTATTCTCCTACAATATATATATATATATATATATATATATATATATATATATATATATATATATATAAAGAGAGAGAGAAATTTAAATAAATATATAATTACTTATACAATAAAAGTTTTGACATTGTTGTCTGAATGCTTTTTAAAATATAGTCAACGAGTGTATACAATCCAGGACTTAAATTAAAATTAGTGAATTTACTTATGAAAGACGATTCGATTTCATTGAGTGTAATAGCATTTTTATCATGGCAATATATTTTAGCTGAGTTCCAACCAATCGATGCTATGCTAAAATTGAGAAATAGGTATATAAAATGAACTACTCTCATCACCACGTCGGACATTACATAATTATGTCGTGGTATACGTTTTGGCAAACATTTACTTGATTGCCCAAAGTAATATTTGGGACAATCAATACATATTTCGCAATATACATTGCCAATAGTAGAAGAGGGAAACGGGACTAAAAGTTTATAAAAGGATTTTTATATTAAATACAATAGAAATGCCTAATGATTTGAATATAGGAAGAATAGTATAAAAAGCTGGATTCACAGGATATAGGAGAGTATTTTAGTTATTAAAAGGACGGTAAGGAGCAAAACGGTAAACAGACGCCAGCTAACTCAAGACATTTGTCGAGAAAAGGGAGAGGATAGCAAAGATTGTGTCCTCTGTCAAACTGTTTTAGAAATTTCAATGTTAAAGAAATTAGGACTAACCACGCGAAGCTCCCATACAAATATAAGACAAAAACAAACTTTTTAACTTTAAAATAATTAAAGGAGTAAAAATGAATATTAGAATAAGAATTAGTCCGGTTACAATATACAGAGAATTTGAAACCAGAAGAGATTTATTGATACATAAAACTCCTGGTTTAAAATTCTTGGAAATTTCTTTTCATTTTTCCTGTGGCATTTTTGTAATTATTGCTCCACTTACGCACTATGTAATTTTCCCATATATATATATATATATATATATATATATATATATATATATGCAAAAATGAAGTCTGTGTGTATCTTTCCATCTATAGGAAGAAAGGTTAGACAATATACATAAATAATAAAAGTGTATTCCTATGTAAATTTTCGGAGGAAGACAATGGAAGTGGTTCTGGATCTCTATGTGATCCCAAATAGAGCTACGGACGTTTTTCCTGACTTGCCTCGTCTGCGCGATCGAGGGATCGTGGGCTTAATTTTACCCTACTTCATTATTCGCATGTGGAAGGCAAAAGCAACCTGTTTGTCCTTGCACCACAAGGAAAGACGAAGAATATTGTCTAGCAAGAAGTGTTAGGATGTAGTAATTGGTTAAAGAATAATTTCGATTATCATTCGGTTTAGGACCGCCCTCGAATATTGTGGGCGCTCTGTTATAAATATCTCTATTTTAAAATAATACACAAATGCTATACACTATGTAGCAGTTTCAGTACTTAATGTGTGAAAATATCTAATTATCAAGTTATGACGAAAAATAGATTGGCCGCCATCTTCGAATTGAAAGAATCTAGTTAGTTTAATTTCTTTTTATTTTTGTATAATCAACGCCGCAAAAGAATCGGGTACGTAGGGGTTCATATAGTTTATTTTTTTATTTTTGTAAAACGTTTTAAATATTTCTTTTTTAATTAAGATGTTATAATTGTGTACATATGGGTGCGAAGGGGTTACGTAACAAATGGAGGCCTAACGAGGTTTGGCAATCGCGCCTCTGAATTCGAAACTAAGGATAAGCTTTTTCGAATTAGGAATATTTATGAGCTGTTTTTTTAATTCGCTGGAGGGGGGTGAGGAGAACCGCACACAAATAAGGAGGGTTATGGGGGGCGAAGCACCCATTTCTAAATTAAGTTAAAATTTATATATAATACAATATATTGCGATTGCTATAGCCTAACAACCCTCCACCCCAAGATAACTTTTTTTAATTTGCGCAAGAAAAAAAAATTGCATACATTAAAAACAATTGTTTTTAAATATATATATATATATATATATATATTATTAAAAAATTCGAGGGTGGGCATAGAGCGAAAAATAACCATAATTTTCAATAAATATAAGAATTTCAATCTATATCTTGCTTAGGATTTGTTTTTAGCCAGGCAACGCTGGTACCTCATTCACTGGCTCATAAGTGAGGTGAGCTTTTCAAGTATTAGACAGGACAATGTGAGACATCAGGGATTGTGAGGCTCCTATAGGAGGTGAGAGTCTTTTGAAGTATGATGATTTCAAGCAGACACTTCTAGTGATCCATAAATTAACCAGGACAGATGAGGTCTGGGCTTGCCTAAAATCATCTTCTTTGTGTAGAAATAGTACCTCTTGATGCTGATGGTGGAATAGAAATATCTCTTGCCTGCATAGTTATCAATACTATTAATAATATCAAGGCAAAGGTATTATTACTCAATCTTCAGCAAAAGTACAAAAACTACAACTGGCTTTGTGAAAGTTTGATATTGGCTTTGAAGAAAAACAATTTCTGCAGAATCAATAAGCATTTAATGCTTTCCCTCTCACGAAGTCCACAAATGTACAAGTCAGTTAATACAATTTCAGATAATACTCAAATAATCGATTATTTCACAGAGTTCCAAAACTCTCTAGAACTTCCTGACATAACTCCGCATCAACTTGGACTAAAGTTAGTAAATCTAAATAATGTTTTTGCGCAATTTCGATCTAACAACAGAACTCTCTAATTTCACTCGTCTGGTGGTAACTAATTTGATGCCACTTGTCATAGAGGCAACTATCTTACTGGAAGTGGAAAAGGGGAGAATATCTTCATCCAGACAATACCCCTAAATCCATCAGGGTCAGAATTGCCATTTAAATTCACAAGACTACATTTACCAATGCGTGTAAGTTTTGCAATGTGAATTAGAGAAATCTTAAGGTGAGACTCTATTAGTGGCATTGTTACAGTTGGAGCAACCCTGTTTTCTTATGGTCAACTCTATGCTGATTGGTTTAGAGTTAGAAGCAAAAGTAATCTGTTTGTATATATTCCACGGAAAAAAACTGAAAATATTGTGTACCAAGAAGTTCTGTAGCGTTGCTGGACATGAATAAGTTTAGTTCATAGAATGAGGATATTGTTTGTGAAGAATAAAAAAAGAAAACGATAAAATTTAACCCGGGCAACGACGGGTATCTCTGCTAGTATATAATAAAAATGAAGTCTGTTTTTGTGTGTGTGTCTATCTGTCCATTTATAGGAATTAGACTACCTTTCCCTAAACCCTAATTAGGGGGTTCAATATCCTGAATCATATTAATTCGTGATTTTATATATGAAGTAACAAGCCATGGCTTCACTGCGCTCGCTAGCAGCCCTTCGAGTTGTTGGTCTCAGGCCTATTTGGCCTTTGAAAACGCTTTTTTAAACCCCAATTCATTACGGTTTTTATTTACTATATGTTGAAACGCTTCTCGAATCTCTTTGAAGTAAAAGGAAACAAAAAACACCTTTAAATACAGTAAATACTTTATTTGTTAATTATTAACGCACACCCTACAAAAATGAATTAATTCTGAAGTGCTTTCTTCAAACAGCTTCTTTCTTTTAACAACCGAAAATTTTCAATTGTTCTTCTTCTTATTTTCTTTTTGTCTTTCTTCTTCTTCTTCTTACTATTATTATTCTCTTCTCCTTATCGATCTCTTCTTCTCCTCCTTCCCCTCCTTCTCTGCCTCTTCTCCTCTGTAAAGAGAATCCTAAGGAGTTTTTTGGATATGTAAACAGCCGTAAACCAATCCGTCGAACGATTGGCCCTTTGAGAAATGAGGAGGGGGTATTAAAGCACTTAGATGCAGAAAATGCTAACCTCCTCAACGACTACTTCTCTTCAGTGTTTTCTGAAGAGTGTGGTTCCATCCCCCAGCCAATGGATTCCTACTCGGGGGAAAAGCTAGAGGATATGGACTTCACCGAAGGGGAAATAAAAAAGAAGATCTGTGACCTAATGACGAACAAGTCACCTGGCCCGGATGGGTTTCTACCTAAAGTGTTGAAACAAGTGCGCGATCAAGTGGCACGACACCTGAGCGCAATCTTCAACATGTCAATCCGGACCGAATGCGTTCCTAGAGACTGGCGTAAAGCAGAGGTGACCCTTATCTTCAAGAAAGGAGACCGAAGCCAACCGTCAAACTACCGACCTATCAGTCTGACTTCGATAGTCGGTAAACTCATGGAAAGCATCATGGTGGACAAAGTGACGTCGTATTTAGAGTCAAACCTGCTACTGAGGAGTTACCAGCACGGCTTCCGAAGGCAACGGTCATGCCTGACGAACCTTGTGGAATTCTTCCACTTCGTGTTCAGTGAGCACGATCGGGACAAGGCGGTGGATGTGGTGTACTTAGCCTTTCAGAAAGCCTTTGATAAGGTACCACACCACCGCCTTCTCCGGAAAGTACGAGCACTGGGCATATACGGAAAAGTAGCCGGCTGGATCAAGAGCTGGCTAAGTGGCAGACGGCAACGGGTGGTGGTGAATGGACAGGCTTGTGAGTGGGTGGCGGTACTAGCGGGGTGCCTCAAGGTTCAGTCTTGGGACCACTACTATTCATCATCTACGTCAACGACATGGACGGTGACATGGTTGCTAAGATTTCAAAATTTGCCGACGATACCAAGCTTGGCATGAACGTTGCAAAGGATGGAAATACTGCCCGCCTGCGGGAAGATCTTGGGAAGATTGGGGAGTGGTCTGACACGTGGCAAATGCCTTTTAACGTGAACAAATGCAAAGTAATGCATATCGACCATCGAAACCACCAATCTCAGTATATCCTTAAGGGCACTGCTCTTGAATCTTGTGACACTGAGGAGGACTTGGGTGTAACTATTACTACCGACCTCAAGTTCTCGAGACAGTGCATCGAGGCAGTTTAGATACCGTAACAAGGAGATAGTACTTTGTCTGTACAACTCCCTGGTTCGGCCGCACCTGGAGTATGCCGTACAATTTTGGAGTCCTTCGTTTCGAAAGGATATCGCGAGATTGGAACGCGTACAAGCCAGGGCAACCAAGCTGATTCTCTCTATCCGACATAAAAGTTATGAGGATAGACTAAGGGAATTAGATCTGTTCTCGCTGGAAACCCGTAGACTGCGTGGTCAGCTCATCAAGGTCTTCAAAATACTTCGAGGGTTCGACAATGTTGACTACCGTGATATTTTCACACTGAGTGAGAACAGAACGCGCAATCACGGCTTCAAACCTGAACTGAAGCGTTACAACCGCAATCTGTGTGAAAACTTTTTCACTTACAGTATCTGCGGTAAGTGGAACGCACTTCCACTGTGAGTTGTCAACAGTGAATCTGTTGACCAGTTCAAGTCAAGACTAGACAAGGTCTTGAAAAGTGGCCGTTTTGGGACGCAAAACAATTGAGCAGCCATGTGCCCGCTCGATTGCTAGTCCAAAGGTACCCTCTTTGAATGGGCCGTAAGGTGTCCTAGGGTACTTCCTTTCCTTGTTACTCCTTGTTACTCCTTCTGCTCCTATTCATTTTCGTAGGTCTCTTCCATTTCGCTTTTTTTATCTCCCTCTTATTTTTCTACTCTTCCTCCTGCCTTCTTCATTTTTTTCTTTTCTTTCTTATACATCTCCTATTGCTTTGCTTTTCAACTCCTCCTCTTTCTTATTCTCATCCTTCCTTATTTGATTTTCTCCTCTCTCATTTCTCTCTCCTAGTTCGAACAGTATTTTTTCTTTTGTCTTTCTTCTTATTTTTCTTCTTTTTACTATTATTATTCTCCTCTCCTCCTCCTCCTCCATCTCTTCCTCTTCTTCTCCTGCTCCTATTCATTCTCGTAGGTCTCTTCCATTTCACTTTTTTATCTCCCTTTTTTTCTACTCTTCCTCTTGCCTTCTTCTTTTCTTTTCTTTTCTTTCTTATCCATCCCTATTCCTTTCCTTTTCAACTCCTCCTCTTTCTTATTCACATCCTTTCTTATTGGATTTTATCCTCTCTCATTTCTATCCTAGTTCAAACAGTCTTTTCTTTTTGTCTTTCTTCCTTATTCTTTTCTTCTTGCTATTATTATTCTCCTTTCCTTATCGATTTCTTCTTCTCCTCCTCCCCCTCCATCTTTTCCTCTTCTTCCCTTTCTCCTATTCATTCTCTTAGGTCTCTTCCATTTCGCTTTTTTATCTCCTCTTCTTTTTTTACTCTTCCTCCTGCCTTCTTCTTTTCTTTTCTTTACTTTCTTATCCATCTCATATTCCTTTTCTTTTCAACTCCTCCTCTTTCTTATTCTTATCCTTATTTATTTTATTTTCTCCTCTATCATTTCTCTCTCCTAGTCAAAACAGTTACACCGCCTTCACCCAACTTTGCAATTATATTGCCAATAACAATTATAATTTCCTGATTCTTACATTCATCTCTTGCTTGATCCAATTTATCCTAAAACTCTTCCACTTCATCATCATCTCTCTCACTGGTTGGAGCGTATACCTTGTATGATAGTTAAATCAACTGGTTTGCCTCTGATTCTCACCAAATGTACCCTGTCCGACACCACCCAGTATCCCTTCAGGCACTTAGCGTCTTTCGGACTCATCTAAACTCCAACCTTTCTTACAGCCTCATCACCACCTGCATAGACAAAATAACCATCTTCACTTTTCGTCACGCCAACTCCTGGCCATCTAACCTCACTGACTCCTAAGATATCTATTTTCATTCTATTCATCTCTCTCCATACACCTGCAATTTTTCCTGTCCGGTGCCATCTTGTTACATTCCATGTTGCTATTCTCATATTGTCCTTAATGCAAACAGTCGCATGATGACGGTCAGGTCACGCCTTTGCTCACTGAGTGCCTGAGCGAGCATGGCAGTCTCCCTTCCTTCTGGAATGAGACGACTCCCATTAACGCTGCTCCGACTATTATTCCATGGTTATACTTGGATAGTACTTAGTAAGGGTTCCAATCCTCTTCTACGGTGACTAACCGATTACCTTCTATGTGCCAGGGTCGTGCGAGATGTGTGACTCATGTTGCTCTCACACCAAACTCACCAAAGACCCAAGACATATGGTCATATACCCAGCTTGCTGCTTAAGACTTCCTCTAGTAGAGTTGGCAAGACTCCATGCCATAGGAGCAATAGCCCTTATGGCTCCTTCCACTTGGTTCAGCCCATCAACCAAGATTGCTCAGAGTTTGGCCGGTGTCCTAAAATGGCAGCTACTTGGAGCCACAAGTGAGAGTTGGGTGAATTGTGCTGCCCAGGTGCCCGAAGCCATCCCGTAGTATGTGGCTCGCCCATGCTCAAGGTACTACAGCGCCCATTAATAGACAGTCGTGGTTGCATTTAGTTGTTAGAGATTTGAGCTCCCCTTGGTACTTGTTAGCTACATTAGATTTAGGATCTATTTTCTGTTTGTTTGACATTTTCACATTTAAACTATTAATTTATTATACATATATTTAAAATATTAATTTATTTTTATTTTATTATTTATATAAAAATGAGAGAAAGTTAACGTTGGCCTTCCCAATCGACCTGCAGGAAAACTTTTCAGGAATATTACATTTTAAAAATCACTCCGAAAAGAAGAGTAATTTGCCACTATGTACCGCTTTTCTTAATTACCTCTTCTGAAATTCCTTTTCTTATTTTTCTTGATTTAGGACAATGGGTGGCGTAATTTCCCTTTATTCGTGAAGCTCCCCTCCAAAAAGTCTAACATTTTGCACCTCTTTCCAAAAAATGCCGTTCTAAAAATATATCCGAAACATTATATAATAAAAAACCTTTATTTTCAAAAAGTTTCATCCTTAACTTTATATTTTGTATCTCTTTTTATTTGAAAGCTTTTGCTCTAAATATTGATCAAAACTTATCCAATAATATTTTTGTAAGCGATCCAAATTCTCTCCCCTTTCTTCCAAAGCAGTTTTCGAATTCCTTTGGTCTTTGGAAAAATCAAATTTTGAAGTTGAGAAAAACTAAATATATTATACAATATTTTGAATTTTTATTAAACCCCCAAAATACAAATTGTGAAGTTCATAAAATTTATTATAATTTATCAATGGGTGCTTTTTTTTATCATATATTCAAAAGTTTCATTGAAGTTGCATTTGAAATGAATTTTTAATTTTCATAGTGAACAATAATAAAAATCAATATTATAAAATCGAGTAATTAGATCGATATGATTGTTAAAATAATAAAGTGACTAGGGAATAGCTTCGCCACTTCCCCACGTTTGGGGGAGATTGCGCTTTGCTACTAAGATTAAAATTTAAGATCTAAAAAAAGTCAGCCATTGTTAAATTTTTAGAAATTTTATGAACTTCGCCAATTATAATAATATTAAAAAGGAACTTTAAGCTAAATTTTCCCCTTTCAAAGTATTACCTGGCTAAAATATAGAGATTTAGAAGATATATAAAAATAAATTTTCACAAAATTTCCATAATTCTATTTATTTTTGACCTTCACTATTTTGTTTTTGGATATTATGAAAGAATTGTTAGAAAAACTTTGATAAAAAACACATAAGTCATAACCAAACTAAGATGAAATTATTAATCAATACTCACAAAAATCCCCTTCTTAAATTATAGAGTTAGTGATAATGATGATGATGATGATGATGGTAATAGGAGTGGCTTCACCACTTCTTACAGGAGGAACTTGAACTTCATAGATATGTTTCGGTCTGTGACCAACTGCCTATCTCACTTTTTCAACGCGGTTTTGGTCCCAAATAAATATTTCCATTACATATTCCATAATAATTTACTCTCGATCTATTCTTTCATATTAATGCTTATTTCATAGGCATAAATTAAAAAAAAACTTTTTAGCTGAATTCTTTTCATATACCGTAAATACAATCCTCACCTCCTTTTTTTTCATCCAAATTTTCTTTTATATAATAAAAATACCACACAATATCAACATCACGATTTATAAGTTTTTTCATTTCTAGATTCAGTGGGTAAAAAGTATAAGTTGAGAAAAAATGGTAACTATTAGAAATTACAAGGATAAAAGCTTAGAATTACGAAATAAATAGCCCTAAGGGCTTTATTTTTAAACTCTAAATCAACCTTTATAAATAACTTTAAGTAAACATTTGAATTTATCCCCAAATAGCCCTGCCTTCTAATCTTTTACTAACTCTATAATTTAATAAAGGGATTTTTTTGAGTATTTGAATAATAATTTCATCTTATTTTGGTTTAAGTGATGTTTTTTCCCAAAGTTATTTCTAATAATTCTTTTATAATATCAAAAAACAAAATGGTGAAGTTCAGAAATAAATAAAGTCTATATTTGAGCAACTTGATATTTTGAAAGGGGGGTGAAATTTAGTTTAGATTTCTTTTTTAAAATTATTATAATTGGCAAAGCTCAGAAAATTTATAAAAATTTAACCATGGCTGCTTTTTTTTTTAGATTTTAAATTTTAATCTTAGTAGCGAAGCCATCATTGCCCGGTCTCCTGATAATTTACTCTTGGTCTGGCTGATCAAATTCATCCTTATTTTCTCAGCTTAAAAGCAAGAAAAAACAGCGGAATTAATTTGTACTACGGAAAAAAGAATCCTCAGATCTTATTTTTTCCAATCTACACTTCATTTAATATTTCCATTTTGCTTTACTGTTTTTAACTTCAATAAAAGAAGCGAATATAAAAAAAACAACACAAAAAACAGCCATATCTTAATTTTAATCAATTTTCTGAACTTACTTAACCACTTGTAATCCGTTTTGTTATAAAAAATTCCCCAAATTTTGATAAGCATATTTATTTTTTCTAAACCTCACCATTAGATCTTGGTCAATTTATACATAGAAACTAAGATAAATTTTAGTATCATTCAACCAATCTAAAAAATCCAGTTCTTTAAATATAGTGCTAGGGATAAGAGGCGACATCGCAACTCTTCCTTACAGGAGGAACTTGCGCTTTACATTTAGGAATTCAGACTATATTTTAGGAATGCATTTTTTTTTAATTTGTAATTTTATTTTGGGAATCACCTAAGTATATTTGTATCTTTTATTTAAGTTCTTCCTAAAATTTTCTATACAGTTCAAAAAAATAACCGGAAGGGCCTGATTTTCGTAAATTTGAAGCTTATATATCAAAGTTCTTTCTAAGTGTTCAGAAAAAATAAATATGGTTGTTTAATGCTTTGGCACCTTAAAAAATACAAATCGTAAAGCTAAGAAGATATACTAAAATTAGGACAATGTTGTTTTTTTTCTCGTATATAAAAACAACTTTAGATAGAAACAAGATCTGCTGATTAAAGTCACCTGCTCTCACTTATTATGATTTATGACCTTCATAACTTTAAATAATTCCACGACTAACCTTGGGAGGACCTTAACAAAAATATCATTTGAAGGAGAATGTAAAACAACATAAGGGTTTCAAATTCCGTCTATATCGGCCAAATAGTTATGATGTTATTGCCAAATGATTCAGGGGCTAACCTTTGGAGGACCTTGGCAATTATTATATCATTCAAAAGAGGTCATTAAAATATATAAACTTTAACCTTTTAAGTATTTTAGATCAAAACTATGTTGCCAGATAGGCGGTCGGTCACAGATCGAAGGTCTGCCTGAGAAGCGCAAGCACTCCTGCAAGGAGGAGTGGCGACACCACTTCTCTCGTTTCAAAATAATTTTTTTCTTATTTGCTTCATGATTTAATTTTCTCTTCTTTCTCCTTTTTCTTTTCTTCTTGTTTTAATCATTTTTGAGCCTTACCATTTTGTTTCAGTTCCATTTTTTTCTATAGTTTCTAAACATTTTGGAGCCCTTAATTCCTTATTTTTATTATATCACGAACTTACTTCGATGAAATAGTTGCCAAGATTATTTATGCAACTTTTATTTTTTGCTGGATTATTAAGTCAAAAATCTCTTTATCCTCTACGATCTCATTTACAATATTGTTTAGTATATTTTCAACTGTTTTACTCAGTTCCTTATGACATAAAACAATATCTATTTTAATTATTTTTCTTCAAATTCAGTAAAAATATCGTGTTTTAGAATTTCATCGCTTTTAATCCCGTATTTATTTATTAAAACAGTATTGTCATTTAATTCATTTTCTTCGATTACATTTTTATGTATATTTTCATTTGTAATTGTTGTTGTATTTTTGCAATTTGTTATGTGTGATAGAACGGGTTGCGGCCGCGTTAATTTCAACCCATATCACATGTTATTTAAAACCACGATGCTTCCCACGTGCATCTTCGCTTTGAAGCTTGGCGCCTTATCGCAGCCACCTGAGTCAATGTTTAAACAAGGAGGTTTATCTTTCTCCCGTTCGCCCAAATACGCCGACCTCGCCAGATTGAGTTAGGCTTATGGGCAGATAAGGCATTGTTCCCAGGCTCGGCCGTGCATTCCCTGGAAGCTCCCAGTCCATTGTCCCCCAGTCCAAGGAAGTGTGTCGACTATTTAGATGGAAACTTTACTACTAAGATCAGATTGGAGATCTAGATTTTCGTCGCGAAACATCACCCGACCCTCTCTTACTTTGTGCGCCAAGGGACCTCGACCTCGAGATTCACCATCACTTGTCCAGAAGGAGGACAATATCCCTTGAGTGCCAAGGTTCGAGCCTTTCGTGACGCCAAGTCCACAAGGCTTCCCCTCTCGTTGTTCAGGAAGAAAACAACGTTAGAACAGCCATTGTTCGTTCGAGCCCGTTGACCAGAAATGGTTCTCACCCCTTCCCCTGTTGTTCAGAAGAGAACAACGTAGAACAGCCATTGTTCTTTTGAGCCCGTTCGCCAAGAAGCGGTTTTCACCCTTCCCCCTTGTTGTTCAAAAGAGAACAACATTAGAACAGCCATTGTTTTTGAGCCCGTAGATAAGAGACAGTTCTCACCACCACCCCTGTTGTTCAGAAGAGAACAACGTAGAACAGCCATTGTTCTTCAAGCCGTTCGTCGAGAAACGGTTCTCATTCCCAAGACGCCACGTCAGGATCATTTTATTCCCCCCCTCCGGCTGCAACTCGCCAGCGGACCGAAAATTCCTTCACGTCGACTTCCTCTGCACCACTAGTATAAAGTCACGTAAGCCGAACGTTACCTTTAAGGTACTTAACCCCTTTGTCAATTCTATCCTGTGCTTTAAATGGTTTAGCAAACCATCCCATCCCTTTAACTTTATATTTGTTTTACCTTTTTAAATCTTTTAATCCTCGGAGTAGCCCAAGCCCCCATGACCCTTTCCATTCTCTGTTTATGTCAATATTTTCCGTTTTGTGTATTTGTTGATAGTTATTATTAATAAAACTCTATTTTATTAATGATAGCAATATTCTAATCCTTGAGCTCAGTTCCACTTCTTAAGCATATCGAAGTTACATAATATCGGCCCGCCAGACATCCACGCACTTTAAATATAATTAAATAAGTTCCCCCAACGAATAGTTATATATGGTATATCGTCGAGAGTCCATTCTACGACATTATGTTTATTCACAAAATATGCAACACACTTTGAGCGAGTGACAGATTCTCTTGTTTGTTGTAATGACTTTTTGTTTTATTAATAAACTCTATGACAAATCCGTTGCGAATGGCAAAACGTTGTTTTTGTCTGAGTAATTTCTAGAAGGATATTTTTTCCCTTAAAATATTGGTCAAAACCTATCCTGTAATATTTATGTAGACAAGTAACTTCATTAATGAAAATACTATACATTAATAAATATTTTCTTCTGTTTTTTAATTCAAAATTCTTGCCTTAATTTCAACAATTTATGAGAATATTTCTCAATCTCTTTCTTTTCCATCCCATTTCTTAGGAAAAACCCTCCAGAGCATCACATAATAATTTTTAACTTTAAACGGTTTCAGTATGTTTTAAAATCGAAAAAGGCAACTTCAACAGACGGTACTTAAATTATAATGTAAGGAATCGGCTTAAAGATTAAAATAAAACATCTAGTTTAGAAAGAATTTGGATAAAACTTTCGAATAGACGGAAAAACACGAACAATAAACAGCCATCCCTTAATTATAATATATGTTCTAAATTTTTTCCTAAACTTCCTAATTTATAATTTTTGTTATATCTAAGTGATATAATAGTCTCAAAACTTTAGGCTATAGTTTAACCATATTCAGAAATTTGTACCCCCTCAACTAAAAATTCCAACTGTTAAGAAAAGTGTCTTCGTAAATTACAGTGGAATGGATAACCAGAAGCAGATTTGTTTTTTTTATTCTCGTCTAGTCTCCTAATTTCAAAGCCTAGGTACTTCCTTTTCGACATACTTTAATCGTAATTCGCTGCAATATTAATTTTGCATTATTATTGTTAATTTAATGTATTCGATCGTTAAGTGATGAGTATTATGAAAAAATCAAGAGAGCACATAGGCAGGGATATGCTTTGATAAGTTGAAAAAGCCAACAATTCTAATTTAACTGATACAAGGAGTTACAAGGAGTAACAAAGAAAGGAAGTTCTCTAGGAGACCTTACGGTCCATTCAAAGAGGGTACCTTTGGACTAGCAATCGAGCGGGCACATGGCTGCTCAATTGTTTTGCGTCCCTAAACGGCCACTTTTCAAGACTTTGTCTAGTCTTGACTTGAACTGGTCAACAGATTCACTGTTGACAACTTCCACTGGAAGTGCGTTCCACTTACCGCAGATACTGTAGGTGAAAAAAATTTCCACACAGATTGCGGTTGTAACGCTTCAGTTCAAGTTTGAAGCCGTGATTGCGCGTTCTGTTCTCACTCAGTGTGAAAATATCCCGGTATTCAACATTGTCGAACCCTCGAAGTATTTTGAAAACTTTGATGAGCTGACCACGTAGTCTACGGGTTTCCAGCGAAAACAGATCTAATTCCCTTAGTCTATCCTCATAACTTTTATGTCAGATAGAGGGAATCAGCTCGGTTGCCCTGGCTTGTACGCGTTCCAATCTCGCGATGTCCTTACGAAATGAAGGACTCCAAAATTGTACAGCATACTCAAGGTGCGGTCGGACAAGTGAGTTGTACAAACACAGTACAATCTCCTTGTTCTGATATCCAAACTGGCGCTTTATATAACCTAGCATCCTTTGGGCCTTTTTCTCCGCCTCAATGCACTGTTTCGAGAATCAAAGGGTTCTCAAACAAATATCATAATTTCAAAATGCGCAATACTTTACAAGGTAATTCATGTTCGAAATATGTCTTTGATTCTTCTCGAATAATTTCTAAATGTTTTATGTTTTATCATTCTAAATATTCAAAGTGTGTACATACGTTGTGCTTCATTGAACGTTGTCTTTTCAACCCTCGAAATGACGAAATTTGAAAAGGGAACCATTTTTGAGTAGGATTGTTTCGGAAGCGAAAGTTTTGTTATGAAAAATAATATTATCCGTTCTATACAATGGATTAGTCCAGGGATGCACCAATAACTTAACCAAAACAAGGGCCACTTGTACGGAAAAATCTCTTGTACGTTTGGTGAGATATGAATCTCGTAATATTTTGTAAACTTTTTAACCCAAATTATATTATCACCAATGAGTTTTACCGTGCTCACCTCGACCGTTTACATGAGGCACTAAGGGAAAAAGGCCAGCATTAATTGACAGACGGAGAGTGCCTTTTTCCAGACAAAATCCGACCTGATATCGCAAGAGATATCATACAAAGGCTTAAAATTCGATTAGGACCTAATGTGGTATTCCTCCTATTCGCCAGATCAAACACCATTATATTATATTATCCTTATAGAAACTTAAAAACTTTTTAAAATTAAAGTCAAACTATTTTAACAAACATGTTATTGAAAGTTAATCGAAAGATTGGGACAAGTTTTAGAAACTGGTGGAAATTATATTACTTATTAAATTGAAAAGAATAAGAGTCATTTAAACAAAAAGTACCAAAAAAGTTTAGAATTTTACTCCATAAAATCTTGATGTAAATTGTGCCTATAGGAAAAGTTTTCTTTGTTTCCAACCTATTTACATTTTCACTCGCAAGCCAGGCCTCTTTCTTTTTTCCTACGTTATCTTTCATACAGGTTTTTTTTTAAATATTTTCTCAAAAGGAAGAAAATTGGAAACATACAGTTTCCAATTGAATTTGAATGAGTACAATGGAATCTTGGTAAGTTATGTGTATTAATTTAGATTGAGTATGATGTTGAGTTGGTGGTTGGGCAAAATACACGGGGGACTTGTCTGATGACTAGTGGAGAAAACACGAGGGGCTTTGAGTGTGTGAGTTAAACAAGGACAAAAGTAGCTCGACTCTATAGTCCCAAATTTGAACTGCGTCCGGCCAGGATTATGATTGGTTAGGAACAACCGTACAAATATGTAATGAGTAGACAGTATTGGAATGTCGCACATGGAGGGTCGTATATGAAATCGTGTGAGATGAGTAAGCTTTTAAACGGGAAAAATGCAAATGGCATTTTAGGAACTTTTGCAGTAGCAGACCAAAGGGACAATTGATACATCCTCTCCTGAAAGCAATCAGCTTTAAAAATTTAAAAGCGAAACCAACAAGCGATTTCCCATGAAAAGTCTGTAATTTTTTATCATTAAAAGCGAAAAACAAAGAGATCATCTTATTAGGAAAGATCTGAGAGTTGTTTTTCTCTAAACATAAGTTCTTGTAAATCGGATTGTAAGACAAAGAAATTGCCCCTTCTACATCCATTTGTATTTCAATAAGAAAATGAATGATAATGGAATCGGGATCCTTTCAATGTTTTATGAACTTATCCTATATTAAGAATTGATCAACATAGGGGGTGAATATTTAATACTTGTAGAACAACTTTCCGATCTTTCGATAACAGAGGTGCAATATCTAATGTTCAAATGAGTTAATTTAAGAATAATTCGATTATAATGTGTGAGTTTGATCAAACTTAGGTTAGGTCCAACTATTTTAATCGGGTTATTTTTCAATTGAACCATGTGAATAGTAATAACCGCTAGTTTTGCCCATTTTTAAAATAGCGGCCGATGTGTCAATTGTGGATTGTTATTCTTCAAATGGTCCGGGATCTGTGAAGAAATCGGTGAAGAAGGAGGAAATGATAATGTATGGAAGATATAGACTAGCATATCCTCATGGGAGCATTTGTAACCGGAAGGCACACAACTTTAAGTGTTGGGGTATGGGAGATTTCTGTCATCCAGATGTCATATGCAGCAATGTTCCCCACGATACACCCCTTTCCGAGTGAACGAAGATGCAGCGTCTCCTTAAATCAAGATAAAACCGAATTTAGGACGGACACGTCACAAGGACCAACGTGAATCTTGGAAAGAAAAATATGTTGATAATGATTTAACTGTCTCCCATTGGTTGACTGAGTAGTTTATTTAATAAATAAATTATCGCCAGCTCCCTCAATTTTTGTCGGAAATATAAATAGTTTATGTGCTCTAATGACATGAAAGTTTTAATTATGAATAGATATAGAGCGTGTCAAAATTAATAAAACCCTTACAATAGGTAAAATTATTACCGATGTTCTAAAATTAATCAGAAGCGGTTCATTGTTATGGTAGCGCTCTAATGCAAATGTTTGTCTACTTGTGCAAAATTGTGAACACTTTAAAAAGACGAACCTCTGAAAATCAATACACAGTTTCATAATTAGTTATGTCACAATTTTCGCTGAATTTTGGTCAGAGAGGGACAATTTATTATATTATTATATGAGGAGAGATAAAGTGTTTGAGGAATATTTACTTATAAATAAACTAGAGAGGACCTGCTCCTGGGGCCCTCGGCCGACCAGTGATTGTCATAATGACCTTATATAAATTTAATTAGGCGGTCGGTGATCCTCCTAGTATCATGGAAGGATTGGTGCTGACTAACTAACTATCTAACTAAGACATTTACCAATAAAATAAATTAAATTTATGGAAGTTATTTACCTTATTGTAGTATTTCAAGCAGTACTCTCAAAATATTTTTAAAGGGTTTTCTTCGAATACAGTGTTCCCAAATTTCTGTCATATTTTTCATTTTTTTCCGGTTATTTGACTTCATATATAAATTTAATTTTTAATCATCGATATCACAAAAAGTAGACGCATTAGCATTTGGCTATTTTTCATTTTTATCCAAAAAATGAGTTTTCCACCCAAATATTTGTTGTGAAAATTATTATTACTTGCCATCACAACACAACAAAGTTGTAAGAAATATATTTTTCGGTCTGTGGATTTCTCCCTTTCTCTTCTTCGTCTGCCTATCCGGCTTCTATCTATCTGCCTTATTTATCTGTCCCCTCTTTGTCTGTCTACTAGATCGCTCTATCGTTGGCAGGTTGAATTCTCCTGCTAACTGACACCATTTGACTTTTTTTATAATTCCAACTATCCCTACCCAACGCCCTACTTGGAGGTGGGCGTAGGGGCTGAAAGAGAGTAAAGGGTTAAACATTTTGTAACCTGAGAGGGGTGGATTGGGGCTTCGATGGGCCTTCCCTTCCTGATTGATGTGGCGGTGTATGGGGCTTCGATGGGCCTGCCCTTGCTGACTGATGTGGCGGTGTATGGGGCTTCGATGGGCCTCCCCTTGCTGATTGATGTGGGGTGTATGGGGCTTCGATGGGCCTCCCCTTCCTGATTGATATGAGGGTATATGGGGCTTCGATGGGACACCCGTTCCTGATTAATGTGGGGTATATGGGGCCTCGATGGGCCTCCCCTTCTTGTTTGATATAGGGCTGCATGGGGCTTGGATGGGCCTTCCCTTGCTGATTGATGTGGGGTGTATGGGGTTTCGATGGGCCTCCCCTTCCTGATTGAAAGGCGGTGTATGGGGCTTCGATGGGACTCCCGTTCCTGATTAATGTGGGGTATATGGGGCCTCGATCGGCCTCCCCTTCTTGATTGATATGGGGCTGCATGGGGCTTCGATGGGCCTCTCCTTGCTGATTGATGTGGGGTGTATGGGACTTCGATGGGCCTCCCCTTCCTGATTGATATGGGGGTGTATGGGGCTTTGATGGGACTCCCGTTCCTCATTAATGTGGCGTATATGGGGCCTCGATGGGCTTTCCCTTCTTGATTGATGTGAAGTTGCATGGGGCTTCGATGGGCCTCCCATTCCTCTATGATGTGGAGGTGTATGGGGCTTCGATGGGTCTTCCCTTCCTGATTGATGTGGGGGTGTATGGAGCTTCGATGGCCCTCTCATTCTTGATGGATTTGGGGGTGTATGGGGCTTCGATGGGCCTCCCCTTCCTGATTGATGTGGGGGGTGTATGGGGCCTTTTCAGACCCTAAAATATTCAGAATCAGAAGAGTAAGTGATTTGATGGGGTCCACACTCTCGTCTTCGATCTGCACCCCCTTACGCACTGAGAAGACAATGATCAGCGTCGCTTTCAACCTACCCTTCATCTTCTTTAGCTTTCCCCTTTCACCTTTCCAATTTACTTTCCTATTTATTACGTTATTGGTTATCTCGTACTTTCTTTCAAACTCTTCAAATTCCTTTGAGTCTGTCACGTGCAGAGTATTTTATGATTCATTATTTTTAACGAATTATTATTTAACTCCTTCTCTTCCTTTGGTTTCAAGTTTTCAACCGAGAGGCTTTTCAACCTCCACCAATTCCTCTTTCCTAAGCGCAAATTGGAGTCAGAAGCAAGTTGGCTTAATCAAATTTTTAGAACCTTTTTTCAATTAGGTATTGACAAATCCAGCCCTTCTTACAACTAGGTCCCACCTTAAGAGGGAATTTACGAATCTACGCTTGTCCGTGTATCTCTGGAGAAGGCATTTACCTTTTTCCAAAAAACAATCAATCCGTCGATTGCCATCATTAGCGACCTTTCAAAAAAGAGTGAAGACTACTTACGCCCTTACTTACATAGTGGTAGGTTTATATGAACAAAGGTTAGCGACAGTAATCAGAAATTATTCGAGGCTCTATAGAATATATAAATAATTATATCAGACTTTCCTTTGGTCACAATATTTTGAAAAATGTAACATGACTGATTAGGGTAATTTACAGTATTTTTGTGGATTACAAAAATTTAATCCATTATTCTCATATAGATATATTTAGAAAAATATCTTTTTAACAAAATCAATTTGTTATGTGCTAAATATGGCAAAAATGCATATGAAACATTAATCTTATTCTTCATTTAATAATTTAAAAAAGTTCTTTGCTGTACTCTTGTTAGATCTACTTAAATCCTGTGCCTGATTTTTTTTTCTACTTTCTTTAAATCTTCCGCCAACGCTAATTTCTTCTACAAATAAATTTCTGTATCAAAGAGAGAGAGAGGAAAATCAGATATTCTGAGCTATATTAATGGCCACTGAATTTGTATAGTGTAGTAACGTTCCTTTTAATATATGCATATTGTCGTAGAATGGACTCTCGACGATATACCATATATAACTATTCGTTGAGGGAACAAATTTAATTATCTTTAGAGTGCGTGGATGTCTGGCTGGCCGATATTATGTATCTTTAATATGCTTAAGAAGTGGAACTGAGCTCAAGGATAATAATATTGCTATCATTATTAAATTGAGTTTTATTAATAATAACTATCAACAACACACAAAACGGAAAATATTGACATAAACAGAGAATGGAAAGGGTCGTGGGGACTCGAGCTAATCCGAGGATTAACAGATTTAAAAAGGTAAAACAAATATAAAGTTAAAGAGATGGGATGGTTCGCTGAACCATTTAAAGCACAGGATAGAATTGACAAAAGGGTTAAATACTCAAAGCTAATGTTCGGCTTACGTAATTTATACTTTTTGTGCAGAGGAAGGCGGCGTGAAGGAATTTTCGGTCCGCTGGCGAGTTGCAGCCGAAGGGGGGGAATAAAATGATCCTGACGTGGCGTCTTGGGAATGACAACCGTTTCTCGACGAACGGCTTGAAGAAAAATGGCTGTTCTACCTTGTTCTCTTCTGAACAACAGGGGAGTGAGAACCGTCTCTTTTCTACGGGCTCAAGAACAATGGCTGTTCTAATGTTGTTCTCTTCTGAACAACAAGGGGGAATAATGAGAACCGTTTCTTGGCGAACGGGCTCAATCGAACATGTGCTGTTCTACGTTGTTTGCTTCAGAACAACAGGGAGGGGGGGGAGAACCGTTTCTTGTCAACGAGCTCGAACGAACAATGGCTGTTCTAACGTTGTTCTCTTTCTGAACAACAGGGGAAGGGTGAGAACCGTTTCTTGACGAACGGGCTCAAACGAGCAATGGCTGTTCTACGTTGTTCTCTTCTGAACAACAGGAGGGGGAGGAGAACCGTTTCTTGTCAACGGGCTCGAACGAACAATGGCTGTTCTAACGTTGTTCTCTTTCTGAACAACAAGGGGGAAGCCTTGTGGACTCGGTGTCACGAAGGCTCGAACCTTGGCCCTCAAGGGATATTGTCCTTCCTCTGGACAAGTGATGGTGAATCTCGAGGTCGGGGTCCCTTGGCGCACAAGGTGAAAGAGGGTCGTGGTGATGTTTCGCGTCGAAAATCTAGATCTTCAATCTGATCTTAGTAGTAAATTTTCCATCTAAATAGTCGAGACACTCCCTTGTCGTGGGGGACAATGGAGTGGGAGCTTTGAGGGAATGCACAGCCGAGCCTGAGAACAAGCCTTATCTGCCCATAAGCCTAACTCAATCTGGCGTGATCGGCGGATGGGGCGAGTGGGGGGGGGATGATAAACCTCCTTGTGTAAACATTGATTCAGGTGGCTGCGATAAGGCGCCCCGCTTCAAAGCGAAGATGCACTTGGGGAGCATCGTGGTTTTATATAACATGTGATAGTGGTAGAAATTAACGCGGCCTCAACCCGTTCTATTACACATATGCATTTAGCTGGTAATTTAGTTACAGGCCATTTCTAGCTCATGTAGAAGATTTTATTTAGTGAAAAAAGAATTTCAAATAAATTTTCCTTATTAAAATATCTATGTATAATTACGGGGATCCTTGGTAGTATGCTAAACAGAAATTTTTATTTTGAATTGTTTAGCTATGGATGTATTTTCTATCCATTTATTTTAAGCTTAGTTCGAAGTAACCAAACCACCCCAGTGACAGAAAGTTACACTTGCTCCAGTAATCTTTCCCATAATCACCTCCAGCATGATGCTCGATAGGATGTATTTTACGTAAAGGTGCAATCAAGCGGAGCTAAGAGAACGAGTAAAGTAACAGATGTGTATTTATGCTTTTTATTTTTGTTATTTCCCTCTTAATTATTTCTCTAACTCTGACTACTACAGCTTAATCAAGTTGCCTATTAATTTTACGATTTTCTCCTACGATTATTATGTTGATTTATTTTTATGAATTTAGCAGAACAAATCCTTTTACCGTATACCCAAGACATCGGTTATAAACCCAATACATTACTAACATCTTTTCCTTAATGAACCTACGAAACATTCCATGGAATATAAGTCACTGCTAATACCAACACTTGTTCCCAGACCCCCGAACACTTACACATAGAAATTGCATTATTGAAAGGGTGAAGGAGCCTTTATTTCACTCAGCTGCTCCAATGGAATCATAGTATTTATTTCCTTGCGATGAAATACACTCGCGAAAATAATTGTCTATTCCGAATTGAGTGTGGGGAAGGATTCCATCGTTCGAGGTTGACATTGATTTTGACTGGGAGGTTCCTACAATCACTCAAAATTGACGGGAGGGAGCATTGCCTTCATTTGTTGGTGTCATGGTATAGGAAGGACCGAGTTGATGGTGTTCCTACATATGGGTTGGTTACGTACTACAAAGCTCCTTGATTAGGTTTTCTCTCTAAGAGTGCTATATTTGATTATTATTATGATTATTACGTTAATCTTTGAGGGTTCCTACTACCTTGCTTAGCGTTTCGAGGATTGATTAAAAGATTGTTTCTAAAAAAACTAGACCTTTAATTAAAAACATGAAACAAGATTGAAATTTAACACACCAACTACACAGAAACGAATTAAAAAAATTTAAATGAGGCTTACTAAATTACACAATGGAATTTACGGTAATGGTTGACCCACAGCCCATTTTAATATTAAATGCAAACTGACCTTCAATGAAACAGATACTGGGGGTTTAAATACATTTTGCGATTCCTATGAGAATCGGGTTTGAGTCTGACCTTGAACTCAATTGTTATGTTACCTCAAGAATGCTGTTTCCGGACCGACGAGTAGATTGGTGGTAACAGCTGTATTCGGAAGGGGAAATGCTTCAAACCCACAGAGGACTTCGGAGCGTGTGGGAGATGGAGAGACGCACGCCTTCTGGAGGAAATGATCTTACCACAGGACAGGGAAAGAATATTTCTTCTACCCTTCGGGTTACTCTGGGTATAATTCGCACTGGCGAGCGATGAGTCAATGTGTGAATCCTTTGACTCATGAGAGTGCTTGAGGGAATTCACTTTGTGGTATTACCCACGGGCGCGGACCATCTCTGTGTTTTGGGATACACCATGATAGGCGGTTTCTCTGACGAGAGTTAGTTAAACTTGCCTCTTAAATCAAGTTAACTTAAAGTTTGGTGTGGCCACCAGGAACTTGGTCGAGGGTGAGCTTCTTCTAAGTTCCTCTCGTTAATTTGCCGGGCACTTATGCCGGTTTTCGCTGTCTAGATCTCTCTAACGATCTACCTCTGACAGGCTTCTAAATTCCGTGTGACCATCAGGAACTGGCTCAAGCTAAGCTTATTCTAAGTCCCTTTTGTTGGTTGCCGGATCTCTTGCCGTCTTAGTCGTCTTCTTGCCTAACGTAATCTACCTCGTTTTTCGAAGTTATTTGCGAATATACTTCACTACCCCACTGGGGTTAGGGCAGTAGGCAGGAATATGAACGGCGACATTAAGTATCCTTCTCTAACGGTTTTTCTTAGGGCGCCTTTCACTAGCCCTAAAGAGGAGCTTCTGGCTTTAGGACGACGCTCCTCTAATTTCACATATGCGGTGAAATTGAATATCAACTCTTAAGGGAAATATTGCTGTTTTAACCCATGTTAGGCTCACTGGGGTCCGCCATGCGATGATTAGAGCATTATGTTGTATTTGGGCGGCCTTTCAGGTTCTCCTCGTGGCTAGGGGAGAGAGGGTGGGAGGTTAAGCAGTCGGGCTACGCCACCAACAAAATGCCAGGACGTTATGGTCAAGGACCAGTGGCTCAGTTGTGAGGGTGGAGTATCGATTCCTTTACAGACATATATATATATATATATATATATATATATATATATATATATATATATATATATATATATATATATAACTCAATGGCAACATATGGTATATGATAGTGAAACCACTGTATAGGAGTAAAAAGTTTAATTTACGAGACTAGTTTGTGTGTGTTAGGGGATGCCCCTCGAAGAACCAGGGTAAGAGGAAGGCTCCCCCCCGTAATACCTCTTTCAGCCCCTTTTTTAATAATTTGAATAATTTGCATGTCTCCATCAAATTTAAATATGAATGGGAATATGACAATAGATTACCCTTTTTAGATGTCCTCATTAATAAAAATCACCATGAATTAAAACTTGACGTGTATAGGAAATCAACCCACTCAAATGCCTATATACATTATTTTTCATTTCACGATAATACTGTTAAAAAATCAGTAATTTCTAACCTTTTCCTTAGAGCATATAAAATATGTCATCCTTCCTATTTAGATTAAGAAATTGTCATTATCAGGACCATTTTTTCTAATTTGTATTACCCCGATTGGTTCATATCGTCTGCCCATTTTGCAGCTAGGAAAACATTCTATGGTAATAAGCCTTCCCGCACTAACGACTTCAACAAATGTATAACATTGCCATTTAACAATAAATTAAATAGTTTAAAGGACATATTTGGAAAAGCGGGTATTAATCTAGCCTTTGAATATAATAATTCCTTAAACCAATTTATGATGGCCAGGAAACCCAAAGAACATCATAACATAGGAGTATATGCAGTACCATGCAACAATTGCCATAAAGTTTATATAGGGAAAACGGGGAGAAATCTAGACAAGAGATTGTACGAACACAAAAGAAATATTAGAGTGGGCAGCGAAAGTAGTGGAATATTTTGCCATGTTAGAGACAAGAATCATACGATCGATTTCAATGTGAGTAAAATGTTATTTAAATCGGCTAACTATGTTAAGAGAAGAATCGTAGAATCGAGCTTGATATCGTCAGTTCCTAATTTAAATCTATCTGAGGGTCAATTTTCTTTAATACTGTAATAAGATCGCCAATAAACAAAATAGTAAAATTCCAGCCCTTCAATATGCTTAGGCCTACCCCCCCTCCCTCCGTCCCAGATTAGCCACAAGTAGGGGATTGGGGGAAAGAAGAGGGGATCTTGTGTTATGCTTATATGCATTTCTCTTATATTTTCTGCCCAGTGTCAGTTGAAAAAGGGTGTGAGATACACCGAAACTGTTCTGAATTAAATTGTCTTCGGAGAATGTGGTTTTATTCCTCATATATATATATATATATATATATATATATATATATATATATATATATATATATATATATTTATTTGTATATTTGGGGAAAATATTCTCTTCATGACATATTTTATTGAAGGTGACTGTGAATTCAGCATTAATAATTTTCTTTTCGAGTCTCTCAATTTCTCTAATATTCCGCTTTTGGTCGTTGGTTAACCCGTGTATAAGCTCGCCAAAATTCATTACAAAAGCACTGATGAACGAGGGCAGTAAAATAATTCACTGGATAAAACGAAACATTTATTGGCCTAACGCGTTTCAATACACTCGTTTATCATTATCAGAGGAAGGTAGAAATAATATAAGGAAATAGAAACATGGCTATATATATCGGGTTTTTAAGGTTAACAATTATACGAACATATTTATAGGGAATGGAAATTCTTAAAAACAAACAAAGGATTAAGACTGCTTAAAGAGGCTAGTTTAAAATGGGAACAAGATTGAGATAGAGGGGGAATATTACTTGGCGCACGAGGACGCGAGGAAGGCAGGGTGAACTGTATGTTTGTTTGTGTATTTAATTTGGGCTGTTTTTCTTTTATATAGAGAGCTTCTAATATGAGTAATTGTTGGTGATTTGGAGCATATGCAAGAATTTCGGTGTTATCTTCGAGTGACTTTCGGTCCAATTGTCTTCCATGTTTTTCAAATGTATGTGTTTTGGGTGCGCCGTTATTTAAATAGTAGCTCATTCTTTGTGTTAATTTTGTTTCTGTTATTCTGATATATGAATGAGGTAGAAGCTCACAGTCTCCCATTTTTCAAAGTGTATTCATATATTAAATGACTTCTTTGTTTATGTGTTAGGGTGGGTGTATAGTTATTTTTGAGTATAAGGTGGGATGTCCGTTTATTATTATAATAGATTGTGAGTGATACGTTGTTTTTGTTTTAGGTTGGTTTCACTCTTCTGTTTATGATTTCCTTGATTACTCTTTCGTCCGTTTTGTACGCTGTACTCAAAATATTCTTGTAAAAGAGTTTAATAGTATTACCTTTTGCTTCCTGATTGGTGCTGACTATAGGTATCGTGTACCATTTTTCCATCTTCTTCCGTATAGCTGTTTATAAATCCATTATTTATGAGTACTTGGGTAGCCCCCTCAAGCTCTTTGTGTGTGTCTTTCCATGTGGAGCAGTGGGTGAAAGCGCGGTTGATATATGCATTAATTACACTTCTTTTTTAACGGTTGGGACATTCGCTTTTAGCCTTCATACAAAGGCCTGGATTTGCCTTTTTTACGTAATCTTTGGTAGTTATTTTTTCGTCGTGCTTAGTGGTTAAAGTGTCTAAGAACGGGAGTTTGTTATCTTGGCTATTTTCTATGGTATAGCTAAGTGAGGAGCAGTTCTTGAGTTCTCTTAATAATTCCTGGATTTCTTCATCGGTTTTTGTATTTATATATATGTCGTCTATATATCTGCAGTAAATATGTGGTTTTGGCAGATTTGTAAAAACGCATTCTCTCACGCTTCCAATGTAAAAGTTTGCGAAGAGTACTGCGAGGGGGGATCCCATTGCAACCCCGTCGGTTTGCACTTATAGGTCGCCTCTAGGTCCATAAAAGGGGGCTTCCGTAGTGCAGAGCAAGAGAAGTTCTCTTTAGTCGTCCTTTGGTATGTTAAGAGGGGGGGCTATCACTTTGGTTCTACTCTCTCTATAATTAGGTCTATAGTTTCGAAAACAGGAACGTTTGTAAATAAGGATTCAACGTCCAAGGAGGCGATGAAACTTTTTTTTGGGGGGGGGGTGGACTGGATGAGATCGATGAAATCTGTAGAAGATTTCATATTAAATTTGCTAGGCACGAAAGTGGTGAGGATCTTATTTAAGTACTTACCGAGTTCATAGGTTGGTTTAGGGATTTGGCTGATTATGGGTCTTAGAGAATTGCCGTTTTGGTGCGTTTTTACTGTACCGTAGGCGTATCCGGGGGCAAAGTCTCCGATTATTTGCTTGAATTTTGAGTTTTCTGGTTCGCGATTTATGCGTTCAATGGTTTTGTTCAACCTTTTATTTAAGGCTTCAATGGTGTTTCTTGTTATTTTCTTAAACTTTGCTCGGTCGTTTAATAAAGTGTCCATTTTGATAAGGTATTCTTCTTTTGGTTGAAGACGAAGGTTGAGGCTTTATCGGCTTTCTAACGGTGATGTATGGGTTGTTACTAAGCTCTTTGGCAGCCATAATAAGTTTTGTGAAAAGAATCTTACTTTTAAAGTTACCTCTACACTTGCCCACTTCAGCAAGTAGTTCGGTTGTTAGTGAAGGTTTAGCAGTAACTTTGTTGTCTTTTTCTAACTTTTGAATGTCATCTAAGAAAGTTTCTATATTGAGACGTTTTTGGTATTCTTTAGGTTTACTTATGTAGTGGCAGTTATTTCCAAGGTTCAGGAGCGTTTCTTGATTTTTGCTTAAACAGTATTCTGAAAGTTTCCTGTATCCTTTAGTCTGCTCTGGAATCTTAAGTGGGCTTCCATTAAGTTTAGTAAGCTTTTTAAGGGTAAGTGTCTTCGAGATATTTCGGTGCTGGTAGAGAATCTTTCAAAGGGATTCTTCGATTTTATGTTTAGCGCGGGGGTTCAGGGCGTTTTTTTCTCACCTTTCAACTTGCTCTTTAATTTTTGGTTCTAATTCGGTAAGGAAAACTTCATTTATGGTGAGTTGGCGGAGAGTGACGTTCCGGCGATAGCTAAGCGAGGTTCCTCGTTCTCAGCTGCTCGGTCGTGAAGGCGAATATTCGTATATTTGGGCAGAAGATTCTCTTGGTGATATATTTTATTAAAGGCGACTGCGAATTCAGCATTAATAATTTTCTTTTCGAGTCTCTCGATTTTCTCTCTATATATTAAAATTAAATTTGGGGGTCTTGATCTTTATATATCCTATGAACTGCAACTTAGCAAGCCATTGGATAAATCCTGGTCAACCGTAAATGCACTCTAAAAATCAAGGAGGCGGCGTCCCACTCCTTTAATTGCTCTAAAGCAGATCGCAGACGGTCTCGGGTCGGCTATCTGCCTGTGCTTGTGTATACGCCCTTGCTCCGAGAGTGTAGTCACAGGCAAACCTTGACATATATATATATATATATATATATATATATATATATATATATATATATATATATATATATATATATATATATATATATATATATATATATATATATTTATATCATTATCATTATATTAAAATCTGGTGTCAGGTAAAGTTGGCCTATTTTATATTGAAGGAACCTGAACCCTTTTTACTCTTAAGTCTTCCATTCCCGGTTAAGTTGTTTAGTAACCAGTTTGCCAAGTTCGTTCAAGGATATCCAAAGATGGTGGAACAAATTCTTATTTTTTTTATCTGATTAATGAATTTTTCGTCGGTTTTTATTGGGGTAGAGACGATCTCTCCCAAAATACCCTACTAATCCCCGTGGAGGATTAAAAAGCACTATAATTACTGGTTAAATAGGGATCAATTTTTTAATTATACCCTATTTTCTTTTCTTCATCGATTGCGTACAATGCTTTGTGTGAGTAAATCTCCGTTAGGATTTTGGTACGATCGTAAGAGCCTCATCATTTTTTCCCTGAGTTTCTTGGACGCGCCGAGTAGCCAGATGCGCATTTATACCAGTAAGATGTCGTCATTTGAACGTTTCCTAAAGCAAGAAGAGATCCTTGGGTTGTCCAGCAAGGATCTAATTGTCTATTTTGAAGAGGAAGAAAGAAATGAAACGGCAAGAAAAGAGAGCAAAGAAAAGCTGAAGAGAAAAAGGGAAAGAGAGCAGAGCTAAGCTGAAGAGAGAAGAGAACAAAGAGAAGTGTAAGAAAGAGAAAGAATTCGTCAGCATGAGCGTGAGCTAAACAGAAACCATTTGAAAAACTCTTGCGTTAGCTCTAGGAATAAATCCCCCCAAACCCCATCAGAAAAGTTGCCAGTGTTTAAGGAAGGAGAGGATTTCAGTGCCTATTTAACTCACTTTGGGAAAATTTTCGATGTGGACCACTGGGACATTGAAAGCGATGGAGTCGCTCGAATACTCCTCCTCCTTCTTTGAATGGACCGTAAGTTTTGAATGGACCGTAAGGTCTCCTAGGGTACTTTCTTTCCTTGTAACTCCTCAATACCCACCTTCGGGAAATTTTCATTTCGCTCCCCGCCAAAGCTACCCTCGACTACTCCACCCTCAAGTTGGGACTATTATGGGCTATTATTATGAATCATGATTTCTATTGGGAAAAGTTCCGCCAGGCCACGATACTTCCTGGCCAGACCTACCGCCAATTTGGATTTACCCTTGAGAGGACTTTTCAATTCTGGTTGGACTCAGCTCAAGTCAACTGCGACTACGAGTCCCTATTTGATTTCGTCTCCCGGGATCAGTTGATGGCTTTTCTACCCTCCAAAATCTGCGCATTCGTGAAGGATAAACGCGTGTCTTCCTACAAGGAATGTATCGAAAAAGCGGATGTGTATGCGCCACCCACCACCTATGCGAAAAGTACCCAAGAAATAGCGTCCGCCATCTCCCCCAAAGTAAAGATAGCCTCTTCAAGTTCCCCCTGAAGAACTCGCTCAAGTTTGTGAGGGTACCTGGTCCCTCCAAACCCAAGTACCTTTCCCCGCCGTTATTGAGTCAAATTTAAGCCCCTAGTCAATAATCCTCGCGCGGCGGAATACCTTCGAAGGCTCGTCGTATGTTTTTCCTGCGGCGTTCCAGGTCATGTGTGAATCAACTGTCCCTAAAACTCTTTCTCTCTCTCTCTCTCTCTCTCATTTGCCAGCAACTTCGCTCACAAGTAGTCCCCCGAGACAGCAAATCAATATATGGTTCAACAAAAGCTCCCCCGTTGGGCTTGAGTTCGAAAATGGAACCGTTAATGGTTGCAGAGTGTCAACTCTCGTAAGAGACACCGGCTGCACTTGCATCGTCGTCTCGGAAAAACTTGCTCCCCTCAGTGAGCCCCCACCACAATAAATTCGCAATAGTCCATGACTACTTAGGGCATGCAAATCGTTTCTCCGTGGTCCACTGATATCTTGAATGTACATAAATACTTTACTGGTTGGGCTGAAGTGATAGCAGCTCTCATTAAGTCCTGCGCCGTGTGGGTCGGCCAGAGCCCAAAGCTCTACCTTAACCCCGTCGCACAGCCCGTCATCACGAGGGCCCAGGCGCTAGAAGACACTGCGTCCCCCGTGCCATTAAAACCCCTTATGCCCCAGAATTTGCAGCTCTTCAGAACTAAACATTTACAAGCGGTCAAAAGAAGTGCCTCACCCTCCAGCTCTTGTAGGAAAAAGCGAGAAATGAGGAACGAGGATCTGCCCGGGGTCAAAGGAAAGTCACCTACCTCGTTAGTGACGGACTGCTTTTTCACTCCAGTTCGGCTGAGGGCAAATCCACAACTCGTTCCCCAAGTCCTCCGACTTGCCCACGATGGATTACTGGCTGGTCATTTTAGCCACAATATAACCCCTCTCCCCCCGAGAAGGTTCCGTTATTTCTTTTGGCTCGGTGCTGGCAAAGAAATTGCTGAGTTTTGTAGGTCTTGTGACATTTGTCAAAAGACTACAGCAAAAGGACGAATACCACCTGCCTCCCTCCAGAAGACCCCAATTGTTTCGCCGCCTTTCTTTAGGGTGGCCAAAGACTTAATTGGCCCAATTCGTCCCCCGTCTAGTGAACGACATTCATACGTCCTCAAGCTTGTCGATTTTGCAACGAGATTTCCAGATGCAGTCCCCCTTAAAAAAAAAGATAGTGTGACCTGTGCGGAGGCCCTGATTTCTATCTTTTCACTCGTCGGCATCCCAAAGGAGATCTTGTCGTACAGAGGTAGATAGTTCACCTCTGAACTAATGGAATACATAGGCAAGCTCCTTATATTCAAGCCACTATTCACCACCCATTTTCACCACGCGGCTAACGGCGTCTGCGAAAAATTAAATGGTACATTGAAGACAATTTTAAAAAATCTATGTCATGCTCAGCCCCGTGAATGGCTTTCTGTACCTGCCTTTTTCTTTATTTGCCTGCCGAGAAATCCCCCATAGAAATTTAGGATTTGCTCCCTTCGAACATTTGTATGGCCCAAACGTCCGAGCCAAAATAAGCATATTAAATCAACTTTTTGCCAATCCCTGCTGGGATGAGGAGATCAAATCCTTGTAC
This sequence comes from Ceratothoa steindachneri, assembly GCA_963969495.1. Taxonomy (NCBI): domain Eukaryota; kingdom Metazoa; phylum Arthropoda; class Malacostraca; order Isopoda; family Cymothoidae; genus Ceratothoa; species Ceratothoa steindachneri. The sequence goes on along the minus strand of OZ018323.1, from coordinate 18,638,591 downwards.
TATTATTTTTTAGACCTTAGGAACCGCCTAGAAGAATGCGTAGATATAGAATATAAGAATACGGACCTAAACCTGGAAAAGTATGAGACCTATTTTGACGTTAGGTCAAAAGAAAGGCGATTCAAGCCCGGTGACGAGGTGCTGCTCTTCCTACCCACGGAGACAAATAAACGTCTTCCTTTTGGCTTGGTTACTGCCAGTAGAAACTATAATTGCATGATGCGCCGGATACAGGATGGGATGAATAATGTTTCGTTTTATTTTGATAACGTTTACGTGGCCACCCACACATGGGACCATCATCTAGACTCCCTACGCTCCCTCCTCAGTAGGCTTCGTGAACACGGCCTTACTAGAGGCCCCAGCAAGTGCTATTTTTCCTACGGCACCATTAAATATCTTGGTTTCCACATTAGTGAAAATCAAATGGCACCCCAGCAAGAAAAGGTGAAGGCCATCGCCGGCATGCATCTTCTGCTTACTAAGAAACAATTACGCTCCTTTCTTAGATCGACGTCTTTTTATAGGCGCCATGTCCTGAATTTCGCCGCTTTAGCGTCTTTCCTTAGCGCCCTGCTAAAAAGATTCCCTGGATCCACTCGTCTGGAACCCCAAGGCGACCGCCCACTTCCAACAGCTGAGGGAAAAACTAACGTTAGCTCCCTTACTGCGAATCCCGAACACGAGCAAACCGTTTGGAATACGAACAGATGTATGTAGTGAAGGCATCGGTGGCGTTTTGCTCCATTATAAAGAAGAGTGCAATTGTTATTTCATTGCGTACGCCAGCCGGAAGCTTTCTGCACGCAAAAGGATCTATGGCTTAATAGAAGTTGAGGCTCTCGCGATCATGTGGGGTGGGCAAAAATTCAAAATGTATTTGCTAGGCAAAGAATTCGTGATCGAAACCAATCATCACCCATTGGCTTATTTAAAAAAATTGTAAAAGCCAGAATGGAAGGCTAATGCGATGGAGCTTACTTCTAATGGAATACCAGTTCCGAATTTTGAACATAAAAGGGATAGAAAACTGTATTGCAGACAGTCTGGGTAGGAATCCGATAGAGGATCCTCCCCCTGCAACATAAATCGTGTTAAGCACTGTACACACGTGTATATAATCGATTCCGTGTACTCGCCCCTTTTTTATAATCCTAGGACTCCGTCCTATCTGTGTACGTTTCATGCTCTTTAGTTTCCCGCTCAAACTTAAATAATATCCATTGGTCGAAGTAACGATATTTTTTCACTCTTGCTTAGCTCTATCATATTGTAAACTGTTACGATCCAATTAACTAACCTTATTGAGCAATTTGTTCCCCTTTTTGTATATATATATATATATATATATATATATATATATATATATATATATATATATATATATATATATATATATACATATATATATATATATATATATATATATATATATATATATATACATATATATATATATATATATATATATATATATATATATATATATATATGCATTGCCCCTTTTATTATATATATTAAAATTATATTTGGGGTCTTGATCTTTATATATCCTTTGAACTGCAACTTGGCAAGCCATTAGATAATTCCCGGTCAACCGTAAACACTAAAAATCAAGGAGGCGGCCTCTCATTCTTTTAATTGCTCCAAAGCATATCGCAGACGGCCTCAGGTTGGCTATCTGCCTGTGCTGGTGTCTGCGCCTATACTCCGATTGGGTCTTCACAGGTCTTACTCGACATATATATATATATATATATATATATATATATATATATATATATATATATATATATATATGAGAGTGTCCTGGTGTACGAAGGATTAGATGACTGCATCAAAAAGGGATTGATTATATGATTAAAAGTTTCTAAGGACTGATATGTAAAGAAAGAGATAAATAGAGACGATGAAGTAAAAAAAGTCAGAGATATATAGCCACAGACTTTTTAGGGCATTGAGGCCGGGAGGGAACGCAAGCGTTTGATAGAAAAAAGATGGCCGGGGCTGTATAGCGGTAGTTGTGACTGTGAATAAACACACATGACGAAACGCTCCAGCCCCTGGTGCCTCATCAATATGAAAGGATATGGTTTGCTTCGTCTTTAATGGCGCTGAGGGATGGGAGGTGGGGAAGTGGAAGCTATATGTTTATCGAACGCCGAAACTCCATCTAACTTGATAATTAACCTGAGATAACTTGTAGTCCCAACTTAAATAGGTATATGTACGTTGTAAACCACTCTCTACCTTACATTCTGAGATTATCAAAGAAATGCACACCCACAACAATGCTCAATTTTGCCCAGCTTTTCTCATTAAAGTGATTCTCGTGGCTCCCTAATAATTTAATTTTCTTATCAATATATTTTATCCGCCAACGTTCTTAATTTGTGAACATGCATATTAATACTTATATATTACTCATATTCCTACAAATAAATAATTTGCAGCTCTACATGTAACTAATGATAAAAATAAACATGATTTAAACTATTAAATGAATAGTATATAAGGTAATTAATGAACAAGAATAAAATAAATTTTAATCTTTTTCATACCGGAAGAAGACATTTACTGGACGTGATTAAATTTATTTTATTTTTATCATTATTGATATAAACTATTTCCAATGTTTTCCTCAATTTATAATATTCCCTTTACTTAAAGACATTGCATAAAAAATTTTCAATGTTAAAAAAATACTCTCAAAGTTCCTTACTCAATGATCTCGATTGGTAAAAATTTCCCCTTGTGTCTGGTAAAAGTTATTTGTTTTAGGAGAATTCAGTTTTTTTAATTACTAAACTATTATCATACATTTTTTTTTAGAAATCATTACCATTATCCCAAGCTGTTTTCTCCCTACTAAAAAAAGCCGTCTTTCGGGTTTACCTAAATATTTAATAACTAAATTTCTATGTCTTCTTTGTCAGCAGCTCATAACATTGGTCGTTGTACAGAAACAAGACTCGGAATCAGAGAATGAATAAGGATAGTTTAGTCTAAAAGAGCCCGACTTCTTTTCTTCAGCAGCTACTTCCTCTATTGTGGGCGTGTCCTTGGAAAACATGTAAGCTATAATAGCTCAAAGAAGAGTGTTCCGCTCTATGGAAATAGTCAAATGTCGATCTTCCAATGTAAACCCATTATCCATCACACAATGGATAACCTCTTTCCTCCACCCTCCACCTCACTTACCAAAATTACTCCAAAACATCTTAATAATTTTTTTTCTCGAAGTTCTCATCCCAATTTAAAGTTTTGAAATACATTAACGCTTGTTAAAAACGACTACAATGTGACCCCTATGTGTTACCCGAAATGGAATGGGCAACCTTGCTGTGGCTGACATCTGGATAATATTGTGTGCACTTCCCGCCTTAACACTCAATCTCCGGCCCGAATGCCTGCGAGAGGACCTCCTGCTGTATAAATTTTCCAACCTTTATTCTTTGATTTCTCCTTACATAATTTATGCGTGATAGAGCCTCGTTGCTATTGCGTTTTTACTTTGAGGGAAAAAAATACCTTATAATTTTGAATTACATTTATCTTAATGATGTTAATAAAGTTATTGAGTCACTTCAAAGCATTTTGAGGAATAATACCTAAATTAGGAAAATCAGAAAATGTCTTTTCGGGATTGTCCTTTCAATTCAAATCACTTTTCTACTTCTGACACATTGGTCACGATTTTTAGTGTATTGTTCTCAAGACCATTATTCGCTGTTTCTTAGTTGCTGAATCCGATTAAGGCAAATTTATAAATATTTACCATCGTAAGACAAAATGGAAAGAAACCTACCACTCCATGATATTTCCCCCCGTTTAAAAAAATGTTTTTAGATATTTTTTTATCTTCGTTTACCAAAATTCTCTTTCGCTAATACTTTGATTTCCTATTAACCCATTATCAGAATACCGCCTTTCTTTTATTTATCCGATTAGAAGTTTATTTGCCCATCTAGGAAAAAAATATCCGTTTCTACATTTAGGAAAATTTCCGTTGTGAAAGTGGCATTAATTTTAGTCTCCTTGGGTGCACTTAACTTCATATTCAGAAGGAATCTTATTTCCTTTTTATAAAAAACACTAACGCTAGACAAACTTTCAGATGGCATTTCTCAGGAACTTTCTCTCGAGTTAATGATTCCCTTGTAAAAATCGACTCCCTAGTGATCAACAGATCACCTAGAATTGCCTTGCCTTGTGCGTTACAAATGCACCGATATTGGAACATTTATTCATTCAGTTAATTCCAGAATCTGCTGATATCGAGGGTGAATTCTTGGCAGGCACGGAAGGATAATGGAACTACAGTACGTTTAGTTTTTTTCCAGGATGTGCTGTTATCAATAGATAATTCCCCACGCAAACGAACTGATATTTGAAAAAACCGTTCATTAGATTTAATCTAAAATCTGCTGATATTCAGAGCGAAGTCTCTCCACACTCTCTAAGCAATAAAACTTAACTGGCTCTAATAATAAAGTGATATGTAAAATTTACAGAATTAGTGGAGGAATAGATGTTAAAAGCAAGGATTAAGTGTTTAAAATAAAATAAAATTTATAATTAAATGAGTAAACACTTAAAGTGGGAGAAATTTTACGATGAATAATTTATCTCCCTCAATTTTATATTGAGGGTTATTTTAAAGAAACATGATCAATTTGAGTTTGCAGCCAATCAATAAAGTTTATGAGAAATTTACTAGTAAATTGATTGTGCGTTCGGCTGGTTAGAGAAAATGCACCTCATCAACGAAGAATGTAAATTTATCTTGGTTTTAATATAACCAAATTAGTTTGAGATTCCTTTGCCTATTTCCATATTACTTTTGGAGCTTTATTGATCAGTTCATTTCCATGAAAGTGCCAAATCAGGTGTTAAGGAGAGTGGATTACTAGCATTAAAATTAACAAACATACACTAATTATAAGTAAGAGTGTGGTATAGAAATACCAAACATTTTGAGTCCTCTGAAATTAGTATAAAAGTTATCCTTGAAAAAATTGTTTGGGCAACGTGAATCTAAAGTAGACATAAAAAGAATATCCCTAATAGTTGATGAATGTTGGACTAAATTATTGTTTGAAGAGTTTAAATTCTTGTACAAGGAAATATATGCTCTTCATGAAATTTCGTCTTGTTTATATATGTACAGAGAGAAACTTTTCTGTAAAAATGGCGGAATAAGCCGCAGCTCTTATATAAAAAGAAACAGAAACAATGAGAGATCGAAGTTTTTCTAAAGAATTTACAAAATTTCTCTCGTCGCCAGGCCAAGAACAGAGCCACTAGTAACTCCGTCTCATTTTCCCCATCATCTTCACCATCAGCCCGTTTTTGGCCAGAACCGGACAAACACCTTTGAGAGGGTTGCTTTTAGTATTAGCGGGTTTTGTCGTCCAATTGCCCTGTTGTATACAAGCATAAAAAAGGTGAGATGAAATGGGTGGTGATAATTACAAAACAATTTCCTTGGATTTTATAATAGGCTGCCAAATTCTTAAGGTTTTATAGGTGTATCTTTTACTACCTGGTCCTTTTATGTTGTTTAGAATACAAGGGGATCTAATCCTTTTTATTTTTTAAATATGCGAATTATGTAATAAGTCCAAGAGGCTTACAGTGGAAGCTTCTGGGAGACGAAAATGAGAGCTTCCGCTTCCATTTTCGTCTCTAAAAGGTTAATTTTCTTTCAACTGAGACTGACTCTGATAATTCTGTTATCAATGACTAACATCCTTCTAAATATAAGTTAAATAATACTAATATCTATTTATCTCATGAATATTACAGTCGAATAAGGAATGAAATTCAGCAACGAGATATATGAAATCGATCAAACCCGGTCAAATTCTTCTCCCATAAATACATACATTGTAGGAACGAATATTCGTTTCATACAGTCACATTACTGAATAATGAAATACGATATGCTATTATGCAATATCCTTTTTTTGTTGCCCTTCAAGGTCAAAGACCTTCACATAGCATGAAGGCATAAAAGGAGGGGAGGATGAGCGCATATGAGCCGGCAATGAAGTATGCATTCTTGAATTCTTAAGGCAAATATCGGACAAGTACGACTATTCATGAAGGAGCCTCGCCTCCGGCATTTGCCAAAAGGTTCTTCCCAACCCCTTTCTACAATGCCACCCATGGGTTTCCCTATGGACTTTACCAATGAATTTACAACTATGATACCACTTCTATTAAAACACATTTGTAGTTTGTAATTTAACCTAAAATACTTTATCTGGCTTAACTTTTAAATTATTCTGAAAGATAATTTTGGCTTTCAAATTACTTGCAATTCTAATCGAGAATTTATCTATGTATTCAAAAGAATTGAAATTGGTAGACTCATTGCACTACATAACAAATTTTAACTTTGTCTCTGCTACTTGTGTAAATGTTGTTGTAACTAACTAATTTGGTGGGCTGATTCTAAATATGTGCTCAGATTTGTCCTAGCTCGTAAGGTTCCTGAGTTATGTAACTAGGCTATATGGCTCACTTTGTCACCTTGGATCAATTAATGATATAATTATTACCAGTTTAAGAAGAATGAGACGTTTCTGGGCAAAGGTTTAGAATCAGGGCACCCTATTTGGCATTATGTACGTCCTTTTGTAGACCTAGACATATAAAAGAGATAGTACTCACCTAACATTAAATTTCTTCAGAAATGTTTGAGACTCTTGCTCTTGCGCTTTTACTTGGATATAGGATCCTCCCGTTATAGGAACGAGTAATAGTCACCCATCATGTTTTCGTTGAAGCGGCCTTGATACCTACTTTCTATCATTGCGATATCTCGGTGAAACCTTTCCTCATGTTCGTTACTAATATCACCCATATTAGTTGGAAAGAAATCTAGATGCGAATGCAAGAAATGCATCTTAAGAGACATCCGACACCCCATTCGTTGATTGGCCTTTAGCATGTTGTCCCCTAGTTCTTCATAGTTTTCAGCTATATGATTACCAAGAAAGTTCTGCACTGCATGGACAAATGAATCCCATGCTGCCAACTCAAGTAAAGTTAGTTTATTTCTGAACTCTCTGTCACGTATCAATTATCTGATCTGCGGCCCTACAAAAATGCCAGCTTTAAGTTTAGCATCGGTTTTCTTTGCACCAATTTTCTCAATGAGATACTGGAATCCATCAGAATCATGGGCTATTGCTTTAACAAAATTTATGATATTACCAAGTTTGATATAAAGTGGTTTGAAGGTAGATATTCTGTGGATGTACCAAAGGCATGTGCTTCACATTGTATTGGCCAACTATGTGTTCTTCTCTTTCGGGCCACTTTTTGACAATATAATGATTCCTGTCGTCACGGCTGTTCCATAGGCATGAGAAGCACATATTCTTTGTATATCCTAACTGCAGGCCAAGAAGTGAAAAAATTACCTTTAGATCACCAGAGATATTCAACTTATGATGAGAGTAATGAACACCTTCCAAAATAAATTTTAATGAGTCATATGTCTCTATCATCCCAATAATAAGTGAGACAGGAATCTAAGTATTTTTGTTACATTGTGTAGCTACAAGCTTTGAGGCTAGCAGTGCTTGGATTGATGAATAGTCTCCATTTATCAGGTAAATGCTCGTTTCCTAGCTGATTCATGAGGCCATTAACATCAGTAGAGAAACAAGCACCATCTTTTTCTTTATAGAAGGCAACAAGGCCTCATGGCGTTTATGGAAAGTAGATATTTTTGCACCGTCCTCTAGAAGATTCCATTGCTGTAGTCTGGAGCCCAACAGTTCTGCGTTCTCCTTTGACATTAACAAATCCCTCATCAAATCATTTAATCTTTCTTGATTTATCAACTGGAGCTTCTTTTCCTTAGAATCATCCTCATACATTTAAATGCCATTGTTATCCTCCTCTTCAGGCGATGAATCATCTTCTTTAACTGCACTAGCTTATGGAGGAACTGAGATTGGCATCTCCATAATATGGGGGACTGGTTTTAGAGCTGACTTAAAATCTGGATATACAATTTTTGACTTGTTCTTATTTGAGAATCCCGCAATATTTGTCATACAAAAGTAGCAATCAAAAACATGATTTGTTGGCTCACGCCACACCATTGGTACAGCAAAAGGCATACTCTTCCGTTTGCCATTTAACCACTGTGTGAGCCCCGTATAACACACAGTACAAGAATTGTGAGGTGCCCAGGGCTTGTCTTGGTCACCAACTTTACATCCAAAATAATAAGTAGATGCAGTTTTCACTTTTTTTTGTAACTCAGAAAGCTTACGTGCTAGAAAAATTCTGATTACAGATTTGGAATCATCATACTCGATTTAGTATAAATCACAAGCTAATCCTCAAGTAGCAAAATCATTGTTGACTAGTGTTATGCATATCTCGCAACGAAAATATTAAATAACTGAACTCTTTATATCCCTGGGTAGAATTATCAACATCATAGGCTTTATTTAATCTCTTCGCAGACTAATTAAAGCAATCTAAATTTAAAAAACCGGAGCATTTGCAATTTGCACGATTACCTTACAAGTGAAGTATCTTCTCCTACCAAGTGCGCGCCCATTCAAGAAACCCAACCTGCCTAATGATATTTTCTAAGGAACTAACTACCCTACCCTCATTTAGTTTCCTGGGAGGAAGAGCATCATTTCCTAGCTGTCAAAAAATTCCTCAACCCTTACTATGCATTCGTTTTCCTGATGAAGGACAAGCTTTCTTCTCAAGTTTACCACCTCTTTATCAAAATGGACAATCTTCTTCAACAATACCTCTAAAGGCATCCAGACCCACCAACTAAACCAAGTCCCGTCCGTGAAATTCCTTTTGATACAAAACTTTAAAAAATCCTTTCAACCACTCAAGGCCTTAAAATCCACTGCCTTATTCCCCTTTGATAATATGTCTGCTACGATTTTATTTAAAATACGAGTGAAGACCTTAACAATTATATTCATCATCTAAACCTTATTTCCGATACGTCTTTATTCTATATAAAGTCGTGTCAACTTCTAACTATCTTTCATCAAATGTAGTTCAAAGTACGCCAATCAACATGCTTAAAAATAAATCGGAGGAACATCCATTTAATGATTAATTACTCAAAAAAAACATAGTATCAACGTGTACTATAGATTTTGCTTTGTTTTTAAGCTAAAGAAAATCCCCAAACTCCCTTAACTTACCTAGCCATAGAGCGGACCTTAAAGTCTTTGCTGGTTTGATTCTTTTCAATTATTCAATTCAATTCTCGGTCTTATCATTACAACGATAACCAATGTACAGGAAGATTATCTCCTCCATAAGTACCTATCATTGTATATTTTTCGGACCAGGAATATCTCTGAGCTCCACCTATTTTTCTCCCAAATTTCCATCGCAAAGCTCTCGGAAACTAATCTTATCCCCACCCTTTACGAAAGACTTGGTTACCACAAATAAACCTCTTTCTCCTCTTTCCGGGCATTCTTTCGATAGGAGCTCATCGGCGACCACAGGACAATTAACGACAACCTCCCAGCAACATCATTATCCCAAATAGCATCAACCTTTTCACTCTAAAAGTATAATATTATTTCCCAAATCATACTGAGAGGACATATAACCTGGCAAATGCGATCTTTTTAATTCAATTTATACATCTGACCAGAGCGGATTCTACGGTAAGCATACCATCAGCAATCCCAACAGATCTTCTCGAAATTAATTTAACTTTCATTCCACTATCCATGAGGATTCTAACCGGTAGGGGCTTACCCCTTTAATAATTAGCTATGCTACTTAATACCTTTTGATATGACCGTTTAGTCCCTTCCATAACAGTGCAAATTGTTTCTCTTATTTCCGCTAGCAAAATTATTGATATCAATTCTAGTGGCTTTGTGATGCGAATTTTCACCTCAGTAAAATCTTCTCTCATTCTGTCTTTGGAATTAATATGTTGGAAACAATTCTCGCACACCTTTTATTGACAATGATTTACAAAGAAACAATGCAGCGAAAGAAATACATCAATGAACAATGGAATCATCATATATTTTCGAGCACCTGATTCCAACGACGGGATAGATCATGAATCCCTATTGTTTTTAAAATCCATCTGATTTGTTATCAAAGAAGTATCCAAAATCGATATTTCAGCTCGTCATCATTTGTAAACGTTTAGCTATTCAAGAAGTTCGGCAATGCCCAGAAAAGATGATAGTCTATTGGTACCACATCTGGTGAGTACGGTGAGTGAGGTAGAATTTAACAGTCTAGCTCCAGGAGTTTTTCACGGGTGTGATATGCCACGGGTCGTCGTGTGTTATCATGAAGAAACATGACATGACATCAGTCAATTCTTTTCCTTTCTGCGCAATTGCTTCTGCCACCTGTTGCAGTTGTTGAGCGTCGATAGACTGATTGCATTTCAACATTTTCCAGTATATCACTTCCTTCACATCTCACTAGACACAAACCGTAAGCTTCCCTAGATGTCGCTCGGTCTTTGTCTGAAGTTGGGCAGGTGTAACTTTGTTTGTTCAGCTTCTTTTGCGTGCCATGTTCGAGGGTAGACACAATTTCTCCTCCCCAGTAACCACTTTGTTCAGCCAGTCAAAACGAGGTTTCTTGGGTAATAGTGTCATGCAGGCGTCTCTGCGGAACTAAGGTACGAAGTCGGTCAGTTTATGTGGAATCCATACCTCCAGTCTGCTGACTTTGTCAATTTCCGCTAAATGATGCAAAATGGTAAAATGGCTGACACTAACTTTTTCAGGCAGCTCTCGTGGTGTATGTATGATGTGATTCAGCTTTGATACAGACGCACAAAAGGTTATTGCCTATAAATGAGGATCGACGACTTCTTTGCTAATCTTGGAGACCGAATTGGTCACGCTGAAGCACCTTAATCCAAACGTAGGTTGTGCGAGAACTTATTCTGTCGTCTCTAAATGCTTGGTTAATACGATGTTGCGATTGAGCAGCGTTTAGGCGAGACTTGTAATCATACAGTAAAAGAGTACGTTGCTATTTACGAGAAAGAATCATTTGATGTGTAATTTTCGAAACTTTAGATCTCTTATAGGGTGTCCAACAAATTACTGTGTAGTGGCCTAGGAGTACTAGGCCGTTCTTGATCGTGCATCGTGACCTGGTCTAACTAATCTCTAGGTCACTGTACACTTTCTCTTTCAAAGGAGGCATATGCAAGACTTGGCCACTAAATATTAACTAGTCGTGCACATAATAAATCTATAAATAAATGAACTTTTAAATCAATCTATAAATAAATGAACTTTTAAATCAATCTATAAATAAATGAACTTTTAAATCAATCTATAAATAAATGAACTTTTAAATCAATCTATAAATAAGTGAACTTTTAAATCAATCAATAAATAAATAAACCTAAAATAAAGTTGTGTGGGAGCTTTTTTTCCTACCTAATATACATTAATCTCCAATCTATGCTGCTTCCATTCGTTTAATGAGTATACTTTTTTATAATAGGTCCAGAAATCTGGCTCCATCTTCAGCATGAATGACTAACAAAAAAGGCACCTTATCGCTTTCTCACGAAATACCATTTAAAGCTTGCAGCCATCTTTTCATGTTCTTTTCTAAGCTAATTATTACATTGATTTTCTTCATACCTGAATCTCTACCCATATATACTTCTGATATCTCCTAAAATTGTCTTGAAACAACAAACTTAATTTTTTCCTAATTCCGAGTCTTCAAATTATAGGTCAGTGAACACATCTTCTGCCTTCCACTTTAATTCCTGAGCAACTAAACTAGGCTATAAATCTCTGAGACCTATAAATATATCGCTTTCTTCTCAAAGGTCATAAAATACCTATTTGGGTATAGTATAAAAATTTGAAAGATGTTTAGCTCTTCCCAAACTTCAGATTTAAACTTTCCTTCAAAATTTATACTTGTTCTCTTCGGAAAATTGTCTTCCTACAGTAAATTATATTCATCAAAATCTTATTTTTATAATTTTGCAATAACATCTGTATTTGCTTTTTAACACACGATTTATATATATATATATATATATATATATATATATATATATATATATATATATATATATATATATATATATATATATATATATATATCATAATGGAATTAACTTTTGTAGCATTTTATGTTTTTCAATAATTTCAATAAATTGAAAAACTTTCTAAGTACTGTTCTACGGCAGAAAGCTCATGCATAATTGAGTGTGATGCAGATAAATTGTTTGTTCCGAAGGTGGTGACTGTTTTAGCATGAAGGGTTTGCGTTTTGAGGTAAGGTTTTATGGTCATGTTGTATCATAGCTGATGGCTTATAATATGAGTTTTGTATTTAGGCTGATGGTGGTAGTTTGATTCTTACATGTGGGGTTAATAATATTACTATGGAGCTTGAAGAGAGATTGCCTTTCTGTTTTTTGGAGCCATTTTTCTAATTGATTTACAGGGGGTCGTATGTTTCTCTTGGCCGTATCTATTTGCTGTGGTGAGATGTTATTGTGAGGTCACCTGCATATGATTTTACCCTTACGAGAGATGTGTTGGACGAGGTTATGTTAGGTATGAATATGTAGATTGAAGAATATGGAGGAGAAGAAGATACCTTAGAGTACATTAGTGTATAGTGGCATATTTATTTTACTTTATTTGGTTGTAATGACCCTGGCTCTCAGTTTGAGACGAAGTTGTTTCGCTATTTTCTGTCATTTCAATTATTTTTTTCGTTCTTTTTCTATATGGATATGTATGTACATATGTCAGCGGACTGTTTCATATGCTTCGGTTAAGTATATGTCTAGTAGTGTTTGTCTTGGTGGCGATGGTTTTGGTTGAAACCTTCTGGTAAGTTTTGTTTTATGTTTATGAGTAAAGTATTGTGATATTTATGAAATCATGATCAAGTAAAGCTAATCCTTCCCCTCAGAAACTAAAATAATATAAAGCAGTCTGACAAGAAAAAAGTTAATAAAATATTATTTTTTTAAAGAATTTAAAGACAATTTGTACGATAATTAATATTTTTTTAATTTAATTTAATTAAATATTTAATATTAATTTATGATTTAAGCATAATAGGTCATTGGTCACTGTGTACATGGTTGTTCACGGGTAGAATCCTTTCTCTATTAATGGCAAGAGTATCGCTGTAGTGTGTAAATCAACATTCTCAATTTAACCCAACGATGTCAGTCGTAGAAGATTCAACAATTCCGAATGCTCATAAATGAGTATGAAATCGATTTCTAAAAAGATGCTTCATTCTATGGGCACAAACCAGAGTAAGTTTGAAGGAGTTCTCGTAAAATATCACAAAGCACGATACAGGCATTTTAACGATAGATCTTTACCTCATGAAGTCAAAAATTGCAAACTTTACCAAGTAAAGATGATCTCTTCCAAACTGTCCATATAAACATAATCACTTAGAACGGAAAAGGAGGTATTTTTCATACTTGATTCATTCTTTGTTGGGTCGAATGCCTAGCTTAGTGTTGAGAGTCGATTTTAGATTAATTTCTTTAATGTTTTGTATAATGTTTGTGAAATAATATGTTCGGTATCTTAATAGTGCGCTAGCGGCTATGTGAGGTTCTAGGATGGGTAGGATTTTGTTTTTTCTAGAGTAGTTTGTTAGGGCCTGGATAGTATTAAGGCGTTTGGTGTATTCGGTGATGTTTAGATATGTAGTCTGGAATTGTGGATGTGGTATTTGGAATTTTTTGATGGTGTTTTGGGTGTCTTAATTTAGGAATGGTGAATCTGCCTTTGAGCATAGAAGGCTTTTCTTTGTATTTATTGTATATTATTTTAGTTTTATATTGTTAGTTTGCCGCTCATTCTGACGTGGGTTTACCTACAGAATGTACATCAGTGCTTAGGTGTGACTTTTATATAATGCGAGTTATTCTTGTATGAAGCGTACTGTGTATATTTTTATTCAACATGTAGATTTACTGATGCGTGTTGATTTTGTTTACAATTTGGATTTCAGATTAAGTATTTCTTGTATTTTGTTTTGTTAGTGATCTGTTCTGTGTCAGAATGTCTCATCTCACAGCCTGGCCTAATCCTCCCCAAGAGTTTCAGCTGGTAATGGAAGTTGCGCCTCTACTCAGGCCGATGAGCAATTTCAACTTTCCGCTTTCTAAGAGATTACCCTCTCTCACACACACACTCACTTTCTCTCACTTTCTATCTCCTTTTCTATTACTGTATCTCTCTTATTCAATTTTTGATCCCATTCTCTCCCTTTATCTCTCTTTATTTTTCTTACTCTCTTTTATTCACTTTTCTCTCTTTCTTTATCTTGTTATCTCGTTCCATCTTTCCCTCTCTCTTGCGCTCTCTCCTGCTTTAGCCCCGCTCCCTCTCGCTATATATATATATATATATTGTTAATAGCCCAAGGAAAGGAAAGGTTGTATCACAAGACGGTAAATCGCTGAGTAATATATTACGTGACCCTTAAAAGCTTAAGAAAGAAAATGGGAGATTTAGAAAAAAAGAAAATAGGCAAAACTTATTTAACCTCTATATGAAGGTGAAATAAGCGAGTGGATTCTTAACTGTCTCCTCAAGCACTCATCGTTATCAGAACCACGACGCTAATAGACTAAGTCACTATCCTCAAACCCAAAAAAGGTTTATTCCTAGATTTCTAGTAGGAGAGAGAACGGATTTTTCTTGCTTATAATAAGGGAAACAGCACAAAATAATTTGCAAGAAGATAGAAGAAGACATGATTTACTAATAGCTAAAAATTCAAACTACATAAAAATTGCTTTTTTTATTTTATTTCTAGAATGCTGATGTTATTGGATATGATTTGGATATTATTGAATTATAAGCCTAGTCACCAGCCCAGCTAACTATAAAGAGTTCTTATGTTTTCTTCCTAGCCACCTTACTTTACTCAATGCATACTTAATCCACCATTGTGGATCAAACGTATTGATTGTGTCCGTTAGAGCAAAGCCTTCCTTTCCTCTCCGCACCATATAAAATGCTCTACTTTTATAAAATAACATTCATTCCGTCCTTCTTCTTTGAGGTATTCTAGAATTTTTATTTATTTATTTTAGGTTAACTTTAAAATCTCTTTTGATAAACCTTTCTTCCCTTCGGCAAGGATTCTGACCCACCATACCACACTTCTATCTAACTTAACCTATAAAAAATTAATTAATTAGCTTTTTCTATTTCAGTGCTGTTCTTCGTGGCTAAATTCTAACTGAAGGTATGTTTATTGATTGTTTTGTTTTTTTATAATAATTCGGTTACTGGATTTATTTTTCCTCTTTTTTTAACTTATTTTTTCTTGGTAATCATATTAAAAAAAATGCATAAATATTCAACAGGAAAAAGCACAAGCAAGGCCAATTGCATCTTTGTTTGCATCTTCAAGGGATAAGAAAGTATTTTATAATTTATTAGACTTGTCTGTGTGAAATTTCTTTTAGGATATATATAAGCATATACAGGTTGTCTTTCAAAAGTTTATAAGGTATATAATCTTTAAGGCAGCATAATGAGCATATATTTTATCATTTAAAAAAAAAGCAGAAATTATATATTCTTATAGCAATCATCCATGAAAGGTAAATTAGCGATCAAAGTGATTAAAATGTTTGTCGTCGTACACCAATCTATACCATGGACTACTCATATATTAAGTAGGGGGGTGACTTAATCACGTACTGCAACGCAAACCGTTGAAGGACTGTTTGCAGGGATTAACGACCGACTAGGAGGTCACGCTTGAGGCGTTAGGATTTGAATCCTTAATAGTAAGACAGAGTGTAAAATTGGTTGGCGAAATTTACTTGAATAGGCCGAGAGTATCGTTCAAGGTTAGTTAAAGATGAAACAACAAAAATATAATTTTATTTATTAAGATTAAAATAAGAATAATAATAGGCAAAAGGAAATTATTTAAATTGAAATACTCTTTTGATAATTCTTATGAGGAGGGATTCTCAAATAGAATTAATTGATTAATGTTACTAGGCTCAGATTAAAAGGTGAAACTTGATAATAATAATAATGATGGGGGGTTTCAGTTTTACGGGTATGTGACTTCTAGGGAGGTCCTTTTTGCGATGAGGTGAGTGGGCAACGATCTGATGAGGCGAGTGGGGAACGATCCGCTGAGGCAAGTGGGACATGGTCCGAGTGAGGCAGGTGAGTAACTATCCGAAGGAGGCAGGTGGGGCACGATCCGAACCAACCTTCCGATGAAGATAGCCAATCTTCAAAGATAATGTTCGACGAAGAATGTAGGATTACTCGTAATCCCACTGGAAGAGGAAACTTCTTTTCCCCAAAGATAATGGATGGAGATTTTCTTCGGTTCGATTAAATAAAGAGAGACTGTTACGCAAATTCAAAGGCTTGCCATCCACAGAAGCAACCAATTTACTAGGGTAGAATCACGGCGGAGAAAGTCGTGCTGTTTGACGAACGCTCACGGGACTTACTTAGTAGACTTGAGACGATGAGGACGGCCTTGAGGTGTGGGATGGATACTTCGAACTACAGAACAACCCGAGTATTTGTATGCCCGATTCTGAGGGAGGCGGAGGAATTTGGAGAAAGGAGTCATAAGCTCCAGACATCTTAATCCAGAGGCAGAGACGATTCACCCTTTAGCAGCAAGGGGCGAGACAGAGCGGCTCTTTCACGTCTCGTCACTGGGGGGAAGGGAGGCTTGGGACTGGTTAGCAGGATTGGGGAATATTTCTCCAATGCGCTTAGGAGTCGAATATTCGTAAATATTCAAACAGGAAGTAACGTTCCTCATGGTGGGATACCCTCGCACACGGTCTCTAATAAATTGGGGGAAGGGGGAATCAGAGGTTGTTCTTTTACAATGTTATATCAAGATTCTATATATAAAATTTAATTAGCTGCGTCAAAAGTTCAAGCTCTTCTCCCGCAACATGAATTCACTTCAGTATCTGTCAAAGAGCATGGATTTTTTATATAAAAGACCAGTAACGTCTTAGCCTATGTGGAAAACGTTGTCTCGTCGCCCATTAACTTGCTTCAAACTGAGGCTATGATCTCATTCTACGATACAAACTCTACAGCATTTAATTCTATTTAGTTCATCAAAAGAACCCATGTTGCGTAGGCATTTGACACTAGTGCAACGAAAAATTATTCTAAAATAGTATTTGAAATTCGTGAATGTGGCCGAGGTCCTAGGGTTATAAATCTAGGAATTTGGTACAAAGTTATCGGCACATTTCGCCATTACACTCATCCTTGATAGGTTTGAGTCAAAGAGTAATGTTCTAGATAACTAGTGGCAAAATGTACATAACGCATATTTAGTGCGAGAACGAAAACTCCCTATTTGTGTTGCAAAAGATTTGCTCGATCACCATAGAAATCTATTAGGCAATGTATTCGTGAGACCTGGATCAGAAAATCAGGTGTTTACCGGATTTTAAAGGCATCCTAATAGAAAAGCTACATTACAAAGCTATTTTTACACACATGGTGGAAGTGAGCTTAATCACAGACTCGAATTTTGTGAAAGGTTTCAGTTAACCCTTTGATGTCAAATACATAAAGGTTTGCTTCAAAATCGTTTTTTTCGGGACTTTTTATAATTTGATACGTTAGAAAAAGGGTTTTTAAAGTGTGTTTGTTCAAAAACAATATTAAATCACTAAACGGAGGTGATGCACTACCACATCACTTGACAGATTTAGTTGTGATGCATAAATGCAGCAGTTTTATGGAATGAAAGAAACACCTCTTTTTAACTTTTAATTTTAAAATTAATTAATAAATCTTAAGACAAACACTACTAAATATAAAATAAACATATATATAATCATTACAAGATTATTTAAAATGCCGACTCATTAAAAATTAAATATTTTTGCAACATATCTCTTTTGTTTGGACCTGGACCAGGAAAAGTTTTGCATAGATAATTAACTTCAGGTTAAAGCATATACTAAAAAAAGCTTGTGCCTATAGAACAAAAAATCGATCAACAAATCTTTAATTGCTTAACTATTTATTAAATAACAGATTTTTTAAATAAATTAACTTTACCTAAAAAGCTATGAATAAATGTTTCTAAAATTTTGCAGAGGGTAAGGATCGCAGCCAAGGGACATTTTTAAAAAATTGTTGTAATATAAACGCCTGTCCCATTTTGACAAAGGTATTCGTTCTTTGAATGCTATTTTTTCTTTTTTTATTTTGCTAAAGGAAGACTTCGAAAACAGTTTCTTTCACTTGAAAGTTACATCACATGTTTCAAAAAACTACTGAGTTTGACGTGGCTCTGTTTTTGTACTACAAAATTTACACTTGCGAGTTGCTATTTTTAATGGTAGATATGCCTATTAATATTGCTTAATTTCCTATGGTATATCAAATTGGAACCGGTTTTATTTTTGGCATCAATCACATTGAGCTCTGACCTTTTCACTTGAGTGACATCCAAGCAAGCCCTAAATCATTAGACCCCTAAAATATTTGTGAGTGAGATTTGTACTTGGAAATATTACCGAATGATAATAAAGCTGAATATCATTGTGAATCGAGACAATTGCTGATATTGGTCACTTGATCATTCACATGATTAAGCTGATAACCATTTTAACTTAACATAATTAACAGTATGTTTTGTTTTATCATCAAGGGGTTTGGTTGAACCATTTTTCCTTAATGGGGCAGTTACCGGTCACGCATATCTCTACATCCTGCGGACACTAATTATACCCGCAGTTCGGACACTGTTTGAAAACAAGGACTTTTACTTTTAACGATATGGAGTGCCATTCCTCCTTCTCATTATCATTGTTATGTTACAAAGTATCTCGATGAAACTTTGCCTAACAGTTGGATAGAACAAAGATGAAGCATTGAGTATCCTCCACTTTCACCGTACTTGACTCCACTTGATTTTTACTATGAGGTTATCAGAAGGATGAAGGTTATGAAAAAAGACATACAACACTCAAACACCTGAAACATGGAATTAGGAAAATGTGCGGTGCCAACACACAGCATCCACATTAGCTAATGCTGAGAACCAGTTAGTCTATACATTCAGAAGGCCATTTATGCCGCTAGAAAAGAGTTTGAGTGCCTGGCGCTGTTAATTCGATTTTCAATACAAACATCTCGATATAGAATTTTAATCACTTAGATCACCTATTTAATTTTAATTGGTTATTGAATTAAGAATATATTGGGATTTTTAAATAATAAAACATATTTTGGGGACAGTCAGTATATTAAAGGTGAAAGAAAAAGGTACATAAAAAAAGGAAAATATTATTCTTCGAGCTTTCGCTTTTATTTTAAAAGGTCTCTTTCCGGGAATAAAGATCAAGT
Source organism: Ceratothoa steindachneri (assembly GCA_963969495.1). Classification (NCBI taxonomy): domain Eukaryota; kingdom Metazoa; phylum Arthropoda; class Malacostraca; order Isopoda; family Cymothoidae; genus Ceratothoa; species Ceratothoa steindachneri. The sequence goes on along the minus strand of OZ018323.1, from coordinate 18,619,191 downwards.
CGAAAGAAATTTCTTATAAAAATATTTTGGGAACAACTTCTAACTCTACCAAAAAAAGATTGAATAGATAAGAAATAAAAAAGAATTAAAACTAGAAACAGTTGAATAGAATAAATAAAAATTCATGGAAACTTAATATTAACTCAATGTTACCTATTACAAACGATTAAAAAAATAAACATTAATAGGAATAAGAGTAAAAAGATAAGGTAAAAATGAATAATCAAAGAAAAACATAAGGGGATTAAAGATACATTATGCTCGAGGTGAGGATTTTAAGGGAATATAAAGGATAGAAGACGCATTCATTAAGGAATCGTCCATAAATTTTGAAGAAGAAGAAGCAAAGAAAACAACAGTCAAATATTGTAGGGTGAGGGAATAATTTAGCTAAAAAATTATAAAGAATCATTGAAATGCATCGGGTTAGAAAACAACGATATGTTCAAGGGGAAACTCTAAGATATTTGTAATTTCTGTGTTGTACATTATTTCCTTTGATTTTTCTTAATATCTGAGTAAATCTTTTGAAGCATAGAGCCATAATATTTTAAATTTAAATCTCCTACGGATATTTGCGTGGAATTTAAAACTTTCCTACAGCCTACCTACAGTCCTGGCCAAGAGTTTGGAGATTATTATATTTTTTTTCTATAAAAAAAATTAATAGAACTAATCAAACGTTGCATTTTGTTTTAATATGTTTGCATCATAAGTTGAAGTTGAAATATACAAAAAATTTTAGAGCTTAGCTCATTTTATTAATAAATACAGTCAATATTTATCATCATTTCCCTTGTTATTCAGGACTACTTCAATTTGTGATGAAATTTTGACTAAAATTTCTCCATTTTTGCTCAATAAACACTCGCAACTATTCACAATTGGTTGGCTCCTGTTTCTCAACGCTCACAAATTTCCCTACCCAGGTAGCTCAATTCAACAATTTTAATTATCCTAAGCCTTCACTCTCAAAAGAGATAGCATGCATATGCATTAACCAATTCCATGTCATGTGTGTGTCTGTCAGGGCGGAAACAAATTAAAGTCGTAGGAAAAAGGGTGAAGGTGTGGTTTGATTGGCTCATGGAGTCAGCCTTTCGTCATCCTCCTATCACAAGTCTTATCAATTTGCATCGTTCAAAGTTGCCATTTTTATATTCATATGACCTGAAGTCAGATGGCAAACTTCGAGAATCGTTTCGAAATTGCGTACATCAACTAAATTCATCGAGAAAGAAGCTAATGATAAAAATACTGCTCTTGCCTTTATATTTGGATCCTGATGAGGCAAGGGCCTGAGGCCTAAAGTCTGAACGGGCATGGGCACGTAGTTAACCATAAAAAGACAGAAACAAACCTTCAAAGGCATATGGCCAGAGGCATATGACCAAAGGCCTGAACATAATAGCGGAAATTAAGTTATCGCGGCCGGTCTCGGGACCAATCTACCGTGATAAACGGAAGATCACTGTAGCCAAATACCTGATCTGACAGGAACAGGTGGATAAATGCCTGATCAAACAAAGATAAAGGGCTCAAGGCTTAAAAAAAGAGGGTATTGTGGCAAAAGAAATGAATAGATAGTGAATGCGTAAAACAAAGGTAAAGGGCTCAAGGCTTGAAAAATGAGGGTATTGTGGCAAAAGAAATGAATAGATAGTGAATGCGTAAAATGCCTGATCAGACAGGAGCATGTGGGTAAAGGCCTCATCAGAGAAGGATACATCCCAAATCTTGTACACAATGCTTGATCAGGCAGCAGCATGTGTTAAAATGCCTGATTAGATAGGGAAGTGGCCAAACATTTGAACAGACAGAGTAATGTAGCTAAAGGCCTGATTAGCTATGAGCATGGTGCAAAAGGTTGCATCAGATCGGAACATGTGGGTAAAAGCCTGATTAGATATGGTCATATAGAAAAATGCCTGATAAAACGGAAAATTAGCCAAAGGCCTGAACCTATAGGGTAAGGTTTCCATGGGACAATCAGGTAGACAGGAGTTTGTCATTAGAAGTTAATACCTACCAATTTTACCTCGTTTCAACTCCTTGTCACCCAATGAGCCCCAAGAGATTCACTAGTCTCTTTGTGCGGGAGAGAGGTGGCACATATATAGAGAAGGAAAATAATATATATATACTCGTATATATATATATATATATATATATATATATATATATATATATATATATATATCTGTGTGTTTGTGTTATTTTTATTCTTCTGGGGAGCCTTTTGCCATTTGAATCTACCTGGCATTTATGATATTATTTTGTATCTATATTTCTTTTTTGTCTGATTTTGCTATCCCAATTTTTTTCTTGAAGCTGTTATTTTATTCTACGCATAGTTTAATTGTTTATTTTGAGCATTTTCTCTCCTCTTCCCCTAACCTATTTATTGCAGTTATCTGTTATTATCGTCATTCATTGATAATGAAATCGAAATAAAGTTGTAAATTATTTTGAATCTTTATTCTTATTTCTTTGTGGACTTTGTTGCACGTATATATATATATATATATATATATATATATATATATATATATATATATATATATACAAAAAGTGAGAGAGAGATATACAGTAGGGTCCATAATGTTTCGGAGTATTTGGTTTCCAGAACAAAACTTTCAGTAGCATCAAACCAATTAATGGTAAGTTATTCAGGTTAAATTACAGAGATAAACTAAGCATGGCTATAAGTTGTTCATGTACATTGTACATGTTAGGGTAGATAAAACTGCAAGTTACGTGCAAAAGAGCATTTCTATTCAAAAAATATGGTGATCAAAATGATTCAGAAAGCCGAATTCTATTACTTTTATCTCTGAGGCACTCAACCAATCTAGTGTAGTAACTTACTTGTATGAATTATTCGCACTTTCAGACTAACTTGTCGAGTTCCGATCAGTAGCCATTTAGAGGGGAACTACTACACCTTCCTACCTCTGCAATCTAATTATTAAGCTACGTCAAGATGATCTCTCCATCAGAGACATAGCTCAAATGGTTAAACGCCCCCTAAGTGTCATACATAGTATTATATCCCGTAACGATAGCACAAGCTCATGTATCAGAGGAATTTCTAGGAAGAAGCTTACGAAAACCTCGAAGAGCGATTACCAAGCCATCGTCCCTATCTCAATAAATGACCGATACAAGACAGCAACCAGGATTTCACGAAAGTAAATGAAACTATGGGCATTATTGTCGCCTGACGGAAAGATCTTTAAAGTTATCAACACATCAGATGTCAAACCATTCATTAGCCCTAATAACAAAACAACTAGATTATCCTCCAGCACTAAGCACGTTCTATGGTCTAGAAACATTGGTCCAATGTACACTTAAGCGGTGACTCCATGTACAGTTTGTGTGATTCAGATGGGAGGACGTTCTTCCGTCGAAGACCTCCCAAAGGATTATCCGTTAATTGCGTGTAGAGCAGCGTCAAGTTTGGAGGCGTTAATTGTGGGGAATAATTTCGGCTGAAGGTACTGGTCCACTCGTTTGATTGCAAGTGGACCACAGGAACTTTTAAAAGCATGGGCTATGCTCCCTGTGAGAGTGGCCTCTGTTTAACTTTCCATTTATATGCGGGACAATGCACCTTGCCACACGGAAACGTTTGTGAAGAATGTCCTGTATCAGGAGGAAATAAGTGTCATGACTGTGCTGCTCAGAGACAAAACCTCAATCTGATTGAGAGAAATCCATCCACCGTCGAAGAGCTTTAGGAAACATTACAAGATGAATGTAAAATATTAACACCAAAAGAATGCCTTCGGTTAGTGCGCTCCTGTAGGACAAGATGCCAGTGCGTAATTGATAGGAAAGGTATACTGTATATAGCAATTACTAATATATTGCAAAAACCGAAAATTATTTGTTTATTAATTCATTTCATCCTCCCTTATTATATACCTCTGTTGTGTTGTCTATCTCCCATCATTTTAACCACAATAATTTTGAAATAAAAATTCTCTTTGGCACAGAACTTGCAGTTTCATCCATCCTAACAAGTATAATGTAAATGTATAACTTATAACCATGCTTATTTTATATCGGTAGTTTATCAGCCTTTTCTTACCATTATTTGATTTGAAGCTACTCTAAGTTTTGTGATGAAAATCTATCTCCTTATCATTATGGCCACTACTGTATATATATATATATATATATATATATATATATATATATATATATATATATATATATATATATAATGAGAGATAAAGAAATATATATCTAGCTATGCGGCGAATATGAGTTTCCTCTCTCTCTTTTTCAAATTAAACCTACTTTACCTTAGTTTCCACATATATTTTGAAAGTAATACTTAGAAGATGTTACAAGAAAAATGTAAACGTTCAGTTATATATAACTTTAATTCATGGCGAGGTAAACTTGCCGTCTGGTACGCTTCAGTGATTCATGGTGCCTGCTTACTCCGATTTTTATGTGAAAGCTCTACTGTATATTCATTTATCATCATATGATATTAATGAAGATTAATATACACGGTGTTAGAGTGCGGACTTATTTATGGAGCTTTCCATTTAAGGCATTATCCGAAGAGTTAAAAGTGATCCCGCCTCTTACTACCCAAGCTCACTCATATCTCTAATATGCCTCTCCAGTGTAACGAGTACAAAAGAGATTTTACATTATCCCGTTTTGATATTAAAAATCCGAAAGACGCTGTTCAAACACCATGACGACACTGAAATAAAGGTATTACGCAAAGGAGTTCAAGATCTTACGGCAATCCTAAGCAAACTCTTAAAGAACAGTCCAACAAATCAAAATATCATGACTATAGTGTAAGAAGACATAATTCCACCACTACTAGCCTCAAACGATCTAGACGACAAATATTGGGCCCCCAACATATATAGAAAGGCTCGCAATGTTATTATCGAGGTATTCTTGTGTAGAAGAGCTCGGCATACATAGTCGTACACAAGCACCGGCAGACAGCTGACCAAAGGCCGCTTGAGATATGTTCTGGGGCGATTAAAAAAAAGAGCGATTTACGCTTGACCGGGTTTTGACTAATGGCTTGCCAAGTTGCAGTTCAAAGGATATATAAAGAACAAAACCCCCAAATATGATTTTAATATATATAATAAAAGGTGGAAATTTATATATATATATATATATATATATATATATATATATATATATATATATATATATATAAACAAAAGGGGTGAACATATTATTTAATAAAGGTAGTTAAATGAATTATGTGAAGACTAACAAGGTAATCTGGGGATGACCATACAAGATCGCTTTACCTTAAAACACGGGCCAATTGGAGGGTGGTAGGGGTGGAAGACAACGGCACAGGTCTTCAAGAAGATACTTCGGGGACTCCTGGCGGGAGGACTCGAAGATGCGGTTGGATTAAATCGTGTTGAAGAATGAGATTTTCTTTGCTCCAGAGAGACGTAATCTCAACTCGAGACGATTCTGCACTCCGGAGGATAGTCTCAGTCTCAAAAGAATGGGAATCTTGAAAGGGTGGTGAAGAAGAGAGGGCCGCACAACTCTTCGGGAAGAAGGGGTCTCAATAGATTTCCTCTGAACAGGGGACAAAGCTTAACTAAGGTAGTTTACAAGAAACAAACGGCAGTCTGAACGGAGTGAACGGCCGGCTTTCAATCTCTTCGAGAAACGTTGAGCTTCGGGATATATAGCCGGGTGTCTAGTCCGATAGATGCCGCAGTGCCTGGCGGTCCCTAGGGGATTCTTGGCGCTAGTCTATGCGAACACATTTCATGATAACGATTCGGTCTAGACGGTGAAACCTGCCTCGTAATATGGGGGTAGGGTTAATGTGGCTGCGCACGATGTTATCGCAGGGGAAGGTGAGGGAGGGGTGGCGTTCGAAAGCAAACACAGCTGTGACCAAGGATCCAGCTAGGGACTCATTCTTTCGCGCACTTTCTTAAATTCTCAGCTAGGCGCACGTGGCCTTGAAAGAAGAAAGGGGATGTTTCCGAGGCGGCTTCCTCTAACAGTGGTTCTTCCGAGGGCATCACCTCATAGTTATTAATGGGATCTCCGGCTCCGCTTTCCTTCTAAACAACAAAGTTGTTGCCTTCGCAGAGAAAGCTTTTGATAACGAGCTCCTAATAGCTCTTTACGGAAACTCGTGTCCATGACACTTAGATGAATAATACTGCGCTAGACACCATCGTAAGAAAAGACAGACTTTCATTCTATGAGTTGACATAGATGATATTGCGACAGCCGTTCACGCTGAGATAACCGTTAACGAAGAGTAAAAGTTCATCATGATGGCTAGCAGAATCGGTTTAGGAGTGCAGAAGCCGTTTAAGATCTTAATTAATTAGAAATTGCTACTACAAAATATAATTGATATGTGTAATACATTAGTCTCTGTTGGGATAGTGCCTATAATACGAGAGACTGACTACGAAACAGCTCAAGCAGTGAAAGTAAATAATATTTTTCACACTTTATCTTCATTATTAAATATAAGATTTATCAACGTTTGGGACAGTTTTATAAATCAAAGGAATCCTTATGTAATGGATGGTGTTTGTCCCAATGGTATATGAATGACATGACTGGGTAAATAAACGTGTTATAAATCCTACCTCAAATATTTGCAATGGCGCAGTTCGAGAATAAAAGTAGCTCTGGATAATAATAGTTCCCCATATAGCAGCGTAATAAATAGTAATAGTAAAAAAGTAGATAATGAAAATAAAAAGGAAAATGGCGATAACAAAACTAGGGCAGCAAAAACAACGTATATTATGGTGTACTATTGCAATGCTCGGAGCGTCCAGAGTACATTTAATCAACCAAATTTAATTAATGGTAAATATCATTACCCATTACCGAAACGTGGTTGCATACAGTAAACCGAGACACTGTTTCGTCATTACAAATTCCATGATACATACTAATGAACAAGGATAGACCTGTGAGAGAAGGTGGTGGTGTCTCCCATTACAAAAAGAAGCGAAAGAAAATACGAGATTCTAAATCGACAGCTCAGTGAATCAATCCGAATAAAAATGAGCAATTATTGCTTTTTCTTAAGTTATGGGACTACCATACAGAGCACCGAGTAATTAATGATATCTATTCAACCAATAATTACAAAAATAAATGCATTGTATTGGATCTCAATCTTCAGGAAGTTGAATGGTATACAATCAGTTCAGATTTGGAAAACCATATCTTAAACTCATTTTAGATAATTATCTGCATCAATTTGATTTAGTTTATGTAGTAAGGAAACTTTAATTGATGGGGTTGAAGTTCATGAACCACTCAGCAATTTGGATCACAACTCATTGCTATTTACACTCGAATTGATATCCTTATTCAGAGAAAAGTACAAAAGGTACCTGTATTTAAATTACCAAACTTCCAAGCGATTAGAGATGAATTAAAAGAATGCAATTGGCATAAAAACTCAGTAATAAAACACTTGCCCGGCTTACAGCGTCATCATTACTATCATTAAGGATCTTCAGACTAGATATATTCCTCACCAAAACTTTAAAATACTCAAGGGACAAACCGTGGATTAACCAATCTCTTAAGACAATTATAAGACAGAAATGGTTACTTTCTAATGTGTAAAAAGTCAACCAGTTATTAGGGTAAAAATTTATCGAACAACAAAGGCAGATATAGAAAGAGGTTGATGGAAAAAAATGCAGTTATGAAATTAGATTAGCGTAAAGGTCACGCAATAATCCAAAAACATTTTCTACGTAATATAGAACCCAAAACAAAAAGTAAGTTCAAATGATAAAACCAAACGACCGATAAGTTCAAGATAATTTCGAAAAGGCGACTATCTTGAAAAATGATTTTGCTTGAGTTTTTAAAGGTAATATACCGAATTTACAGTAAATGAGGAAAGCATAGAAACTTTCAAAAATAACATTTTCAAAATAAATGAAATAATAGTACGCTCAATGTAATATGGAAGTTGAGAACCAAATTTCCGCTTTACTCGCTTTTTTATTTAATTACTTTCTGGAGGCAAATTTTATTCCAAAGGATTGAAAACTGGCCGATGTTTTTTCCAAATTGAAAAAAAGGTAGACGTAAGAAAAAGGTGAATTAACGGGCAATAAGCTTAACTTCACTTATATGTAAAATAACGGAGTCAATTATCGATTTAAAATTGCGCAATCGCTTGGAGAGAAATCATCTTTTAGTAAATTTTCAACATGGTTTCAGGAAATGGAGTTCTTGTGTCACTAGTCTGAACACATATTATTATTATGCAGCAAAAGCTGTCGATTCAAGTTCTAGCTACGATATGATATATCTCTAATTTTCTAAGGCAATTGATAAACTACCTTTCAACATTATTCTTTCAAAGCTAAAAGTTAAGCATATCCGTGAGAAAACGATAATTTGGATTAAAAATTGGTGGACAGTTCGTAAGAAGAGGCTAATTTTAAATAGGGTTATATTAGACTGGTTTTCGATAACTAGTGGAGTTCCTAAAGGTTCCGTGTCGTAATTCAGGCTAGACTTTCCAACCTCCGCATGCTTCCTTTGACTAGAAAGGGAACGTGCTTAGCCCACAGGACACCTTGCCATTGGCCTTGCCCTGAATGATGCACTTTAAACGTGAGTTTTACAAAATCGAGTAAGAGTGAATATTTTCCTTGGCAGAATTAAATCAACGAACTAGGAGGTTTTGGATATCAAACTGGATGAAACAAAATAAACTTTAATATTGTACAAATAAAAATAAAATAATGCATACAACATAAATATACAAAAGAACTAAATGGGCAAAGTGTTTACACGCGTCAGCTCCAGGTGGGAGCCGTGAGCAAGTAAACACAAGCGTACACGACCGAGAAAAGGGAAGGCTTTTCAACGGCACGGTTGGGTTTACAATTTGCCGATTAGTACTCGGCCTGCTTAAAGTTATGAAGGAGAATACAACTTTTCTTGTAATAAGCACTGCTAGCCTCGAAATGAGGGATCAAGTGAGTATTTCGACACGGAGAAGCTGAGTCAAATACAGCAGTGTGTTCTCTAGGCAGACGAATATTATAGTATGCTGCTCCATTCTGGTCTCCTTAATTAATTAGAGATATATTAACATGTATCTGAAAAAATAAGACATTTAAACTCGTAAAATTAATCCCCAACATCGTGTATGAGTGTAAGATAATAGATATCTAAATGTTCTAAAATAATGGAAAAACAGTTTTTAGGGTTTAATTCACACATGAGGCATGGGAAGCGCAAACATGCTCAAAGAGGACAAGGTAGCTCATACAAATTCCTATTTTCCCTAATATAATATTTTATGAACGGGATTTTGGGGTGAGTTGAATTATAATAATTTTTTTCTTCTAGTTTCTATGTACAGATTGACCAGGATCAAATTTGGAGTTTCAGGAAAAAATGTATGATTATCAAATGTTTGGAAATTTGTTAAAACAAAAATTATTACAAATTTATTTATTAAAATTAAGGTATGACTGTTTTTGCGTTTTTTTGTATAATAGAATGTTTTATTGAAGTTTTTTCTAAAATAGATTTTCAATTTTAATCTTTAGCAGAAGGAAGTAGCTACTAGCCCCTAAAAACGAGTAAAGAAGATTTAGATGGGAAAAAGAGACCTGAGGATTTTTTTTCCAGTATATTAAAAGGATTACGAGGTTCATTTTTTGCCTTTAGGCCTAGGAAATAATTATGTATCTGAAAAATAGACAAGAGGAGCGGCCTCGCTGCTCATCTATAAAAAATCCCGTGCTTAAAATATAGTGCTAAGTACGGAAGACGACTGGGGCGGCTTCGCAACTTTTACAGAAACCAGGAGTTCCTTTAAAGTTTGAAAAAACAGGAATTCCTTTAAAGTTCGAAAAAACAGGAGTTCCTTTAAAGTTCGAAAAAACAGGAGTTCCTTTAAAGTTCGAAAAAAACAGGAGTTCCTTTAAAGTTCGAAAAAACAGGAGTTCCTTTAAAGTTCGAAAAAACAGGAGTTCCTTTAAAGTTCGAAAAAACAAATATGTTTATCAAATGTTTTGGATTTTTTTTAAAAAACAAAAATAATTCCAAATCCTGAAATTCAGGAAATGTATTTAGTATATAAAAGCAAGTTTAGATGGGGAAAAAAATGTTCTGAGGATTGTTTATTCCCTATATCACATTAATTTTTCAGACTTAAAAAATAAGTACATACTATTATGTATTGGAAACTTTTTAAATATTTTAGACCAAAATAATGGTTGCTAGAACCAGATAAACCGTGGGGAGGGATGGTTTTGGTATATTGAATGGTTTCTTTAAAGTTCTTTTAAAGAGTTTATTTAGAGTTCGAAAAATTAGAGCGCCGGGATTCGTTTTCGTATATTCAAAGCTTTTATCAAAGTTATTTCTAAGAGTTGCTTTAAAGTTTGAAAAAAACATTTATTAGAAATGGTTTTTCGCTTTTTTTGAAGCTTTTATCTTCATAATATATAAGAGCTACCATTTTGATCGCCTTATACCTTCTACTCTATGACTATAAGAATGAATATGAGCAAAGTTTTAATAAAAAAAGTTTTAAAATATTGTACACAAAGAAGTATTTAAGGACAAGATTATTACTAAAATTTTAGAAGGAAATAAAGATTACGATTACATAAGAGATTATTCGAAAAGTAATTATTCAGAAGATATTGAAATTCTTCTAATGGAAGAATATATAGAAAAGGAGAAAGGAATAAATATATTTCAGAAGAATTTGGGAATCTTTTCTCTAATTATTGCTTAATTGCGTTTCCACATCCAGAGGGCTGAACGACTGGTTGCTCGAGTGAGTAGCTCCTCAGATAAATGTCTAAACTGCTTTTCTCATGCGCGAGAATCGAGGAATGGGATTATTCTGATGTTATTATATTTATTTGGGTTGTTTGGTTGGGCAAATAGGAGGAAAGTAAAAAAATCAAATATAAATTATGTAAATTAAAAAAAGTAAAAATTAAACATTATTTTGTAAAGAATTTAAGGAAAGTAAAGAAGTAAAATCTAACCATTATTTAATTAATAAAACTTTACAATATCTTTGTAAATTTAAGCAACTAAGTCTTTTCCTTTATTTCGTTGGCTCCATAAAAATTCGCACATATAAGAGTCGATCAGAGAACGAGCAGTTCCACATTCTTTTTTATTCCTCATTTTCGCCTTTCACCAAAGTGACTATTTGGTTTGTGTGAGCACCTGTTGATGGATCTTTAAAGTTCTTCGAGTGGTTAATAGTCAGAAGTTTATACTGTGACTCTGGCAAGGAATCATTTCCATTGAATGCACGCCACTTATTAGAAATAATAGTCGTGTGCTGGCAAAACCGTCCCGACATTATTGTTTCTTCATGAGAACAATGATTCATCTATTTCTACTCTCAATCCATATCCTCCGATCTTTGTAGAATTTCGAATTAACGAATTTACGCACACTTCGGGGAGATAGTGGCACCATGTATGGATGAAAAAGATGATTCTTTCCATAGGTATTTTTGACCCTTTTAACCAGAAATTGCTTCTCAATCAGTATTTGATTTGACACCCTTGTTTGTAACAGCGACATAAAGGTGTGTAATGGGACACCGAAAGTTTCCTGCTTTGTCCATTTTTGCAAATTCTCTGCTGATGCACAATACCTCTTTTTCGCAAATACTTGACTGCTTGGTCGATATTTTGCACCTCCCGAGCAAGTTCGTACCTTATCATTTTTTAAGGCTTGAAAAAATTCTTAATCGTCCAAACATACCAAAGTATATCGTAAAACTAAAAGTGTCACTTATGTACTTACTCGAGTAACCGGCCGTTAAGCTATATGGTTGAGAAGACGAAATTGCGCCATAATAAGAGAACATATCCGTATTTGACACTATAGGATAGCTAACAGCTCAATTCGATTCTGAAATGGAAAGCGATACTCTTATCTCGGTCTTAGGTCGCAAACCGAAGCTCTGCCTGTGAAGTGTAAGCTCCTACAGTAAGGAGTTGGCGAAACCACTCCTCTTGTTTCATTAAGAAATTCCATGAGTACAATTGAAATACTCTTAGATAATATAAACATCTCTCCATATATATTGTTTTAAACAATTAATAATCTTTTAACTAAAATTCTGCTTTTTAGCTAAAAATATTAATTTCCATAATTATTGTGGTTGTTAATCCCCGATGTTATTCAAATTAGATGAATTAGCAACGCATAGGAAGGTAACATTATCTCTTCGCTCCTAGTTTGCTCGACCTCACCCCTTCATTTCTTCGCAGTTATCCATGAGAAATCATTAGTGAAAGAAACGTGACAATAGCGAAGTCAGTATCGGCAATTAATGGTTTCCACTTTATTTGAGTCTCGTAATTGCAGTTCTTGTGCTAAATTATGACCTCTTCTTTATGACGAGTACATTAAAAGTCGCTGAACTTCTTTTTATCACGACGCGAAGCAGGCTTTCTCACTTCCTCGCCTGACTTCCGTCCAACAGCAAGGTTTCACTTCCCTAATATTCCACTGCTATCATCCCTTTGGAGGAGATATTATTCTATTGCCTATTTACATTCCAATGGTCAGGATTTAATTCCTTCCGATGATGGGAAAGACAAACTACTATTCATCGTACTCATTCTATGGTATTAGTTTATAGGTCGTAGTCAGAAGGTAACTAAGGTAACCCTTTTCGAGAATGGTTTAATTACCAGGGGTGATTGTCACAGAAATTTGGGACCACTCTTCGGGCAGCCAAATGGGTTTCTTGATTCGGTTGGGCGGCTGCCTAGTTACTTCCTCAGTGGGTGCCTTGTATTCACAAGGCCTAGACTCCAAAGAAGAAAGCTCTGTTCTTGCTTAATAGTCTGGGTAAATTGGTGATCGGAGATTTCCTCAAATGGGAAAGGGACTCTTGGAGCTGGATTTGAATTTATTTATTCAGAGGGAGTTTTGACTCGTCTTCAGATGGTCGTTTGTTGTTAAAAGAATTCATCCTTAAACGCAGTCCAGCTCTCGTTTTACATATACGACCCGCAGACATGCAGAATTTAACTTTTTACTCGAATTAATACATTTAATTTGTTCCCATAATATTAAATTTATTCTTTCTACTTAAATTAACATTATTTTAAAGTAAAATTATTTTATTTTAATCACTAATATCTACATATTACAGAAACAAAACAAAACCATTACATTTGTTATTTTCTTTAAGTTTATCTCTTATAGTTGCCAACTGTCGCCATTTCTCTTAAATTTAGGCGATCTAAACTATAAATGCCCTTTGTTTTCATCTATTTATATTATACATATTATATATATTGTAAATATAAAATAGAAAGTGCTATCTATAGACTTCTACATGAATTTTATATATATTTACCCAAATTTACTATATTCCACCTCTTCGCTTCTTTTTCTAAATTCGTTTTTTGAGTTTTCTTCATATACCGGTAAAAAAAAAATTATCTAGTTAGTGGTAAAGTAAGCAAGTGATTGAGAGAATGACGACAATTTGGAGAAATATAAATAAGCTGTTAATTGTAATTACAATTTGTAAGGAGTGCTTCCTTCACATCACTTATCATTTGTATTTCAAATCTGGACGAAACAATGATTTCCTTTAGACCTCTCGAAATAACAAAAATTTATATATGCCCTCTTAATACATTAACAATTAATTGAACATACTAATACGTCTCACTTTATTTAATTTAATTCATTCACAAGTTTTATATATATATATATATATATATATATATATATATATATATATATATATATATATATATATATATATATTCATTCTTTTAATTGCTAGATCAGTGAATCGTAAGCAATTTAAAAATTTAATAAGTTTGATTTAATATTTTCCTCTTCTAGGATTGGGTTCAATTTTAGTGTTTTTAAAATATAAAATAGAAGTTTTATTAAAGATTAATTTTCAGTATATTGTTTCAATTTAACCACATATACATATATACCTATTACAATAGCAAAAGAAATCTATTGCATAGTCATAATAAAATTGTTTCTATTTTAATCAGAGATCTCATCTTACTAAAACATAATATTTGATTATGTTTTTGTACCAATTTGTCCTATTTCCTTAAGCTCTGGAATATATATTCTATTTTATCATTAATTCAACTCGATTTATATTAAATATTCATATATAGGAAATAGGATTGAAAATATGATATATAGACTTTTACTTGAATTACACATATCTTAACTCAATATTACTAAATTTCAGTGTTGCGTTTACTTTTAGAGTTCATTTTAAAGGTTCTTTTGTGTTAATTAATAAAAATAATTAGTTACTCATACAATACGAAACTTTGTTAAGTAAAATAAGAACATGTGAAATACGAGTGGCAATCAATAAGTTTTGCAATTCGGATATAAGGAAACGAGATACGAGGGAAAGTGTTTTATTATTTTTCAATATACCTACCCTCGACTTCAATGCACTTGCGCCACTTGTCCCTGAGGCTTCGAATTCCTGACAACCAGAAATCTCCCAACTGCTGTTCAGTCCACTCCTGGACGGCGAGCTGGACATCTTCATCGTCCCCAAAACGGCGTCCATGCAGTGCAGCCTTGAGCTGGCGGAATAAAAAGTATTCACTAGGGGCCAGATCTGGACTGGAGGGGGGATGGTTGAGCTCTTCGAATCCGTACTCGCTCAGGGCAGCTTGTGCAACTCTAGCCTTGTGGACTTTAACGATGTTTAAGTCGATCATGGGGAGTGAGGTTTCTAGGGACCCAACGGGCACAGACCTTGGTCATCGCCAAATTGTCGTGGATGATGTTGATAACACTTCCATGTGATATTCCAAGTTCTCAGTCGATTTCTTCGACCTTCATCCGTCGATTTTCGAGGATCATCCTCTCCACACGAGCCACATTGTCCCCGTTGGTCACGTCTGACGGGCGTCATGGACGGGGTCATCTTCAAAGGACTCACAACCATGGCAGAACTCCCTATTCCAGCGAGCAATGGTTGCATAGGAATGGGTGGTGTCGGTGTACACTGCAACCATGCGTTCATGGATCTCTTTTGCACTCTTGCCTTCCTTGGTCAAAAATTTGATCACTGCGTGGTGCTCAACCTTCTCCATTGTTGCAAATTTTGTGACTGACGATGCGCGATCAGCTACTGCTTCTTAAATAGACGAGGCAGGAGCGTGCGGCTGCAGGTCCTGACTTTTCATAACTTGTCCTAACACCCCCACAAACAGCGATCCCCCTTCCTCTGTTTGCCCTACCGATTCGCAAAACTTATTGACCGCCCCTCGTATTATACTTCAGGAGCCAGCGCTCTTTTGAGAGCACTCTTCATATTCCCTTTCGGCAAATTTTTATTATGTTTCAACGTGTAAGCCCATTATAGATTTTTAAACAACTACAAAATGCTCATCTATGAGGTACTTTTGAGATATATTTGATTTTATAACGTGGTTCTCACACCACAGGCGCTCGATCCAAGAAAACGGATGTTTTTAAACCTTCTAAATAACAAAATTTTTCGTACAAATATCTTATAATTATATACATATGTAGATACACAAATATATTTCATTGTACTCTGAGGTTCTTAGGAAAGTTCTGGCGCAGGATCTTCAACTCATTACTACGAACAAACATTTAATTCGCATGTATGAGCTGCATATCCTTCTTGCGCACAAATCCTCACATTATAATTCTTCTATGCGTATACAACACACGACTTTAACTAACTGAAGATCAGGAGATGAATCAAAGTAAAATTTAAGGTTAAGAATTATATGCACAATTTTGCTTTGCACGAATAAATATTTAGAAATAACGGTACGAACGATCTTTAGCAAATGTTACTCGTCGACCGGAACGAGTATAAACGCTCGCTTTTCTCCCATTCTCTTGGGTATCTGGAACGGATTCAACGTTACTGTAATTATCGTCACTACTCTCTGTAATCCTCCTTCATTCTGTTCTAGTGCATCTAAAATTACAAGTCTATTTACAATCAATTGACTATTTGTGGTTGCCAACAATGCTCACTCTGTTATTAAATATATCCTGCTGTCCATTAGGAAATTCGAATTTATACACTTTGTCGTCGCGTTCGACAAAACAGAGCAGGCCTGCATAACGTGCTTATAAGGGTTTTATAACGCAATCAACTCGGAATCACACATGCGTGGGATCACAGAATTCCATGGGTACGAACGGTTTCGGTACCGAGTGCAGATGTCCTTCAGAGATTTGTATAAAATCTATTTGAGACATGGTTTTTACTAATCAAGTGACGAATTTGGCGATGAGGATGAGACCAAGGGTTTTGGGCAAATAAGGGTTGTCCCTGTGACTGCAGTAAACGGTAAAAACCCCGAATCATTAGGCAGGGATCGGATACCCAGAAAAACAAATTATAGAGCAATTAAACATCCTTGCCGACGAGCAAATATAGAGTCTTTCAAAGTTTTATGTGACCTATGGACGATCTCGTTTGTGTTAGGTCGGTACGCCGTGTTTCACAGGCAATTAAAACTATCGAGGGCTGATAATTCTTTTAAAAGTTCGGATTCAAATTGTGCTCCTCTGTCAGTTATCACATATAAAGGAACGCTAAACCTGGAGGTCCAACCGTCTAAGAAGGCTAAAGCGACCGTTGCAGCAATCATATCTGGAATCGGTACCGCTTCAATCAATCTTGAAGCTCTGTCTATGCCTGATAGCAGGTAACGGTAACGATTAAAACCAGGTAGAATTGCCCAGGCAGTGTGCACAGTGGTAGCGGACCTACAATGTCGATATGCACCGTTTCAAATCTGGAAGTGGGCATAATAATAAGCAAGATTGCTGACTTAATGTGATGATTTCCTTTAGCTGCTTGACGTGAGAGGCATTTTCGTTCAAGAAACGTATGCCTCTGTTCATATTAGTCTAGAAATACCTCGTTTTCGCTAAATGAAGTGACGCTTTAATCCCTCGATGGGATATATCAAGTAGTTGTTTGAAAATGGACATTTTCCAGGCTTATGGAACACACGAACGTGGGTATTTTGATGATATTTCACACACAGTTGAGTGTTCCCGGGAAAGGGAAATGATTTTAATCCAGATTGAAACGATTTCACTTCTTTATCTTGCTCTTGTGCTGTTGTCAAAGAACTAAGGTCAAACTAGTCTATTTGGACTAAATTGGCAGTTCGAGATAGGCAATCAACAAATACATTGTCTTCACGTACGTACGCTATGCCATTGGCATATTCTAAAATCACCGTCCAGTTACGTTGTTGTCTGTCTATTATTGTACGTAGTGGCCAGGAGAAAGCTGAAGCTAATGGTTTGTGGTCCGCATATAAGCTCACCCTTCGACCTTCGTTTATGTGTCTGAAGTGGATCACAGCAAGATACGCAACCAAGAGTTCCCTGTCATAAGTAGAGTATGTTTATTTTCTATGTTTTGCTCAACTTTCTGAAGAAGAATGCCATTAGGTGGAGAGACACACTCACCATTTGATGAAGCGCAGCACCAACTGCGAATTGAGAACTGTCCGTCACTAATTGGTACAGTAAGTCATTTGGTAACGGGTGAGGTAACTTTACTGAGTTTACTAGGGCTTTCTTGGTAGCATCAAACGCTTACCACGCAACATCATTCCAGATAAGCTATTGCGTCCTTAGATAGAAGTCGTACGAGTTCAGCCAGAGGAGCTGCAATTGCAGCAAAATTAGGCATCTTCCTTCTACAATAGCCAAGGGTACCCAAATATCAACGAAGTCCTTTATAGTATGTCGGTAAGGGCATTTCCATGATTTCTGAGACCTTCCTCGCTAGGGGGCATATTCCTGCAGCTGAGACATGGTGACCTAAGGAACCAATCTTCCCCTTCATGAATTGTCACTTTTCCATCGAAATTCGTAGATTGTGCTCTGCGAATATCTTAAAGACTTGGTCCAGATATTTAATATGTTCATTTATATTCTCTGTGAAAATTAAAATATCGTCGATATAGAAAAAAACGAATTCCAAGCCACGAAATAAATTACCCATATGGTGTTGAAGCGTGAAGCTTGAATTTTTAAGAGCAAACGGTAATCTCAAAAATTTCCACAGCCTAAATGGTGTTAAAACAGCAGTTTTTTCAATATCTACTTGATTTTTCGGAATATAGTGGCATGCTTGAACTAAATTTATGTTCGAGAAAACTGTTTTCCCATGGAGATGGTTAACCATGCTTTGAATTCTTGGCAAGGCATAATGGTCCAGTTTTGTCATGACGTTGAGGGATCGAAAATCACCCACAACTCTATATTTTCCTGACATTTTCTTGGCACTATATGAATGGGTGAAGCCTATGGTGACTTTGATATACGCACTGCACCTTTTGTCAACAGAGCCTCGAATGTTGCTTTGGCAATTTGTAATTTATCCAATGAAAGTGGCCTTGGACGGGCGAAAGTGTGTGGAGCACTACTAATTTCGATAGTATGTAAAACGGAGTTAGGTGGGGGAGAACTAACATCTACAACTTTTGGTTGTAAGTAGATTCATATTTTCTGACACTGCCCTGCAATTGGTTGGGAGATGAGAGAGGTCATTAATAACACTGTCCAACAATGATTTTGTAACAGAAATGAGAAAGTAGTTTCCTATTGTATTTTTTTGCGTAGATTACGAAAATGACCTTTATTTTTCATGAAATGACTTCAGTTTTTTTGTAATCTGCACATTTAATTTTTTATTAATATTAGATTATTCAGTATATAGAGGTATGAAATATTTGTTATTATTTTTATTTTATTTTACAAAAAGTACAAAGATAAGTGGAAACAAAAAGCTTATTCCTCAAAGGAAATTAATGAATCCATTTAATACATTTCAGAGTATGGTATTATAAAAATATATTTTAAAAAATAATAAAGATTTAAGCATCTTTCAAAATTGCTGGAATATATACATATATAATAGTTATATCTTTTCACAATGTTTAGGGTTTTTTTATTTACAACATCTTTTCTGTCTATGTGAAGGGTCCAGCAGAGGTCAGCAAGCATTGCAAGACTCCATTTTCCTTTATAACGATTTTCTGTAGTAGTAATATCTTGGTCGAATATTTTAACATGCTCATCGCTGACGTCTGCTGGATTCTCTGGAAAGAAAGACAGATGGGAATGCAATAAATGCGCCTTTAGTGACATACTACATCCTAACTCATTATAAGACCTAATCAAATCCTGAAAAAAATGGGGTAATTTTCTGATTTTGCCTTCCAAGGAGACTATTACATACACTTTTGAAACTATGCCAGGCCTCAAATTCTTGCTAGCTCAATTTTGCCTCAAATTCACTATCTACCATAAGTTGTCGAATCTGAGACCAAACAAAGATTTCTTCTTTAATTTTAGCATCACTAATCTTAGGAGATTTTTTTTTTAAATATAAGAAGATGGCTGGTCATGCTTTAAGTCTTTCACAAATTGTTCTCCCCAAGCAATACTGTCTCACTGGCACAAAAACACATGAATTTTGTATAGCCTGACTGTAAGCCATTTAAAATGGCTACTACATTATGGTCAGCACAAATCAACCATTTATGTTCACTGAATTTAATGCTTTTTAAAATGAAATCTAAATTCTCATAAGTTTCTTTCAAAACAACAGAGTGAGCTACTGGTATCGATAGTAGTTTATTTCCATTATGCAGAAGCACGGCTTTACTACTATATAAAGAAGCGTCAATGAAAAGTCTCCATTAACTGTGTTCATAATGTATATCTAATTCTTCCAAGAGACGTGGAATATTATTACAGTAGCATAAATTGTTGTCAAATGAAAATTTGTCTTGTAAATTGTTTGATCGAATGCGAAACTTAGTAATTCATTCGAACATCTTCTGCTACTAAATATCTTTCTTTAAGTCTCGAGGCCAGTAATTCATTTTGTTGCTATGTTAAGTTTAGATCTCTTACAATATCATGTAGATCAAGTTGTGAGAAAAGTTTTGGGGTAGTATCAACAGTTTCAGGAAAATAAATTTCAGTTTCTGGTTCACATGATTCCATATCTGATTCTTCAGAGTTAGATAAAACAATTTTTGCAGATGGTTCAGGTATTAGAATGTCTTTTGAGTGAGGTATAAGCCAAATAGCAGATCTAAGGTTGGGATATACGAGTACCACAGGTGAAGCGCACTTCGTTGTTTTACCTGAAAGTATGGGAATTATATGCATAAAATTTAAAGTTATGTACATATGTGTGATTACAATAAAGTGGTTCTAAACTTAATTAATTTTATATTTTTAAAAATTAATATTACATTATACTACTTCAAAATATAGGTACAGTGGGCAATAAACAATTACTTACTTTGTATGTCTACCAAACAGAAATAGCAGTCAGTGGCATGATCTTGGGGCACTCACCATATTATTGGAACACCAAATTGAAGGCTTTTTATTTTTCCTTTTGGCCATTTTGATAAAGAATTAAAGCTTGTCGTGTAACAGATATGTGGTGCCCATGGTGTATCTTGGTCGCCGGTTTACACATAAAACATAAATTATATAGTTTTTTCACTAGAAAAGAAATTTTTCTTTGATATTTTTTAAATGTTACTGAACTACATATCTAGCAGAATTTATCTGGGCTATTTTTACACTGTCCTCTTGTCATTTTAATTAAAATTGTTGCTTTTATTTAAAATTTTATCTAGTTAAATAACCTGAAGATAAGAAATAAAAGAATGAAATTCGTTAAAATCTTCAAAATTTGACAATAATAGGAACTGGCAACTTGCAAAATATTGGAGTCATTTCAATAAAAATGCCTTCCATTTTTGAAATCTATACATAAAGCTACATTAATAAAATGTTATTCTAAGTTTTTAGTCGACAAAAAGTTAAATTTTGTTAGACAGTCTAATTACTATCATGGGTGCACTGGACTGCTTAACTTTGGACAAACGCTTAGTGTGGTTATCAATGAAGATACCACGAGCACAATCTACTTAAAGATCAAAATGAGCAAGAAAGTTAGCTCCTAATAATGGCGACGTAATATCCGCAACTGCAAATATCCATCTAAATGAACGACGCAGACTAGAGATAACTATAACTAATTGCCCTTCACTGTGTACTTTTATTTTTCCTCCATTAGCAGTAGCGATGTTTACACTCGAATTACGCATCTCACAAAATTGCACAAGATTAAATGGAATTATGGATACGGTCGCACCTGTATCTTTTAAAAATTCACATTTCTCCTTATTGAGTTTGGCAGCGACAGTGAGTAAAGTTGGCACGCCGGTTGTCGTACTTACTGCGGCCTGCCGTTCTAGTTTCCCGAGGGGTTGGGGCGTTGGTCTGGATGATTGTTGCATCTGTACGTTTTCACCCCCACTTTAGCCATCTGCACCACGGTTTCCAAATATAGCATTTGACCCAAAGTATGTGGCACCACTTTCACTTGTTTCACTATTATTTACACTAAAACACTGTGCCCTTCAAAATGTCATTAATTCGTCTGCTAGTTTCTCTAATTAGGCGAGAATCAAGTCCTTTTGAATGGCGATGATGGGCATGATGTTTGGAGGGAAGGACTGAATAAATTTGTGTCTCACAAGGTCCTCACCAACTCCAACTTGCAGTGCTGTCTTTTGTGGCTCTTCGAGATTAACTTATGGTCGTCCGGTAAGCGGAAAAGATGCTATTAATTTCTCGAAGAGTTCAGGCTTCGTCCTTTCAAAAAGTTCAATGTCTTCTGCTCAGAGCAAAAGTAAAGCAGGCAAGATATGGTAAAGTTTTACTTCCCTAGTTATCCTTGAAATGTGGAATTGTACTTGCACTATTTTAGACCATCCCATTACAGCTACTTCATTGAAGACAGCAGGTTTGATGGTAATCGAATCAGCAAGCTGCACTTCTTGGTGTGGAAAATGAGTTGCTTTTTGCCTGCTTTGTGAATCCAATTCGGCTTGATCAGTCTTCTTGTTCGAAGTAGGAGGGTCACCAGTTACAGGTCGTAGTCAGAAAGTAACTGAGGTAAGCCTATTCGAGATTGTGGCCGAATTTTGGTACCACTCTTGGGGCAGTGAAATGGATTTCTTGATTTGGCTAAGCGGCTGCCTAGTTGCCTCCTCAGTGAATGCCTTTTATTTACAAAGCTACGAGTTAAATCTAGAAAGCTCTGTTCTTGCTTAATAGTCTGGGTAAATTGGTGATCGGAGATTTCCTAAAAGGGAAAGGGAATCTTGGAGCTGGATCTGAATTTCTTTATTCGTCGAGAGCTTGGACTCGTCTTCAGATGGTAGTTTCTTGATGAAATAATTCATCCTTAAATGCATTCCAGCTCTTGTTTTATAATATACGACCCACGGACATGCGGAATTTTGACTTTTCTCTCGAATTAATACATTTCATTAGTTCCTATAATATTAAATTTATTCTTTTTACTTACATTAACATTATTTCAAAGTATAATTATTTTTATTTTATCTATTAATATCTAGAAATTACAAAAACAAAACAAAACCATTATATTTTTGGTTTTCTTAAGTCTATCTCTCATGGTTACCATCTGTCACTATTTCTCTTATTTAGACGATCTAAACTATAAATTCCCTTTGCTTTCATCTATTTATATTATATATATTGACAATATATATATAACAGTATATATATTGAAAATATAAAATGGAAAGTACTATCTATAGAATTCTACATGAATTTTATAGTTATTTTCCCAATTTAAATATATTCCACTCTTTCGTTTCTTTTTATAAATTTGTTTAAGGTTTCTTCTTATACCGGTACTAAAAATTTTCTAGTTATTGGTAAAGTAAGAAAGTGATTGAGAGAATGACGACAATTTTAATTATAATGTAAATTAAGAAGTTTTTACAATTTGTAAACAGTGCTTCATCCACAACACTCATCATTTACATTTAAAATCTGGACAAAAGAATGATTTCCTTTAGAGGTCTTGAAGTAACAAAAGTTTATATATGCCATCTTAATCCATTAATTATTAATTGAATGTACCAATACGTCTCACTTTATTTATTTTAATTCACTTACAAGTTTTATATATATATATTTATATATATATATATATATATATATATATATATATATATATATATATATATATATATATATGTATTTATATATATCGAGAATTTTTTTGACTTATAATTTAAATATTGTCGATGTTGTGTGGTTCCCACGCCTTCTGGAAAAACCACAAACCTGTGTTTTATAGATGGTGAAGAAGAATTTAATTGCTCTTTTAAGAGTAGGGGTAAATCATGCGATATTAGTCCGGCCTGTTCCTATCTTTTAATTGCCTATTTGCTTTTCTCTGTAATTGCATCGATTCAAACCTTTATACAATACCGAACAAAAAGATAAGAAGTGTATTTTTATCACATCAGCTTCTATAACTTATCCTAGAGATTATTCAAGTTTTTCTAAATTGGTGTACGATAACCTACGAGTTTATACTACGAATGGGCAAAACATATGCGAATTTGGATGAATTGAACGAAAGTTATCAGTAGATAAACAATTTCCATGAGAAATGTAAGTTTTTAAAATGATATAAACGACAAAGAAAACCAATTTCGTTTGGAATATAATAATTAAATTATCCATGGAAAACATGTGTACAAGCTAAAGGAAAATTGGATTAGTATGCAGATATTTATTCTTGAAGATGCTTTGACATCTTCTAGCACAGGAACGAACCAACTGTTGACAATCGTGTGTAGTATTCATGTTCCATTCATCTTGGAGAGGTTCCCAAAGATCCTGACCTGTTTTCTCCGAGCGTTTTCCAAACATTTTCCAATGGGATTCAGTTCCCAATTCTGTGCAGGCCATTCATAACAGTAATGTGGTCGTCGTAACAGTGTCTTCTCCGACTTGGCCGTTTGACAGGGGGCATTATCATGCATGGACATTCCAGGTTGGGCTTTAAATGCTCGCAGATGTGGCAAAGCATGCTGTCGCAGCAATTGCTACTACACTTGTATATTTATTATCTCTGTCCCACGAGCGCACAAGTGGCAGATTTCTTTTAGCAAATTCATCCCTCAGAATAAGGCATTTCCTTCGGCCTACCCAAAGTTCTTTTACTTGCAGATGACAGACAGTCTCTAGCGTGTTCTGTGACGAACGATCCTCCTCTCATCGGATCCGAGAAATTCGAACTTAGATTTGTCACTGAAGTGAGATTGGTTCAATTGCTCTCCCGTCCATGGAACCTGCTTAGTCTCGAATGCTAAACCTGCCTTCTTGGTCTACGGAATGATCAATTTATTGACCGCGGATTAGCAAGCGTAAAGATTGTCTCTCTCCGACTTACGTGACACAGAATTCATGAAATATTGATAGCCAAAATCTCCCTAGCCTTTCGAGAATTTGCTGCAGCACTTTTGTAATGGCCCTTCTCTACAACTGGATGTCTTTCTTCGCCTACTGTGTGGATTTACTAGCCTGACATATACCTGTTTTGTTAAAGGTTAACAGAATATTATGGAATACCCCTTTGAGATTAATGGATGGGATTGAATAGTCTTATACTCCCCATTAGTAAAAGGTACAGTAGCGTCCAAAAAGATCTGAACACCTGTATTTCTATCATTCTATCAGAACATCTTCCATAACTTTTCCTAAAGAAAACCGAAGGTTTTTAAAATTCGTGTACAACACTCTACATGTATAAAGTATGTATAGATAAAGGTTATGTACTCTTAGTGAAAGATCATCTCGTTGAAGCTTTGCGATCAGGTCATCTACAAATAGGTGAGCTGAGAATAAACTGAATTTAGTTGATATGCAAAAAATGCCGGTTCTTTTTTTAAGAAACCTAAGTATTCAGATAATTTTAGACACTTATTTTTCTAGTAAATAATTTATCTGCTGATAACTTTCCTTTTACTCATCCAAATGTACACCATGGATATTGGTTGAAGTGACTATTTCTCAACTTTCATCGCGCCCACTCTACTTTCTTTCTGTTTTCTAAACTCAGGATTACTCAATCCGTAGATCTTGATCGCTCCCTTGGCCCTGAGAAAGCACTGCAGTATATGCTTAGGCTTTATCACACGAGGATTTCAGGCGCCACCATTTTCCAGGTTTTCTTTTCCAATTACTCCCTTGCTCATCTGATGGGCGAAACAGATAGCACTTCGGCAGCACAGACTAAGCTGATTACTCTGCTGGCTTGACCTATTCCTAAAGTGTACATGATTTATCCATCGTTTATGAGGCACGGTCCATCCTAAACCTTTTAATATTCACAGCATCCTAATCTCCAACCCAGCAGTCTTCGAAACAGGCACTCATGGATGTTCTCTTGTGAATATTTTCCTGAGTGTACTGAGAATGTGCGGAGAGAAGCGTGCAACCTGGCCATTTTATCATACCGGTATTTTTTATTGACTTGGTTGCTTTAAAAAGGCTCACTAATCCCCGTAGGAAGATTGATGACTCTAAAATTTCAATCTCATCTTTATCAAAAGAACTCCCGTGATGAGAGCGTAGTTTTACGAGTAAGCCTTCCTCGTCGTGTCCTCCTCTCTTTATATATCGCAATTCGTACTTGTTTGTAGTGCAAGAGGTTCTTGACAGAAGGATATCCATCCCCTTCTCCTCAACCTAAAACCGTTAATGGGATAAACCAATTCCTCCCACCTGAAAAATAGTTGAATATAATCACCTTTACTCCATAGCAAAGCTCCGAAACAAAATCAATTTCTTCATGTAAAGTCACTACACCTGCCCATGATGATATCCTTCTACATCCTTCTTTAACACATATCTTTATTACCGTATTTGCTTTGAGGGAAGTATCTCCTCAATCTTGTGACCTGACCTCAAATTGGAATCTGAACATCTGGAGGACTTTTTATCATGCCTTTTATTAGTCAACACCTGTGGTTGGTGCATGGAAAATCACAGGTAGAATATGGGCGACTCTCCTTGTGCGTGACTGCCAGGGTAGTTCCGCAAATTTAGCATTGTTTTTGATCTCCTTCTACGTTTTAGTTACGAAGTTCAGATGGAAATCTTGCGCCGTATTGGTAAGGTAGCTGCTGTATTTTTGAAATCCGAAAAGCTTAAAACACTACTCGACAATTTCCTAATATATAGCTTGAATCCTTTTGAATATCCTAGATTCAGTTCCACATTCTTTTCACAGTTCTTGTACCATCATTCGTTTCAGAGTAACGTAAATTCCTCCTCCTCCATTCAGGCCTTTTTTCTCAAGACGGGGGCTTACCTCAGGGTTCTGTATCGAGCGCCTTTCTGATTTATTTCATGGTGCACACGATCATCTGCTCCCTTTCAGGCTACATCAATAGCAGACACTACGCTGACGACCTAGTAACTATCTAAAATTGTGTTTGATCTCTTTTTGCGGTAATCAGATTGTTTCTCTTGCCAACTCAACGGCCATAAAATGGACTATCTTTCATTGATTCATTTGCTTTGCTGATAAATCTTCCTGCTCCCTCCTAGCTAGTGCCACTACCGAAAAGACCTCGTTCTATCCAGGGGTTCTATAATTGAGAGGCAAAGAGTTATGTTTCTATGCTTTATTTTGACGATATACTTTTATAGGAAGCCTCACGTCTCTTTTCATTTCCACCCTCTAACCTAAATTCAACCTATTATACCATCTGTCCAACACTGTATTGCCACTAACTGGAAGACCTTACTCCGTCTATATATTGAATCTGTCCAGTCCACCTTGGATTTTGGCTGGGCTATGTAGAATTCTACAACGTACTCAATCCTCTCTTTCTTTGACCCAATTTTGAACCAGTCTTCGTTTGGCTATGGTAGTTTTCCGTTCTTCTCCAATAAACTGACTTGTCGCGGGGTGCACTGTCACTTTCATATAAGATATACAGTATGTGTGCGCCTGAACCTGGTGATATTCTTCTTTGCTTTTGTCGGATGCATACATTTCAAGTGCTGCTGCTGGTGTTCATTGTCTTTCTTTCCACCCAATCATTTTATCTGTCACCTGACTATCAGTCCTCTTTCACGAGTATTTCTTCAAGAATGGTGACTGCCACATAAATCTGCAACTACATTTATTTAGTTGGCAAGCCCTTTAAAAAAAAAGCAAAAGTTTTCTAGTCAGTGTTCCTAGCAATGTTTCCGCGCTCTTAGTTTATGCAAATCTTCAGCAATGGCTTCCATTTAGACTACAGTTCGTATACTTCCTACTTAGTGCATAATGTTTTAGGCACTCCTCTTCCTCTTACCTTCCATAGGTTGTTCTTAACATTTGGCAGTACAATAGGCATTCAGAGACGCCCTATGTATCGTTTGCCCTACTTATTTCCATCAAATTCGTAGTATTCATGCATTCCCGAAGCACGAATGGCACCACATCATTAACCCCCACCTTCCATACCCCGTAAGAGGCACGGATATGTGCTTATTTAATTGCCGTGCTGATGGGAATTAAAGCCTCATCCAGCCCCAGCTTAGCATATCTTACTTCTCCTTCTTTCGCTAAAGCCTTCTTTATCGCTTTCCGTATCACCTCTCCTCTTCTCCTTCTAAACATTTGGTTTGTCTAGCAAGAGATGCTACTTCTGGAATTAGACCCGAGCTCGTATCTAGTCACGGAGAGGCCTAATTTTTCGAAAGAGGCTCTGGTTTACCCCACTCCCAGCCGGTAATATCAACCATTATTATTTAGAACTCCATGAGCGGCGTTTGGGCCGCGGGACCGGGCTTGAACTAAATAGACGAGGTAAGGGATAACGACCTACCAGGATACCTCATACACGATACGCATAGCCTAACCAATATGCTGGGATGTCCGTAGCACATTTGCTTAGAAGTCAGCCCCCTGCGTACACGCTGACAGTATTGTCTAGAACCAGCCCGTTGTCTGCGCTAATAGGCATCTGTAGTGGTTACTAAAAACCAGACTCCTGGTGCCTTTGTTAGGTTTCTGGATCCTTTGCCGATGAAAACTAGCTAAAGGTATCGTTCGCAAATAGACTCAGCTCTCTTTTTGTCTTAACACCTAAAGATAAAAGTACCGCAACCCTCCTCCATCACCAACTCTCTTCCGCACATTCCCTGGTTTCTATATATTGATCTTGGCGAGAGGCTCCTATCCTTCCAACCATAACCGATAGAGGAGTTTCACTTCTCTCCCTTTTGGACCGAGCTCAGGTAGCACTGCCTTGTATAAGCAGGTGGCACCCCACTGTGCTCTCTAAGAGGCCCCTTCAAATCTTTTCTAGCGGAGAGGGTGTTTCCCTCTCTCCAATAAATACTGGTTCGGCAGAATTTTCAATACCGCCTTTTAAGAATTTGCCTTCAGGCGACTTCTATATACATTCTCAAGGTTTCATCGAAGATTTACTTAACGGAGAGGGCGTATTCACGAATCCAATCGTCATAGGCTCGGGGGTTTCACCGTTACCTCTTTTTAGAGAGTTGGCTCCAACCAGCTCTCCATTTACGGGAGGTTTCATTTCTTTGCTTTTTCGGGGCTCTGCCAAGAAAAAGGCGATGCACAAGATGCGATACGGAACAGGATGCGCCACGATATAGAATGCGCCACTTAGGTCTTCGCATCACCCATTGTCGAAAAGTGAACCAGCTTAACTCTTATAAAGGGCTAAGAGGCTGCGTCGTACCCTAGGCATTGCCAAGACACCTCGTCGATCCGAAGTTTGTCCCGTAAATGGGTGCCGGTATGCCTGCTCTCCTTTTACAAAGAAAAGTTAGCATGGCGGTACCATTGATATTTAAGACAATACCTAGGCTCTTTGTGTCCCCGGTCGGGATACCTGGCACCATTTACCTGATTTTCATTTGTAGGTCTATCCTATGGCGGGGGTAGTAGGGGAGGTGATACTACTCCAATTGGAAAGGTCTTCCAGGAGGGCGAAACCTGGCCCTTTGCCAGATACCGAACCTGAGTCCGCCCCTTTGCAATTTCCTTCTCAGAGCCCAGGGGCCTCCGATGGCTAAAGAGACAAGAGGGACATTCTTTTCTCAAATGGTGACCCATTAATAGCTAAGTTATTCCCAATCTCTGAGAATGATCTTGATAAGGCCCTTTCGTCGCCCTTTAGAGCCGAATATGAGGGTAGAGAGAAGCAGAGACATTATGAACCTTTCTTTCTAACACAAATGGTAAGAAGAAAAAAAAATCGAATAGACGTCTCTCTCTCTCTCTCTCCGTGGCTGCTCCGGAGAAGGACTTTTCCGCTGCCGCCTTGCAAAGCCACCAGGCTAAGACCGACTTTCCAGCTTCGAGGCGCCCTTGGGCAGAGAAGCCCAAACAAATACCAGAATTGCAAATGCACTGAGCGGAGCCTTAATTACACGTGGGCCTTTGATTCAGAGTCTACCTGGCGTTTTGGAGCCCGCTGACCTCCAACGCTCCACATAATACAGCATGTTGGCAAAGGCCACATGCTCTATGAGAGGATGGTATTATCTAGTTTGACTAGTGAAGAGCCGAATGTGACCCGTTTCTTGGACGGTAGCCTTCTGGTGAATGCGTTGGACCCTTTCGAGTTGGCCATTAAATGCGCCCATCGGACAGCCAATGCCACGCTACACTCTACAATGAACTTTGTGAAAGTAGTTGTTTATGTGAAATAACTTGTGCAATACTTCTTAGAAGATATCACCGGAAAGCAGTAGTCAAGTTCATACGTGTGATGATAAAAATGGAGGGGGGGCTTTGAGACCACCCACTACATTCTTCGTCATGTTCATTCATGACAGGCTCTGTAAGTCAGTGCGTGCCGGTTGGCATTGCTACCACTGAATGCATTCGTGACAATACCGCAAAAGTGTTATCCATGCCACGGGTTTAGCGACATGAATCGCTACTATAGAAGTGCAAATTCGGCTCTAGCTAAAATCTGTAGATGCGTGTCCAAGGCCTTAAATGAAAGTCAATATCATGTTTAGACAAGTGAGTCATTTTCGTGGAGGCGCATCCTTCTTGATCGAAGCAATGGGGTGCATATCTCATTGAAAATGAAATCGTGATCGTTTAGCCTGCGGATCATGTCTCCTTTCTTGAGGATAAAGACTTGATCTTGGCATACACAGAGCTGCCGTGGACATCTTATGCATCAATTTTAAAAAAGGCATCCTCTAATCCTTGTCCTTCAGGCTTAAGAGGATGGTTGCTTCCGCGCCCATTCTTCATCCTTCTGTTGAGTAAAATCTCCCCCTTCCAGGCAGCTCTCCCAGTAGAGCTGGTAGCACAAAATATTCACACACAGCGTTAGCTAAAACCAAGGCTCTTGTCCCGTCTCCCAGCGTGACCATTTTCTGTAAGGCAAAATACAGCGCATCTTAACCGACTCCTTAGATTCACATGAGGCAAAATTCTGAAGCTGGTCATGAAGTCCTCTTCCGGGGGTCCTAAAGCTGTCCCCTTAAAGAAGGATAGCGAAAATGAGTTCAGGCTCTTACGCACCTACCCAAGGCTGGCTCGGGCAACTTGGAAACTTGGGACTTACTAAAAGAGGAAGCATGCCTCAGAAACTGCCCTGTTCAGCAAAGTTTTCGAAGTGGATTTAGATAAAGGTACACATAACGAGACAAACATCCCCCGAAGAGTCCCCGAAGGCAAAAGCGTCTTCAGGGTCCTGTTCGACCAATAGTGCCCGGAGTTCTGCCTCTGGAAAGCCTACAGCCATTGTCTTGAGGGTCTTCTTTTCAAACTAGGCCCACGCATCTCCTCCAAGCTAAGTCTGCACGGCATATTCCTTCAATGGAGTAGCCGTGGACTCCAAGACATCTGTGAGGATTTGAAAAGATACGTCTCCTTCCGCTACATTTGAGCTATTTTTATGCTGGGCGCGTGCCCTTCTCAAACCTCAAAGAATATAGGGGATTTACGACTACACCACCAAAGGATGGAGGTTCGGGGAAGGATACTTGATTTACACCCCGTATAAAGTTTATTTTCCTCAATTTGCTATAATTACCTCATTTCAAGCAGTGGAATGACAGCTACCAATGGATAGGAGATACGAGTATACTGCAGTTTCGACGTTGAACACCTCTCGGGGGAGTATAGGATCAATCGCAGCAGTCAGGTCTTTGCCGACCTGATCGACGAGTTGAAAATAAGTGTCCTAAATATAGTGGAAGATGGTTTATAACATTTGTGGTATTGACCACAATCTCCTTGGTGTTGCGTAGAGCTGGCAGGTGGTTTAAATTTCAGGAAATGACGGTTTTCTCTATCCCTCTCGAAGAGTTCCGGTCAATATATGAGGCTCTTGATTTTTTCTCGGGCAATCTCATCGACGTAATTCTATCTCCTATTATTTGAACGTCTGGTTGTTTTGCATATAAACCGCTTCCTTAGAGGTCAGCAGAGTGCGAAACGGCTCTCAGACAGAAGCGTTATTGCTACATGCACTATAACGCCGCCCGAACGATTTCACTTTTGGTGAATTTCATAAAACTACGGTTTGGTTAATGTATGTTTGTTCGATTACGCTCGCCGCTCTTCTTGGCAGACATAGATGCCATTAATTAATGGCAATACCCCTGTTGCATAGATGAGGAAGCGAGTAGAAAGGATTCGGGGCAAGTTCCGGCAGGAATCCCATCCTGTTCTTGAGGAGAACGTGACCGCAATCTCTGATCCCGCATCCGTGGCGGAATTTCAAGGCCACCTTTGCCCAAGTCACTAGCCGAGCAGTTCTTCCGCTAATATACATACAACGTACCTCAAGAATCTATAGGCAAAGTCCAGTCGGTGGGCATCAGAGAAATATATCTTGAGTCATTAAAGATATAGAAATCTGATGCCCACCGACTGGACTTTGCCTATAGAGGTGTAGAACAATTTAAAGGCAGATTAACCTTGACTCAGTTATGTTCCGCTATCACATGTTTAAGACGTGTACCGTATGCAAAGATTCAACGCCTAGGTGAGCTTGGCATTGCATTTTGGTTAGATCTGTCCACCGAGATATGGAGAGAATGTATCCTCCTAGACACCTGGCGAATGGCTTTTGTGCTCGCTTTTCGTAAATCAGGGAGAGATCCCTCTACCCAGGCCGGTTAATGCCTAAATTATCCATGTTTCTGCGTATACGAGTACAAGAAAATGGAAAAATTGATAAAGAGTAGATTATCCTTTACCTGGACAGTGGAGGTTACCTTCTCTGCATACAATACGGCTTCCGGATGTTCTGCTCCGCTCTGGATGCTCTGCCTCGGCTCGTAAATTCTATCTGCGATGCCTTCCTTATTAGACATCACTACGCCATGGTATTTTGCAAACTGGAGATTCTATGAGACCACATGGCAATACGGTATCATGGAGACCCTCCACACGATGGCAGCTAGGTAACATCTAGTTATATTTATCTCTGAATATCGGCAAGATCGTCAAGGCCACGTACGAGTGGACAGAATCCTATCCGGCCCAACAGTACAGGAAAATGGCGTCCAATAGGTGGGTTTTTTCTATGTCGCAGTCTTTGCCCTTAGAATAAACAGTATCATTTTGATGCCTCAGGAACATATTCTCGCTATGCTCTACCTAAAGTAACTTTCTACCTCTTGTACCTGCAACATGGTCATTCATCTTTCTGTGACGTTCAGCACTTGTGGTGCTGATACTGGTACTGCCTTACTTTTTTACCGTTCCTTTATACGTACGTAGCTTGACTACGAAAGCGAGTTTTGCGCATCTGAAGACAAAGAGTGTATTGTAGAAGGTAGACTCGATCGTCCACATCGGTCTCCGTTTGGCGATCGGTGCGTCCCCCAACGATCGCTTACTTGTCGATGCATGGGATATGCCACTCACTTTGCGGCGTTCATTGTGCATTATGTGCTTGTAAGCGCGGTCTCTGCGCATCCCTTAGTCGCCAATGGCTCTCACGGCATTCGCAGTCAATCTTGACGGTGCCTATGTGGCCGAGAGACGCCATTCATGCGCCAGTTACGGCCTAATTAGTTGCAACACACTGTTCGGTATATGAAAAAACGCGTCGTGCCTGGTTTAAGAGACTGGTATTATGATCCTCATCGACTCATAAAGCTCCCTGGGTGATCTTGGGTTTGGGGATATCCACACACACTGGTTCTCGGTATAAGAATAATCACGGTTGCCGCAAGGGACCGAATATCAAGATTATCTTCCGCTCAATGGTAGGGACTCTTATAGGTTGCTTTGGTGTCCCACCCACTTAACTACCTGTGTCCGATGATACCTGCAACTATCATTGCGAGAAAGAGTACCGATCAGATCCAAAATGCTTATAGTTGTTCCTCATAATTTACTCTTAGGTGTTTTCTTAGGACGAACATTGCCTCTACCAAACTCATAACCCTGCTTGTACCTTATGATTATACAAACAGCCGTGCAACAATTAAAAAATTAATGTTCATCGTTGGAAATATTATCTCTGGAGCAACTAAATATCCTAT
Source organism: Ceratothoa steindachneri (assembly GCA_963969495.1). Taxonomy (NCBI): domain Eukaryota; kingdom Metazoa; phylum Arthropoda; class Malacostraca; order Isopoda; family Cymothoidae; genus Ceratothoa; species Ceratothoa steindachneri. The sequence continues at coordinate 18,585,717 of OZ018323.1, read as the reverse complement.
AATTTAAGCAATACGCTATGATCGATTCTGAAGAAGCTTTACGATATGTAATGCAATGTTAGCATTTTTTGACATACTCCGTCTCGAAACTGAATTTACCATTGATTATAGGAAGGCAGAAGAGCCCTATGAGGAGAGCACAATTGAATTAATGGGGTTCATCAACGACAATCACTGCACCCATGTACATACGGTTCATTAACGCGACTACTTCAGGTCTTATGACCTTGGTGGCACTCGCCAGATGGCGCTGTTTTACCAAAAAACTGTCCCCACGCCACATTTTAGACTCAGTCTCTCACTAAAACACACTGCATCCTCATCTTTAGCTAATGACCCTCATCCTTATTGCGTTTCCACCATAAGAAGGTGGTGCTGGCTCGCTTCCACCTGGTTCATATCAGGCTAAAACACGGCTCACTTTATAACCTGGAATCTGCCTTCCATCTATGACCACTCATGTGCCAGATGTTTTCGTTGATTTCTCCCTGTATCCTATCCCCTTGTGACATTTTTTTTTCTTTCTTCCTACCTTGGTACAATTCTTGTATTATCCTGGCAAAAAAACTTGGTTCTCAGTAAATCCTTTTCTCTCCTTCTTCCTCACTGCTACTCCATTTTTTCATAGAGGTACACTTTTGTTCTCTTCTCACTTGCCTCCTCCTCCCTATTTTACTTTTCTCTCCCACTTGATAACAATAGGTCTCGCTAAGTGGAACGCAAGTGAGTCTATCGGTGCTTGGCCCCTTTAAAATTAAAAATAATCCATTCCCGTAAATATAAATACATCTTATTCTTAGCTAATAGGCTGCGAAAACATTTTAACGAAATTACTAGAATGGGTACGAATAAAATAATAAGCATGATACAGTGTGTTCGGACTAAATTTTACAATTTTTTTAATGCTATGTAATGCTATCATTGCATTACATATCGTAAAGCTTCTTCAGAATCTTTTATTCGGTGAAGAGTTAAAGGCGTTGGAGAGCAGACAGAGATTAATTTGATTAAAGGTTAGGTGACATGGAGGAATAGAATCCATCGCAATATTGGAAAAGAGTTACCTACATAATGGCGATTAGCATCGTGTGTCAAAAGGCCGATGTTATTACTGCGACGCAATTATCTGTGAACTCTACCAGGGTTGTAAGTTGGGACCCTGATAGCTGAAACTGAGACTAGGAAGCCGTGGCCAGCAGAAAGAGACACAGTAGCCGTTCTGACTGCGTACACATGCCGGAATTCATCCAGAACTGAAGGATAAATTGAGGAAACACTCAATAAATGGAACCCGGGCTTTGGCGAGAGAGAGGTGTTGTAGTCACTACCATGAATCAAGTCGTAAACGAGGAAATTTGCTTCCACTTGTACAAGAGTCGCAAGGGACAAATTCTGCCAGCCAAAGCCAATGAAAACCGCTTAAG